>JASDDO010000001.1:186547605-187212936 GCA_030015575.1 Agapanthus africanus
CACCTTTCTAGACATCTACTTGATCGGCTAATTTGTCCTGTGTAAAACTCTCCCAGGAGTAACTCTTACTCGCAGTGGGTATCGGGATCCAACTATCTCATAGGAGGTATGCAATCTCATTGCAAATTTCAGTATTTGAAATTCCCGATAATGCTTTTGCCCCTAGCGTCCTATGACCTTGACGCAGGCCAACAAACCATAGTCCGCTAGTCAAGTTCAACCCGTACATTTCTTGATTGAATTAAACCCACCCGCACGACCCTTGACGCAGGCCAATAAAGTCGTACGGCTACCTTAATCCAATCACATCTCATGTTGTAGATAAGTATTAGTTAGCTACCGCACACTACGCCTTGACGCAGGCCAACAAACGTAGCACGAATACTAAGTAATATTTATCTGAAATGTCGGAGGGCTACCCAGGTTTTTCAGAAAACCATGAGCGTAATGAACTTGATATCGTTGTAGAAACAAGTGATTTTGTAAAAGGAGTGTTTTTTTAGGCTTTTCTAGTTTCGCTAAAGAGGTCACTCCCGGTGAAGGGATCTCGGCTCTTTCCTTATCGAATAAGGTGCAGGGTATATCATATATACCGCTGTGCAAAGCAAGAACTATAGAAGCTGTCAAAAACTAAACCGTGAGTTTGTAGCATCTGCCAATTTCGCTAAGGAGGTCACTCCCGGTGAAGGGATCTCGGCTCTTTCCTCATCGAATAGGGTGCAGGGTATATCATATATACCGCTATGCAAAGCAAAACTGTAGCTACCCTTTTTATAAAGTTTTGATTCTACAACATCTTTTAGGTTTATTTTCTTCTATTAATCTCATTAATAAATTCCCATCAGCTTATTCTTCTTAAGCATCATAGAAGAAACGAAAGCTGTAATATTTATATATCAGCATATATATATAGTATAAGCATTCGTCTCAGGCAGTAATATGATCTCATCACAGAACATTGGAGCAGAAGAACATATATGAAATATTGGATATACTAGGATGTCCGTGTTTTAATACGAGCCTGTATAAAACACGGATTCCACGGTCGCGATGAATAGCCAAACCCACATCCTTAGACCCCTACGAGAGCGGCAAGCAACAATGCCAATTCTAGGGTTAGGAGACCCGGTCTCGACTCCTCGAGATGGCCTCCCACTGTACCCTAGAACCCGGTTACTTGTGCTCCCCTCCTTGGGTCTACCTAATGCGGAAAAGTAAATAATACAATGGTGACAACATCCTCAGCCCGGAAGTGCCCCAATAAAAGAATATAACATACAATTGAATTTTACATGAATGAAAATAAAAACCCTCATCTCAAAAAAAAAAACCCGGCTATTCAGAACACGACAATCCAATATAACATATCACAGCAACACATAATATCTCATATCATCGACGTAAGCAAGTATGCGTATCCCGATTGTCGTTGATGTATAGCAACGAAGCCGGCGATACCCCATATACAACGCTTACAGTCGCAGAAAAGAAAGAGTAAAACTACAACATTTGGATTCCACAATCACTTTAGACATCGTAAATCCGAAATATCATATACTTCGCATTTTATGCCTAACTATATGAATTTCACATATTGTATCACATTCCAGATAAATAGACAATATTAAACTTTCCGATAGAATAATCAAATACCCAATATTTCCCAATATATCTCAACACTTGAGCGGAGTCCAAAAATACGAGAACATGTCACAGCCCCAATGGTCCAGCCGTAGAAGGGTCAAACCAACGCCTCACATGTGGCAACGCCGTACTGCCCTAAACCCAAAGGTTTAGAGGCAGTTCAGACGGTCACATAATCGAGTTAAGGTTTGTGTTCTTCTAGAGGGTCCACAGATATGCTTGCATGTTTTACTGTAAGTTTTAAACCCGGAAAAATAATGAGTTATTGATATCCATTCTAACATTTTAATACTTTCTAAATTATCCGGAAAACCAAACGAAATTAAACTTTTCGATCGAATATCCGAATACAAAGGATCTCCAGAACACTCAACACTTGAGCATGATTAAAAATTCCCAGAAGTATGTACTTTATAACTACGGATAAATCCTGCAAACACGAGTCCCTAAATCCCCAGAATGGCCGCGGAACCGCCGCGCGAAGCAGGTTTCTGCCGTGGTTCCGCGGCGGCTGTACGGAATTAGGGGTTCGTATTTTAGGGCGATCCTTAGAATTCCCTGCTGAATTTTCTGAGTATTTTTAATGCAGAAAAAATCACAGTTTTAAAAAATCTCCAGAGAGGGGGTCAAAGTCGGTGTTTCGGGGTTCGATCGGACTTTTAACTTCGTATACACGTCGCCTAATGCTCTAGTTAGGCTCTGATACCACTGTTGGGTTACTCGGCACTGTCACAAGGTTCTACAAGGCATCAACCAGGCCCGATTTAAATTTTACAAGTGCCGAACAACCCAAAACTAGGATCTTTTCTAGATTATTAGGTTTAAACATGCAAGTAAACATCTTTACAACTAAGAGTGAGGGATTACAACCTTTGTAGTCCGCTCCTTCGCTTCACAAGTTCCGAGTAGAAGTCCCTTCGCCACGATCCATGATCTTCCGGACTCAAGAGAGGCTTCACAACCCGAATGATCCATACTAGCTTGTAGTCTTCCTTTTCTCCGATGATCTACCTTGAAGTTTGTTTAACTCAATTTTCTCACTCACTAATGAGGTGAACACCCTAATCTAATAGGCTAGATTAGATAAGGATGATGAAATATGATTTATGCTCTCTTTTATTATCTTTTTCTCACACTAATCCATCACAAAATGAAAACCTAGAAAGCTTTTGTGAGCTCAAGGAAGAAGAAGGAGAAGGAATTTTTTTTTGTGATGAATAATGAAAAATATCATAATGATTAAAAATGCAACCATGGTTGCTAAATCAAAAGAGCTAACCAATGTAGAGACTTAACTAGGGTTATGGGTTTGGGTTGGGTTTCAAAATATCTCACAAAATATCAACCATAATATCTTTCCAAGAAACAAAAGAAAAGCTTCTAGAAGCTTCATGAATGAACTAACCCAAATCAAACCCTAACCTTGTTTAATCTCCACTAATCATGTTGCATTAGTAATCATAACATGTTACAATATTATATATCACATATATAATATATTTTTGTAACAAAAGAAAATAATACAATTAACATATATCGCATATATATCAATATATTACCCGGTGAGAAAATGAATCAATAAAGCGAGCTAATATTAGATAATGTAATGTAATATATCACATATATAATTATACATTAAATTATCGAATCAACACTTTATCCGACAATCCGGCTATATCGAATATAACCGGCTAATATTTATCTGTACCAATTCATCGAATCAACACTTGATCCGATGACCCGGCTGATATCATATATCGCGAGAATAGAATATGGTATCTCATATTGTATTATCCTCGGTCCTGCACATATCACATATGTGCTCCTACTCCGTTTTTCCTGAGTCAAGAAACCTCTGTGTAGGTCTCTACAGAATCGTCAATACGCCGGCAGTAGGTGATGATCATATCAAACACCCACAAGCCGCAAGCGATCAGCTAAACGTAACAGCTATCCAGGTATTGAGCGATCAGAAGATCAACAAGCAAGCCTGTACATTCTCCTGTGAATCCAATCAGTAACACTCCCATACAGTCCGGTCTCTTCGTCTGATATGTCGCATATCTCACCTAGGGGTGGTAAACGTCAGACCCAGTAGCTCGAAAGTCGTGTCGATATGAGGTTTATAACAGTTTGAGAAACTACTGATAGTAGTTGGGGTATACTCATAACTCAGAAATGAGTCGTGCAAACAGGTAGTACTTGGGTGCAGTCCCGAAGCACTTAGAGGCAGTAGCGGTTAGATTGGATTCGTCTCTCCTAGTATTGGGAGTTGATATCGCGCTGTATTCGGATAGACAATACACAAAGTCCCTGGCCAGGGCAAGCAAGATTTACTGGTAGGTACACCAGTAGTTTCTCAGGTGTATTGGGCTCTACATCGACATGACTTATTGCACTATTAGGGGTCTAACAGTTACCACCACCTAAGCCCGACATGCGATACTCTTAGATGAACTGACTAGACTGTACGGAGACTGTCATGGATATGCTCAGTATGAGTTCGGATGAGTTTGCTCGTCGGCCTTCTAATCGGCAAACACCTGAAAGTATGTCTTAGCACCCTACTAGGTTTCAACATGCATTAAGTATGCAATTTAAAAAAATCTATTGGTCTAAGTATACTAACCTAGAATCAAACTAGCGAATTAAGGTTTCAAGTTAAGCAAACAAGTTCTGAACTAAGTGAAGAGGGTTTACAATCTTTGTAGACTAAGTCCTTCACTTTTAAAGCTCCAAGTAGCAGTCCCTAGAACTCTTCTTTGACTCCACTTGAGAAAGGATCGAGCTTTCTTGAAGTCTTCGATGCCGAAGATGATTCACTTTGAAGTCTCTCTAACTCAAGCTCACTCTTCACTAATTAAAGTATTAGTGAAGCAAACAACCTAAACTAATGGGCGAGAAAAGTGTAGGTTGATGAAGTAGGAGATTTGCTCACTAAAAATATTTTTCTCTTTTTCTTTTCTTCAACTCAAGAAATATAGTGAAGAGTTGAAGAAGAAGAAGATGAGGATGAACTTGGATGTTGTATGAGAGAATGAACCATGAGCTAGAAATAAGATGAGGATGAATAAATATCTAAGAGTAAAACAAAAACGAGGACATGAGTCATGGCTTTTCAATGATTCTCCAAGCATCCAAAGCCATGACTCATTTTCCTGATTTTTTTTCTTTTTCTTAGAAAATAAATCATCCCATTTATCTTTTTACTCTAGTGTGATTCTCATACATCTATGTTCCTTGTATCATCTGTTAGGAATATGTATGCCCTAGAGGCCATTATTATATGATATAGTGGATGCTTGAACATATATATAGAGGACTTTCTTGCTTGACATGATAGAATTGTAAGTGCACGGCGGCGCCCCGGCTGTCTGAACGAGGACAAAATGCGGAAACGATACTTTTACAAAACTTGTAAACCGGCACCACCACGCACTAAAATCCCGGATCGGGCTATTAACCTACTCCTAGCTAACTAGAGAAGGGGTAGAGAGATATACCGAGCGATCCGTGTCCTTCGGTCTTCTCGTCGTCGTCCCGATCTCCCCGCGGAATCTCCAGTCTTCACCTCCTCGTCGGAACGGGAACCACATCGCCGGGTTCTTTTACGGGCTCCCACCTCTAGACCGAGGCAACTCGAGCACGAAGTTGGTGAGTCGACGTGCCCAAGGATACTGTAGATGAAGTGTAGAAAGCAATGTCTCATTGGGGTATGAAGTTGCCATGGTTTTTTGGAGAAGGAATGAGATGTATGGAGATGAATGATTTTGTAGCAAGCAAGGAAAAATGTGATGAACATTTTTCCCATACCAAAATGAAAAACCCCTCTCACCCACAAGAATGTGGCCGACCTCTCTTTTGTCCAAGGGGGGAGAGAAAAGTCATGGGGGGAGCTATCATGCATGAGAGAGAAAAATGATGATGATGAAATATAATGATCACAACAAACTCTCACTCCAAATCAACTCCCATCATCAACAACCATGATTACTCCAAAAGTCAAGCAATCATGGACTAATGAAGTCAAAGGAAGCAAGGACCATCATGAAGCAAGCATTAACAAGAAACACCCTCCAAATTGCTAATTTTTGTTAGTGTATATGCCCTAGAGGCCATTACTGTATCATATTAGTTTGTATATTACTTAATGGAAGCTTGGGATATTCACCTTGTATATACAATCTTGCTCAAAATAGTAGTATGCTACTTGGTTTGTTTCTACTTCAATGTGTACATATGTTTATTTTAGTATATCACCTATACACATTAGTGGAGCCCTTAGGATCTTTGCTTGATTACCAGCGTTGTGATGGCAGTCACACTAGTGGGGGCTGGGTAATCTATAAGCACATCCTTATGCAGGTCCCTAGTCGTAGGACTATCGAGACAGGGCATCGATACTCCGGAGTAGACTAGCGCATGCGCTTCTCATCCCAGTGTGAGAGACGGTCTGTCCCACAGCCGTCAGTACGTCGTACTTGAGATAGTATGCGGGTGCTCGTTAGGTTACGAGTACACTGGACAGGACTCGTCGGGAACTGACTAGTTGGTTTTATACCTATCATCAGTTATCAGTTCCTAGGTGACATGAGTACAGCTTAGTCCGCTGACTTGACACTGGCACTTCGCCTCGAGTGTGTTCCCACTGTATTTTGATTACTACCCTACCACGGCTCAAAGGAGTCGTGCAAACAGGTAGTAGTTGGGTGCAGTCCCGAAGCACTTGGAGGCAGTGACGGTTAGACAGGATTCGTCTCTCCCGGTATTGGGGGTTGACATCGCGCTGTGTCCAGGAGAGCCATTACACGAGTAGTCCCTGGCCAGGCAAAGCGAGATATACTGGTAGGCTTCCAGTGTTATCTCAGGGTGTTTTGGGCTTCACTCCGACACGACTTGTACCGCTATTAGGGGACTGACGTTTACCGCCCCCTAGGCCCTCCATGCGATGTATCAGACGAACAGACCGGACTGTACGGAGACTGTCACATTCAGACTCAGTAGGAGTTCAGATGGGGTTCACCTCGTCAGTCTTCTTATCGGCATCTACCTGGGGACCGTTACGCACAGCTAGTGCCGCTTGCGGTCTGTGGTTAAACCCACTGCCAGCGTAGTGTCGAGTCTTTAGAGTCCCACATAGAGGGCTATTCGCCTCTGGGCAAAACAGAGTAGAGGTCGCATGGTTTTGCGACAGGGTTCGTTCTCATCCGCGCATTTGTGCACGTTTGGAGTCCGGACGGATATCACTAGCGGGCTCTGGTTTGAGCCAGATACTAGTATCTGTTTTGGGGTTAGTTTTATCTCATAGTATTCATGATCCTCGGAACGAGAATGCGGGTGTGTATGCACAGTTGATTGAGGTGGAGGAAGAGGATTTTCATTAGGGTTTCGGAACGGGTGCGTATGCACAGTTGACAGTCGTCTTTTTCCAAACCCTAATGAATTTATGATATATCAATTAATAATATTAATTAAATGAAATTGTGTCATGGTTGGGTTTGTTGACTTGTTGACCAAGGTTGACTTGTTGACCATGGTTGAAACTTTGACTATCATCATTACATATCAAAGATGCTCTTTGATTCTAGCTAAACCATTTAATGTGTGTAATGATAATTGTCATTTCAAACCATCCATCAAATATTTCATTTTGATTATTATTATTATTTTGATAATTCATTTGATATTATGTTATGGTTGTAAAAAAGCATTTCATTCTATCATAACACTTCTCTCTCCTCTCTTCTTCTTCCTCCTCCTCTAGTTCAAGGAAACTCACTCTCATGTGTTGAGAAACCCCCTCCTTGAGATAAAAACACCCCAAAACCACTCTCTACTCTCTCTAGGGTTAGAGGTGTAGCAAGCCAAAGACCTTAGTTCTCTCAAAGTTCGAGAAAGGAGCCCGAAGGTTGAACCCTCAGGTGGATCCATCTTTGACGGAAGAAGGCGACGAGAAAAGCACCATCCAAGCTCTACAAAGGTTTCAAGAAGAAGGAGTTCAAGTTAGGTATAACCTCTTTTCCGAGTAGCTAACTCTCTTTAGCTTAGTAGCTTGTTTAGTTTAGAAAAGATCCAACTTTTGTTAGTCCATGTTGCCTAATGCGCTAAAAATTTGTTTTTTATACCGTTTCCGCCTCCTCGTAAGAACCGGGGTTGGCAACGTGGGCTTACAATTTTCACATTTGCAAATTAGCCCTCCTCCACCAAAATTCAGCCAAAGAAAGAAACAAAGGAAAATGGCCGATACCGAAAAACAAACTGGAAACTTCAGAAAACTGATCCCGTAATAAATTACAGGAAAACCCCGCGACTGTATATACATACCCGCATTTGTATTGCGATCGAATACAAATGCAATGAGACAAAATCTACACTGTACAATACTAGGATCCGGCTTAAACCAAAGCCCGCTAGTATTATCCGTCGGATCATGATCCGTGCAATACCGCACGTATATGATCGAACCCTGCCATATCTCCATACGGCCTCTACAGCGTTTCGCCCAAAACTTGAGAAACTGTCTGTGGGGGACTCTAAAGACTCGTCAATACTTTTGGCTGTGGATTTAACCACTAGCATGTCAGAGGTATTAGACATACGTAACGGGCTACCAGGTATTGACCAAAAAGGACGTCGATGAGCGAACTCATCCTGACACCCTACTGAGCCTGTCAGTGATAATATCCGTACAGTCCGGTCCGTTCGTCTATGAGCATCGCATGGCGGGCCTAGGGGGTTGGTAAAACTCAGACCCCCAAAAGCGGTACAAGTCGTGTCGGAGTGTAGCCCAGAACACCCTGAGATACTACCGGAATACCTACGAGTAAATCTCCTGCCTTGGCCAAGGACTTCGTGTAATGGCTCTCCTAGACACAGCGCGACCTCACCCCCAATACCGGGAGAGACGAAAACCTGCAGATCCGCTCACTGCCTCCATGTGGCATGGGACTGTACCCAGCTAAAACATGTTTGCACGACTCCTTTGAGCCATGGTAGGGTAGTAATCAAAGTACAGTGGGAACTCACACGAGACAAATAACGATCTCAGGTCGATGAACTAACCTGTACACATGTCACCAGGGAACTGCTGTCTGACGTCAGGTATAAGACCAACTAGCATGTTCCCGGCGAGTCATGTCCGGTGTACTCATAACCCAATGAGCACCTGTATATATCTTAGGTGAACCAACTGACACCAGTGGCTTGTGAGACCGGCCACCGCCCCTCGTCGGGGTCTCGACTGTATACATTAGTCTACTCTGGAGTATCGATGCCCTATCTCGAAAACTCCCACGACTAGGGACCTTTTAAGGATGTGCTTATAGACCCCAGCTCCCACGTATATGATTGCCATCATACTGCTGGCAGTCAAGCAAGAATCCTAGGGGCTCTATCAACGTGCAATAGTGATCAGTAATGTCACCTAAAGCAGTACACGATAATAAAGATAAACCAGATAGCATACTATCATCTTGAGCAAGACTGTCCTACCGGTATATGTCCTCCCTCAATCATTGCAATCACGTGCCTGTGATCCAATAATTGACTCTGAGGGCACTATCTCCAACAATCTCCCACTTGCATTCAAGGCTAATTATTGCGATGTCACATACTCACAGCCCGTGTGATACCGAACACCCAACTCCTCTACTAATCAGTCTCACAAAACCCGTTTGCGAAACTATTGCGTTCGAGGAATAGCCTTAGTGAGTGGATCCGCCTTGATGTTTCTTTCTATGTCTCTCTATATCTCAAGTTCGCGGAGAAAGCCATCTCCCGAAATGAGCAATACCTGTCTTAGAATGTGTCTGGATGTCTGATGGGACCTAGTTCATAAATGAACTCCAAATCCAAACTTCTTAGGTTGTATCGTCAACTGAACTTAATCAGTACCCTGCGCCATGCCTCCCTCAGTATCCGCTTGGATCACCTGTCCAAAACACTGCCCCTCGTCAGAGGGAAAACTATAACTCTGACGTCACTCTGTCATCCAGGTCACTTTGGAAACCTGGAATGATAACTGTCTCCCGAATGAGGCTGTCGTTATCATATCCCTAGAACATCCGCTTATGTTCTAAAACTGCTTCCGAATGTTTCTCCAGGATTGGATCAATATTAACTTACTGCATCTAGTGCAAAAACAACATCTGATGTGGTACACGACATCTCATGATTGACTCAATTGCCTAAGCAAGTGATCTGCCAATCAAGCACATCCCTCTCCCCTTTAGTCTGTAAGACACCTTTGGAGAGGGTGACTCCATCACCTGCAGGTACACTACCGTGCCAGGAGCCGTCCATTCTAAAACACCTGTAGAATGCTGTCTAAGTACCCAGATTTGGAAACTACCCAAATCTAGATCTAAGACCATAGATCTAGTAACCAGAATGTCTGATATAATATCCATATCCTTTGTGGAGAAACCACTGTGTGACAACCAAAGTATAACCGACCTGTTAGTTATATGTATGCCCTAGAGGCCAAAACTGTACATAGGATGTATATTGTAGTGGATGCTAGGACGTATATAGGAAGGACTTTCTTGCTCGACATGATAGTATGCTATCTGGTTGATCTTTACCTTAACGTGTATACTGTTTGTCTCTCTGTTACATGTTGGTAAACCCTTAGGATGTGTACTTGACTACCTGGACTATGATGCGGATCATACTAGTGGGGACATGGTAGTCAATAAGTACATCCTTCAAAGTCCCTAGTCGTGGGTGTATCGAGATGGGGCATCGATATACCAGAGTAGACTAGCGTGTACCTTCTCGACCCATACAGATGGGCGATGGATGATCCCATATCCATCGATGTTTGACATCAGAGATGATATACGGGTGCTCAGTAAAGACTGGGTACACTGGACGGACTCGCCGAGAACTCCCAGATGGTATTATACCTCACGTCAGATGGCAGTTCTCTGGTGACACTGGTACAGAGTAGTCTGTTGACCCGAGATCGTCATAGAGTCTTGTGTGGTTCCCACTGTGCTTTGATTTCCATCTTACTACGTCCAAGAGGGCGTGCAAAACGGTGGTTTTTGGGTACAGTCCCGAATCACATGGAGGCAATGAGCGATAGGAGGGGATTCGTCTCTCCCGGTATAGGGGGTTGATGTTGCGCTGTGTTCGATTGGCTATAACATGAAATCCCTGGCCAGGGTTGCTGAGATTTACTGGTAAGTGTTACCAGTAGTTTCTCGAATTGTTATAGACCTCATATCAACATGACTTATCGAGCTATTGGGGTCTGACGTTTACCACCCTTAGGTGAGATATGCGACATATCAGACGATCAGACCGGACTGTACGGTAGTGTTACTGATTGGATTCACTGGAGTATGAGCGGGCTTGCTCGTCGATCTTCAGATCGCTCAATACCCGGGTGGCCGTTACGTTTAGCAGACCGCTTGCGGCTTGTGGGTGTTTGATATGATCATCATCTGCTGCCGGCGTATTGACGAGTCTTTAGAGTCCTACACAGAGGTTTCCTGGCTCAAGCGAAACGAAATAGGAGCGCATATGAGATATGTGCGGGACCGAGAATAATGCGTGTATGTGATACCGTATTTCATTCACGCGATGAATGTGTCGTATGGTTATATGCGATATAACCTAGTTATCGAATCGAGGGTTGATTCGATAAGCCGATACATTGGATACTAGTCGGTTATATGCGATATGACAGGATCGTTAAATCAAGTGTTGATTTAATGATTTAATGCATAATTATATATTTGATATATTACTTTGCGTTAACTAGTATTGGTTCACTTTAAATGGATTTTCTCACTCGGATTGTACACATTGTATATGTGATATACTTTTGTGCACTTGATTGTATCATGTTTGATGATACATGTTATGCTAGGGTTTTTGTGTAAAGATCAAACCATGGTTACATGATTATGGTTAGGGTTTTGTTTTATTCACTTATTTATTTATCCATTTCATTTTGGAAAATAAATGGAAAGGAGAAAAGAATGGTGGCTTTATTTGTTGTTTAGTTGAAGCTTCATGAAGTTTTGACTTTGTCCACCATTCTTATCTCATCCTTAATCCTAACCATTCCTTTAAACCTTGGTTAATTCTCTACACATAACCATAGTTAGAATTATGATAAGGATGGTTTTTTTATTCTTTTTTAATTAACTTATCATATCATTTTCTTCTTCTTCTTCCTTGAACTCAAGAAGAAAACATTTCTTCATCAATGGTGATTGATGAAATAAAGTGAGAAATCCAATTCTAAAGTCTACCCACTTCCTATTTCTTCATCCTCTACCTCTTGCCAAGTAGTAGAGTGTGTTTCCTTCACAAGTTTTCTTGACTTGGTGAAGTTGGAGCTTGATCTAGCGATGCTTCGACGTAGATCATCTTCGGCATCGTCGTCGATGACCTAGCCCGTCCATTCTCCGATGAAGCCGACTCTAGAGCCCGGGATCCGTTTTGGACAGCAAGGAGACATCACCGCAGAGCCGTGGAGGTGGAGGACCGGATCTACAAAGGTTGTATTTCCGTTTTCCTTTAGTAAAATAGTTTACTAGTTGCATCTTTCGCCTAGACATCTAGCCAACGATCCGTAGTTTAGGGTTTCTCGGCACCGTAAATTTTGAAATTGGCATGGTTGATGCCTTGTGAGACTTCATTAGGGTGTCTAGGAACCCTACAGTGGTATCAGAGCCTAGCTAGAGCCTTAGGCGAAGTCTAGACGGAATTTGAAGTCCGAACGACCCGTAAACCCAAACCCAAACATGCTCTCTGTCCTTTTTCTAAAATCTGGGATTTTTCAACATTAAAAATATGCAGAAAATTCAGCAGGTCATTTTAAGAGTTTCTGTGAAATTCGTGTTCCCCATTCCATTAAACTGCCGCGGATCCGCGGCACGAGCATGGCTCGTGCGGCGGTTCCGCGGCCGTACGGCAACTTTATTTAATTTATTTTACACAGTAACTCCTAATTGATAATGCTGGATTTTCTGGGAATTTTTAATATTTATTCCAGAGTTGTATTTTCTGGGGTTGTTTTGGGGATTCGGTGTTTCGATCGGAGTATCAAATTTTGTCTATGTGGCTTTCCGGATAAATTTTAGAATATGTTAAAAAGTTCGACTGGATATAAATACCCAATTTTTCCCCTGTCGGGAAATTTCCAAGTGTTGGATTTTTCTGTAGTTTAACGACGTTCTAAGTAGTGCAAGTAACGCGATGGACCCTCTAGAAGACAACAAACCTTAACTCGATTATGTGACCGTCTTGAACTGCCCTTTGAATCTTCGGGTTTGGGGCAGTACGGTGTGCCACATGTGAGGCGTTGGCTTGACCCTTCTACGGCTGGACCGTCGGTACTGAGGCACGAACTGAATGTTGTTAGACTTATTTCATGTGTTGATCTGTTTCGGGAAAACTTGGGTGTTCGATTGTTCGATCGGAAAGTTTAACATTTTCTATTTTATCCGGAATGTGATACAATAATTGGAATTCACAAGAAGTTATGAGATAACTGAATGAATGTTATAAACATAGCAGTTTAGTCTCACTTGATCGGTTGCCACGGAATTTTGATGTGATCAAAAGTCCGTCGCAGTCACGTAGTGTACGCGGATACTCGCCGGGTAAACTTAATAGACAGCCTCACTCCATAGCCCCGACCAAGTGACTGTAGGAGAACCCCGTCGCCGAAAGCATCCGTTCGGGTGCTCGCGGCAGCGGTGTTCCGCCTTGGTGCACTTCGTCGACGGTATCAGGGGTGCAGCCGCCTACTAAAGTTTGCGACGAGTATTCGATCAGGATGTCGGGAATCTTGTTGAATTGCCCGACTTAATATTGAAAAGAGTATTCGATTTTGAGACTAAAATGCGGGGTTTATAATTGTTAGGCATGCGATGTCTAAGTAATTCATTTGGTCAGGCATGCGATGTCTGAGGTGGTTGCGGATTCCAACTGTTGTAGTTTTACACTTTCTTTTCTGTGACCGTAAGTGTAATATGTGATATCGCCGGTTTCGTTGCTATATGTCAACGACAATTGGGATGGACATATTTACTTACGTTGATGACATGTGATGTTATGTGTTGCTGGATATGTTATATTGGATCGTCGTGTTTGAATAGCCGGGTTTTTTTTATGTGAGATGAGTGTTTTTCATTTTCATTCATGTAAAAACTTGTATGTAATATTCTTTTATTGGGGCACTTCCAGGTTGCGGAAGTTGTCACCGTTTGTATATTATTTACTTTTCCGCACTAGGATAGACCCAAGGAGGGGAGCACAAGTAACCGGGTTCTGGAGTCCAGTGGGAGACCAACTCGAGGAGTCGAGTCCGGGTCTCCTAACTCTAGAATTGGTAGGGTTACTTGCCGCTCTCGTAGGGGTCTAGGGGTGTGGGTTTGGCTATTCATCACGACCGTGGAATCCGTGTTTTATACTGGCTCGTATTGAAAACACGGACATCCTAGTATATCCAATATTTCATATGATTCTTCTGCTGCGATATCTGTGATGCGATCATGTGATGTTCTGTGATAGATACAGTATATAGTATATATGATATATTATATAGGCGTTACTTATGTTTTACACCCGCGCTAGCCCTGCCCTGCTCTGCCGTTAGTTACCTAACCTAACGGTGCACGAGGGGACATCGAGGCGAATGCGGATGGCATAAGTGTACGTCGTATTTATCTGTGATGTTTAGGTACATTAAATGATGGGACTTCATTAATGTGATTAATGAAATAAAAGAAACCTAAGATGTTGTAGAATCGAATTTCAAAATAAAACAGGTAGCTACAGTTCTTGCTTTGCACAGAGGTATATATGATATATCCTGCACCTTATTCGATGAGGAAAGGACCGAGATCCCTTCACCGGGAGTGACTCCTTTAGCAATAACTGGCAGATGCTACACACTCGGTTTGTCTTTTGATTGCTTTTAAGAGTTTTTGCTTTGCACAGTGATATATACGATATATCCCGCACCTCATTCGACGAGGAAAGGACCGACGATCCCTTCACCGGGAGTGACTCCTTTAGCAAAACTAGAAAAGCCTCAAAAGCACTCCATTTCAAAATTCATTCGATCCTACAACGATATCAAGTTCATTACGCAATAGGTTTTCAGAAAAACCTGTCGTAGCCCTCCGTCATTTCAGATAAGTTGTATATAGTATTCGTGCTGCATTTGTTGGCTTTCGTCAAGGTGCAGTGTGCGGTAGCTATATGCTGCTTATCTGCCAGCATACGATGCGATTGGATTAGGGTAGTCGTGCGGCTTTGTTGGCTTTCGTCAAGGGTCGTGCGGATGGGTTTAATTCAATCAAGAAATGTACGGGTTGAACTTGACTAGCGGGCTATGGTTTGTTGGCTTTCGTCAAGGTCATAGCACGCTAGGGGCAAAATATTATCGTGAATTTCAAGTGTTGAAATTTGCAATAAGATTGCATACCTTCTATGAGATAGTTGGATCCCGATACCCGCTGCGAGTAAGAGTTACTCCTGGGAGAGTTTTATACATTACAATTAGCCGATCAAGTAGGTGTCTAGAAAGGTGTCAACGGGGTTACGCCTCTGGGAAAACGAGGTTTACATTAATTAGGTTCGTGCGAAAGCACGGGGGACCTCCCTCAAAGTACCGACACTGGCCTGGCTGAAAGATTGGCGAACTTGTAGTGTGTAATTAATCCCGGCTAGTCTTTCCTTTTAGGGTTTGAAGGAAGATTTGATAAAAAGCAGTGGGAGCCATCCTGATTAGATAAAATAATAACCAATCTATTCTTGCAAGAGCGCACGCTGAGTGTTTTCTTCTCTCTCTCTCCTGGTAGCGACCATATCACGCCTTAATCAAGATAATAATACGGATTATTGACCGAACCCACTTGTTATACCGAGCTGGGGAACGTTGGTCCCGCTCCAACTTATAATTGTTATAAGACAGAGCAGGAAATTGGGGATTACCAGAATTCCCGTGCCGCCCAAACGAAGAGAGTGCATGCTGATGCATCATCTTCGGGTGTGTTCATTACAGAGAACTGTTTCTCAGTGTCCTTTACGTCCTGGGTATGTGATACCAGATCAGGATCCCAGATATGTAACATGTTACATAGGGCTACAGAAAGGTAGAGAACTGAGAACGGGTGATAAGTTTCATGAGACAGAAAACGGGGCAAGTGTTGCAGCCAAGTCTGTTGGTCACTGTCACCCTGTATTACGAATACATTGATTCTGAACGAATGTTATTAGATACCGAACCTGATATACAAAATCATATCAGTCTCTTTATTAGTAAAGAAACAGTAAAATTTTGTATTGTTGGATAATGTTTTGAACATTTCCTATATCAAAAGTTGATCGGTTCAGGCACGTTATCTAAACTCGTTGATGTTCTAAATCAAACTACAGTTCTTAGTATATGGAACACACATAAGAGGAATAGTTCAGAAATGAACGGATCCTTCTTAAGGTATTGTAGACTAGGTCAGATCAATGTGACCCGACTAGCTGAAGTTACATGTAGATGCATATTTAAATCAGTTTGAATCTACATCTTGTGAAACTTGCCAGTCATGTCACAAAGATATAATGACACTAGCTCTGTTTATTGGAAACAGAGAAAGAGTTAGTGAACTCTTGGGATGATACATGTTGATGTATGTAGGTCCCCTGTCTACACATGCCAGGACTGGTTCTTTATACTTCATTATGTTCTCTGATGATCTTTCGAGTTTCTGACGTATGTTCCTGTTGAAACACAAGTCCGAACCTTTTGAGATATTCACAGAATATAAGCGAGAAGTAGAGAACCAAAATACGGGTAAAAGTATTATATCCTTTGATGTGATCAAGGAGGAGAATACTTGAGCACGAAAATCCTGGATTATTCTAAAGGAGAATGAGATTCTCTCTCAGCATTACTCCTCCGTATACACCATAGCACGTTGGTGTATCGGGGCGGAGCAATCACACCCTATATGATAAGGTGTGCTCTATGATGAGTACTACTGAGTTACCTTTTTCCATTTGGGAGTTATGCGCTTGAGAAGCTGCATACCTATTGAATTAGGTTCGAATCAAATCAGTTGCCTACCACTTCATATGTGATATGGTATGGGAAGAGCCCATGTCTTAAGCCAGTTAAGATTTGGGGTTGTCCGGCCTATGTCTAAAAGCAAAATCTGGACAAGCTCGAGGCAAAGTCTGTTATGTAGAACTGGAAAGGTTCCAGCTATACAAACTACAGTAGATGATTTGATAGAGCCAAAGGATTCAGTAGATTCCAATGAACCTTAGCCTCTCCGTCGATCTAGTAGGGTTCCTCACCCACCTGAGAGATACTTCGGTTTTTCTATGACAGTGGGAGCAAGGATTGCATCATGAGATGATGACCCAACTAGCTTCGAGCAGGCCATCGAGAGTAAGACTCTGTAAGAATGGCTGGATGTTTAGCGATCTGAGATGGAATCCATATACACCAACAAAGTATGGACTTTGGTTGCTATATCTGAAGGGTTAAATCCCCATCAGGAGCAAGTATATCTTGAGAAGATTACTAGGTGTAGATGGAAAAGTTGAGACTTTCAAAGCAAGACTTGTTAAAGGTTTGCATCATTGACCAGGTGTGGATCATGAGGAAACCTTTTTCTAAGGAGCTATGCTTAAGTCCATCCAGATCCTACTTGCCATGGCTACATACCATGACTACGATCTCTGGTGGTTGGGTGTCTTGACTGCTTTTCTAAATGATGATTTGGAAAAGAGCGTCTATAAGTACACAGCCAGAGGGCCTCGTAGACAGTGGGAGCAGTGGAAACGTGTGCAAGATGCTTTATAGGATTAAAGCAGGCATCGTGGAGTTGGAACATCTGTTTTGATGGATTAGTCAAAGAGTTTGACATCATCAAAATGGTAGATGAACCTTGTATAAACAAAAGGTAGTAGGGAGTATGGTGCTGATCCTCGTAGAGTACGTGGATGACATACTCTTGATAGGGAAAGAGTTTCCTATGCTACGCTCGGTCAATCTCCGTTTATCACAATGATTCTCCATATAGGATCAAAGTGATACCTCCTAAATCCTGGGTTTTTGGATCTATGAAATAGATCTAATTGGATGTTAGGACTCTCACTAGTTGTAGTGAGAAGGTATCAACCGATCCTGGGGAGAATCACTGGAAGGGTTCCAGGGTGATAAAGATGACTGAAAGTCAGTCACAGGCATTGTCTTTACCCTCAGTAAAGGGACGGTATGTTGGAAGAGTTCCAAGCTAGATACCGTGGCATACTAGACGATAAAGGCAGGATACATCGCTACTTAAGATGCTACCAAAGAGGCTGTTTGGATGTATAATGGTTCATGAGATGAACTATGTTCCTACCATTATGAGACAATGGAGTTGTGGCTTATGCCAAGGAACGCCGGTCCCATCAGTGATCCAGACATATTCTAAGGCAGTGTCACCTGATCATGGAGATGGTTGATCTCCAGGGAGATCGAGGTTAGGAGAGTAGACTCAGAGGACAACACAGCGGATCCACTCACAAAGGCCTTTTCCCTGAGAGAGACTTTTATGGGATGGTTGAGTATGAGATACTGCAACCACTGCTACAGATGGCCCTAGTGCAAGTGGGAGATTGTTAGTTATATGTATGCCCTAGAGGCCATTACTGTACATAGGATGTATATTGTAGTGGATGCTGGGACGTATATAGGAAGGACTTTCTTGCTCGACATGATAGTATGCTATCTGGTTGATCTTTACCTTAACGTGTATACTGTTTGTCTCTCTGTTACATGTTGGTAAAGCTCTTAGGATGTGTACTTGACTACCTGGACTATGATGCGGATCATACTAGTGGGGACATGGTAGTCCATAAGTACATCCTTCAAAGTCCCTAGTCGTGGGTGTATCGAGATGGGGCATCGATATACCAGTGTAGACTAGCGTGTACCTTCTCGACCCATACAGATGGGCGATGGATGATCCCATATCCATCGGTGTTTGACATCAGAGATGATATACGGGTGCTCAGTAGAGACTGGGTACACTGGACGGACTCGCCGAGAACTCCCAGATGGTATTATACCTCACGTCAGATGGCAGTTCTCTGGTGACACTGGTACAGAGTAGTCTGTTGACCCGAGATCGTCATAGAGTCTTGTGTGGTTCCCACTGTGCTTTGATTTCCATCTTACCACGTCCAAGAGGGCATGCAAAACGGTGGTTTTTGGGTACAGTCCCGAATCACATGGAGGCAATGAGCGATAGGAGGGGATTCGTCTCTCCCGGTATAGGGGGTTGATGTTGCGCTGTGTTCGATTGGCTATAACAGGAAATCCCTGACCAGGGTTGCTGAGATTTACTGGTAAGTGTTACCAGTAGTTTCTCGAATTGTTATAGACCTCATATCGACACGACTTATCGAGCTATTAGGGTCTGACGTTTACCACCCCTAGGTGAGATATGCGACATATCAGACGATCAGACCGGACTGTACGGTAGTGTTACTGGTTGGATTCACTGGAGTGTGAGCGGGCTTGCTCGTCGATCTTCAGATCGCTCAATACCCGGGTGGCCGTTACGTTTAGCAGACCGCTTGCGGCTTGTGGGTGTTTGATATGATCATCATCTGCTGTCGGCGTATTGACGAGTCTTTAGAGTCCTACACAGAGGTTTCCTGGCTCAAGCGAAACGAAATAGGAGCGCATATGAGATATGTGCGGGACCGAGAATAATGCGTGTATGTGATACCTTATTTCATTCTCGCGATGAATGTGTCGTATGGTTATATGCGATATAACCTAGTTATCGAATCGAGGGTTAATTCGATAAGCCGATACATTGGATACTAGTCGGTTATATGCGATATGACCGGATCGTTAAATCAAATGTTGATTTAATGATTTAATGCATAATTATATATTTGATATATTACTTTGCGTTAACTAGTATTGGTTCACTTTAAATGGATTTTCTCACTCGGATTGTACACATTGTATATGTGATATACTTTTGTGCACTTGATTGTATCATGTTTGATGATACATGTTATGCTAGGGTTTTTGTGTAAAGATCAAACCATGGTTACATGATTATGGTTAGGGTTTTGTTTTATTCACTTATTTATTTATCCATTTCATTTTGGAAAATAAATGGAAAGGAGAAAAGAATGGTGGCTTTATTTGTTGTTTAGTTGAAGCTTCATGAAGTTTTGACTTTGTCCACCATTCTTATCTCATCCTTAACCCTAACCATTCCTTTAAACCTTGGTTAATTCTCTACACATAACCATAGTTAGAATTATGATAAGGATGGTTTTTCTATTCTTTTTTAATTAACTTATCATATCATTTTCTTCTTCTTCTTCCTTGAACTCAAGAAGAAAACCTTTGTTCATCAATGGTGATTGATGAAATAAAGTGAGAAATCCAATTCTAAAGTCTACCCACTTCCTATTTCTTCATCCTCTACCTCTTGCCAAGTAGTAGAGTGTGTTTCCTTCACAAGTTTTCTTGACTTGGTGAAGTTGGAGCTTGATCTAGCGATGCTTCGACGTAGATCATCTTCGGCATCGTCGTCGATGACCTAGCCCGTCCATTCTCCGATGAAGCCGACTCTAGAGCCCGGGATCCATTTTGGACAGCAAGGAGACATCACCGCGGAGCCGTGGAGGTGGAGGACCGGATCTACAAAGGTTGTATTTCCGTTTTCCTTTAGTAAAATAGTTTACTAGTTGCATCTTTCGCCTAGACATCTAGCCAACGATCCTTAGTTTAGGGTTTCTCGGCACCGTAAATTTTGAAATTGGCATGGTTGATGCCTTGTGAGACTTCATTAGGGTGCCTAGGAACCCTACACGACCGTAGTATAGGAATTTCACTTCCTACTCTGTGTATGTCATCCAAATACCAGGACATCACACCCTACTACCTTCTTAACAGATCCATCCCCTATTTTGATGAAGTCAAACCTATGACTGTCACATCAGAAATAGATGATCTATCTCCGCTACATCTGCTTTAGTCTCTTATTAGACATAAGCTACTTGTCCACCAATGCTTCCGCTGCTCCCACTGACTACGACAACCCTCTGGCAGAATCATATACACGTGCACTTCTAAAGCTTGTTTAGAACGATGCTATACTCATCCTCCTGTCGGGTCTCACAGTCTGGAACAACAACAATGGAAAGTCTGGGTAAACAAGAACCTCCCTGTCACCGTCTTTGAGCATACTGAAGTACCTCTCGAGTGCCTGAGGTTACCCACCATATCTGCGGAGTGGCTAATGGAATGCCAAACCAGATAGAATCTTTAGGTTCTTATCAAATTTTCAGTAATCGTTTGCGGTTTTGGAATCACTTCCAGTTCTACCATACTCCCACTACTGTTTTCTGAAAAATCCATTTTTGTTAAAACTGTGGCGAGTCTAGAACAATATCACTATTGATCTTCCAGATGGCAAAAAGTCAACCCTCGTCATAGCCTGGGTCAACCCACAAACTGCCATTATAGAAACGTGCCTTGAGTTATCCAGAGTCTGGTTTTAAGCATAAGCCGGACAACTCCCCGTACCTTAACATCGTTAAGATATGAACCGTTCTATATCCAATATAGAAACAGAGGCACTGATTTAATTGGAACCAGATTCAAATCATGCAACTGTCTCCAGTACATGTCAACTAAATGGAAGGAGGCCGATCAGCATTACTCAACTTAGGAGTGCTTCCAATTATGAGTAACCTGAAAGAGAAGCAAGTTCTCTTAATCATTACTATCAACTGAACACCATACACAAGTATCTACATCTTTGATCACCTTGAAGAATCCCGATACTTGCAACACCTGGTTCTCTACTTTACTCTTATACCAATAACTTCGCAAAACTCAGACCTTGTGTTTCTACGAAACACTTGTCTAAGAACTAGAGAAGTCATAAGTAAACTGAATATAGAACGAGGACCAACCCCTCTGTCCTAATGGACACTTGTCACGACCCGAAATTGGCACGTGACGGCCCTAATACTACGCAACGTCTATAGACGTAACGCAGTAAAAGAGAGCCAAAACCCAGAAATCTAAACCATTAAAAGACAAGAAAGGATAAGAAACATTGTTTAAAAGTCTTTGAAATCACAACACAAATTCTTTAAAAAATCCAACTTTATTTCCTTTAAAATTTTGGCAGCACCTCCTTTGTAAAAGCTAGCCCCAAGAATGGGTACAACATAAATATAAAGTAAAGCATCCCCAAACTGGAGCAAATACATGCCCAAAGGCGGAAAACAACCACCACAATAAATATACGACGCCGTAGCGAAGAAATAAAAGACGATAGAAAGGAAACTGTATAAAAGACAACAAGTCACAAATAATACAAGTATCGTCCTCACATCAAGTCTCTAAGTCATACAAGATAATGGTAGATGGAGAGTACAAGGATACAATGAATGTACGATACAAAAAAACGAATAACCACAAAACCCATCTAAGAAAATTGCACACTGTGAGCCGATGCGGTATCCGCAGCAAAAGATGATAAGATAGATGAATAGCCTGCCTCGAGTAATCTGGGGAACACCCTGCAAAACAAACTGTGGCACAACGGGGGTGAGTTGCCAACTCGTGAATAGTAAATAACATATGCAGGTAATCGCAAGTATGCACGTACAGCGTGAATCTAACATGTGCAATTAATAGCAATAAAAAGTCATATGAATGCAATAATCATGAATGGTACACTAGCAGGTACAAGTAATACATGAAGCAAGGCATATAAATAAAGGTATGTAAATGCAACAGTCATGAAAGGTACTCTAACAGGTACTACTAATACATGAAGCGGTGCATAAACAATAAATGTGGAGTATGAAATGAAATATGTCATTTCCACGGAATCCTGACATCGTGGTAGGATCACAATCCATCAAAACAAATCCAAATCCAAATTTCTCAAATCAGCCCCCGAATTGGCTCTCATATCATATAAGTCTCACAAATCCTGAATGTACAATATCGAATAAATCTCATATATCCTGAATGTACAAATCAACAATCTCATAAATATCCTGTATCCAATATCAATTGAATCACCTATATCCCAAATCAAATTATCAAGTAAAAATGTAACATCCTAAATATATTTGCATGAATAAATATGATGGTGTATATAATTTAATGTCAATACACATATATTAGCGTCCCATTCCACTAATATTGGTGTAAGGGCATATATAACAGCGGCCTAAACCCCTGTTATATATACAAAGGAGTAAAAAGAAATATCATGAAACCAATGTGTCAAGCATCGACACAGAAATGCAGGTCTATCAGGTGTTGTCACCACGACTGGCATCCTGATAGGTACGTATCATACGCTATCCCGAAAGCTCGAGTGCCTAGCTCTGACCCTCTCCTCTCGACGTATCTATACGTACATGACTCCCATCGGTATCCCCATGATAACCGCTGAGTCATTGGTAATGTCACCGGATGGTATGGTTCCCCGACTAAATCATCGTCTACTCCACGATTCTTGCCCCGGGGTACCTCCGGGCCCCACCATGTACCCGCACACGGACCCCTCCGTTCCTCGCGTGGGGTATATATATATATATCCGAACCGATAAATCTCATGGTGGCTGCTGAAATATCACATCAAGGGAAACCGGGTTTTTCAAATAATGCATAATTTCATGAACTCCCACGGTCCCCAAATCCAGAAAACATCATGAAAAATCCATATCACAATACGAAAATCCATGAATATAATAAATGCAACATAAACGGAAATGTAAGCATATAAAGGAAAAGCCGCTAATTAACTGCAACAAGTTAATATAAATATCATGCGGTTCCTAATTTTCTCCAATTCTATAATAACATCAGGTATATGTAAACATGTAGCTATAACCAGATGCATGTGAAAACATAAAGGTATAGCAAAATATATGTATCTATCTATAAGTAATGATGTAGTATACCCCCTGGGTATAAGTGAAATAGGTGTGCAAGGTATACCTGTAGCTATGTCATAAATTGTGCATGTACCTATCACTAATGGTACAATACTCTATAGGTATACAGGTAACTAGCATATAAGTATGCTGGAGAATAAGTGTAATTATGTAGGTATACAGGTATGCTATAAGTCAATGCGTAAAAAAATATGAATCAAAGTCTCAATGTCCCTAACCAAGCAATATCATATCTATAAGTGGGTTGTGCGTGACATGGCAATTATTGACGGTGTGTGTAGCATACAATCAGTGCTCGTGCAACATGAATCGTCAATAATATGTGCAGTGTCCTAAGGATACTAGTCCAAGCACAACAATATCTAAGTAATAGGCTAAATGCGCAATTCTAAATATGACATAGAATATGCGACAGAAATAACATCTCTAGCCCAGACGCATAACGCCATGCGGGCGATTCTCCTGTAGATGTTAAATCTACTCACCAACTTTCCTGGCTAAGTGAAGCCTACCACCTGTTTTCCTTTGTCGTAGCGTCCGAAGTCCCCGCTTGCGAACCTAAAATTTCACAAACACATCACATAAGCTAAATATCCTATATCGACGAAAAGACAATGAAACGAGATGAAAACGGCCAGAAAATTACACTGCGTACTTAGCGTATCTAACGCGCACGACATCGGTCAAAAACCCTAAGTAGGGTCGCTAAACTACGAAACACTAAGTCTAGACTCCGATCGACCCTATCGCACAACACAACACAAAAATAAACGTGGACTCAATATAAATACGTCGCAACGTCAAAAGAAACCCACGCCTGAAAGTTACCGAAATCTAGTAAGCAGTACTTATCTTTTTAGCACAAAGCTACAAGTTTTACCAAAACTATAATTTACAAATATCATCAAATAGCATGGTTAAACCATTTAAACCTTTTCTATATTTTTAAACTTGCTTAATTAAGTTTTAGCAAAAACCTAGTAAGCAAAAACCCTTAATTAGAGAAAGTAGTAATTAACAAAAATTAGCATTTTCTACTAGGTTAAGCTTTTCCAAAATACAAATTATTACTTCAATTAAAAATTAAACATTTAAATAAAGCTTTAACCTTAACTTGAATATTCTAAAACCATTTCTAAAATTTAAACATGAAATTAAAAGCTTAAATTAACATCTAATTAAGCTAGCATAAAGATTTAAACTTAACAATTAAGGATTAGGGTTAGGATTTTATACCTTCCGAGAACACAACTTGAAACAAGAACAATCCACACTTTTGCCTCCAAAATCCTCACTAGAATGAAGATCTAAGAAAGTTTTGTGAAGAAGAATGAAGGTTTTGGATTATATTTGAATTTCTATGAATTTATTTAGATTTTTCATGATTTATTTGAAGTAAAATGAGTTGAAATGGGGTGGAAATCATGAGGGGCAGCCAAGGAAAGAAGAGGGGCCGGCCAAAATGGAGTGAGGTGGAAATTGTGGAGAAGTTTCTAGCAAAAAAAAATCATTTAATGCACATTTAATGCAAAATGCCATCTTTTATTCATTTTCTTTTCTTTTTTAAAACAAAACCTTTTGCACTAAAAAAATATCTAGATATTTAAAAAGAAGGTTCTAAAATAATTGTAGTGATGATTTCCAAGAATTTTCATTTAGAAGAAATTTCCCGATTTACGTGCATATTTTACCGGCTAAAATAATATTTTATTTGGGAAAAATTCTATCTGAACCAAAACCTCCCAAATACCCCCAAAGTTTACGCACAAGCTTTATTTTAGCTAAAATAGGTGCCGGCAAGCTTCTACAGACGTTTGATCAAAATCGGGTTAAAACGGAAAATACCGACAATTTTGCCCTAAAACGGAAAAATCCGCAAAACGATTTCTGAAACGTTACAATCTTCCCCCCTTAAAAAAATTCGGTCTCCAAATTAAAATTTTCACTAAGCGTGCCTTCAAAGAGAAGATTACAAAACTCCCAAATCTCGCTCGCAGTCTCCCAAGTGATCACCTCACTAAACGGCTATATCCGAGAAAACCCTCTGCAGATGGCAAGACCCTTGACCGAAGTTCTTCCACCTGCCTAGCTATTAACAGAATTGGCTACCGGTGAACGAAATGATCGCGTCCAAGCCAAATGGTCTGATGCTGAATCATGTGAGAAAGGTCATGAAGGTAATTGCAAAGTATCAACACAAGGAATACGGGGTGAACACTCAATAATCTGGGCGGAAGTGCCAAATTAAAGGCAACGAAACTAACTCGCTTAAGGATCTCAAAAGGACCTACCATTCTTGGATAAGCTTCCCAAAACTCAACACGTCATTCATCGGAAAAATCCGTAGGAATAAATGAGCTCCCACTGCGAACTCAAGCCTGCGACCATCACGGTCGGCATAAGACCTCTGTCTGCACTAGGCTACTCTCATCCTGACCTGAACCAACTGGATCATCTCCGAAGTTTCTAGAGTAGCTGGGGTCCAAAAATCCTACTTACGCAGAGTCAGAAAAACAAACTGGTGACCGACACAACCTAACAAACAAAACTTAAAGGTTGCCAATTGGAGTGTCTCCTGATAACAGCTATCGAAGGAGAATCCTGAAAATGGCAAGTGACGATCCCAACTGCCGACAACAATTAATACGTACGCACAAGCATATCCTTCAGAATCGGTATAGCCCGCTCTCACAAAACCATCATCCCGCGGATGGAAAAACGGAGCTAAAGCTCAACCAGTACCCAAGGCTTCCTGAAGTTCCTGCCCAAGACGGTAAGAGAATAGGGTGCCCTATTTGGATATGACCCATGAAGGAACTCCGAGCAACGCACAAACAAAACCAAGGACAACTGAGCAACCCGAGTATAACCGGACAACTAGCATCCGAATGAAGTCACACCCTGACCAAACCTGGGTAGACACCATAATGAAATTCGTGGAGATCTGCTCCCACTCCCACTTCGAAACGGTTAAAGGTTGCAACTCTCCAACCGGTCTCAGATGCTCAACCAACACACAACAAGACAGACACCTCGAAATGAAATCCGAAACTTCACTCTTCATCCCTGCCCACCCGTAACTATCTCACAAGTCATGCTACAATTTGGTGGAACTTGAATGAACACCGAAAGTTGACTGATGTGCCAGCTCTAGGATTTCGCGTCTCTACCCAATAGTATCAGGTACACAAACACGTCCCTAAATGTAGCACATCTGGTTACAATTCAAGGACTCCGAATCATTACCCAGCCGAGTATGCTCAAGAATCTTTGACATACGAACATCGGCGGGCAGTGCCTCGCGAAAGCGATTAAGGAAAAGTGGTCGGGCGCGGACATGAGCAAGCTATGCCCTCAGTAGAGGCGAACTTAAGCTGTACTCAACGATCGCACAAAAACTGTAGATCTGCAGAAGACTGACTCAACAATGAACACCCGCTGCAGGAAGATGTATATTAAGCTCTGGTGGTCCATGAAAATCTGACACGACTCACGAACAAGTATTGTCTCCAAATCTCCAACGCACGACCACCGCGGCCATCTCCAGATCACGAGTGGGATATCCTGCTCGTACTTCCTCCAGATGTAGGGAAGCAAAAGAGATAACTCTATAGTGTCACCTCAGTACACAATCGAGCCCCATTCGCGAAACATTACAGTTAAACAACAAAATCGCCCGAACCAGAAAGTAAGGAAAGAACTGATGCAGTTGTTAACCGAGTCTTCAACTGCTGAAAAACTCCGCACGCATGCCTCAGTCCAAAGAAAAGAAATCTTCCACCCGGTCAATTCGGTCAACGGTGCAGCACTACACTAGCAATCCTGCACAAAACGGCGGTAAAAACCTGCTAAGCCCAAAAATCTGCGGACCTCCGTCCATACCCAAGTCTGGGCTAAAGCTGTATGGCCTCGATCTTCCTCGGAACCATACGAAAACCGTCTCCCGTAACTATAAGACCTAGGAGTCAACACAAACAAGCCTGAAGGAACACTCCGAGAATCTAGCAACAGCTGGGGCTCTCCCAATGTCTGCAAAAAAAATCCTCAAGTGCTACTCCTGTCCCTCACGACACATTGAATAGGCTAGAATGTTGTCAATAACACAACAATAACCGGTCGAGGAACGGCCTGAAGAAATCTGGTTCATCACTGCAACGAATGCTGCTAGGGCAATGGTGAGTCCAATGACACCACCAAAACACACAAAGCCCGTAGCACGCACATGGCAGTCTTCGGAATGTCATCACTCCGAGCCCGCAACAATGATGACCTGATTCAAAACAAAGTTAGAAAATGTCTCGCACTCGGAAGCTGATCGAAGAAATCATCAATGCGAGGTAAAGGGTACCTATCCGCACCGTAAGCCGGTTAAATTGACGATCAATCGATACACAACCTCAACTGCTGTCCTTCTCCTGACGAACAGAATAGGAGCTCCTCAATGTGAAACACTCAGACGCACAAGCCTCCCAACAAACAACTCTGCAGTTGATCCTTAAGCTCCCTAAGCTTCGCCAGCTCATCTGGAACAACGTCGGAAAACTCTCGCACGAAAGGAACCCGGTCCAACAAACCTACTGTGGCTCCGGTATCACAAATGAACGCCAGGAATCCTCGACATCATCTCCCCAAAAGCCGACTAGCGAAAAAGGTTGAATTCAAGCGGTGTGAGGCGGCACCACTGCCCTCCCATGCACAACAAGAACTGACTTGCCGGGAAAACAAACCCTGTATGTTTTCATTCAGCGGTCCACAGACGCCTAGCACGTAGCTAACCAGTCTCTGCCCAGGAGGACGTAAAATCCAACATCTCTAGAAGGATCACAACGACGGACGAATCTCCTAACCGATTGGCACACGACTGAAATACGTGTTGCGCAACAAAAGAATCGCTGACAGAAATTAACACAACAAACGGCTGATCTAGCTAACACGACTCTACTCGTTCCAAACCTATGCTACTCCCGCAACGGTCACGAAACCTGTCTCGACGACTAGGCCTCTGTCTCTAGGATGGTACACCGGTATGAGTCCTCCACTGTTCCGGAACTCCCAAAGTCTCTGGAATACGTGCCTCGTCAACTGGGGCTGCATCCACTGGTGCTATGTAGGACGGAATGCTGCATGCTGATTGCAAGGAACAACTGAGTAACAGGGGTGACAACCTCCTGTCGCTGCGCTCGAACGGTATCAACTAATGAACTCAAAGTCTGGCGCAAGTCCTGCATCTCTGCCACAAGCCTAGCGATACTATCTGTCGAAGGCGGATCCGACTGCTCCCGCACAACGAGCACGCTATCCTGGTCAGTCCTTGACCCACCCGAGTCAACTCTGACCTCGGCCCTCGCTGCATCACTCTGAGTCTCCATAGTCGTCAGCGGCAAAGGCTATAAATAGAGATATGATTCGATATGAACAAGGAAATCGAATCTCAAGGATATATATCAAGGAAGGAATTACAAGCAATTTGTACTTTGGTCACTTTAAGCGGAGTACCGCATCGTGAGTATGCCGCGGACATACACAAATTACGTTACTCTGCTTAAGCTACCTACTCCATCATACCAAGGTCATCCTACACTCCGAAAGGTAAAACCTAGCGCTTTGATACCAACTTTTGTCACGACCCGAAATTGGCACGTGACGGCCCTAATACTATGCAACGTCTATAGGCGTAACGCAGTAAAAGAAAGCCAAAACCCAGAAATCTAAACCATTAAAAGACAAGAAAGGATAAGAAACATTGTTTAAAAGTCTTTGAAATCACAACCCAAATTCTTTAAAAAATCCAACTTTATTTCCTTTAAAATTTTGGCAGCACCTCCTTTGTAAAAGTTAGCCCCAAAAATGGGTACAACATAAATATAAAGTAAAGCATCCCCAAACAGGAGCAAATACACGCCCAAAGGCGGAAAACACCCACCACAACAAATATACGACGCCGTAGCGAAAAAATAAAAGACGATAGAAAGGAAACTGTATAAAAGACAACAAGTCACAAATAATACAAGTATCGTCCTCACATCAAGTCTCTAAGTCATACAAGATAATGGTAGATGGAGAGTACAAGGATACAACGAATATACAATACAAAAAAATGAATAACCACAAAACCCATCTAAGCAAACTGCACATTGTGAGCCGATGCGGTATCCGCAGCAAAAGATGATAAGATAGATGAATAGCCTGCCTCGACTACTCTGGGGAACACCCTGCAAAACAAACTGTGGCACAACGGGGGTGAGTTACCAACTCGTGAATAGTAAATAACATATGCAGGTAATCGCAAGTATGCACGTACAGCGTGAATCTAACATGTGCAATTAATAGCAATAAAAAGTCATATGAATACAATAATCATGAAAGGTACACTAGCAGGTACAAGTAATACATGAAGCAAGGCATATAAATAAAGGTATGTAAATGCAACAGTCATGAAAGGTACTCTAACAGGTACTACTAATACATGAAGCAGTGCATAAACAATAAATGTGGAGTATGAAATGAAATATGTCATTTCCATGGAATCCTGACATCGTGGTAGGATCACAATCCATCAAGAAAAATCCAAATCCAAATTCCTTAAATCAGCCCCCAAATTGGCTCTCATATCATATAAGTCTCACAAATCCTGAATGTACAATATCGAATAAATCTTATATATCCTGAATGTACAAATCAACAATCTCATAAATATCCTGTATCCAATATCAAATGAATCACCTATATCCCAAATCAAATTATCAAGTAAAAATGTAACATCCTAAATATATTTGCATGAATAAATATGATGATGTATATAATTTAATGTCAATACACATATATTAGCGTCCCATTCCATTAATATTGGTGTTAGGGCATATATAACAGCGGCCTAAACCCCTGTTATATATAAAAGGAGTAAAAAGAAATATCATGAAACCAATGTGTCAAGCATCGACACAGAAATGCAGGTCTATCAGGTGCTGTCACCACGACTGGCACCCTGATAGGTACGTATCATACGCTATCCCGAAAGCTCGAGTGCCTAGCTCTGACCCCCGCCTCTCGACGTATCTATACGTACATGATTCCCGTCGGTATCCCCATGATAACCGCTGAGTCATTGGTGATGTCACCGGATGGTATCCCCCATTAACTCATTGTCTACTCCACGACTCTTGCCCCGGGGTACCTCCGGGCCCCACCATGTACCCGCACACGGACCCCTCCGTTCCTCGCATGAAGTATATATATATCCGAACCGATAAATCTCATGGTGGCTGCTGAAATATCACATCAAGGAAAACCGGGTTTTTCAAATAATGCATAATTTCATGAACTCCCACGGTCCCCAAATCCAGAAAACATCATGAAAAATCCATATTACAATGCGAAAATCCATGAATATAATATATGCAACATAAACGGAAATGTAAGCATATAAAGGAAAAGCTGCTAATTAACTGCAACAAGTTAATATAAGTATCATGCGGTTCCTAATTTTCTCCAATTCTAAAATAACATCAGGTAAATGTAAACATGTAGCTATAACCAGATACATGTGAAAACATAAAGGTATAGCAAGATATATGTATCTACCTATAAGTAATGTTATAGTATACCCCCTGGGTATAAGTGAAATAGGTGTGCAAGGTATACCTGTAGCTATGTCATAAAGTGTGCATGTACCTATCACTAATGGTACAATACTCTATAGATATAAATGTAACTAGCATGTAAGTATGCCGGAGCATAAGTGTAATCATGTAGGTATACAGGTATGCTATAAGTCAATGCGTAAAAAAATATGAATCAAAGTCTCAATGCCCCTAACCAAGCAATATCATATCTATAAGTGGGTTGTGCGTGACATGGCAATTATTGACGGTGTTTGTAGCATACAATCAGTGCTCGTACAACATGAATCGTCAATAATATGTGTAGTGTCCTAAGGATATTAGTCCAAGCACAACAATATCTAAGTAATAGGGTAAATGCACAATTCTAAATATGACATAGAATATGCGACAGAAATAACATCTCTAGCCCAGACGTATAACGCCATGCGGGCGATTCCCCTGTAGATGTTAAATCTACTCACCAACTCTCCTGGCTAAGTGAAGCCTACCACCTGTTTTCCCTTGTCGTAGCGTCCGAAGTCCCCGCTTGCGAACCAAAAATTTCACAAACACATCACATAAGCTAAATATCCTATATCGACGAAAAGACAACAAAACGAGATGAAAACGGCCAGCAAATTACACTGCGCACTTAGCGTATCTAACGCGCACGACATCGGTCAAAAACCCTAACTAGGGTCGCTAAACTACGAAACACTAAGTCTAGACTCCGATCGACCCTATCGCACAACACAACACAAAAATAAACGTGGACTCAATATAAATACGTCGCAACGTCAAAAGAAACCCACGCCTAAAAGTTACCGAAATCTAGTAAGCACTACTTATCTTTTTAGCACAAAGCTACAAGTTTTACCAAAACTATAATTTACAAATATCTTCAAATAGCAAGGTTAAACCATTTAAACCATTTCTATATTTTTAAACTTGCTTAATTAAGTTTTAGCAAAAACCTAATAAGCAAAAACCCTTAATTAGAGAATGTAGTAATTGACAAAAATTAGCATTTTTTACTAGGTTAAGCTTTTCCAAAACACAAATTAATACTTCAATTAAAAATTAAACATTTAAATAAAGCTTTAACCTTAACTTGAATATTCTAAAACCATTTCTAAAATTTAAACATGAAATTAAAAGCTTAAATTAACATCTAATTAAGCTAGCATAAAGATTTAAACTTAACAATTAAGGATTAGTGTTAGGATTTTATACCTTCCAAGAACACAACTTGAAACAAGAACAATCCACACTTTTGCCTCCAAAATCCTCACTAGAATGAAGATCTAAGAAAGTTTTGTGAAGAAGAATGAAGGTTTTGCATTATATTTGAATTTCTATGAATTTATTTAGATTTTTCATGATTTATTTGAAGTAAAATGAGTTGAAATGGGGTGGAAATCACGAGGGGCAGCCAAGGAAAGAAGAGGGGCCTGCCAAAATGGAGTGAGGTGGAAATTATGGAAACTGTGGAGATGTTTCTAGCAAAAAAAAATCATTTAATGCACATTTAATGCAAAATGCCATCTTTTATTCATTTTCTTTACTTTTCTAAAACAAACCCTTTTGCACTAAAAAATATCTAGATATTTAAAAAGAAGGTTCTAAAATAATTGTGGTGATTATTTCCAAGAATTTTCATTTAGAAAAAATTTCCCGATTTACGTGCATATTTTACCGGCTAAAATAATATTTTATTTGGGAAAAATTCTATCTGAACCAAATACCCCCAAAGTTCGCGCACAAACTTTATTTTAGCTAAAATAGGTGCCGGCAAGGTTCTACGAACGTTTGATCGAAATCGGGTTAAAACGGAAAATACCGACAATTTTGCCCTAAAACGGAAAAATCCGCAAAACGATTTCTGAAACGTTACAACACTGGACAATATACAATACGCTGTATAAGTCCCCTGAGTTCAATTACTCAATCCCTGTGTGTCGTAGGTTACTGTACTTATGGTTAAGAAGAATTACACCGCTGTTTAATACTCCTTACCTAACCATCCACTGATATAGGTAAATGTCATCGACATAATTTCAAAAAGTTATATCTCACTTCATAAAAAATGAACGTACAGATATATTAATTTGAAATTGGTGCAAAACAACGGATATTCAAAACCAAATATTCGTCGTCCGGCAAACAACCCAGGTGACTTCCTCAAATATCACCAATTACAACGAATTCCGATATAATGAGGATAATCACCTAATTCCCAATAGCTTACTCCCACTCATCATCTGTAAAACCATACAAATGTGAGAATCATACCTGGTAAATACATACCCTGGAGCAAGTGTCTAATTGGGAAATCAGTTTTCTTTTGACAGTACACAGTGAAACTGAAACATTGAAATATTTCGGGGGGGGGGGTATCCTGGTATTCCTAGTAATGCCTCTTCCATTATCGAGATTCACAACTATAACTGTATATTTCTTTGCCATCTCCCCAAATCCCTTTATATGTCTTTATTCATTGCCTTCTGTACACCCCTTTAGGCCAAATGGTTTTCTTCCTTCCCTACCGTTCGGCACCAGCCTATGGTTTGGAAGAAAACTATCCAATAAGCATAATGGGTGTACTGTCCTAATCCTAGGAACACTCGCAATGCGAGAGTAGGTGAAGATAAAAAACACCTGAATAAACCTTATTCCTATTTCTCCTGAACCAGAATCCATCCCCGAACTGGAACAAGTTCCTTTTAACTTCGTATATAACCATATGATCGAGTATCCAAATAACTGTGGATCTCGTAGTGATACGGAGTGTTCTGGAGAAATACAAAGGTGAAGTAGGAGTGGTAATGAAATACTTGGTTTGGTCGTGAATAGCAGTTGCAATTTACTTTGCCCTCCTTCTAATCCCTTTATTTGTCTTTACATAATACCTTCTGTACACCATCGTTAGGCTAATTGGTTTTCTTCATTCCCTACTGGTCGGCACCTGCCTATGGTTTGGAAGAAGACTATCCAATTTGCGTAATAGGTGTACTATCCCCTAATCTAAGGGGCACTCGCAACCTGAGAGAAGGTAAAATGAAAAGACAACTGAATAGTCCTATTCATTTTCTCTAGAACCAGAAACCATCCTCGAATCTGGAACAAGTTCCTTTGAGTTCATATATAACCATACGATGGTTTTATCCAATGGAAGTGGATGATCGTAGTAATACGGGGTGTTCTGGAGAAAAGGGTAAAAGTAAGAGTGGCAATGAGGTATGCAACTCAGACAATCCAAAAGCCAGTGTTTAAGAAGGTTCGGTTAATTTTGGTTACTGAGTCATAGTCTAAGGTCGGTTCATGGTCGCTGCCAAAGAGAGAGAGAAAAGAAACACTCAGCGTGCACTCTAACCTAGATTAGAATGGTTGTCACTTTATCTAATCAGGAAACCTCCCACTGTAACGTCAAATTCTCCTCCAAACCTGAAAGAAGAATTAGTCGGGATCACCCGAGGAGTAAACCAACTCATCAGTGGGAATCGGGATCCAACTATCATCGCATGATAACGTGACGGAATCTGCTCACGTTATCACACTCCATAAGGTATGCGCATATCTGGCAAGTTTCAGTTTCTTTAGAAACTCCCGATGTGATTTTTGCCCCATGCTCTTATGACCTTGACGTAGGCCAACATATCATAAGTCACATGTCAAGTTCTACCCGTCATTATCCAGGTTAATTTGAACCCACCCGTACATACCCTTGACGTAGGCTAAAATAGTAGTACAACTGTCCCAAACCAACGCATCTATCTATGCAACAGATAAATATCTGGTAGCTACCAATCACTATGCCTTGGCGTAGGTCAAAATACATAGCTTGAATACTACCGAACATTTAACTGAAATGACGGAGGGCTACGAATGGTTTTTGGCGAAAAACCTTTAACGTAATGAACTTGATTTCCTTGAAGGAACCGGATAGCTTTTATAAAAATATAGTGACGAAAACCTTTGCTAAAGAGGTCACTCCCGGTGAAGGGATCTCGGCTTTTTCCCCGTAGAATGAGGTGAAGGATATTCCAACTGAATACCTCTGTGCAAAGCAAAAGTAATCGGCTATAGTGAAGTTATTACCCTGACGCAAACTTCTGTCCAAGGGGTCACTCCCGGTGAAGGGATCTCGGCCCTTGCCTCGTCGACTGAGGTGCTGGATATTCATAACCGAATACCTCTGTGCAAAACAAAAGAGAATGCCCTTGCAATAACAGCTTTTTGAAAAATGTTCCAACAACATCAGAATAGGTTTGTTTAGCTTGCATTGATCCGAATCAATGCAGTCCCATCAATTGATCACACCAATAAAGAACGAAAATAATGATGTACGTATATGCCATTCGCATTCGCCACTGGGTCCCGTCATCACCCGTTAGGTTACTTAACTAATGACAGAGCAGGGACTGGACTAGCGCGGATGCAAAACATATACAACATCTACTATTATATATATCAATATATAATATTCGCTCAAGGCGTGATAAAATGCAACACCACGGAAATGTAATAAGCATCATAGAACAATACAGATATCTGAGATCCCCGGGTTTCATAGAGCCGCTACTGAAACCCGACGTTCCCCTGGTCGTGTGGATAGCCTATGCAATGAAATCCTAGACCCCTACGGGCGCGGCAAGTTACCCGCCAAAACCTGAAGCGAGGCAGCCCCCTTCAGCAACGTGAATGGACCACCCAGCACTTTACGGAATCCGGTAACTTGGGCACCCCTCCTTGGGTCAACCTGTACCCCCTACGAGTGCGGCGAATAGCCCGCCAATTCTAGAGTGAAGCCCCCTCCGTCTCAATGCCATGAGATGCGGGCCCGTTGCCCTCTAGAACCCGGCTATCCGTGCACCCCTCCGCGGGGTAATCCTAGTATAGAAAGTAAAATATACATACAACGGGTACATCGACCTTAGCCCGGTCGTGCCCCAAAAGAATAATATACAAACAGGCAGTGACAGTAGTCCACATGTCGGACGCTCGCCCCACAATATCAAATGTACATATAAAACAAAACTGTACTACCATTGCATCCAGGCTGTAGGGTTCCTAGGCATACTCAAGAGGTTCTACAAGGCATCAACCATGCCAAAATCAAAATTTTATGTGCCTAACAACTCTATGCAAGATCGTTGACTAGAGATTAGGCGAAACTACAAGTAAGCAAACTACTTTGCTACTAAGTGAATGGGAATACAACCTTTGTAGATCCGGTCCTTCACTTCTATAGCTCCATGTTGACGTCCCTTCACTACGATCATCGGGATCCCAGACCCTAGCGTTGGTTTCATCGGAGAAATGAGTGGGCTAGGTCGTTGACTTCGAGGCCGAAGATGATCTACGTCGAGGCGACTCAAACTCAAGCTCCATCTTCACTTGGTCATGAACCTTGTGAAGAAAACACCCTATACAACATGGCAAGTGGTAGAGGATAAAGCAATAGGAAGTGGGTTCACTTTGGATTTGGATTTCTCACTTGATTTCAACACTTGAAATTTTCTAGCATGCTTTCTTCACTTCATGAAGAAGAAGAAGAAGAAGAAAAAGAAAATGAATAATCAATAATAGAAAATTCAAGTGAAGACTTATCATAATGCAACCATGGGTAATTTAACTCATGTAGAGAGCAAACCATAGTTTAGGTAATGGTTAGGTTTAAGCATAAAACAAAATGGTTAAGACTTTTTCAAAGATGCTAAGAAGCTTCATGAAGCTTGAAGCAAACAAGAAAAGCCACCATTTAGTTTTAGCAAAATAAATAAAGAAAATAAAACCCTAACCATTAACTAAACATGGTGTAAATCATACACATACCCAAGTTTGCATGTATCATCAATCATGATACAAACTAGTGCACAAACATATATCACATATACAACTTGTGCACATCAAGTGAGAAAATCAATCTTAAGAGAACAAATACTAGTTAATGTAAAGTAATATATCAAATATATAATTATACATTAAATCATTAAATCGATACATGATTTAATGATCCGGTCATATCGCATATAATCGACTAATATCAAGTGTATCAATGTATCGAATCAACACTTGATTCGGTAACCCGGCTATATCTCATATAACCGTCCTATGATACAAATCGTGAGAATAGAATACAGTATCACATACTGGTATTATTCTCGGTCCCGCACATATCTCATATGCGCTCCTACTCCGTTTCGCTTGATCCAGGAAACCCCTGTGTAGGACTCTAAAGACTCGTCAATACGCCGGCAGTAGGTGATGATCATATCAAACACCCACAAGCCTCAAGCGGTGTGCAAAACGTAACGGCCACCCGGGTATTGAGCTATCAGAAGATCAACAAGCAAGCCCGCTAGTACTCCTGTGAATCCAATCAGTAACACTCCTGTACAGTCCGATCTCGTCGTCCGATATGTCGCATATCTCGCCTAGGGGTGGTAAATGTCAGACCCCAGTAGCTCGATAAGTCGTGTCAATATGAGGTCTATAACAGTTCGAGAAACTACTGGTAACACTTACCAGTAAATCTCAGCAACCCTGTCCAGGGATTTCCGGTTATAGCCAATCGAACACAGCACAACATCAACTCCCTATACCGGGAGAGGCGAATCCCCTCCTATCGCTCATTGCCTCCATGTGAATCGGGACTGTACCCAAAAATCACCGTTTTGCACGCCCTCTTGGACGTGGTAAGGTGGAAATCAAAGCACAGTGGGAATCACACAAGACTCTATGACGATCTCGGGTCTACAGACTAACCTGTACCAGTGTCACCAGAGAACTGCCATCTGACGTAAGGTATAATACCATCTGGGAGTTCTCGGCGAGTCCGTCCAGTGTACCCAGTCTCCACTGAGCACCCGTATATCATCTCTGATGTCAAACACCAATGGATATGGGATCATCCATCGCCCATCTATATGGGTCGAGAAGGTATACGCTAGTCTACTCTGGTATATCGATGCCCCGTCTCGATACACCCACGACTAGGGACCTTGAAGGATGTACTTATGGACTAGTATGATCCGCATCATAGTCCAGGTAGTCAAGTACACATCCTATGGGCTTTACCAATATATAACAGAGAGACAATCAGTGTACACGTTAAGGTAAAGAGCAACCAGATAGTATACTATCATGTCGAGCAAGAAAGTCCTCCCTATATATGTCCAAGCATCCACTACAATATACATCCTATGTATAATAATGGCCTCTAGGGCATACATATAACTAACACAGGCTATCCCCACGACCAATCCACAACCACATAGTACAACACAGAACATCAACGTGAATGTCACGTTCGCAAATCCGTCTAAAAGGGCTATAGCAGTTAGACAGAATTTACCGATCAAGTGACATTCACGGTCGCAGATATAATGTAAATAGTGTGAACTAACATGTATAAAATTTTCGATCGATCAAATTTACCGAAGGGGGCCCCAAGCACTACTGTAGCACTCAAAGAAAATCTAGGCCCAAATAGAATATTCCAAAACCCCCATTTTCAATTCAGGAATCACTGGAAGAAATTTTGTGCAGTGATTCTTCTTTACTGCGGCGGAACCGCGGCCAAAGCAGGGGTACGGCCGCGGTTCCGGGGCTAAAAAGGAAGATCACTCCATAAAATTTTCCCAGATTCCATTAAAAACCCTGCCTGTATTTATGCAATGTACCATATAATTTTTAGAGCAAAAAAAAATTCGATAGAGAACTGAACCAGAAAATACGGGTTTTCGGAAAATCCGTTCGATCGAACTTGTAAACACGTTAGAGCAAGCTAGACTAGGTTAATGGCGTGGCTCTGATACTAGTGTAAGTGCATGCGGTGCCCCGGCCGTCTGAACGAGGCCAAAATGCGGAAACGATACTTTTACAAAACTTGTAAACCGGCACCACCGCGCACTAAAATCCCGGATCGGGCCATTAACCTACTCCTAACTAACTAGAGAAGGGGTAGAGAGATATACCGAGCGATCTGTGTCCTTCGGTCTTCTCGTCGTCGTCCCGATCTCCCCGCGGAATCTCCGGTCTTCACCTCCTCGTCGGAACGGGCAACACATCGCCGGGTTCTTTTACAGGCTCCCACCACTGGACCGAGGCAACTCGAGCACGAAGTTGGCGAGTCGACGTGCCCAAGGATACTGTAGATGAAGTGTAGAAAGCAATGTCTCATTAGGGTATGAAGTTGCCATGGTTTTTTAGAGAAGGAATGAGATGTATGGAGATGAATGATTTTGTAGCAAGCAAGGAAAAATGTGATGAACATTTTTCCCATACCAAAATGAAAACCCCCTCTCACCCACAAGAATGTGGCCGACCTCTCTTTTGTCCAAAGGGGGGAGAGAAAAGTCAAGGGGGGAGCTATCATGCATGAGAGAGAAAAATGATGATGATGAAATATAATGATCACAACAAACTCTCACTCCAAATCAACTCCCATCATCAACAACCATGATTACTCCAAAAGTCAAGCAATCATGGACTAATGAAGTCAAAGGAAGCAAGGACCATCATGAAGCAAGCATTAACAAGAAACACCCTCCAAATTGCTAATTTTCACATTTGCAAATTAGCCCTCCACCAAAATTCAGCCAAAGAAAGAAACAAAGGAAAAATGGCCGATACTGGAAAACAAACTGGAAACTTCAGAAAACTGATCCCGTAATAAATTACAGGAAAACCCCGCGACTGTATATACATACCCGTATTTGTATTGCGATCGAATACAAATGCAATGAGACAAAATCTACACTGTACAATACTAGGATCCGGCTTAAACCAAAGCCCGCTAGTATTATCCGTCCGATCATGATCCGTGCAATACCGCACGTATATGATCGAACCCTGCCATATCTCCATACGGCCTCTACAGTGTTTCGCCCGAAACTTGAGAAATTTTCTGTGGGGGACTCTAAAGACCCGTCAATACTTTTGGCTGTGGATTTAACTACTAGCACGTCAGAGGTATTAGCCATACGTAACGGGCTACCAGGTATTGACCAAAAGGGACGTCGATGAGCGAACTCATCCTGACACCCTACTGAGCCTGTCAGTGACAATATCCGTACAGTCCGGTCCGTTCGTCTATGAGTATTGCATGGCGGGCCTAGGGTGTTGGTAAAACTCAGACCCCCAAAAGCGGTACAAGTCATGTCGGAGTGTAGCCCAGAACACCCTGAGATACTACTGGAATACCTCCCAGTAAATCTCCTGCCTTGGCCAAGGACTTCGTGTAATGGCTCTCCTAGACACAGCGCGACCTCACCCCCAATACCGGGAGAGACGAACCCCTGCAGATCCGCTTACTGCCTCCATGTGGCTCGAGACTATACCCAGCTAAAACCTGTTTGCATGACTCCTTTAAGCCGTGGTAGGGTAGTAATCAAAGTACAGTAGGAACTCACACGAGGCAAATGACGATCTCAGGTCGATGAACTAACATGTACACATGTCACCAGGGAACTGCTCTCTGATGTCAGGTATAAGACCAACTAGCATGTTCCCGGCGAGTCCTGTCCGGTGTACTCATAACCCAATGAGCATCTGTATACATCTTAGGTGAACCAATTGACACCAGTGGCTTGTGAGACCGGCCACCGCCCCTCGTCGGGGTCTCGACTGTATACACTAGTCTACTCTGGAGTATCGATGCCCTGTCTCGAAAACTCCCACGACTAGGGACCTTTTAAGGATGTGCTTATAGACCCCAGCTCCCACGTATATGATCGCCATCATACTGCTGGCAGTCAAGCAAGAATCCTAGGGGCTCTATCAACGTGCAATAGTGATCAGTAATGTCACCTAAAGCAGTACACGATGATAAAGATAAACCAGATAGCATACTATCATCTTGAGCAAGACCGTCCTACCGGTATATGTCATCCCTCAATCATTGCAATCACGTGCCTGTGATCCAATAATTGACTCTGAGGGCACTATCTCCAATAAGAATGCTATCTGGTTGCTCTTTATCTTAACATGTACACTTTTTTTAGTTTACTGTCTCTCTGATACATGTTGATAAAGCCCTTAGGATGTAGGCTTGACTACCAGGACTATGATGCAGATCATACTAGTGGGGCTTAGGTAGTCCACAAGCACATCCTTTAACAGTTCCTAGTCGAGAGAATATCGAGCCAGGGCATTGATATTCCAGAGTAGACTAGTGTGTACTTTTCTTGACCTTGTATGGGGTGATGGTTGATCCCACAACTATTGGTGTTTGACATCAAAGATTGTTCACAGGTGCTCATTAGAGAATGGGTACATCGAACAGGACTCACCAAGAACTCCTAGATGGTACCATACCTATCGTCAGATAGCAGTTCTCTGGTGACACTTTTACAGGTTGGTCTGTAGACCCAAGATCGTCATAGTGTCTTGTGTAGTTCCCACTGTGCTTTGATTTCCTCCCTACCACAGCTCAAAAGAGTTGTGCAAACAGGTGGATTTTGGGTACAGTCCCGAGTCACATAGAGGCAGTGAGCGATAGGAGGGGTTTCGTCTCTCCCGGTATTGGGAGCTGATGTTGCGCTATACTCGATTGGCTATAATATAAAGTCCCTTGTCAGGGCTGATGAGATTTACGGGTAAGTGTTATCAGTAGTTTCTCGAAAGGTTGTTGGCCACACATCAGCATGACTTATCATGTTAGTAGGGTCTGACGATTCCACCCCCAGACTTGATATGCGACATATCAAACGAAGAGACCGGACTGTACGGTAAGTGTTGATTATAGGCTTTACGGGAGTTTGGACATGTTTTCTTGTTGATCTTCTATTCATTCAATACTTGGGTAGCCATTGCGTCCAGCTAGTACCGCTGACGGCTTGTGGGTATTTGATGTCATCATTACCTACTGCTGGCATATTGACGAGTCTTTAGAGTCCCACACAGAGGTTTACTGGCTCAAGAAAAATGAAGTAGGGAACATGTTGGGGGTTTCTAGCGCCTTTGCAATCTACCGTGGCCGATGCGGAACAAAAATGGTGTTTAAAAAAACCGACGCTAACGAACCCGTCGTAGAATCGAACCAGAAACCTAAACTAACTTCCTACAAAGAGCTTATCTACCGTGATAGAAGTATTATACTGAATAATCCATGTCTTTCGGTCTTCTACCATCTTCCTTAGCTCCTAGAGATCTCTTGGATCGATCTTGATCGCCGGTCCTCCTTTGCCAAAAATGATCCACCTGAGAGAAACGATGCAGGTTCCAGTTTCACCTAGCGAAGCAACCGATGCTCTAAGGTCACTAGCAATGGAGAGTGGGATGTAGGAATTTTTCTCTATCTTTTTCTTTCATTTCTTATGCTCAAGTTAGGAACTAAAGAAGAAGGAGGATGAGGTGAGGAAAACCAAAGCATGAGAAACTCAAGAAAGGAATAATGAGCTAAGTGTAGAAAAGTGAATGGCATGTAGAAAGTATATCTCCTCATTTCTCCACCATGCAAAAAAAATATCTCATATCATTTACAATAAACAATCAAATGCCATGCCTCTCTACATACCTTCAACCATGCTCATGCCACCTCACCCTCCACCTCATTTACAAATGATTTTCTAAAAAGAAAATCATATAATGAGGTGTCTATCTTCTAGAAGATATTCCGTATAAATACGGAATACAACCCGGTATACATATCGAAATACAACCCGGTATACGTATCGAAATACATATACGCGTATTCGTATAAAAATACGAATAGGCAAGAGAGAAAAAGAATAGTGAACAATAATACTAGGATACATATACTAAATATATATATATATATATAAAAATTATTAAATCAAAACTTGATTTAATAATCCGGCTTAATCCTAAGCCCTTAGTATTATCAACCGTCCCATTAAAGTCTACGTAGCATGTACACATATTTAATCGGACACCTGTATGTACCAACATACGTCATCTACATCATATCGCCTGAACCGGAAAAACCCTCAGTGTGGGACTCTAAAGACTTGTCAATACACTGGCAGTGGGTTTAACCACAAGTACGTCAGCCGCACTAGCTGTACGTAACAGCTACCCAGATATTGAGTGAAAGGAAAGACAATGAGCAAACTCATCCGAACCCCTACTGAGTCTATCTGTGACAATCTCCATACAGTTTAGTCTGTTCGTCTAAGAGTATCGCATATCGGGTCGGTTTGAGCCCATCACCCACTGAGAAACTACTGATCCAAATCAGTAATTCTCGTCTACCTTGGCCAAGGATTTCTGGTGATAGCCACCCGTGCACAGTGCGACATCAATCCCCAATACCGGGAGAGATGAATCACCGACGATCCGCTCACTTCCTCCATGTGGCTCGAGACTGTACCCAACTAAAACCTGTTTGCATGACTCATTTGTGCCGTGGTAGGATAGTAATCAAATCACAGTAGGAACTCACACGAGACAAATGACGATCTCAGGTCGGCATACTAACATGTACTCATGTCACCTGAGAACTGCTATCTGACAATCGGTATAATACCATCTAGTGTATTCCCGGGGAGTCCGTCTAGTGTAACTCATAACCTAATGAGCACCTGTATGCTATCTTAGGTGACTAACTGACCCCAATGGCTTATGAGACCGGCCACCGCTCCTCGTCGGGGTCTCGAAAAGTATACGCTGGTCTACTTCGGAGTATCGATGCCCAGTCTCGATACTCCCTCGACTAGGGATATTTAAGGATGTGCTTATAGACCATCCAGCTCCTACGTATATGATCGCCATCATAATACTGGTAGTCAAGAAAGAATCCTATGGGCTATATCAACATATAATAGTGATCTGTAATACCACGTAATACATGTACATGATGATAGAAAAAACCAGATTACATACTATCATCTCGAGTAAGACTGTTCTACCCATATAGGTCCTCCCTCAATCATCATAATCACCTGCCTGCGATTACAATAATTGCCTTGAGGGTGTTATAGCCAACAATCTCCCATTTGCACTTAAGGCTAATTATTGTGGTGTGGCATACTCAGCCCGTATGATACCGAATACCCAACTTCTTCACTAATCAGTCTCGCAAAGCTTGTTTGCGAAACCATCGCTTTCGATAAATAGCCTCAGTGAGTGGATCCGCTCCAATATTTCTATCTTCATCTCTCTATATCTCAATTTCGCGGAGAAAGATAATCTCCCGAAATGAGCAATACATGTCTTAGAATTTGTCTGGATATCTGATTGAACTTCATAAATGAACTCCAAATCTAACAAACTTCTTAGACCATATCTTCCACTGAATTTAATCAGTATCCTGTGCCATGCCTTCCTTAGCATCCGCTTGGACCATCTATCCAATATACTTCCCTTCAGAGAAGAGGGAGAACTATAACTCTGACAATCACTTTGTCATCTTGGTCACCTTGGAAGCTTGAAATGATAACCGCCTCTTGAAGGAGGCTGCCGTTACCATATACCAAGAACATCCACTTATGTTCATAACCGCTTCTCAATGTTTCTCCAGGATTGGATTAATATATGATTATTATAGCCAGTGCAAAAGCAATATCTGGTATGGTACTTGACATCTCATGATTGACTCAATTACCTAAGAAAAAGATATGTCAATCATGAAAATCTCTCTCCTCTTCAGTCTAGAAGACATCTCTTTAGAGAGGGTGACTCCATCACCTGCGGGTACACCACCACGCCAGGAGTCGTCCATTTTAAAACACTTTAGAATAGTGTCAAAGTACCCAAATTGGAACACTTTCCAAATCTTGATCTAAAACCATAGATCCAGTCACCAGAATCCCTGATATTTTATCCAGATCCTATGTGGAGAAACGTCTTATAATAACCACAGTATAACCGATCATAGTATAGGAATATCACTTCCCACCAAGAGCATGTCATCCTAATACCAGGACATCACTCCCTACTACTTTCTTACCAGGTCCATCTGCTATTATGATGAAGTCAAACTCTATGACTATCACATCAAAAATAGATTATCTATCTCCGCTATACTTGCTTTAGTGTATAAATAGACATAAGCTACTTGCCCACCACTCTCCGCTGCTCCTACTGACTACAACAACCTTTTGGCAGAGTCATATACACGTGCACTTCTAAAGCTAATTTAGAACGACGTTATACTCATCCACCTGCCAGATCTCAATGTATAGAACAACAGTAATGGCAAGCTCGGGTCATCAAAACCTCCTTGTCACCATCTTTGAGGAGACAGAAATACCTCTCGGGCGGCTGAGGTTACCTACCGAATCTGCGGAGTGGCTAATTGAACGTCGAAACCAATTGAATGTTTAGATTCTACTAAATTTTCAGTAATCGTTTGTGGTTCTGGAATCACTTCCAGTTCTACCCTACTCCCACTAATGTTTTCTGAAAAGAATTCATTTTATTAAAACGAGTGGCGAGTCAAGGACAATATAACTATTGATCTTCCAAATGGTAGAATATTAACCCTCGTCAATGCATGGTATAACCCACAAACTCCCATTACTGAAACGTGCCTTGAGTTTATCTAGATTCTGGTTTTAAGCATAAGCCGGACTACTCTATATACCTTAACAGCGTTAAGATATGAATCCATTCTATATCCAATATAGAAACAAAGGCACTAATTTAATTTGAACCAGATTCAAAATACATATAGCTGTTTCCAGTGTATATCGACTAAATGGAACAAGGCCAAACATAACCCATCAAGGAGCGTACTCACGGATGAGTAACCTGAAAGAGAAGCAAGTTCTCAAATATATTACTTACAACGGAATACTTAGCATAAGTATCTACACCTTCGATCACCTCGAAGGATCCTAATACTTGCAGCATATAGTTCTCTACTTTATTCTTACACTGATAACTTTTCAAAATTTGGACCATGTATTTCAACGAAATACTTGTCTAAAACTAGAAAAGCCATAAGTAAACAGAATATAGTACGAGTACCAACCCCTTTTGTTCTGATGGACATCAGACTGTTGGATATAAGTATGCCCTAAAGGCCATTATATGTATAGTGGATGCTTGGACATGTATATATATATATATATATAGATTAATTTTTTTCTCGACATGATAGTATGCTATCTGGTTTACTTTATCTGAAATGTTGATTTGATCATGCTTTTATTAATTTGCACATGTTGATAAAGCCCTCAGGATATTTTCTTGTGTAGCATTTCAGGAAAATAAAATATTAGTTTTTGGAAATTTTTATAATTAAATAATATTATATTGAATATTTTAATAAGGCGGTATAATTAAATACCGATAAATTGGGAAAAATTTGGAAAATTATGGAAATTACGGAAAAGAGGGTGTTTTATATGATTTATACAAATTATAAAATTTTAAGATTTATTATACACCATTTTAGTGCTAATCGCGATTAAATATCGCTAATCTCGCATTAATCCGGTTTTGTGCACATGGCATGCACTGAGTCATTTTTAGCACTTGTTACATTTTATCATGGCCTTCTCTTTTTTTTATAGCATGGTTGTTGTTTTAATTGAGAAAGGAAAACAAAAGAAAAGAAAAGAAAAGAAAAAGGAAAAGTCAAAGAAGTATCATGATGACAAGAGGGATGGGCATGAGAGAGAGGGTGAGGGGTCAAACCTAGGCATGGCTTATTGTTTCTCTCTTCATCTCTTCACCATTTCTTCTCCCTCTTCACCCATGGCAACCCCCATATCCCTCCTCCACTTCAAGCCTCAAAACATCCCAAAACAAACCCAAAACCCCATCTCCATTTCACAAAAAGCATGCACAAGCTCAAGGAAAGCACATTAGACCAAGAAAAATCGAATTTTGAGGACTTTGGGCAACTCAAGAAAATTCTTGAGTTGCCAATTGAGCTAATTTCTGCACCATTAGCATTATATTTCCACTACCTTAGCACCCATACAAGATTAAAAGTGTTTTGGTGCGGTTTAGTGAACTTTGAAAATTCCTAGTTAGGATTTTGTGGAATTCTTGAGTAGTGATGTGTAATTGAGCTTAGTAGAGGCCACATAGTGCTAGAATTCAGACCCAAACCTGAGACTTAACCCCGGAACGCAAACTTTGAATTTCTGCCGACATTGAAATTGTGAGAATTGTGATAGGAAAACTGAATCTGCTAACACCCGGAGACTTATAAAATTATTTAGCAAACACAGAGGAGTGTACAGGCACCTAGTAAGCATCACCCAAGACCCCAGCCCCTGTACCCTCACCCAGGCCGCTAATAAATCCCCTCTGGCCGCAATTTGCGGCCAGACCTGGTCCATTTTGGTTCGTATTTGTTCTGTAGCTCCATCTCCAGTAAATTAGACCCCTCCTGTATGCAAAATGTCCCAATTGTCACCTGAGAAAAATCTGGAAGTGTTTTACTTAGTTGCTGAAATTGTTTTACGGCTTTTAATGAACTAGAAATTGGTATTTAGGAATCTGGAGTGACTCGGGGACCTGGAAAATTATTTAGCAAAGACTGAGAGTTGTGCAGGTGAACAGAAGACTACCCCTGAAACCCTAGCCCTTAATTCATTACCTTGGCTGCATATTTATTCGTATTGGCCGCAAATTGCGGCCATGTTGGGATGAAAACTTATGAGTTTTGGTCTGTGGCATTGTTATCTGATATCTAGGGCAATCCCATATGCAAAATTTGCTAATTTTACCTGAGACAAAATCTGGGGGTGGTTTTCCCTAGTTTCTGTTTCCGTAATTTATGATTCTGAGACTTTAGTTTTTGTATTTGGTTTTAATTCCGTCGTGAGGCGTTTGAACATCAACGACGAGGGTTAATTAGTTGTGTTTTGCATGCGTAAACTATAGGTTTTGACTTATGTGTGATTCGTGCGACATTTTGGTTTTCGTGCATGATTTCCGTTTAAGATGCCATATAAATGATATATAGGTACCCCCACGTGGACTTCGAGACGACGTGGATGAGTGTGGCGTCATCAAATCCAGCAAGCAGGATAGAGGTGAGTAGATTTATATTTACGGGGGAAGTCGGGTGGATGGCGTATAGCACCCCCGCAATATCGTAAGAAATGGTATGATGTGATATAAATTTACTTAGATGTGTTATTGAGAGATATGAACACTTAGCAAAAAATGATTTAGGAGATCATGGGTTAGTGTTAGCAAGAATTAAAGAAAGGACTTCAGTCGATTTCTTAGTCGTGAAACCCTAGAGTAAAGATTTGCATACACGCACATACACATACCCGTATACATTTACTTCCTTGTGCATATTGGGGACATATATATATATATATATGTGTGTGTGTGTGTGTGTGTGTGTGTGTGTGTTGGTATTCTTATGCTTGGATGATGATGATGTATATGATACTTGAGAATGAGTCGATATGATCGGGCATGATGCCGGGAGATATTTAATATGTGACCGAGATATGTCATGATGTTATAGAAAATCGTTGGACGACGATACCATGTGGATGATGATATTTATATGATAGTTGACATATGATCGAGATATGAGATAAGATATGTTAAGATATTTATAATGGATCGCTTGGGCGATGTATACTTCTATATGATAATATGTGTTGATGACATCGGATTGTATGAGGCTGTAGATCAGTAGCCAGATCATGATTATTGTTGATGATATTAGTAGTGTACTAGATTTAGATCAGTACCACTGCTCACGATATGTGATGATATGGATACCAGATGAATAATGAGATAAATATGATATTTGAATCGTACCCAGATTTGGGATGTCGTACGATAGATTTGCCATACGAGATATAGTTATGAGGATAGATCCGCACTCTTGACTTGAGAATGTCATATTATTTATTGTGTCGTACGTAATACTATTGAGGAGAGATCACCGACTACTAGATATGTATATATAAATCGACTCGGACTTAGGTGGATTCCCTTACCCTTTTGACTGGGCTCGAGTAATACTCATTTTCAAAAGTGGAGAATTGTGAGTATTTTAAATACCAAACTGTAAGACTCGTATATTTTGGGTAGGTATATTTTCAGTGTTGCTGTTACTACATCATTTTCTGTATATTCAAGATATTTCATCGCATTGCATGCTTGTGCATATGTTATCTGTAATTATCATGAAACCCTGCCGTCAGGACACCAGCACCATTACCGATGATGCGTATGTTCCACGTACACCTGCTTGCCTGACACGACCCAAAGTTCGGCCTGTGACCGGCACTTAACCACGTAACGTCTATAGGCGTAACACGACTAAGTAAGCCGAAACCCAGAAATCAAAACCGTTGAAAAAGTAATGAGTGTTGAAAACAATTATTTAAAACATTTAGAAAACCTTGAGTAATTAGTAAAATTCTTTAATGTTTAATTTGTTTCCTTAAAAATTTCGACAGCATCTCCTCTGTAAAACCTGGCCCTGAAATCGGGTATAAGACAAGATATAAATAAAATGACATATAGTAAGAATAAAGCATCCCTAACGAGAGCAATCACGCCCGACGGTGGAAACAATCACCACAATAACAATAATAATATACGACGTCGTAGCGAAGAAATGAGCAATATAAGTGAAGACAACATGAAAGACAAAATTGTATAAATAAAGTCAGCTCAAAACGAGCTCGACACCAGAGTACAAAATAATATACATCGTCCTCAAAACTGGTCTCTAAGTCAATACATGAATAGTAGATGGAGAGTACTAGATACAATAGTGTGTACAACTGGAAAATAAACGGATACCGCAAAAACCTGCCTATAAGTAAAAGGGTTCACGCGCCAACTGCAGTGGTATCCGTATCAAAAGATGCAAGAAAGTAGCCCTGCCGCGACTACTCTGAGGGGCCTCCTGCAAACACTGTGGCACAACGGGGTGAGTTGCCAACTCGTGAATAGTAGATAGCATATAAAGGTAATCGCGAGTATGCACGTACTACGATACTCTAACATATGCCAACAGATAATATCTATATGCGATGAGCAGGGTATACAATAATCATGCGTAGCAGGTGTAAGCTAGTACATCTATATATGATGAGCAGGATGCGCAATAATCATGCCAAAGTACTCTATCAGGTACTACGACTACAATATGAGATGCATAACAATGAATACTGAGCATGGGATAAAATAACATCTACACGGAATATCAACGTGGAAAAAAATACCCGGTGTCCATCAATGCACCCAAATCCCAGTAAAAACTCAGGCGCCGTCACTCTAATCGGCCCTCAAATCCTGTACAGCTCATGGAATCGTAAGTGCCCAGCATCGGCACTCGAAAATATCATGAAATCATCGTGTCCAGCATCGACACTCAAATCCTTAAGTATCAGGCTCCGTCAGTCCGGATCGGCCCATGGGCTCCGTCTGCGGAATCGTCCCTCGGCCCTGGCAGTACGGGTCGGCTCGTATCCATCTATCGAATCTGGTCAGTATCCTCCGAATAACCGCCAGGTCCAACCAATCACCGTTAGGTAGTAGTCCCTCTGCCAGGCTCACCGTCTGTATATACAGCATCCCTTTCTTGCCCCGGGGTATCATACCGGGTCCACCATGTACCCGCAATTGGCCTCGTCCAGCACCTCGATTCGGGTTCACATGTCACACGTCTCAGATCCGAGAAAACGCATGGTGGACGCACTAAAATATCATATCAAGAGAAGCCGGGTTTTTAAAACAGTGCGTATTTTCTTAAAATAATACCACGGTTTCAAATCCAGAAATCACATGAATCCAAAACTCAATGCGTAAATCCATGCAATGTGTCGTATGACACTAAGAGTAAAAAGGGAAAATCGCTCTTTTAAAAAGGATTCAGTTGAAAATATCTCACGCGGTCCCTATTTTCTAGAAATCGAGTCAATATCATCCATGTATGTATGTAGGTATGGACGTGCAAGTGGATATATACGCAAATGTGAGTGTAGCAACGTATATGTGCACTACTATGAATATACAGTGTACATATGCGCAAGTATGTATATATTAATGAATGTATGCACTAATATGAATATACAGTGTGCATGTGCGCAAGTAGGGATATATCAATGATGTATGTACTAATATGAATATACAGTGTGCATGTGCGCAAGTAGGGATATATTAATGTAAATATATGCCAATATGCGACAAGTTATGTCTAATCTTCAATGTATGATTCGTAGCAATCCTATACTGGAGTGTCATGGCAATCACTAACGGTGTGAGTGTAACATACAAATAGTGCTCGTGCAGCTTGAACCGTTAGAGACAGTGCAGTGTTATATACTACCATTTCTATATGCAATAAGGAAGGTATGCTACAATAGTACATATAAATATCTACGACTAAAATATCATATCACGCCATGACGTTTAACGTCATACGGGCGATTTCCCCATAGATGTTAAATCTACTCACCTGGTCTCGTGCTAAGCGTAGCCGACCACTTACTTCCCTTTCTTTGCGGCGTCCGACGTACCCCCTGCGAACCTAGAATTTACACAAAGAATCAACATAAGCAAAAATCCTATAAAAACGCGATATCGAAATCAAACGAGAAACTCGCGTCGCGAACTAAACGTGCGTGTGTCCGATACGCTGAAACGTGTGTATACGAGTCTAAAACTACCCCGACACATCGCGATACGCAGGAACACAGAACCCACTCACGTATCACACGTGTCGCGCAAACTAAACGTATTGGAAAAATGGTATATCACTCCAGATTTTGACTCGGGTGAAAACTTAAAAAGTTGCATATACCAACACACTAGAATATACAGCAGACTCGCCTAGACAAAACCTAACACCTAACTCCCTTATCTGGCCGCAAATTGCGGCCAGAACGAATATTTCGGTGGCCTGAAGGTGGGTAGGGGGTCTCGTTCTCTAGGTGTGTGATCAAGATATAGTGTACATGCTCCAGTTATCCCAGATTTTGTCTGGTCAACAGCAGATTACAGAAAGGCCAAAATTTACTTTAAAACGTTAACTTTACACCAATTTGAAACTATATGGTATTTTAGTGAAATCTTGTGTTTAATCTCAGTTTAAAGGGCCTAATAACACTTAGTTAAGCTAGGCTAACCATCAAAATCACCACTTGGCCAAATATCCACACTAATCCCCATTTCTAGCACTAAAACTCACTTTTAACACTAACCGATGCTAATTAACTCATAAGTTTAGCAAATAAGGAAGTTAAGTCTAAGAAGTATACCTCACTTGACCCTAGGTGCAAGGAGAAGGAGAAGAAGAGGAGGAGGAGAGATGTGCTGCTGCTGGGTGCTGCTGCTGCTGCTGATGCATGTTGCTGATGCTTCTTGTGCTGCTGTTGCTTGGGCTGCTGCTGCTGCTGCTTGTTGTAGTTGTTGTTGCTTGCTGCTGCTGCTGAGGCTCCTCTTACTGCTTCTTCTTCTTCTGCTGTTGTTGCTGCTTGTTGTGTGAGTGAGAGTGAGAGAGATGTGAGAGAATGAGAGGTAAAAGAGAAAAATGGAAATGAGAGAGATATGAGAGCATGGAATAGTCAACCCCCCTCTCTCTCCTCATTAAATGTGAGCATGGCTCAAGCCATGATGCCCACACCCTCTCTCTCTCTCCAAGTCAAACAAAATTTAAATCATTTTTCATTTTAAAAAAAAACAATTAACCAAAACACTTATTTAAATTCCAAAATGGTTAGTCCACTATGGTTGCTAATCATGGTCTAATCCTAATTTAACCCTAGTTTATATGTACAAGTGTGTGCAAGCCTAAATAAATTCTAGTAAAATATTCATTAATTTTGATAAAATATTAGAAAATCGTTTTGGTAAACTTTTTACTAAAACCCATATATTAAAGTATAATTAGTCACTAATCACATCCTAAGGTGTTACAACCTTCCGCCCTTAAAGAAATTCGTCCCCGAATTAAAAAATATAAAGCTACGCGTACCTACAAAGAGATGAGGGAACTTCTTCCGCATCTCGCCCTCGGCCTCCTAAGTGATCTCCTCATCATTTGGGCTACGCCAAAGCACCTTCACCGATGGCAAGTCCTTCGATCGAAGTTTCTTCACCTGCCGGTCCAATATCACGACTGGCTGCTCGGTGAACGACAGATCACGCTCGAACTGAACGGTCTGATGCTGAATCATGTGCGAAGGGTCATGCAGGTATCTGCGAAGCATCGACACGTGAAATACGGGGTGAACATCTGGGAAGTCGCGTGGAAGAGCCAAACGATATGCTACTGCGCCCACGCGCTCGAGGATCTCGAAGGGACCTATGAATCTGGGGCTAAGCTTCCCCTTCCGTCCAAACCTCATCACTCCTTTCATCGGAGAGACCCTCAGAAAAACGTGATCGCCAACTGCGAACTCTAATCTGCGGCGGCGTCTGTCAGCATACGATTTCTGCCTGCTCTGAGTTGTCCTCATCCTATCTCGAATCAGCTGTATCTTCTCGGCCATCTCCTGTACGATCTGCAGCCCCAAAACACTGCTCTCACTGAGCTCTGTCCAACAGACGGGTGATCTACATCTCTTCCTATACAAGGCCTCGAAAGGTGCCATTTGAATAGTATCATGGAAACTATTGTTGTAGGAGAACTCCACCAAGGGTAAATGATGATCCCAGCTACCACCAAAGTCTAAAACGCACGCTCGGAGCATGTCCTCGAGAGTCTGAATAGTCCGCTCTGACAGGCCGTCGGTATGCGGATGAAATGCAGTGCTGAAACTCAAGCGGGTGCCCAAAGCCTCCTGAAGCCTCTGCCATAATCGGCTGGTAAACTGGGTGCCTCGATCGGACACGATAAATGTCGGGACTCCATGCAGTCGTACAATCTCGTCGATGTATATCTGGGCATACTGAGCAAATCCGAAAGTGGTCTTCACCGGCAGGAAGTGAGCCGCTTTCGTCAATCGATCCACGATCACCCAAATGGAGTCATACCCTCGACTAGTCCTGGGTAGACCCACAATGAAGTCCATAGAAATCTGCTCCCATTTCCACTCCGGAATGGGTAACGGCTGTAGCTTTCCCGCTGGCCTCTGGTGCTCGACCTTGACTTGCTGACAAGTCAGGCATGTCGACACGAACTCTGTGACGTCCCTCTTCATCCCGTCCCACCAGTAAACATCCCTCATATCATGGTACATCTTGGTGGAACCCAGATGAACACTGTACACCGATCGATGTGCCTCCTCAAGAATCTCATGCCGCAGTCCCTCGGCATCTGGTACGCACAGTCTAGTCCCAAATCGCAGTATCCCTTGATCATCAATCATGAACTCAGAAAATCTGCCCTGCCCAATCTGTACCACGATCTCTGAACAACGGTCATCACTGTACTGTGCCTTCTGTATACGGTCAAGAAACTGTGGGCATGCACGAACATGCGCAAGCTGTCCTCCGACCAGCGTGAACTCGAACTGCACTCGGCTGTCACATAAAATCTGCCAATCTACCGACGACTGCCTCTGTACTGCGCTCAAACAAGATAGACTACCCCCAGGCCTCCTGCTCAAAGCATCCGCCATTACATTCGCCTTGCTCGGGTGATACAAGATCTCGTAATCGTAGTCTTTTACTAGTTCCATCTAACGGCGCTGTCTGAGATTCAGGTCTCGCTGCTGAAATATATACTTTAAGTTCTTGTGATCGTTGAATATCTGGCACGACTCGCCATATAGGTAATGTCGCCAGATCTTGAGTGCAAAGATCACTGCAGCCATCTCCAAATCGTGAGTAGGATAGTTCTGTTCGTGTTTCTTCAACTGCCGTGAAGCATACGTGATCACCTTGTCGTGCTACATCAATATGAACCCTAGCCCCACTCGAGAAGTATCACAACAGACCACAAATCCGCCCGATCCTGAAGGCAATGATAACACCGGCGCCGTAGTCAAACGAGTCCGCAACTGCTGAAATCTAAGCTCGCACTCCTCCGTCCAATCGAAAGGAACTCCCTTCCGGGTCGACCCAGTCAAAGGTGCAGTAATACGGGAGAAATCCTGTACGAATCGTCTGTAGTAGCCGGCCAGTCCTAGAAAACTGGGGATCTTAGTATCTGATGCGGGTCTGGGCCAACGCTGAACGGCCTCGATCTTCTTCGGGTCTACACATATACCATCTCGTGTAATCACGTGACCCAAGAAGTCTACGCTGTCAAGCCAGAATGCGCACTTGGAGAATTTTGCGAATAGCTGGTGCTGCCTCAAAGTCTGCAGTGTAATCCGCAGGTGCTGCTCGTGCTCCTCTCGGCTCCGGGAATACACCAAAATATCGTCAATGAATACGATGATGAACAAATCAAGATACGGCCTGAAAATACGGTTCATCAAGTCCATAAATGCTGCTGAGGCATTGGTGAGTCCGAACGACATCACCAAAAACTCATAATGGCCGTAACGCGTGCGGAAAGCTGTCCTCGGAATATCCTCCTGTCGAACCCGCAGTTGATGGTAGCCTGATCGCAAGTCGATCCTCGAAAAGTATCCTGCCCCCTGAAGCTGGTCGAACAAGTCGTCGATGCATGGCAAAGCATATCTGTTCCGCACGGTAACCCTGTTCAGCTGGCAATAATCAATACACAAACGCAAACTGCCATCCTTCTTCTTGACAAACAGGACAGGAGCACCCCAAGGAGACACACTGGGTCGAATAAGTCCCTTATCCAGCAAATCTTGTAACCGACCTTTCAACTCTCTAATCTCCGCCGGGGCCATCCGATAAGGCGGTATAGAAATAGGCCCCGTGCCGGGAATCAAGTCAATGCAGAAAACAATATCGCGCTTAGGCGGTAGCCCAGGTAGCTCGTCAGGGAAAACATCAGGGAACTCACGAACAATCGGAACCGACGGAACATCCATAGCTCTAGTATCGGAAACATAAGCTAAAAATCCTTGACATCCCTTCCTCAACAGCTGTCCAGCGCGAAGAGAAGAAATCAAACTGTAAGAGGCGGCACCACGGCCCCCCTGCACAACAAAAGCTGACTCGCCGGGAAAACAAAACCTGACTGTCTTCTCTCGACAGTCCATAGACGCATAGCACGTGGCTAACCAATCCATGCCTAAAAGAACGTCGAAGTCCAACATCTCAAGAAGGATCAAGTCGACAGGCAACTCTCTCTTGCCAATACGGACAACACAGGATCAGAACACGTGTCTAGCAACAAACGAATCTCTCACAAGAGTGGTCACAATAAGCGGCTGATCAAGCAAACCAGACTCTCTACCCAAACTCGGCACGAAGTGTGTGGAAACATATGAGTGCGTAGATCCGGGATCAAACAACACGTGTGCGTCAACAGAACATACTGTTAGGGTACGTGAGACCACTGCATTAGACGCCTGTGCCTCCTGATGCATCAACGTGAAATCCCGTGCCTGTCCTCCACCTGCGACTGGCGGTCCCCTACTAGCAACTGGCTGTACTCTGCCGGCAGCTGGCTGTCCTCTGCCTCGGCCACCTCGTCCTCTATGAGAAAACCCTCCGCGACCACAACCTCTCTGTGCATGAGTCTGACGCGGAGCAACAGTAAGTACAATAGGCAACGCTCTCTGGGGTGGAGAAGGTGGAAGTGTGACATGTGATACAACAGTCTCGCTCTCACGTGGCTCCGGGCAATCTTGCACACGATGATAAGTACTCCCGCATAGGAAAGATCTAGATGGTGCCGGCTGACCCTCCTGGGGATAAGAGCTGAATAGCTGACCTCGTCCCGATCCTCCGCTAAGCCCCGTACCTAAACAGAACCTGTCGCGGCGCCTAAACGGCTGTCTCTGTGCTGACGTATCTGTACGAACTCTCTTCGGACCTGGAACTACCGAAGTCTCAGCAAGGCGCTCCTAAACTAATAAGGCTGCATCTACAGCTGCTGCATAGGTCTCGCAACGCTGCGCGCTGATCGCAAGAAACAACGGGGTAAGCAAGCCTCAAACAAATCTCTTGACTCGCATCTCCTCAGTAGCCACTAAATACGGGGCATAAACAGATAGCTCGGTGAACAGCACATCGTACTCTGCCACTGTCAACTCTGGCGTCTGGCGTAGAAACTCGAACCTGCATGCTCGGGCATCTCTGACACTCTGGGGAAGGAAATGGGCTAGAAATACCGTCACAAACTCGGTCCAGGTCATAGGAAGAAGATCTGTCGCTCTGCCCTTCTCGACCGACTCACACCATTTCTGCGCAAGACCTTTTAGGCGAAAGCTCACGAACTCTACCCATCTCACATCTGAGCATCTGAGTGAACGACATATCCGGGCCATCCTATCAATGAAAGACTGTGGGTCCTCGGCTGCATTGGTGCCTGTGAAGACCGGAGGCTTCAGCCTCATAAACTCTTATAGCGATACTGTAATAACCTCCGTGGCTGCAGGGGCAACTGCCTGTACTGTAGGTACCATCGAGGTCTCCGTAATGAGTGGAACTACCTCTGGTCGCTGCGCTCAAAGTGTCTCCACTAACGACCCTATCATCTGGCGCATCTCCTGCATACCGGCCCTTAGCATAGTGATCTGATCTGTCGTAGGAGGAATAGTCTGCTCTGGTACAATGGGTGTACTGCCCGTGTCAGTCTTCGTCTCAGACGAGTCAACTCTAATCGTAGCTCTCACGGCCGCTCTCTGCGCCCTCGTAGTCTTTGGAGACATAATGGCTGAAAAGAAAGTAGGATTCGATAAGGATACGGAAATCGAATCACAAGAATGTATATAATCATGAAGGAATTTCAATCAATAAGTCCTAAGGTCACTTAGGCGGAGTGCCGTATCGTGAGTATGCCACGGAACATACGCACGCTACACCACTCTGCTTCAGCTACCTACTCCATCATACCAGGGTCATCCTACACTCCGAAAGGTAAAACCTGCGCACTGATACCAACTTTGTCACGACCCAAAGTTTGTCCCGTGACCGGCACTTAACCACGTAACGTCTACAGGTGTAACGCGACTAAGTAAGCCGAAACCCAGAAATCAAAACCATTGAAAAAGTAGTGAGTGTTGAAAACATTTATTTAAAACATTTAGAAAACCTTGAGTAATTAGTAAAATTATTTATAGTTTAAGATGTTTCCTTAAAAATTTCGAGAGCATCTCCTCTGTAAAAACTGGCCCCGAAATTGGGTACAAGACAAGGTATAAATAAAATGACATATAGTAAGAATAAAACATCCCAAACGGGAGCAATCACGCCCGACGGCGGAAACAATCACCACAATAACAATAATAATATACGACGCCGTAGCGAAGAAATGAGCAATATAAGTGAAGACAACATGAAAGATAAAAGTGCATAAATAAAGTCGGCTCACAACGAGCTCGACACCAGAGTACAAAATAATATACACCGTCCTCACAACTGGTCTCTAAGTCAATACATGAATAGTAGATGGAGAGTACTAGATACAATAATGTGTACAACTGGAAAATAAACGGATACCGTAAAAACCCACCTGTCAGCAAAAGGGTTCACGTGCCAACTGCAGTAGTATCTATATCAAAAGATGCAAGAAAGTAGCCCTGCCGCGACAACTCTGAGGGGCAACCTGCAAACACTTTGGCACAACGGGGGTGAGTTGCCAACTCGTGAATAGTAGATAACATATAAAGGTAATCGCGAGTATCCACGTACCGCGATACTCTAACATATGCCAACAGATAATATCTATATGCGATGAGCAGGGTATACAATAATCATGCATAGCAAGTGTAAGCTTGTACATCTATATATGATGAGCAGGATGCGCAATAATCATGCCAAAGTACTCTATCAGGTACTATGACTATAGGATGAGATCCATAACAATGAATACTGAGCATGGGATAAAATATCATCTACACGGAATATCAACGTGGAAAAAAATACCCGGTGTCCATCAATGCACCCAAATCCCGGTAAAAACTCAGGCGCCATCACTCTAATCAGCCCTCAAATCCTGTACAGCTCATGGAATCGTGAGTGCCCAGCATCGGCACTCGAAAATATCATGAAATCATCGTGTCCAACATCGACACGCAAATCCTCAAGTATCGGGCTCCGTCAGTCCGGATCGGCCTACGGGCTCCGTCTGCGGAATCGGCCCTGGCCCTGGCAGTACGGGTCGGCCCGTATCCATCTATCGACTCTGGTCAGTATCCTCCGGATAACCGCCAGGTCCAACCAATCACCGATAGGTAGTAGTCCCTCTGTCAGGCTCACCGTCTGTATACACAACATCCCTTTCTTGCCCCAGGGTACCATACCGGGTCCACCATATACCCGCAATCGGTCTCGTCCAGCTCCTCGATTCGGGTTCACACGTCACACATCTCAAAACCGAGAAAACGCATGGTTGACGCACTGAAATATCATATAAAGAGAAGCCGGGTTTTTAAAACAGTGCGTATTTTCTTAAACTAATACCACGGTTCTCAAATCTAGAAATCACATGAATTCAAAACTCAATGCGTAAATCCATATAATGTGTTGTATGACACTAAGAGTAAAAAGGGAAAACCGCTCTTTTAAAAAGGATTCAGTTGAAAATATCTCATGCGGTCCCTATTTTCTAGAAATCGAGTCAATATCATCCATGTATGTATGTAGGTATGGACGTGCAAGTGGATATATACGCAAATGTGAGTGTAGCAATGTATATGTGCACTACTATGAATATATAGTGTGCATGTGTGCAAGTATGGATATATCAATGAATGTATGCACTAATATGAATATACAGTGTGCATATGCGCAAGTGGGGATATAATAATGATGTATGGACTAATATGAATATACAGTGTGCATGTGCGTAAGTAAGAATATATCAATGTAAATATATGCCAATATGCGACAAGTCATGTCTAATCTTCAATGTATGATTCGTAGAAATCCTATAGTGCGAGTGTCATGGCAATCACTAACGGTGTGAGTGTAACATACAAATAGTGCTCGTGCAACTTGAACCGTTAGTGACAGTGCATTGTTATATACTACTATTTCTATATGCAACAAGGAAGGTATGCTACAATAGTACATATAAATATCTACGACTAAAATATCATATCACGCCCTGACGCTTAACACCATACAGGCATTTTCCCCATAGATGTTAAATCTACTCACCTGGTCTCGTGCTAAGCGTAGCCGACCACTTGCTTCCCTTTCTTTGCGGCGTCCGACGTACCCGTCTGCGAACCTAGAATTTACACAAAGAATCAACATAAGCAAAAATCCTATAAAAACGCGATATCGAAATCAAACGAGAAACTCGCGTCACGAACTAAACGCGCGTGTGTCCGATACGCTGAAACGTGTATATACGAGTCTAAAACTACCCCGACATGTCGCGACACGCAGGAACACAGAACCCACTCTCATATCACACGTGTCGCGCAAACTAAACGTATTGGAAAAACGGTATATCCCTCCAGATTTTGACTCGGGTGAAAACGTAAAAAGTTGCATATACCAACACACTAGAATATACAGCAGACTCCCCTAGACAAAACCCTAACACCTAACTCCCTTATCTGGCCGCAAATTACGGCCATAACGAATATTTCGGCGGCCTGAAGGTGGGTAGGGGGTCTCGTTCTCTGGGTGTGTGATCAAGATATAGTGTACATGATCCAGTTATCCCAGATTTTTTCTGAAACAACCGGGTCAATAGCAGATTACAGAAAGGCCAAAATTTACTTTAAAACGTTAACTTTACACCAATTTGAAACCCTATGGTATTTTAGTAAAATCTGGTGTTTAATCTCAGTTTAAAGGGCCTAATAACACTTAGTTAAGCTAGGCTAACCATCAAATTCACCACTTGGCCAAATATCCACACTAATCCCCATTTCTAGCACAAAAACTCACTTTTAACACTAACCGATGATAATTAACACATAAGTTTAGCAAACAAGGTAGTTAAGTCTAAGAAGTATACCTTACTTGACCCTAGGTGCAAGGAGAAGGAGAAGAAGAGGAGGAGAAGAGATGTGCTGCTGCTGGGTGCTGTTGCTGCTGATGCATGTTGCTGCTGCTTGTGCCGCTGTTGCTTGGGCTGCTGTTGCTGCTACTTGTTGTTGTTGTTATTGCTTGCTATTGCTGCTGAGGCTCCTGCTGCTGCTTCTTCTGCTGTTGTTGCTGCTTGTTGTGTGAGTGAGAGTGAGAGAGATATGAGAAAATGAGAGGTAAAAGAGAAAAAAGGAAATGAGAGAGATATGAAAGCATGGAATAGTCAACCCCCTCTCTCTCCTTATTAAATGTGAGCATGGCTCAAGCCATGATGCCCACACCCTCTCTCTTTCCAAGTCAAACAAAATTTAAATCATTTTTTATTTTAAAAAAAAACAATTAACCAAAACACTTATTTAAAATCCAATTAGCTTAACAAAATGGTTAGTCCACCATGGTTGCTAATCATGGTCTAACCCTAATTTAACCCTAGTTTACATGCACAAGTGTGTGAAAGCCTAAATAAATTCTAGTAAAATATTCATTAATTTTGATAAAATATTTGAAAATCGTTTTGGTAAACTTTTTCTAAAAACCATATATTAAAGTATAATTAGCCACTAATCACATCCTAAAGTGTTACATTGCCGTCTCACACACATCTTCATCGGTAATTGCTATGTCACGTACACCTTAGAAAATACTATTTCATTGACATAACTTGCTAACTGATAGTTGCTACATGTTATAACTTTCATATGCTAGTTTAATTATTGCATGATATCAGATGCACCCGTTTATTCATTGGTTATGCTGTATTATGGAGATTTATGCCGGTTTTTATTGTTATTGACATGGTGACTTGATGATTTCGGATTCTTCTTGATATTTTCTGGATTTGAAAACCGCATGTGAAAGTTTTGTAAACTGATGAAATATTTTAAAGAGAAAAATGTGGTTTTCCTTCATATGTTGAGTATTGTTCACCATGGTGTTTTCTCGGTTCTGAGATGTTTTCGAGACCCGATTCGAGGAGTTGGATGAACCGTTTCGGGTATATGGTGGGCCTGGTAAGGTACCCCGGGGCAAGAAGCTCGAGTTGTAGACAATGAGCCCGGCAGGGGCAGACTGCCTACCGGTGATTTTACCTGGCGCGGCGAATATCCGGAGGATACCGTTCGTGGTCATGCGATTGATGATATGGGCCGATCCGGACTGACGGAGCCCGAGGTACTGAGATATTGAGACTTGAGACACTGAGATATTGAGATTTGACGATGCAGGCCAGTCCGGATAGCCGGAGCCTGAGGTATTTGAGATACTGAGATTTATGTTTTGTGTCGATGCTGGACACTGTTTTATCTGTCGATTTCGTTGATGATATGCGATTTATATACATACAGAAATCTCATTAAATAAAGAAAACTGTTGTCTCATTCACGATGTATTCTGTTTCATTTGTAATGCATTCATGCATCATATATCTTATATGTTGCTATCTGAGGTGCTGACATGAGCATGTAGTATTACACTTATACATAGATGGACCAGGATATTTATTTGAGGATATTACTTGATATAACCTAGGATAGCGTCATACATGAGATTTCTACTCGTAGTTGTTTTCTATGCACGAGTTGGCAACTCACCCCCATTGTGCCACAGTTTCTTGCAGGTTTTGCCGTACAGGTTTCGTTGTGGTTTTGCTGGCACACCGTCCCTTCCGGTGATTGCTTTGGTAGGTGGGATCTTTTGCATCAGGACCACCATTGTATATTTGTTATTTCAGTTGTATCTAGTAAAACTCCATCAACCAGACTTGTATATTTGATAGAGATAGATGACCTGTGTATATTCTTTCGACCTTAGAGTCGCGCGCATTATTATTATGGTCTTCCTCTGGGTTTCTTGATGATGTTGGATTTTTATCCTTAGTTTGATCGTCGCCCTTCGGCATTGTATATTATATTGCTTTGTGTGGTTTTGTCCGCCGGTTGGCGAAGAGCTAGCTCCCGCTTGGGGATGCCTTTATTCATTATATATGCTTTATCAGGTTTGTACCTGTTTGGGGTTAGTTTTTACAAAGGAAACTCTGCCGAAATTTTCAGAAAAGACTTGAGATTTTAAAAATGCATACTTCGGCATATGTTGTTAAACTTCTTGCTCTAAAATTGGTTTTTCCTTCACTCTACTGCTTTACTTGGTTTGGATTTCTGGGTTTTGGCTTACTTAGATTACGTACGCCTTAAGACGTTTCGTAGTTTAAGTGCCGGCCATGTTCCGTACTTTTCAGGTCTTGACAGCTTGACTACTGTGACTATGATGCGGATCATATACTAGTGGGGCACGTGTAGTTTATAAGCATATCCTTGAACTGTTCCTAGTCGTAGGTGTATCGAGACAGGGCATCGATATTCCAGAGTAGACTAGCATATACCATTCTTGTCCTATCGGATGGGCGATGGATGATCCCATATCCATCTGGTGTGGTGACACCAAAGAATGTATGTGGGTACTCAGTAGATGTAGGGTTCCTAGGCACACTATAGAGGTCTCACAAGGCATCAACCATGCCAATTTCTAATTTTATGGGTGCCGAGAAACCCTAATACAGATCGTCGACAAGAAATTTAGGCGAAACAGTAAACTAGTTAACAACTTAACTAAAAGAAGAGAGCTACAACCTTTGTAGATCCGGTTATCCACTTCCTTAGCTCCATGTAGTGTTCCTCTCACTGTCCGTCTTGAATCCCGGACTCAAGCATCGGCTTCATCGGAGAAATGGGCGGGCAAGGTCGTCGGCTTCGTGCCGAAGAAGATCTACGTCGAGGCATCACAAGTTCAAGCTCCAACTTCACCAAGTTGTGAAACTTGTAAAGAAAACACCCAAAACAACTTGGCAAGAGGTAGAGGATGAAGAAATAGGAGGTGGGTTCACTTTAGAATTGGATTTCTCACTTTAGAACTCAAGTTGCCATTGATGGAGTCTTATTTTCTTTCTTGAAGAAGAAGGAGAGAATGAAGATAGAATATGATAAAAGTCTATGCATAAAAGAAAATAAATCAATACTTATCATATCCTAACTAAGGTTAAGTGTAGAGAATAGACCATGGTAAGTGGGAATGGTTAGGGTTAAGCATGAAGACAAAATGGTCTCTTTAGTCAAAGCTTCATGAAGCTTCAACAAGCTTCATGATAAAGAAAACCATTTTGTTTTCTTTTATCTAATTAAATATAAATAAAGAATGGATAAATAAATGAGTGAATAAATCAAAACCCTAATCATTACACAACCATGGTTTAATCTTTACACAAAACACAAGTTAGCATGCAACATCAAACATGATACAATCAAGTGCACACAAAATATATCACATATACAATGTGTGAACATCAAGTGAGAAAATCCATTTAAAGTGAACCAATACTAGTTAATGCAAAGTAATATATCAAATATAATTATACATTAAATCATTAAATCAACATTTGATTCAATGATCCGGTCATGTCGCACATAACCGACTAGTATCGAATGTATCGATTTATCGAATCAATGATTCGATAACTAGGTCATATCGCATACAACCAATCGAAACATTCATCGCGAGAATGAAATGTGGTATCACATACACGCATTATTCTCGGTCCCGCACATATCTCATATGCGCTCCTATTTCGTTTCGCTTGAGCCAGGAAACCCCTGTGTAGGACTCTAAAGACTCGTCAATACGCCGGTAGTCATATCAAGCACCTACAAGCCGCAAGCGGTCTGCTAAACGTAACGGCCACCCGGGTATTGAGCGATCAGAAGATCGACGAGCTAGCCCGCTCACACTCCTGTGAATTCAACCAGTAACACTTACCGTACAGTCCGGTCTGTTCGTCTGATATGTCGCATATCAAGTCTAGGAGTGGTGAACGTCAGACCCCAATAACCGATAAGTCGTGCCGATGTGAAGCTCATAACGGGTCGAGAAACTACTGGTAACACTTACCAGCAAATCTCTGATCAGCCCTGGCCAGGGACTTCCCTGTTACGGTCAATCGAGCACAGCGCAACATCAACCCCCATTACCGGGAGAGACGAAACCCCTCCTATCGCTCATTGCCTCCATGTGACTCGGGACTGTACCCAAAGACCACCGTTTTGCACGCCCTCATGGACGTGGTAAGGTGGAGATCAAAGCACAGTGGGAATCACACAAGACTCTATGACGATCTCGGGTCTACCGACTAACCTGCACAAGTGTCACCTGAGAACTGCCATCTGACGTGAGGTATAATACCATCTGGGAGTTCTCGGCGAGTCCGTCCAGTGTACCCAGTCTCCACTGAGCACCCGTATATCATCTCTGATGTCAAACACCAATGGATATGGGATCATCCATTGCCCATCTCATGGGTCGAGAAGCATATACGCTAGTCTACTCTGGTATATCGATGCCCCGTCTCGATACACCCACGACTAGAGACCTTGAAGGATGTATCTATGGACTACCATGTCCCCACTAGTATGATCTGCATCACAGTCCAGGTAGTCAAGTACACATCCTAAGGGCTTTACCAACATGTAACTATAAGACAGTGCAAAGAGACAAGTGTACATGTTAAGATAAAGAGTAACCAGATAGCATACTATCATATCGAGCAAGAAAGTCATCTCTATATATGTCCAAGCATCCAATATAATATACATCATCTGTACAATACTGGCCTCTAGGGCATACATACAACTAACAATCTCCCACTTGCACTAGGGCCAGCTGCTGTAGTATCGCATACCGAGCATCCCGAAGAGTCTCTCAAACTGTATCTGGGGAATGGCCATCGTGAGTGGATCCGCCGTGTTGTTCTTCGTGTCAACTCTCCTGACCTCGATCTCCCGGCGATCAACTATCTCCCGGATCAGGTGATACCGCCTCAGAATATGCCTGGATCGCTGATGGGACCTGGGTTCCTTGGCCAAAGCCACCGCTCCATTGTTATCGCAATACAAAGGTATTGGATGCTCAATGGATAGAACCACTCCAAGTTCAGTAATGAACTTCTTGATCCAGACAGCCTCTTTAGCAGCATCGTTGGCAGCGATGTATTCAGCCTCCATCGTCGAGTCTGCCACGGTTTCCTGCTTGGAACACTTCCAGCTAACCGCCCCTCCATAAAGGGTAAAGACAAAGCCCGGCTGTGACTTAGATTCGTCCTTATCACTCTGGAAGCTCGAATCGGTAAAGGAATCCACTTGGAGTTCTCCGTTACCATACACCAAGAGCATCTCTTTAGTCCTTCGCAAGTACTTGAGAATGCTCTTCACAGCTGTCCAGTGACTCTCTCCAGGATCAGCTTGATACATGCTCACTATACTTAGTGAGTATGCTACATCGGGTCTGGTACATAGCATCGCATACATGATAGAGCCTACAGCCGAAGCATAGGGTATCCCTTGCATGCGAGCTCTCTCCAAATCAGTCTTAGGAGACATCTCTTTGGAGAGAGTGACTCCAGAGATCGTGGGCAAGTTCCCACGCTTGGATTCTTCCAAACTAAACCTCTTTAGTATGGTGTCAATGTACCTGGATTGGGACAATCCCAATATCCGTTTGGATCTATCTCTATAGATCCTTATTCCCAATATGCAGGAGGCATCACCAAGATCTTTCATTGAGAATCTTTGTGATAAGATGAGCTTGACCGATTGCAGCATAGGAATATCATTTCCTATCAAGAGTATGTCGTCCACGTATAATACGAGGAAGACAACCTTACTCTCTGCCACCTTCTTGTAGATACAAGGTTCATCTGGGTTTTTGACGAAATCAAACTCTTTGATAACGACGTCAAAGCAGATGTTCCAACTCCGCGATGCTTGCTTTAATCCATAAATGGATTTAAGCAGCTTGCACACCTTCCCGCTGCTCCCACTGTCTACGAAGCCCTCTGGCTGAGTCATGTACACGCACTCTTCTAAATCACCATTTAGAAAGGCGGTCTTAACATCCATTTGACAGATTTCATAGTCATGATATGCAGCGATGGCAAGCATGATTCGGATGGATTTAAGCATAGCCACTGAAGAAAAGGTTTCGTCATAGTCCACACCTGGTCTTTGACGAAAACCTTTTGCAACAAGTCTAGCTTTGAAAGTCTCCACTTTCCCATCTACACCAAGTTTCTTCTTGAAGATCCACTTGCTCCCAATGGGTTTTACCCCTTCAGGAGCAACTTCCAAAGTCCATACTTTGTTGGTGTACATGGATTCCATCTCGGACCGCATAGCATCCAGCCATTTCACTGAGTCCCTACTCGTGATGGCCTGGTCGAAGCTAGTTGGGTCATCATCCTCCATGATGCAATCTTCGCTTCCACCGTCAATGAGAAAACCGTAGTATCTCTTAGGTGGATGAGATACCCTACTAGATCGGCGGAGAGGCTGGAGTTCGTCGAGTTCTACTGAATCCTCTGGTTCTACCAAGTCTTCTGTTACAGTTTGTGTTGCTGGAACCTCATCCAGTTCTACCTCAATGCTACTTGTCTGTTTCATAAGAAAACTCTTTTCTAAGAAAGTGGCATGTCGAGAAACAAACACTTTTTGTTCCTCGGAGTGGTAGAAGATATACCCTCGCGAATGTTTGGGATATCCAACAAACTTACATAGAACAGACCTTGCCTCGAGCTTGTCCGGATTTTGTGTTTTAACATAGGCCGGACAACCCCATATCTGAATAAAATTAAGACATGGCCTCTTGCCATTCCATATCTCATATGGAGTAGTAGGCACTGATTTGGTTGGAACTCTATTCAATAGGTATGCAGCAGTCTCCAGTGCATATCCCTAGAAGGAAATAGGTAACTCAGCTACACTCATCATAGAGCGCACCATATCTAATAGGGTGCGATTTCTCCGCTCCGATACACCGTTGTGCTGTGGTGTATAAGGAGGAGTAAGCTGAGAGAGAATCCCATTCTCTTTTAGATAATCTCTGAATTCATTACTTAAGTATTCTCCTCCTCGATCAGATCGAAGGATCTTAATACTTTTGCCCGTTTGGTTCTCTACTTCTTGTTTATATTCTCTAAATTTCTCAAAAGCTTCTGATTTGTGTTTCATCAGGAACACATATCCGAATCTAGAGAGATCGTCAGTGAATGTAATGAAGTAGGAAGAACCGTTCCTGGCAAGGGTAGACATGGGACCGCATACATCACTATGTACCAGTCCTAAGAGTTCGGTAACTCTTTCTCCGTGTCCCGTAAACGGAGCTTTGGTCATTTTTCCTTTGAGACATGAATGGCAAGTATCATAAGATGATAATTCGAACGGATTCAAATAACCATCCTTATGTAACTTAGCCAGTCGTGTCGCATTGATATGACCAAGTCTACAATGCCACAAGTAGGATTCGTTCATTTCTGAACTTTTCCTCTTGTGTGTGTTTTGTATATTGAGGACTGTATTTTGATTTAGAATGAATATGCCATTATGTAACGAGCCTGATGCAATCAACTTTTGATCTAGGAATATGTTCATAACATTATCCTGTACTACAAAATTATATCCTTCTTTACTCAATAAAGAAACTGATATAATCTTGCACATCATGTTCGGTATATAATAGCACTCATTCAGAATCATTGTATTACCACTTGGTAATACTAGGTGATATTCGCCAACTGCTTTGGCCGCAACATTTGCCCCATTCCCAACTTGAACGGAATGATCACCTTTTCCCAGTTCTCTACCTTTCAGCAGCCCATGTAACATCTTACATATGTGGGATCCTGATCCGGTATCTAATACCCAGGACGTAGGGTGAACTGAGAAACAGTTCTCAATGACAAACACACCCGAAGATGATGCATCAACATGCATGTTCTCCGTTTGGGCGGTTTGAGAATCCAGATATTCTCCTGTTTCCTGTTCATTCTTATAACACTTATAAGATTGAACGGGTTCAACGTTCCCCTGCACAGTATAACATGCGGGTTCGGTCAATACATCCATATTATTATCTTTATTAGGGCATGACATGGTCGCTACCTGGAGAGAGAGAGAAGAAAACACTTTAGCGTAAGCTCGTGCAAGATCAGATTGGTTATTATCTTATCTAATCAGGATGGCTCCCACTGATTTTTATCAAATCTTCCTTCAAACCTTAAAAGGAAAGACTAGCCGGGATTAATTACACACTACAAGTTCGCCAATCTTTCAGCCAGGCCAGTGTCGGTACTTTGAGGGAGGTCCCCCGTGCTTTCGCACGAACCTAATTAATGTAAACCTCGTTTTCCCACAGGCGTAACCCCGTTGACACCTTTCTAGACACCTACTCGATCAGCTAATTGCAATGTGTAAAACTCTCCCAGGAGTAACTCTTACTCGCAGTGAGTATCGGGATCCAACTATCTCATAGAAGGTATGCAATCTCATTGCAAATTTCAACACTTGAAATTCCCGATAATACTTTTGCCCCTAGCGTCCTGTGACCTTGACGGAGGCCAAACTACCCACAGGGCGCTAGTCAAGTTCAACCGTCATTTCTTGATCGAATTAAACCCACCCGTACGACCCTTGACGGAGGCCAAACTACGCCGTACGAATACCCTAATCCAATCGCATCATATGCTGGCAGATAAGCACTAGTTAGCTACCATACACTACGTCTTGACGGAGGCCAAACTACCGCAGCATGAATACTAAGTAGTACTTATCTGAAATGACGGAGGGCTACGCAGGTTTTTCTGAAAACCAAGAGCGTAATGAACTTGATATCGTTGTAGAATCAAAATGAAGTTTTGAAATGGAGTGATTTTGAGGCTTTTCTATTTTTGCTAAAGGGGTCACTCCCGGTGAAGGGATCGTCGGCCCTTTCCTCGTCGAATGAGGTGCGGGATATATCATATATATCACTGTGCAAAGCAGAAACTATAGAAGCAACCAAAAGTCAAACCGAGTGTGTAGCATCTGCCAGTTATTGCTAAAGGAGTCACTCCCGGTGAAGGGATCTCGGTCCTTTCCTCATCGAATACGGTGCAGGATATATCACATATACCGCTGTGCAAAGCAAGAACTGTAGCTACCTGTTTTATTTAAAATTTGATTCTACAACATCATTTGGTTTCTTTTATTTCATTAATCACATTAATGAAGTCCCATCATTTAATTCACCTAAGCATCACAGATAAATACGACGTACACTTATGCCATCCGCATTCGCCTGGATGTCCCCTCGTGCACCGTTAGGTTAGGTAACTAACGACAGAGCAGGGCAGGGCTAGTGCGGGTGCAAAACATAAGTAACGTCTATATAATATATCGTATATACTATATACTGTATCTATCACAGAACATCACATGATCACATCACAGATATCGCAGCAGAAGAAACATATGAAACATTGGATATACTAGGACGTCCGTGTTTTCAATACGAGCCAGTATAAAACACGGATTCCACGGTCGTGATGAATAGCCAATCCCACACCCCTAGACCCCTACGAGAGCGGCAAGCAACCCTACCAATTCTGGGGTTAGGAGACCCGGACTCGACTCCTCGAGATGGTCTCCCGCTGGACCCTAGAACCCGGTTACTTGTGCTCCCCTCCTTGGGTCTATCCTAATGCGGAAAAGTAAATAATATACAAAAGGTGACAACTTCCGCAACCTGGAAGTGCCCCAAATAAAAGAATATTACATACAAGTTTTTACATGAATGAAAATGAAAAACACTCATCTCACATAAAAACCCCCGGCTATTCAAACACGACAATCCAATATAACATATCGAGCAACACATAACAACACATGTCATCAACGTAAGTAAATATGCGCATCCCAATTGTCGTTGGCATATAGCAACGAAACCGGCGATATCACATATTGCACTTACGGTCACAGAAAAGAAAGTGTAAAACTACAACAGTTGGAATCCGCAATCTCTTTAGACATCGCATGCCTAATCAAATGAAATACTTAGACATCATATGCCTAACAATTATAAACCCCGCATTTTAGTCTCATTATCGAAAACTCTTTTCAATATCAAATGAAACTAAACCGCTAGACTTATAACATTCATTCAGTTATCTCATAACTGTTTGTGAATTCCAATTATTGTATCCCATTCCGGATAAATAGAAAATATTAAACTTTCCGATCGAACATTCGAACACCCAAGTTTTCCCGAAACCGATCAACACATGAAATAAGTTCAAAGACATTCACTTCATGCCTCAGTACCAACGGTCCAGCCGTAGAAGGGTCAAGCCAACGCCTCACATGTGGCACGCCGTACTGCCCCAAACTCTAAGGTTCAAAGGGCAGTTCAAGACGGTCACATAATCGAGTTAAGGTTTGTTGTCTTCTAGAGGGACCATCGCGTTACTTGCACTACTCAGAACGTCATTAAACTACGGAAAACTCCAACAATTGGAAATTTCCGGGCAGGGGAAAGATTGGGTATTTACATCCGGTCGAACTTTTTAACATATTCTAAAACATCCGGAAAAACACATAGACAAAGTCTGATAATCCGATCGAATCTACGAACTCCCAATACACCCTAGAAAATTCAACTCTTGAATAAATTTTTAAAAATTCCCAGAAAATCCAACACCTGAAGAAATCAGTTACTGTGCAAAAATTATATGAAAATTCAATAAATTGGCCGCGGAACCGCCGCAGAAGCAAGGCTTCTGCCGCGGTTCAGCCGCACTGTAGACACTTCATTAATTTATTTTTGCACCGTAATTCATAGATTTCCCTGGTGAATTTTTTAGCAATTTTTAATATGGAAAAATCCCAGATTTTAGAAAAAGTCTAGAGAGCATATCGGGAGTTAAGGTTTCGGTTCGATCGGGTTTCAAACGTCGTCTAGACTTCGCCTAAGGCTCTAGCTAGTCACTGATACCACTGTAGGGTTCCTAGGCACACTATAGAGGTCTCACAAGGCATCAACCATGCCAATTTCTAATTTTATGGGTGCCGAGAAACCCTAATACGGATCGTCGACTAGAAATTTAGGCGAAACAGTAAACTAGTTAACAACTTAACTAAAAGAAGAGAGCTACAACCTTTGTAGATCCGGTTATCCACTTCCTTAGCTCCATGTAGTGGTCCTCTCGCTGTTCGTCTTGAATCCCGGACTCAAGCATCGGCTTCATCGGAGAAATGGGCGGGCAAGGTCGTCGGCTTCGTGCCGAAGAAGATCTACGTCGAGGCATCACAAGTTCAAGCTCCAACTTCACCAAGTAGTGAAACTTGTGAAGAAAACACCCAAAACAACTTGGCAAGAGGTAGAGGATGAAGAAATAGGAGGTGGGTTCACTTTAGAATTGGATTTCTCACTTTAGAACTCAAGTTGCCATTGATGGAGTCTTATTTTCTTTCTTGAAGAAGAAGGAGAGAATGAAGATATAATATGATAAAAGTCTATGCATAAAAGAAAATAAATCAATACTTATCATATCCTAACTAAGGTTAAGTGTAGAGAATAGACCATGGTAAATGGGAATGGTTAGGGTTAAGCATGAAGAAAAAATGGTCTCTTTAGTCAAAGCTTCATGAAGCTTCAACAAGCTTCATGATAAAGAAAACCATTTTGTTTTATTTTATCTAATTAAATATAAATAAAGAATGGATAAATAAATGAGTGAATAAATCAAAACCCTAATCATTACACAACCATGGTTTAATCTTTACACAAAACACAAGTTAGCATGCAACATCAAACTTGATACAATCAAGTGCACACAAAATATATCACATATACAATGTGTGAACATCAAGTGAGAAAATCCATTTAAAGTGAACCAATACTAGTTAATGCAAAGTAATATATCAAATATAATTATATATTAAATCATTAAATCAACATTTGATTCAATGATCCGGTCATGTCGCACATAACCGATTAGTATCGAATGTATCGATTTATCGAATCAATGATTCGATAACTAGGTCATATCGCATACAACCAATCGAAACATTCATCGCGAGAATGAAATGCGGTATCACATACACGCATTATTCTCGGTCCCGCACATATCTCATATGCACTCCTATTTCGTTTCGCTTGAGCCAGGAAACCCCTGTGTAGGACTCTAAAGACTCGTCAATACGCCGGTAGCAGATGATGATCATATCAAGCACCCACAAGCCGCAAGCGGTCTGCTAAACGTAACGGCCACCCGGGTATTGAGCGATCAGAAGATCGACGAGCTAGCCTGCTCACACTCCTGTGAATCCAACCAGTAACACTTACCGTACAGTCCGGTCTGTTCGTCTGATATGTCGCATATCAAGTCTAGGGGTGGTAAACGTCAGACCCCAATAACCGATAAGTCGTGCCGATGTGAGGCTCATAACGGGTCGAGAAACTACTGGTAACACTTACCAGCAAATCTCTGATCAGCCCTGGCCAGGGACTTCCCTGTTACGGTCAATCGAGCACAGCGCAACATCAACCCCCAATACCGGGAGAGACGAAACCCCTCCTATCGCTCATTGCCTCCATGTGACTCGGGACTGTACCCAAAGACCACCGTTTTGCACGCCCTCATGGACGTGGTAAGGTGGAGATTAAAGCACAGTGGGAATCACACAAGACTCTATGACGATCTCGGATCTACTGACTAACCTGCACAAGTGTCACCTGAGAACTGCCATCTGACGTAAGGTATAATACCATCTGGGAGTTCTCGGCGAGTCCGTCCAGTGTACCCAGTCTCCACTGAGCACCCGTATATCATCTCTGATGTCAAACACCAATGGATATGGGATCATCCATCGCCCATCTCATGGGTCGAGAAGCATATACGCTAGTCTACTCTGGTATATCGATGCCCCGTCTCGATACACCCATGACTAGGGACCTTGAAGGATGTATCTATGGACTACCATGTCCCCACTAGTATGATCTGCATCACAGTCCAGGTAGTCAAGTACACATCCTAAGGGCTTTACCAACATGTAACTATAAGACAGTGCAAAGGGACAAGTGTACATGTTAAGATAAAGAGTAACCAGATAGCATACTATCATATCGAGCAAGAAAGTCATCTCTATATATGTCCAAGCATCCAATATAATATACATCATCTGTACAATACTGGCCTCTAGGGCATACATACAACTAACAGTAGAGACTGGGTACACTGCCCTCTCTTTAAAATGAAAAGTGGACGTTCCAGACCGAATCTCAGCAATCCTCACAGAGAACTCCTATGTGGTATTATATCTATCATCGGATAGTAGTTCTCAGGTGACACTGGTACAGATTAGTCTGTAGACCCGAGATCGTCATAGAGTCTTGTGTGTCCTCCTACTGTACTTTGATCTCCACCCTACCACGGCTCTACTGAGTCGTGCAAACAGGTGGTCTTTAGGTACAGTCCTGAGGCACATGGAGGCGATGAGCGATAAGAGGGGTTTCATCTCTCCCAGTATTGGGAATTGATGTTTTGCAATGCTTGATTGGCTATAACAGGAAGTCCCTGGCCAGGGATGCTGAGATTTACTGATAAGTGTTATCAGTAGTTTCTCGATCTGTTGTGAGCCATACACCGGCATGACTTATTGAGTTTTTGGGGTCGACGATACCATCCCTAGACTCGATATGCAACATATCTGACGAGGAGACCAGACTGTACGCTAAGTGTTGCCAGATGGCTCGACGGGAGTTTTGACAGCTTTGCTGGTTTTCTTCTGATCGCTCACTACCCGGGTGGCCGTTATGTTTAGCTTACCGCTTGCGGATTGTGGATGTTTGATATGATCATCACCTACTACCAGTGTTTTGACGAGTCTTAGAGCCCATACAGAAGTTTCCTAGCCCAGGCAAAACGATGTGGTGTGCATATATGATATGCACTGGGACCCGATTAAATACGTGCATGTGATACCGTATTTTAGTCGGGCGTTTTTCTATTAGTCGGGTCGCATGTGATATGATCAGATTGTTAAATTAATTGTTGATTTAACATTTGACTTATAGTTTAATTCTTTATTCAAACCCTTTTTCTAGAAGAAGATGTATGCATGTATGTATGCACATGTTGATGTGCATGTATGCACATGTTGATGTGCATGGACACATACATACAAAGTATCATGGTTGATGATACACCTTTGATGGCAATACAAGACTCACATGGAACTTATATTTATATATATTCATTTTGCATTTAAGTTAAAAGAAAAGAAAAGGAAATATTCATCCATGGTTATCTTCTACACTCTTCTTGAAGTTAATCAATGTTCACCCACTTTTTAACCATGGATTAGTTTTCCTTTTGCCTTTTAACTCATATGAAATAATATCTAAATTATGTAACCATGGTTTGAGATGACAAGTAGAAAAAATATATACTATCTTTTCTATTCCTCATTTAAGCTTTATCATTATCATTTAGAAAAAAAAGCTTTTGCCTTCATCTTCTTCGTCCTCCTTGCTCTCTTGAGTTGAAAAGAAAGTGAGTTATTGAAAAAGATTGGGTTTTGATTAGAGAAAACAAACCACCTCTTCATTCTACTTTAATCTAGCTATAGTTTAGAGTGTTTAGCTTCATCATCTTCTTTGATCAAGTGAAGCTAGGAGCTTGGACAAAGTGGACTTCGGGTGGATCATCGTGGACAAAGGAGCTTACTTGTAAGCTTTTCTAACTCTCAACGATCCAAGGAGTTACTACAAAGAGGACTACAAAGGTTGTATTCCTTTCACTTAATGATAGAATGGTTTTAGTATGAGATACAAGTGTTGTTACCCTAGTATTCTAGTTAAAGATCCTTGCATTATTTGCTTAGCACCTCTAAATTTTTAAAGTGGCATGTATGATGCTTTCATACTCTATAGTAGGTGCTAGGGAACCTTAACAATGGTATCAGAGCCAAGCTAGAATTCTGGACACAGTATTAGAACTTATACGAAAACGAAACCGACTCCGAAAATACGATATTAAGGAACCCTAGAAATGCTCTGTGGAAATTTTTAAAAAAGTCGTCTAAAATTTTTTTTAACAACTGCAGAGGACTATTTGGGCAAACATAAGAACACAAGAGGAATACGGGGGCTTGTGCTCGGATTTTGGCCGAGCAAATAGCCCCAGAATCCGGCCTGGCCGGCCCCCTTACCCTTAGTGCATTCCCTGTTTCTCCTGTGCTCTTTTGATTGCAAGATAGGGTTTCTAGTATTGTTTGTTTAGCCCAATTTTCATGTGATGATTGTTTAGACCTGAGGCTATTTCGTAGTATTTCGTAGTCGTATAATCTAGCACTGTAATGGTAACCTTGACAATGTTTAGCAGTTCGAGCGAACTTCAAAACCCCACTTTTTGACCCCGCTGAAATTTCCAAGTGTTGTAATTTTCCTAAGTTAACTTTATATTCAATAGTCGAGCAAGTGTAGTATTTCCTTAGCACCTTATATAGGGTTAGGAAGCATTACACGTGCCACAATTTAAATTTTAAGAGGTGCTAAGCAAACTAACCAAGGAATCGAACTAGAAATTTAGGGTAACTTCTAATAGTATCACATACAATAAATAATCTATCACTAAATGAAGAGACTACAACCTTTGTAGACCTCCTTGAGTGACTCCTTGGATCTCCTAGAGTTTGGAACGGTTCGCTTGAATCTTTCTTAGTCCACGACGATCCACCCGAAGTCCCTTTGCCCAAAACTTCATGCTTCACTTGATCAATGAGGAAGTGATGCAAGCACTCTAAACTAATAGGGTAAACTAGTATAGAATGATTGTATGGTTTGTTATCTCACTTAAAAACCCTTTCTTTTTCTTTTCCTCACACTCAAAGAAACTCAAGAGAGCTTGAAGAAGGAGGAGGATGAAGATGGCAAAGCTTTTTCAAGATAATGATAATTCTTATGTTTTAAAAGGAAAACAAAAGGATATATATGTGAGACACTCTCACATCCAAACATGGTAAAATAAATATCTAGATATTTTGTGATGAGTTAAAAGAACAAAGAAAATAAACCTAGGGTTAAGTCAATGGTCAAGCCTAGAAGAGTGTAGAAAGAATGAGTCATTTGTTAATTTCCTTTTTCTTTTATCTCAAAACAAGAATGCACATATTAATTTGAACCATATGAGTCTTGCATTGCCATCATCCATGTATCATCAACCATGATACACTTGTATGTATGTATGTGTGCATACACATCATCATGTGTATGTATATACATATATGCATATAAGCATAAAGAAAAGGTTTAATAAAAGTGAGCTAAAAGTCATTATTAAATCAACACTTGATTTAATAAACCGGTCATATCACAGACGACCCGACCAATAGTAAACGCCCGATTAATATACGGTATCTCATACACGCATTTAATCGAGCTCCCGCGTATATCTCATATGCACACCACATCGTTTTTCCTGAGCTAGGAAACTTCTCCGTAGGACTCTAAGACTCGTCAACACTTCGGCAGTAGGTGATGATCATATCAAACACCCATAAGCCGCAAGCGGTCAGCTAAACGTAACGACTACCTAGGTATTGAGCGATCAGAAGAAAAATAAGAGAACCTGTCAAAACTCCATCGAGCTAACTGGCAACACTTATCGTACAGTCCGATCTCTTCGTCAGATATGTTGCATATCGAGTCTGGGGATGGAATCGTCGACCCCAATAACTCAATAAGAGATGCCGGTATATGGACTACAATAGATCGAGAAACTATTGATAACACTTATCAGTAATATCTCAGCAGCTCTGGCCAGGGACTTCCTGTTATATCCAATCGTGCATAGCGCAATATCAACCCCCAATACCGGGAGAGACGAAACCCCTCCTATCAATCATCGCCTCCATGTGCCTTGGGACTGTACCCAAAATCCACCTATTTGTACGACTCAGTAGAGTCGTAGTAGGGTAGAGATCAAAGTACAGTGGGAGGACACACAAGACTCTACGACGATCTCGGGTCTACAGACTAACCTGTACCAGTGTCACCTAAGAACCGCTATCTGACGTATGATATAATACCACATAGGAGTTCTCGGTGAGTCCGTTCAGTGTACCCAGTCTCACTGAGCACCCGTATACAATCTTTGGTGTCACCACACTAGATGGATATGTGATCATCCATCGCCCATCATATAGAACAAGAATGGTATACGCTAGTCTGCTCTGGAATATCAATGCCCTGTCTCGATATACCTACGACTAGGAACATTTCAAGGATATGATTATAAACAACAGGTGTCCCACTAGTATGATCCACATCATAATCCCAGTAGTCAAGCCAATATCCTAAGGGCTTTATCAACATGTATCAAATGAGTAAAAGCATGATCAAGTGAACATATGATAAAGAGAAATCAGATAGCATACTATCATGTCGAGTAAGACTATCCTATGAATATATATACACACACATCAGTACATAAACTATCATATAATGGCCTGTAGGGCATACATATATCCAACAATCTCCCACTTGCACTAAGACCAATTATTGACGTATCTCATACCCAACATCTCAAAAAGTCGCTCATGCTGCGGCTGAGGGAGGGCCTTGGTGAATGGATCTACAGTGTTGTCTTTTGTATCTACTCTCTTAATCTCGATCTCGTAGCGATCAACTATATCCCAGATCAAATGATATCGCCTCAGGATGTGTCTGGACTTCTAATGGGACCTGGACTCTTTAGCCAACGCCATAGCCCCATTATTGTCACAATACAAATGTATTGGATCAATAATGGTTGGAACTACTCCTAGCTCCAATATGAACTTCCTCATCCAGACGGCTTCCTTGGCAGCATCATTTGCAGCAATGTACTCAGCTTCCATCGTTGAGTCTCTAACGGTATCCTGTTTGGAACTCTTCCAACTTACCGTCCCTCCATTGAGGGTAAATGGAAACCCTGAGATAGACTTGTTGTCATCCTTGTCACTCTGGAAGCTCGAATCGGTAAAGGCCTCCATTTGGAGATCCCCGTTACCATACACCAAGAACAATTCTTTAGTCCTTCGCAAGTACTTAAGAATGTTCTTCACAGCATTCCAGTGATTTTTCCCTGGGTTTGACTGATATCTGCTTATTACACTCAGTGCATAAGTGTAACATTTCAAAAAAAATAAAATATTATTTTTGGGAATTTTTATAATTAAATAATAAAATATTGAATATTTTAATAAGGCGGTATAATTAAATACCGATAAATTCGGAAAAATTTGAAAAAAATTATAGAAATTACTAAAAGAGGGTGTTTTATGTGAGTTATGCAAATTATAAGTTTTTAAGATTAGTTATACGCTATTTGTGCTAATCGCGATTAAATATCGCTAATCGGGCTTTAAGCGTGTTTTGTGCACATGACTTGCACATGTCATTTTAACACTCGTTATATTTTTCCCTACATGATTTTTGGGTGAATGGCTATTTGTTTTGGGTTTACTATTGAGGAGAGAAGAAAAAAAGAGATAAAGAAATAGAAAAGGATATGAATATAGTATTAGGCATGGGCATGAGAGAGAGAGTGGGAGAGGGTGAGGGTTTAGTTGACTTAGCCATTCTCTCCCCCCATCATTTTCTTCATATTTTCCCTCCTCCTTCAGCCCAAGGCAGCACCCTCTCCTCCACCATCTTCAAACTCACAAAACACCATCAAAACAACCTCAAAACTCAATCCCCACTTCATTAAAGATGTGCATGAGCTCACTAGCAACACATTGGACCAAGAAAGCTTGCATTTTGGAGACTTGGGGAAACTCAAGAAAATTAATGAGTTGCCAAATAAGGTATTCTCTTAACCATTAGCCTAGTATTTCCATTGATTTTACATCCATGTTTGTTTGGAACCGATTTGGTGTCGTTTAGTGAGACTTGGGAATTTCAAGTTAAGGTTTATAGAAATTTTGAGTTGTGATGTATAATTGAGCTCAGTAGAAGCCACACAAACCCCCTAGTGCTAGAATTCAGACCTAAACCAGAGACTAGAACCCCGGAATACGGATTTAGAAACCCGATATCGGAGGAATTGTGGATTCTGTGAGTTTATTTTTAAATCTACTAACACCCGGAGCCTCTGAAATTTTTTTAGCAAACACAGAGAGATGTGAAGGCACCCAGGAAGCTAACCCTAAGACCCCAACCCCTGACTCCACCTTCAGGCCGAAAAAATAATCCTTCTGGCCGCAAATTGCGTCCAGACCTGGGCTATTGGGTCTCGTTCTTGTTCTGTAGTTCCTACATCTGTAAACTAGACCCTTGGCATATGCAAAATTGACAAATTTGACCTAGGGTAAAATCTGGGACCATTTACAAGAGTTGCTGTTTTGATTCGGGGTTTTGTTTTGCGTATTTTATATTCTATATTTTTATGATTTGTGACGTATTCGATCACTTGACGTTTGTACGTCAAAATTGAGCGTTATTTGGTGGTTTTGAAGGCGTGGTCTATAGGTTCTAGCCTATAGGCCTTAGCGTGTCGTTTTGGTTTTCCGATGTGATTTTAATACGCATTTCCGATTGTGTTATCTATGTAGATACTTTCACGTGGGTTTCATACGATGAAGAAGATGATGGCGACATCGACACCGACACGCAAGATGCAATGGGAGTAGATTATATCTATGGGGGAAGTCGAGTGGATGGCGTATAGCACCCCCGCAGTTCGATATTCAGTATGCTATATATACTATATATAAATGATAGCTTTATATGTGACATGGATATTCAAGATATGATTAGGTGTTTAATGGTTAGATTAGGGTTTTTAGAAGTGAACTAGTATAGCTTCTTAGTTGCGAACCCTAGAATAGGTTTACACCCACACGCACACATGCTTATTCTGTTACACTTGTGCGTATATGGGAATACGTATATATATACATACACACTTAGGTATGGGACGACGTATATATATGCATGTATACCTACACTTGGATGATGAGGACAGTGGATGATATTTGGAGATGAGCCGATGAGTTTAGGCATGGTGCCATGAGATCAGTGATATGATGTGGTTCGTATTATGAGATACAACATGAGATTTTAGCGAGCCTTTGGACGTGTGTTTTACACACACACTCATACATATATAGATGGTATCAGTTTGTACTAGACTTAGATCAGTACCCAGTTCCTGAGATATGATGATAAGGATACCAGATAATTGATGAGATAAATGTGATATTTGACCCGTACCCAGATTTGGGATGTCGTACGATGGATTTACCGTACGAGCTTTATATTGATGATAAATCCACACTCTTGACTCGAGGATGTCATATGATATATTGTATCGTATGCGCTACTATTGATGCGAGATCACCGACTATTATATATGTATATATATTGACTCAGATTTAGGTGGTTTCCATACCCTTTCGATTAGCTTGTTAGTTAGGTTTGTAGTTTACTTAGTAGATGTTAGACTAGACCCGAGTCATACCTATTTCAAAACCAACGAATCGTGAGTATTTTAAAAACAGGCAAAGGGATTCTACGGATATTTTCAAAAGACGCATCTATTGGAGATAGTGCCCTCAGAGTCAATTATTGGATCACAGGCACGTGATTGCAATGATTGAGGGGAGGACCTGTCCCAGTAGGACAGTCTTACTCGAGATGATAGTATGCTATCTGGTTTATCTTTATCATCGTGTACTACTTTAGGTGACCTTATGAGTCGCTATTACATGTTGATAGAGCCCCTAAGATTCTTGCTTGACTACCAGCAGTATGAGGGCGATCATATAAGTGAGAGCTGGAGTCTATAAGCACATCCTTAAAAGGTCCCTAGTCGTGGGAGTTTCGAGACAGGGCATCGATTCTCCAGAGTAGACTAGTGTATACAGTCGAGACCCCGACGAGGGGCGGTGGCCGGTCTCACAAGCCACTGGTGTCAGTTGGTTCACCTAAGATGTATACAGGTGCTCATTGGGTTATGAGTACACCGGACAGGACTCGCCGGGAACCTGCTTGTTGGGATTATACCAGACGTCAGATAGCAGTTCCCTAGTGACATGTGTACAGGTTAGTTCATCGACCTGAGATCATCATTTCTCTCGTGTGAGTTCCTACTGTGCTTTGATTACTACCCTACCACGGCTCAAAGGAGTCGTGCAAACAGGTTTTAGTTGGGTACAGTCCCGAGCCACATGGAGGCAGTGAGCGGATTTGCAGGGGTTCGTCTCTCCCGGTATTGGGGGTGAGGTCGCGCTGTGTCTAGGAGAGCCAGAACATGAAAAGTCCTTGGCCAAGGCAGGAGATTTGCTGGTAGGTATTCCAGTAGTATCTCAGGGTGTTCTGGGCTACACTCCGACACGACTTGTACCGCTATTGGGGGTCTAACTTTTACCAACCCCCTAGGCCCGCCATGCGATACTCTTAGACGAACGGACCGGACTGTACGGATATTGTCACTGACAGGCTCAGTAGGGTGTCAGGATGAGTTCGCTCATCGACGTCCCTTTTGGTCAATAGCTGGTGGCCCGTCACGTATGGCTAATACCTCTGATGTGCTAGTGGTTAAATCCACAGCCATAGTATTGACGAGTCTTTAGAGTCCACCACACACAGTTACTCAAGTTTCGGAAGAAACGCTGTAGAGGCCGTATGGAGATATGACAGGATTCGATCAGATACGTGCGGTATTGCACGGATCGTGATCGGACGGTTTTTACTAGCCGGCTTTGGCTTAAGTCGGATCCTAGTATTAGATAGTGTAGTTATCGTCTCTTTGCATTTGTGTTCAGTGGGAATACAAATGCGGGCATGTATATGCAGTAGCGGGGTTTTCCTGTAATTTATTACGGGATCAGTTTTCTGAAGTTGCCAGTTTGCATTCCGTTCCGGCCGGTTTTCTTTTATTCCTTCACGGCCAGACTTTTCGTTGGAAGGGGTTAATTGCAAGTTTGCAATTAACTTACTTGTGAGGGGCTTTTTTGCATTTGTGCCTTTATCATGATGAGATTCCATTATGGTCATTTCCTTTGCTTTTTGTTGATGGGGTTTGATTTATCTTTGATTAGTGGTTGATGTGAGATAATTTGATAATTATCTTCACATATTGATTTATGCCTTTGTTTTTTTTCTCTCTCCTCATTCCATCAAGAATGATGGCCGGCCACTTTTGAAGGGGAGAATGAGAGAACTTCATTTTTGGGTGAAACATTCTCTTCATCTCATTCCTTGCAAAATTGTGGGCTCTAATTTTTCAAGGCTCATTCTTTTCTTCACCTCCACATACCATGGCAACTTATAACTCTAAAGAGACAACCCGCTACACTATATCTATAGCAAATCTTGGATGCGTCGGCTAGCCAACTTCGCGCCCGAGTTGCCTCGGTCAAGAGGTGGGAGCCCGTAAAAGATTCAGGCTACGTGGTGCCCTTTCCGACGAGGAGGTGATGGACGGAGTTTCCGCGGGAGATCGGAGTGGAGACGAAGACCGAAGGACACAGATCGCTTGGTATAGCTTCTCTACTCTTTTCTTGTTTGCTAGTTGCTAGGTTAATGGCCCGATCCGGGTGAAAAGTGCGCGGTGGTGCCGGTTCAATAGTTTTTGAAAGTTTTTGTTTCCGCGTTTCCGGCGTCGAATCGACGGCCGGGGCGCCCCCGCGGACTTACATTGGTATCAGAGCCACGCCATTAACCATGCCTAGCTTGCTCTAGTATGTTTAGAACTCGATCGAACAAAAATCCCCAAAAACCGTATTTTCAATGCATGTGTTCTCTGTTGAATTTTTTCCAGCTCCAAAATTTTTTCAGGTCATTGCAGAAAGACATGCAAGAAATTCTAAGAATTCTGGGAAAATACGATTCACTGATTCCTTACTATGACCGCGGAAACGCGGCCAAACCCCTGGTTTGGCCGCGGTTCTGCGGTGGGTAAGTGGAATCGTTGAACCAAATTTTTCCAGTGGGCTTTTGAATAGGAAATAGGGGTTTTGGGATATTATTTTTGGGCCCAGATTTTCTGTAAGTGCTACAGTACTGCTTGGGGCCCACTTGATAAAATTTGTTCGATCGGATATTTTAAACATGCCAGTTCACAGTATTTACATTATATCTGCGACCGTGAATGTCACTTGATCGGTAAATCCTGTCTAACTGCTATAGCCCGGTTAGACGGATTTGCGAACGTGACATTCACGTTGATGTTCTGTGTTGTGCTGTGATGTTGCGGATCGGTCGTGGGGGATAGCCTGGATGCAATATTAGTACAGTTTTGTTTTATATGTACATTTGATATTGCGGGGCGAACGTCCGACATCTGGACTGCCGTCACTGCCTGTTTGTATTATTATTTTGGGGCACGACCAGGTTGCGGTCGATGTACCCATTGTATGTATTTTTTACTTTCTGTACTAGGTTACCCCGCGGAGGGGTGCACGGGTAGCCGGGTTCTAGAGGGCAACAAGCCTGCATCTCATGGCGTTGAGACGGAGGGGGCTTTACTCTAGAATTGGTGGGCTATTCGCCGCACTCGTAGGGGGTATAGGATTGAAATAGGAGGGGTGCCCAAGTTACCGGATTCCGTGAAGTGCTGGGTGGTCCATTCACGTTGCTGAAGGGGGCTGCCTCGCTTCAGGTTTTGGCGGGTAACTTGCCGCGCCCGTAGGGGTCTAGGATTTTCATTGCACAGGCTATCCACACGACCAGGGGAACGTCGGGTTTCAGTAGCGGCTCTGTGAAACCCGGGGATCCTAGATATCTGTATTATTCTGTGATGCTGTACATTTCTGTGCTGTTGCATTTTATCACGCCTTGAGCGAAAATTATATATTATATATATACTAGTAGATGTTGTATATGTTTTGCATCCACGCTGGTCCAGTCCCCGCTCTGTCGTTAGTTATCTAACCTAACGGGTGATGACGGGACCCAGTGGCGAATGCGGATGGCATATACGTACGTCAGTATATTTTCGTTCTTTGTGGTGTGATCCATTGATGGGACTGCGTTGATTCGGATCAATGCAAGATAAACAAACCTATTCTGATGTTGTTGGAACATTTTTCAAAAAGCTGTTATTGGAAGGGCGTTCTCTTTTGTTTTGCATAGAGGTATTCAGTTGGAATATCCTGCTCCTCAGTCGACGAGGCAAGGGCCGAGATCCCTTCACCGGGAGTGACCTCTTTAGCAAAGGTTTTCGCCACTATATTTTTCTAAAAAGCTATCCGTTCCTTCAACGATATCAAGTTCATTACGTTAAAGGTTTTCGCCAGAAACCATTTGTAGCCCTCTGTCGTTTCAGACGGGTAGCACGTAGTATTCATGCTATGTTTGTTGGCCTTCGTCAAGGCATAGTGTATGGTAGCTGCTTGTTACCTTTCTGCTACATAGATAGATGCGTTGGTTTGGGACAGTCGTATAGCCTTGTTGGCCTTCGTCAAGGGCTTGTACAGGTGGGTTCAAATCAACCTGGATAATGACGGGTAGAACTTGACATGTGACTTATGATTTGTTGGCCTTCGTCAAGGTCATAAGAGCATGGGGAAAAAATCCACATCGGGAGTTTCAAAAGAACTGAAACTTGCCAGATATGCGCATACCTTCTGGAGTGTGATAGCGTGAGCGGATTCCGTCACGTTATCATGCGATGATAGTTGGATCCCGATTCCCACTGATGAGTTGGTTTACTCCTCGGGTGATCCCGGCTAATTCTTCTTTCAGGTTTGGGGAAGAATTTGACGTTACAGTGGGAGGTTTCCAGATTAGATAAAGTGATAACCATTCTGATCCAGGTTAGAGTGCACGCTGAGTGTTTCTTTTCTCTCTCTTTGGCAGCGACCATTGACCCGACCCTAGACTATGACTCAGTGACCAAGTTGACCGAACCTTCTTAACACCGGCTTTTGGATTGTCAGAGTTGCAAACCTTATTGCCACTCCTACTTTTACCCTTTTCTCCAGGACACCCCGTATTACTACGAGCGTCCACTTCCATTGGACAAAACCATCGTATGGTTATATACGAACTCGAAGGAATTCGAGGATGGTTTCTAGTTCTGGAGAAAACGAATAGGACTATTCAGATGTCTTTTCTTTTTGCCTTCTCTCAAGTTGCGAGTACTCCTTGGTTTAGGAGATAGTACACCTATTACGCAAATTGGATAGTCTTCTTCCAAACCTTAGGCTGGTGCCGAACGGTGGGGAATGAAGAAAACCAATTAGCCTAAATGGTGTACAGAAGGTATTAAGTTAAGACAAAGTAAGGGATTAGTAAGAGGGCAAAGTAAATTGCGACTGCTATTCACGACCGAACCAAGTATTTCTTCGCCAATCCTAAATCACCTTTGTATTTCTCTAGGACACTCCGTATCACTACGAAGATCCCAAGTTTATTGGATAATCCATCGTATGGTTATATACGAACTCGAAAGGAACTTGTTCCAGTTCGGGGATGGATCCTGGTTCAGGAGAAATATGAATTAAGTTCATTCGGTTGTCTTTTATCTTCACCTTCTCTCGCATTGCGAGTGCTCCTAGGATTAGGACAGTACACCCATTATGCTTATTGGATAGTCTTCTTCCAAACCATAGGCTGGTGCCGAACGGTAGGGAAGGAAGAAAACCATTTGGCCTAAAGGGGTGTACAGAAGGTAATAACTAAAGACATAAAAAGGGATTTGGAGAAGTGGCAAAGAATTATACGGTTACAGTCATGAATCTGGATAATGGAAAAGGCATTACTAGGAATACCAGGACACCCCATCGAAACATTCACATGTTTCAGTTTCACTGTGTACTGTTAAAAGAAAACTGATTTCCCAATTAGACATTTTCTCCAGGGTATGTATTTACCAGGTTTGATCTCTCATCTGTATGGTTTTACAGATGATGAGTGGGAGTAAGTTATTGGGAATTAGGTGACTATCCTCATTATATCGGGATTCGTTGTAATCGGTGATACTTGAGGAAGTCACCTGGGTTGTTTGCCGGTCGGCAAATATTTGGTTTTGAATATCCGTTGTTATGCACCAATTTCAAATTGATATATCTGTACGTCTATTTTTGTAGAGTGAGATATACCTTCTTGAAATTATGTCTATGACATTTACCTATATCAGTGGATGGTTAGGTAAGAAGCATTAAACAGCGGTGTAATTTTTCTTAACCATAAGTACAGTTTTCAACCTACGACACACAGTGAATGAGTTACTAGACTCAGGGGACTTATACAGAGTATTATATATTGTCCAGTGTCCATTAGGACAGAGGGGTTGGTCCTCGTACTATATTCTGTTTACTTATGGCTTCTCTAGTTCTCAGACCGGTGTTTCGTAGAAACACAGGGTCTGAGTTTTGAGAAGTTATTGGTATATGAATAAAGTAGAGAACCAGGTATTGCAAGTATCGGGATTCTTCAAGGTGATCGAAGATGTAGACACTTGTGAATGGTATTCAGTTGATAGTAATGATTAAGAGAACTAGCTTCTCTTTCAGATTACTCATAACTGGAAGTACTCCTAAGTTGAGTAATGCTGATCGGCCTCATTCCATTTAGTTGACATGCACTGGTGACAGCTGCATGATTTGAATCTGGTTCAATTAAATCAGTGCCTCTGTTTCTGTATTGGATATAGAATAGTTCATATCTTAACGATGTTAAGGTACGGGGAGTTGTCCGGCTTATGCTTGAAACCAGACTCCGGATAACTCAAGGCACGTTTCTGTAATGGATGTTTGTGGGTTGACCCGGGCTATGACGAGGGTTGACTCTCTACCATCTGGAAGATCAATAGTGATATTGTTCTTAACTCGCCACAGTTTTAATTAAAAATGGAGTTTTTTTTCAGAAAATAGTAGTGGGAGTATGGTAGAACTGGAAGTGATTCCAGAACCGCAAACGATTACTGAAGATTTGATAAAAACTTAAAGATTCAATCTGGTTTGACATTCCATTGGCCACTCCGCAGATATGGTGGGTAACCTCAGGCACCCGAGAGGTACTTTGGTAGCCTCAAGGACGGTGACAGGGAGGTTCTTGTTTACCCAGACTTGCCATTGCTGTTGTTCCAGACTGTGAGACCCGGCAGGAGGATGAGTATAGCGTCGTTCTAAACTAGCTTTAGAAGTGCACGTTTGTATGACTCTGCCAGAGGGTTGTCGTAGTCAGTGGGAGCAGCGGAAGCATTGGTGGACAAGTGGCTTATGTCTATTTATAGACTAAAGCAGATATAGCGGAGATAGATCATCTATTTCTGATGTAACAGTCATAGGTTTGACTTCATCAGAATAGGGGATGGATCTGTTGAGAAGGTAGTAGGGCGTGATGTCCTGGTATTTGGATGACATACACAGAGTAGGAAGTGATATTCCTATACTACGATCGGTTATACTTTGGTCGTCACAAAGTGGTTTCTTCACATAGGACTTGGATATTATATCAGACATTCTGGTTACTAGATCTATGGTTTTAGATCTAGATTTGGGTGGTTTCCCAATCTGGGTACTTTGACCGCATTCTAAGAGTATTTAGAATGGACGACTCCTGGCATGGTGATGTACCTGCAGGTGATGGAGTCACCCTCTCTAAAGGTGTCTTACAGACTAAAGGGGAGAGGGATGTGCATGATTGGCAGATCACTTGCTTAGGCAATTGAGTCAATCATGAGATGTCAAGTACCACACCAGATGTTGTTCTTGCTGTAGGTGCAATAAATTGATATTGATCCAATCCTGGAGAAACAGTAGGAAGTAGTTTTAGAACATAAGTTGATGTTCTAGGGATATGATAACAGCATTCTCCTTCGGGAGACAGTTATCATTCCAGGCTTCCAAGGTGACCTGGATGGCAGAGTGGCTGTCAGAGTTATAGTTTTCCCTCTGACGAGGGGCAGTATTTTGGACAGGTGGTCCAAGCAGATACTGAAGGAAGGCATGGCGCAAGATACTGATTAAGTTCAGTTGACGATACAGTCTAAGAAGTTTGGATTTGGAGTTCTTTTATGAGCTAGGTCCCATCAGACATCCAGACATTCTAAGACAGGTATTGCTCATTTCGGGAGATGGCTTTCTCCACGAACTTGAGATATAGAGAGACATAGAAAGAAACACCAGAGCAGATCCACTCACTGAGGCTATTCCTCGAACGCAATAGTTTCGCAAACGAGCTTTGTGAGACTGACTAGTAGAGGAGTTGGGTGTTTGGTATCACACGGGCTGTGAGTATGTGACATCGCAATAATTAGCCTTGAGTGCAAGTGGGAGATTGTTGGAGATAGTGCTCTCAGAGTCAATTATTGGATCACAGGCACGTGATTGCAATGATTGAGGGGAGGACCTGTCCCAGTAGGACAGTCTTACTCGAGATGATAGTATGCTATCTGGTTTATCTTTATCATCGTGTACTGCTTTAGGTGACCTTATGAGTCGCTATTACATGTTGATAGAGCCCCTAGGATTCTTGCTCGACTACCAGCAGTATGAGGGCGATCATATAAGTGAGAGCTGGAGTCTATAAGCATATCCTTAAAAGGTCCCTAGTCGTGGGTGTTTCGAGACAGGGAATCGATTCTCCAGAGTAGACCAGTGTATACAGTCGAGACCCCGACGAGGGGCGGTGGCCGGTCTCACAAGCCACTGGTGTCAGTTGGTTCACCTAAGATGTATACAGGTGCTCATTGGGTTATGAGTACACCGGACAGGACTCACCGGGAACCTGCTAGTTGGGATTATACCGGACGTCAGATAGCAGTTCCCTGGTGACATGTGTACAGGTTAGTTCATCGACCTGAGATCGTCATTTGTCTCGTGTGAGTTCCCACTGTGCTTTGATTACTACCCTACCATGGCTCAAAGGAGTCGTGGAAACAGGTTTTAGTTGGGTACAGTCCCGAGCCACATGGAGGCAGTGAGCGGATCTGCAGGGGTTCGCCTCTCCCGGTATTGGGGGTGAGGTCGCGCTGTGTCTAGGAGAGCCAGAACATGAAAAGTCCTTGGCCAAAGCAGAAGATTTGCTGGTAGGTATTCCAGTAGTATCTCAGGGTGTTCTGGGCTACACTCCGACACGACTTGTACCGCTATTGGGGGTCTGACTTTTACCAACCCCCTAGGCCCGCCATGCGATACTCTTAGACGAACGGACCGGACTGTACGGATATTGTCACTGACAGGCTCAGTAGGGTGTCAGGATGAGTTCGCTCATCGACGTCCCTTTTGGTCAATAGCTGGTGGCCCGTCACGTATGGTTAATACCTCTGACGTGCTAGTGGTTAAATCCACAGCCATAGTATTGACGAGTCTTTAGAGTCCACCACACACAGTTACTCAAGTTTCGGGCGAAACGCTGTAGAGGCCTTATGGAGATATGGCAGGGTTTGATTAGATACGTGCGGTATTGCACGGATCGTGATCGGACGGTTTTTACTAGCCGGCTTTGGCTTAAGCCGGATCCTAGTATTAGATAGTGTAGTTATCGTCTCTTTGCATTTGTGTTCAGTGGGAATACAAATGCGGGCATGTATATGCAGTAGCGGGGTTTTCCTGTAATTTATTACGGGATCAGTTTTCTGAAGTTGCCAGTTTGCATTCCGTTCCGGCCGGTTTTCTTTTATTCCTTCACGGCCAGACCTTTCGTCGGAAGGGGTTAATTGCAAGTTTGCAATTAACTTACTTGTGAGGGGCTTTTTTGCATTTGTGCCTTTATCATGATGAGATTCCATTATGGTCATTTCCTTCGCTTTTTGGTGATGGGGTTTGATTTATCTTTGATTAGTGGTTGATGTGAGATAATTTGATAATTATCTTCACATATTGATTTATGCCTTTGTTTTTTTTTCTCTCTCCTCATTCCATCAAGAATGATGGCCGGCCACTTTTGAAGGGGAGAATGAGAGAGCTTCATTTTTGGGTGAAACATTCTCTTCATCTCATTCCTTGCAAAATTGTGGGCTCTAATTTTTCAAGGCTCATTCTTTTCTTCACCTCCACATACCATGGCAACTTATAACCCTAAAGAGACAACCCGCTACACTATATCTATAGCAAATCTTGGACGCGTCGGCTAGCCAACTTCGCGCCCGAGTTGCCTCGGTCAAGAGGTGGGAGCCTGTAAAAGATTTCGGCTACGTGGTGCCCTTTTCGACGAGGAGGGGATGGACGGAGTTTCCGCGGGAGATCGAAGTGGAGACGAAGACCGAAGGACACGGATCGCTTGGTATAGCTTCTCTACGCTTTTCTTGTTTGCTAGTTTCTAGGTTAATGGCCCGATCTGGGTGAAAAGTGCGTGGTGGTGCCGGTTCAATAGTTTTTGAAAGTTTTTGTTTCCGCGTTTCCGGCGTCGAATCGACGGCCGGGGCGCCCCCGCGGACTTACGACATCTTTTCTTAAAAACACCGTAGCCCTTATTTTTCTAAAAACCCCGATTCGTCTTATTTCAAATGGAAAAACTGTATAACATTTATATATTGATGTAGATTCTTCACTGTTGCGTTTATTATTCGATTTCTGCATATTCTTGCTATTCGCATCGCATTGCATGTGTAAATGTGTTATTGCTATATTAAACCCTTACTGTCAGGACATCAGCACCATTATCGATGATGCGTATGTTCCACGTACACCTGCTTGCCGGCTCACACACTTCATCATCGATAATTGCCATGTCATTACACAGTAGGCTTGTTGCATCAGGATATGACTACTTGTACATATATATTGGCTCAAAAATATATTGTACACTCATACTGGCATACACACATATTGTACACCCATACACTACTACAAATAAGGGTTGCCCCTACGGATATATGCGTAGGGGCGAAAAAATACCCCGTAGGTGCAAAGGCCGCAGGTGCAAGTTGAAGCCCTGAACTTGCCCCTACGGGCAAATTATTGCCCCTACGGATTTCTATGTAGGTCCTGTTGCCCCTACGGAGTAGGCCATAGGGTAAAAAAAGTTATATTATTTACGGTTTTTTTAATATATTAAATGTACCTACGGACATAACCGTAGAGCCATGTTCTACCCCTTACAGATATCTGCGTAGGTACCTTTCCGTAGGGGCAAAATATCAGGAATCCTGATATTTTGCCCCTACGGATAACGCCGTAGGGGCGAGGCTGTGGCCCCTACGGATATGTCCGTAGGGGCACTCCCAACCCCCTGGTACTGAGATCGGGGGGAAATATCAGTTACTGCTGATATGTTGCCCCTACGGATATAGCCGTAGGGGCAACATGTGTACCTAAAAATTAATCCGTAGGTACATATTATCTGTATTTTTTTTAAAAAAATGGGCTGCTTGATTTTTTCCCGCCCTGTGCACAATAATATATACATCAATCAAATATAAAATTAATCATCACACAACATATATCGCAGTATTCATAATCACATCTCACGCATATATATAATATACAAAAGAAACCCAAAAACTGAATATGATATAAATATAAACCAATATCAATATCGTTTCAAAATGTAGTACAATGTGTATGATATAAATAAATACATGTTTCAAAAAATAAGAACCAAAAAGCTACCCTAGTTCGGTCCAGCTCCACCTCTGAATAATGATAGAATAACGCGCGCCTGCTCCTCGGTCAATAAACTCTGCAATTCGGCGCGAGCGGGAGTCTAAGCGGCCTGTGGAGCTAGCGATGTGGTCTGCGCAGCCGCCGTCGAAGTAGTCGCTTGTGGAGCCGCGGCTGCGGGAGTCTGAGCGGGCGGTGGAGCTATAGGAGCTGTCTGCGGAACCGCAGCTGATGTAGTAGCTTGCGGAGCCGCAGCCGAAGGAGATGCATGTGAAGGCTCGGCCGATGTACCCTGTCGCGTCTGGACATAACGTGTGTAATAAGCGTGTAAGAATTGTGTATTATTCGAATTCGTATCATTATTAAGTTATTTCGAAACCCCGTTTGGATATCTAGTTTATTTTAATTACATCTGTATGTATGATTAATCAAACTTAAGTCTAAAACCAAATAAACTCAGGCTACGTACTAATTATGGATATGTTGATATCTATATAATATGACATGATATTTTACTATAAAGTAGTATACATACCAGCATCTCCTTCAACTCCTAAACGGTGGCCCTCAAGCTCTCGAGTTCCTGATGGACACGTCGGTCACTGGAGACGGAGGAAGTAACCGCCGGGGTGGAGTCCAACCTCATATGGGCCCTGCTAGGGCCCAGTCCCCAGCCTCTCTCCCAACCTCTGTGGTGCCCTCCGTGTGCGGCTTCCAGAACTGGGGTCAGCAGCCTCGGATTGCTCTGTCCGGTAAAATCGATCCCCGAGGCCTGGGCCTGCTCAACCACCCGCTCCTACACCCATATTAATCAGTAAAGTATAAGTATAAAATTTAAACTTGAACCTTCCAAAACTAAAATTTCAAATTTGGGTAGAAAAAATATTAACACTTACGCAGTACTCCTGGGTAGAGATGTCGGGATATCGAAGCTCGCCCGTAGCGGGATCTGTCGAGGTGCCGTGGACGGCAAGATATGTGGACAGCACGCTCGGTGTACCACCTGACGCCACGGTCCGAGATGTCTGCAATATTAGAAAGTAACTCTTAATATTAGAAATATTAGAAAATAACTCTTAATATTGCAGAATATCACAAAGGTCGGTCTATTGTAATTTACCGATAACTCCATGGCTCGAGTAATGTTTCTCGAGCCACCTGTGTAAGTGGGGCGACCCCTCTTCGCCGACTTCCTGTTCTCTGTATTCTGAGCGGCCTGTTTCTGCACAACGCATTAACATTTAGTTTTCTAATTAAGAAACAAAAATAAATAAATTATATCATAAATAATGAATTACATTTAAAATACATACCTGTTTGCGTTGGGAGTCGAAATAAGCGCACAATAGAGGCCATGTCTCTACGTCGACTCTCGCAAACGCCGGAGTAGATAGGAGGGCCACTCTCTCTGCCTCGGGGGTCGCCATCCATAGAGAGTAGCAGTCGGCCTTCAGCTCATTCCTGTTGTATCGGACCTTGGCCTGCATGTTCTTCATCAGGCCATTGTACAGAGCATGAAGGTCGAGCACCATCCCCGGGTGATCAGGGTCGGCTACAGGCTGAAAATCGTAATCCAACTGAAAATACAAAAAAAACATTGTTATTAGATTGCAAGTGTTAATAATAAATATATTGGATAGATCAAATGAAAATATATATTAATACATACCCGAGCCTGATCAAAGAAGAGGGCGAATGAGCACTGGTGCTGCTCGCCCCACTCAACGTGAAGTGGATAGTTCTTCACGAGCCGGCTCTCGTCCCCCAAATACCGGCCGAACCTCTCGGCATGAGGACCGGTATAGCGATAGTCAAGGGTAAAAAAGGGGGGAATGCTGCCTCTTCCCTAGCTCAGTCAGGCCTCAGCCTATGGGACTGATTCGGGCCTCGAGTTCCCCTCTGGGGATGGGGAGGCCCTGCGTCTGCACGAAATATCAAGACAATCAATAATAAGACAAAGTTGTATTAAGAAATCAAGGTTAAACGAAAATTCAAGTGTGATATATACCTCCGGTGACTATCGCACGAGCCTGGGCCCGGGCAGCAGCACGAGCGGGACGATAGTTCCTCCGGTGAGGAACAACCGGGGTCCCGGATGTGGACGCATCCCCTCCAACTAGAAAATAAACATCGACGCTAAATTTCCATGAAGTTCATATTTATTCTATAGAGCATATGTAAAATGAATAAATATTTTAAATTTATTCATACTAACCTGCAGACGATGCGGGTATGGAAGCGGCAGGAGTGGCCCCTGCGGAAGATGTGGACGCACCACGTATAATTAGATAATTAAAAATAGATTATATAAGTAATTGCAAAAAGAATGTGTAGATCAATAATATAACGTTCTAAATCAATATGCATGCACTATAGGATATATAAACATACCCGCAGGTGCGGTGGTGTCACCACCTACAGCTAGACAATAATAAAAATTGCTAAGTAAGAGCAAAAGGAATGTGTGTATTTATGATATAGCATTCTAAATCAATATACATACACTATATGATATATAAACATACCTGGAGGAGCGGGGGTGGCCTCTGTCCCAGATGTGGACGCATCACCAACAACTAGACAATCAAACATTGACAATATAAGTAATTTTGACATAAATAGGCATGAATATCTGTAATATTACATTCAAAATAGATATGCGTGCAGTATACCTGGAGATGTGGCAAAATCCACAAGGAAGGAGGCATCCGAAGGGGTCTCCGATCTGGGTGCAAGACCGGCCCTCTGAAGCTCCCTACGGAGCTCTCCGGGAGGCAGAACCGCTCTGCCTCTGCCTCTGCCGCGGCTGGAGATCCTGCCGCCCCTCGCTGCTCCCGACATCGTCATCAAATCTAGATAAACGGTTCGTGGACGCATTAGACAATCAATAAAAGTATTGACTATATATGTATAGAGCGTAAAATGTGAAGTAATAATATAACATTACTGATAACCTTTTTCATTTCGTGGGCGCATTATACATATCTACTTGGATTTCATCGTCGATGTCATTTCTAACCCACGTAACTTCATGATCGGTCGAAGGCAACCCGTCTTCGCAACAGACGGTCAGAGCACTTTAAGCCTTCTCTCTTCTTCGTCCTCATCGCTGTCCTCGTATTCTGGGACATCGTACACATCTCTGGGTTTCCATCGGCATACAACACTCCACCCCGGATGCTTCAAACACTGTGAGTAGTATACTTGGAACGCTTGGTTCGGAAAGATAAACGGATCGTCCTGACCGTAAAATCGAAGTTTGTTCACACTGGTCAATCCATATTCATCTTCCAAGTCCCAAGAATACTTCTCCACCTGTCCGTATCGGTTCGCGGATCGTGCCAAGTACACTGGAATATATAAAAGGGTTTTGATCGTCCGGGATAGTGGATGCCGAGTATACAATTTAAGTACCCATAGTAAATCACACCGTCCGATCCTACCGTCGCAATCCCACTATTCTGAGTGGTTCTAGATGTTTCTATGTCCTTAACTTCGAATTTGTATCCAAGGACACCAAATCCTTTGTAATATGCAACCTCCATACTCGGAAATTGAGCTAAACATCTTGAATCACTCTCAAATGATGCAGACAAGTTCGGATCGTGGATCTAACAAAACAAATTTTACGACAAATACATAACGATACAAGTTTCGATTAAAACTGATAGCAATAAAATGTTATTCGAATAACTTACATGATCTGTGACCCAATCACAAAAATTATCCTGATGGTATTCTTCCAAACATTCTTCGTTCCAATCAGGATGCTCCTCACGTACCTCGTTAAAATGAATTCTGTTTTCGAAAAATAATTGTGACATTAATATTATATCATTTCATACACACACAAACACAGATATAACAATTAATCCAAAAGAACTTACTCTCTAATTTGTTCAAGACATGCGCAATTAAGCAAGATAAACCGGTATATCTTGTTAATAAACATAGTGTCTACCCTCTTATACTCGGCTTTATCATATGGCCCGTCTTGAATTCTTCGTGGTCGGTTAAGCCTTGTCTCAATGTTCTCGTCCAGATAGCGGGAACAAAATGTGGTTGCTTCATCAAGAAGATAACCTTGCATGATAGAACCCTCCGGTCGATTTTTATTGCGTATATACTTCTTAAGAGTGTAGAGGTACCTAATGAGAATATGTTGAATAAATAAATACGGGCATACAGGACAACAATAAATTTATAAATTGCGCGAAACGAAAAATTACACGTACCTCTCGACGGGATACATCCATCGATATTGTACCGTTCTGGCTAACTTCGCCTCAGTTGCAAGATGAACCGTCAAGTGTATTATGATATCGAAGAATGACGGTGGGAAAATACGCTCAAACATGCAAAGTATCAACGCAACAGAATTTTCTAGTTTATCCAGCGTCGCAACCTCCAGTGTTTTAGCACACAACTCCCTGAAAAAAAAACATAGGTCGTTGATTACTAGACCAACCGAGTCGGGGAGAGAAGTCCTGAGGGCTAATGGAAGAAGGTTCTTCACGATAACATGGTGATCATGACTTTTCAGCCCATCGATCTTGCCCTTCACAATTTTTATTTTCTTGCTGAATGATCCTAAGAAACCTGTGGGGACTTTCAAATCATGCAACACCTGCATGAATCTTTTCTTCTCCGGTTGTGACATATGATAAGCGGCATTGGGAAGTACAAACTTGCCCGGTTTACCCGCTACCGGTCTAGGGTGCAATTCACTTCTTATTCCCCACTCTTGTAGATCCATCCGAGCATTCATGTTGTCTTTCGATTTCCCGTCTTTACAAAGAAGTAAGTTAAGTATGTGCTCTGATACTACCTTCTCTATATGCATGACGTCCAGACAATGACGCACTGAATTTGTAGACCAGTACGGAAGCTCAAAGAAAATGCTTAACTTGTTCCAAAATTGTGGTTTGACCTATTTCGTCGGATCCATCCCGAAGGTCACGTTATTGTAACCATCCCATTTAGCAGTCACGTCCTCTCCGGACAATGGGGATGGAGGTCCAAGAAGCTCCTGATGACCATCAAAGTGAACCGTATCTAACCTATAGGGGTGGTCTGGAGGCAGAAAACATCGATGGCCGCAATAACAAACCTTCCTGCTAAAATTCAAGAATTTTGATGTTGTGTGTTCATGGCAATGAGGACATGCTTTGTGACCATGTATGGACCAATCTGATAGCATTCCATACGCAGGAAAGTCATTAATTGTCCACATTAAAGCCACACGCAGTATGAAGGTTGTATTTGTGTTTGAATCATATGTCTCTACACCATCAATGAACAAAGATTTCAACTCCTCGATAAGAGGTCGGAGATAGACGTCGATATTGTTCCCCGGTGAGTTTGGTCCGTCGATAAGAAGAGGCATCATAAAGTATGATTGGTCCATGGCCAACCAAGGCGACAGATTATAAATTATCATTACAACGGGCCATATGCTGTGACTTCCAGCCATATAGTTGAATGGGCAGAAGCCATCAGTAGCCAGTCCGAGCCGGACATTGCGAGGATCGCTACTGAATATTGCGTGCCTCCTGTCGAAATCCTTCCATGCCGGTGAATCTCTTGGATGGCTCATTTTTCCATTTTCGCTTGGAGGAGCACGGTGATGCCAAATCATTGTCTCGGCTGTTTTCTTGCACCTGAATAGCCTCTGTAGCCTCTGTGTTATGGGAAAGTATCGTGCTATCTTCACAGGTATATCAGGCTTCTTATCAGAATCTTTCGGCTTATACCTGGCCACTCCGCATGTTGGATACTCTTTCAAATCTGAATTCTCTTTCCGGTACAACATGCAATTTTTAGGACATACTTGAATCTTCTCGCACTTTAGACCCAAATCAGACATCATCTTCTGGGCTTCGTACCAGCTTTCGGGCACATTATTTCCCAGAGGCATAGAATCTTTCAAGAACGAAAGAAGCATTGTGAATGACTTGTTACTCCATCCATTTAGGCACTTAATCTGCAAAAGTTGGACGAACCATGAGAGGGTGGAATACTTCGCATTCTCATAAATTGGTTTCCTAGCATCATTCATGAAATTTTCATATTTATCCGCACGCGGTCCTTAACCGGAAGGAATGTCATCTTCGGTACGAATAGATTCACCTAGGGCAGCCTCTACATTATCTTCCATTTCTTCTGATGGAAATAAATTTCCATCTCCTGCCGCATTACCGAATTCTTCTTCTTCTCCTGCCGCATTATCGTGTTCTCCTTCTTCTTCTGCCGCAGTACTGCATTCTTCTCCTTCCCCGTGATATTTCCAAGTTGTATAAAGTCTAGTAAACCCATGTTTTACAATATGAAGCTCTGCCAATTCTACCTTCTGCCAGTACTTATTGCCACATCTATCACACGGACAGAGAATCTTCTCTATTATGATCTTATTATGTGCGCGTGCAAATTCAAGGAAAGCGGCAACTCCTGCGACAAACATAGGTTGCATACGTTGTTTCCAATCCACATACATCCAGTCCTTAACTCTGACATACTCATGGGCCATGTTAGACTGTATAACATATAAATTGTAGGTTATGCTGACTATATTGAGAAATATAAGAACGGGATAGTTACTGACAAATCTATACTGTCCACACGGGACAAATCTATGGGTTACCATACGATTGAATTTTCTCGTCGCGTAGACTATACGACGGTTGTTAGTATCGAGCTATACAGTCCGATATTAAACAACCTTCGTATAGTTCTAGGTCACGACGAGTATCGCACATATGTTAACCGATAGACGGGGACTAAGTGGCGCTTTTAGTTTCATATATGAGTATCGATGAGAATATGAAGGTTTCATATTATCATATATTGGTTTTAACCCGAACATCTCGAATCGCTCTCTAATTATGCGTTTGTTGTGTATTCTTGTTGTATGTGTGTGTTCCGGCTGTCGGGGGTAGGCTTCTATCCCATTAAGAATGTATAGAGCGAACGCCCATCACTTGTGCTTTCAACCGTTTCGAGTAAATTTCGGCAGCACCTCCCCGCTGTTCTCCGAGTACACTGTAATAGAATAGATGATCATTTCAAAGCTGTGAAACAACGTTGAAATGAACATCTAATCTATCTTTGTACACGGAGAACCAGCGGAAATGTACCGACGAAATATCTCGAAACGGATGAAAACACAAGTGAATGAAGGCGTTTTCTTTATACATTCTTAACTTGTCCACACGGGACAAATCTATGGGTTACCATACGATTAAATTTTCTCGTCGCGTAGACTATACGACGGTTGTTAGTATCGAGCTATACTGTCCGATATTTAACAACCTTCGTATAGTTCTAGGTCACGACGAGCATCGCACGTAAGTTAACCGATAGACGAGTACTAAGTGGCGCTTTTAGTTTCATATATGAGTATCGATGAGAATATGAAGGTTTCATATTATCATATATTGGTTTTAACCCGAACATCTCGAATCGCTCTCTAATTATGCGTTTGTTGTGTATTCTTGTTGTATGTGTGTGTTCCGGCTGTCGGGGGTAGGCTTCTATCCCATTAAGAATGTATAGAGCGAACGCCCATCACTTGTGCTTTCAACCGTTTCGAGTAAATTTCGGCAGCACCTCCCTGCTGTTCTCCGAATACACTGTAATAGAATAGATAATCATTTCAAAGCTGTGAAACAACGTTGAAATGAACATCTAATCTATCTTTGTACACGGAGAACCAGCGGAAAGGTACCGATGAAATATCTCGAAACGGATGAAAACACAAGTGAATGAAGGCGTTTGCTTTATACATTCTTAACTTGTCCACACGGGACAAATCTATGGGTTACCATACGATTGAATTTTCTCGTCGCGTAGACTATACGACGGTTGTTAGTATCGAGCTATACTGTCCGATATTTAACAACCTTCGTATAGTTCTAGGTCACGACGAGCATCGCACGTATGTTAACCGATAGACAGGGACTAAGTGGCGCTTTTAGTTTCATATATGAGTATCGATGGGAATACGAAGGTTTCATATTATCATCGAGGATCATATATTGGTTTTAACTTGAACATTTAACATGAATAGTTTTTACGTTTACGTTTCGTTATTAAGGGTTCGAAATTTCAAGTTTAGGGTAAAATTTTCTTGCGTTTACGGTAAAGTTGTACAATTACATTATCGAGTATCCTACTGCAATGAACTATTGTATCCTACTAAATAATAGTGCACCATAAACCAAAATAATCCAAATTAACCTAATTAACCACAATTAACCATAATCGTTATCCAAACACAAATTATCTCTAAGTAACCCAAACTTAACCCAATTTACCCAAATTAACCTAATTAACCCTAATCAACCCAAACTTAACCAAATTAAACCTAATCAACACCATAACCCTTTCAAATTATCACTAATTAACCGAAATTAACCCTACCCTTTAATTAACCCAAATTAACCCTAACCTCTAACACTAAACCCATATTAACCCTAGCCTTTAATTAGAGTTGTTTTCAAGAAAAAACAACCCTAACCCCAACCCCAACCCCAATTCTGAACCCTAACTCTAACCCTAACCCCAATTCCGAACCCTAACCCTAACCCCAACCCCAACCCTAAACCCAACCCCAACCGCAACAGAACCCTAATCCCAACCCCAACCGACCCCTAACCCTAACCCTAAACGTAACCCTAACTGAAACTGACCCGATGCCTAACCCTAACCCTCACCCATACCCGTACCCTGCCCTGAACCTAACATCATCAAAAGAGGGAAATAAAAGCATTAAATTAGAAGTAGAAATTAGAGATTTACTAACCTTTTTCGCGGTGGAAGAGACGACGGAGGAGGCGACGAGGAAGTCGACGAGGCTCGGGATCGAGGCGCTGGAGGAAGTCGACGAGGTTATGAGGAGGCGACGGAGGAGGCGACTGAGGAGGCGACGAGGAAGTCGACGAGGCACGGGAGGAAATCGATCGCGAGGCGCGGGAAGATGATAAAGATTTTTGGGAACGGAGGGATTTTCTGTGCCATTTTTTTATTATTTATTAACCCATATACATGCCCCTACGGACTAATCCGTAGGTCTTTTGTTTGCGGCTCCGTAGGGCCAAACATCAAATTACGATTAAATATTTTTAAATTAAAACGTAGAGAACCGTAGGGCCAAGTATATGGACTTACGGTTCTATCCGTAGGGGCAATAAATAGTTGGCCCTACGGATTCCTTTATCCGTAGGGGCAACCCCATATTGTAGTAGTGATACTTGCATATATACATATTTGCACATACATAGATTATTCTGTCTTGATTTTGAGATTTAGGAACCACAAGATATATTTTAAAACTAGATTCATTTAAAAGAGTGGTTTTCCCTCGATGTGTGCATATTACTGTTTATGTTACATGATATACGGATATGCTTACATTTCTATTATATGTCGCATACATCATGCTTTATAATTATACGCATTGGGATATGTTTTTTTCATGAGATTTCTGGATTTGAGAACCGTGGCCATTTCAAAAGAAAGCATGTACTATTTTAAAAAACCCGGTTTCTCTTAATATGATATTTCAGTGCATCCACCATGCGTTTTCTCTATTCTGAGATGTGTGATATGTGAAACCCGATTCGAGAAGGCGGATGATCCGTTTGCGGGTACATGGTGGACCCGGTATGGTACCCCGGGGCGAAAGAGAGATTTCGTGTGGATGACGATGAGCCTGCCAGAGAGACCACTACCTATCGGTGATAGTATTTGGGCTTGGCTGTAACATTTCAGAAAAATAAAATATTATTTTTGGGAATTTTTATAATTAAATAATAAAATATTGAATATTTTAATAGGGCGTATAATTAAATACCGATAAATTTGGAAAAAATAGATTTTTTTTGAAAATTATAGAAATTATTAAAAGGGGTGCTTTATGTGATTTAAGCAAATTATGAATTTTTATGATTTATTATATTCACTTTTAGTGCTAATCGCGATTAAATATCGCTAATCGCGCATTAAGCTTGTTTTATGCATATGACATTCATCATGTCATTTTTACACTTGCTACATTTTTATCATGTCTTTTCTTCATGTTTTATATCATGGTTGCTGTTTTATTTGAGAGAAGAAAAGAAAAAGAAAAGTCAAAAAGGGGACACAATGATGACAAGAGGGATGGGTATGAGAGAGAGAGAGGGTGAGGGGTCAACCATAGTGATGGGCCATTGCTTCTCACTTCATCATTTTCATCTTTCTTCTTCTCCTTCCTCTCATGGCAGCACCCTCCTCCACCTCCACTTCAAAACCCTAAAACTCCATCAAAACAACACCAAAACCTCATCCCCACTTCACAAAAATTGCACACAAGCTCACAAGCTGCACATTGGACCAAGAAAGTTAGCATTTTGGTGCTGTAGAGGATTTGTGAGTGTCAAATGAGGTAATCCCTTCACAATTAGTGTAGTATTTCATTTGCTTATGCATCTATTCAAGTTTAAAATCGATATGATGAAGTTTAGTGGACTTTGGGAATCCCTAGAGAGGGTTGGGGTTGATTTTGAGTTGTGATTGTGTAATTAAGCCTACTTGGTGACCTTAAACCCCCCTATGATCTTAGAAACCCAGTCTTTACTGAAACAAACCCAAATACTGAAAATAGAAAACTATCCATGTCGGTTTGTGAGGAAATTGAGTGTGCAGGGAAATCTGGAGTAACTCGGGGACCTGAAAAATTAAATTGCAAACACAGGGAGTCGTGCAGGCACCTCGGAAGCTACCTGTCACGCCCCGCTTCCCAGAGTACGCTAAGATAGGCACATGACATAGCCAACCATGCTATCTGTGGATAGGAAATATCCTTCCACAGTCACATTACGGCTGTAGAGATATCAAGAACAATAATAAACTATCTACTACATGTCCATAAGCCATAATAAAACGAGTCAAGAATAAAATAATGCGGAAGCAAAAGATCCAATACAAGAATAAAACACCTGGAAAGTAAAACTGGATACCAACAGGATCCTCACTGCTCGGTCTAACAGCGGCAGTGCTCCTGATCAGTCTGCGACAAAGGTAGAGGACCTGGGCCATGCAAAACCCAGACGTCAGTGCGTCATAATATCAACAATAATATAATCAGTGGGTAAGAAAACATGCAAGCACGAGTATGAACAATAATAAAGGTATAACGGTAACATAAATAAGGACAGTGAAGGGTAAGGCACAGGTGATGTGCAGTGAGTAATCTAAACTGGTCTACTGGGTTAACTACTCTCAAGTCTTTGAAATCAATTTGATGAATCATCGATGTAACTCAATAGTATCCCGTGCGTGCCCGGGACCACGGTGAAGATTCTCGGGATGAATCCGAGACGTGCCGCAAGGCAGTAAAAGGTAGTAGGTAACGATGAATGATGTCAGCAGCAGCATCCCGGGGCTGGCCTAGCCCGTAAGACGGATCAGTAAAGGTATCGAACTGTCGAGTTACAAGTCAGGTTTCATCATTGATTTCCCCATACCCCCAGGTTATGTTTAAGTCAGGTATTAATAATCTGAAGCTAATGCCAACACAGGATCAAGCAGGTACAGGTTTGTCTTGATAGACAACAGGAAATGTCCGTAGGGACAACATGTCAAGACTGTTGGCATTAGTAACAAGATCAGGTAACAGGTCAAGACATGGTACATCAGGTCAGGTCAAGTAATGTAAATAAAACCAATCATATCAAGAAGTGCACGGTATCAAGTCGTATCAAGTAGTAGGGTATCAAGTCATGTCAGGGCGCACAAAATGTCACATGGGTGCTCATAATCAATAATATAATAAGCATGGGTACATAAAAACAAGTATCGAGTACTAATGAAATGAACTAGCATGAATGGTATGCAAATAGGTACAGGTTAAAGCATATGGATGCACAGTTATCGATTGGGTTAAGGTTATAGTTCCAACATTAATTAAGATACACTTTATCAAATATGGAATGTTAAAATCAGATTATTATGTATTAAATGATCTAAGGATGCAATTGTATATATAATAGGCTAAATGGATGCAAACAGTGTCCGAAAGGTTATAAACTATTAAAAGGGTACTATGGGCTGTACAAATAAGCATTATGTGATTCAAATATGGATATGGTTACCGTTTATCGTAATCTAATATTCAACATGATATGTTTCAAGTTCTAAATCTAAAATGATATAAACGAATGCAAATGGGACATCGAAACATGATAAAATGAAACATGTGGCATAAGATTTACGCTACAGGTATAATCTATATTGAAATAGGTATACAATAATTTAAATAGCATGTAGCAAGATTAACTTGCCTGGACAGATCACAGAACAGAAGGCGTACAGCACGTCGGACGTCGGTAAAATTCGTTATGCACGCTCGCGTGTACGGAACAGGACCAGGCAATGTAAGAGAGTGACCATGCTGGCTAGGAACATCCACAGGGTTGCTCGGATTATCGGCAGCGGCACGGCTCCAGCGATCGTCGGGAAACACGGATCAAGAAAGAGAAAGGAAAAGAATAAGAAAGAAGAAGAAGAAGAACGAGAAGAAGGAGTGCCTCTGGGGTTTGGAACAAGGGCGAGGGCAGAGGGTGAAGACGGCAACGGGTCTCCGGCGATCACCGGAAAGATGTGAAAACGAGAAAACCAAGAAAAACAAGAAGAAGGAGAAGACAGAGAAAGGAGAAGAAGGTCGGGGATTTCTGGTTTGGCTCTGGGTCAGCGGAGGCTGCAAGGGTGATGAGGTTGGGATGGTCGGCAAGGTGGTCGGAGCTCCGGCGATGGGACAGAAAGGTGGCCGCAGTGGGTTGCAGGAAAGGGTTCTTGCAGGGTAGGTTCGGTTTAGGGAGAAGGGAAGAGGAGAGGGAGAGGAGGAGAAGGTGGTGGTGACGAGGGGAAGGTCGCCGGCGACGGCGAGGCACGGCGGTGATGAGGAGATGTAGGCGATGATGGTTGCAGGCTCGGGGGAAGAAGGTTCTGGGGTTGGTGTTGAGGAGAAGGAGTGGAGGAGCTTGAAGAGAGGAGACGAGGTCGGGGGTTAGGCGGCGTCGAGATGGTAGAGGAGGCGTCGGCGACGAGGAGGCAAGGTTAGGGCTCGGGTTTCGTTCCCGCGGCCACGAGCATGAGGGAGAAGAGGGAACAGTGCATGGTTTCTTTAAAAAATATTTAAAGGATTAATATTTTTATAAAAAAAAGTAAGAGAAAGAGAGAGAGAATTAAGATCTGTTAAGATTTTATAAAGAATCTTTTTTTTTAAGAAAAAAAATAATTTATATATATGTGTGTGAAGAAAGGGAGAGCGCAGGTGAGGTTAAGAAAATCTTTTATTTTCTTTTAAAAATATACATAATGATACGTAACAATTAGTAACAGTTAGGATAAAACAAAAATATATTTTAGTTTAGTTAAGGTATATAATAGTTTATATGGAATATAATATTAGTTCGTTTTGAGATTTTGGCAAATACAAACTTACTCCAAAATATGCCCGGATCCGGTCTAAAAATCCGGTTTTAAAATATGAAAAATATATGCGACTTCCAATTGTCAAAATGAAAGCTCGGGTAACGGAAATGCATACCGCCAAGAACGGATGCACGTACGAGCGCGTTGCCATCCAAACACGTCTGTTTCACTGAACGAGACGAGAACAAGATGCGCGGACGCTACCACGGGGTTAGGGGTATCATGTAGACTAGGAAATGCAATTTTAATTTATTTTACATGACCTAAAATGTTATATGATAAAATGTGTGATGTCAGATGAAATGCAAGTATGCAGTAAACATGAAATGTACAGTCTACGTAACAAGTCATGGTACTGGATAACTATGAATCAAAACAGGTTCAAGCAAGCGGGTCGGGTCGAATGCAAAGTAAAATGTAAAATACCATTCGCACCCAAACACGATAAATCAATGAAATACCACAGATAAATAAATACGGGAACTGGAATTGGTATAAATGAACTCGGTTGTTACATTATACACAACTACAAAAAGAATTTCGTCATCGAAATTCCAAGAACAAAAAAGGATAAACAATCAAGAAACTACAAGAATAAATGTGGAAAGTTCTGCCGGATTTCATCTTCTCGTTCCCAAGTTGATTCTCCATGCGAGCGATTTCCCCAAGAAATAAGTACAAGAGGGATAACCTTGTTCTTAAGAACCTTTTTCCCTTCGATCCACAATCGACATCGGTCGCTCCTCAAAAGTCAAATTTTCTCGTACAGTCAGCTCCGAATGATCCAACACGTGTGTTTCATCTCGAACGTACTTACGGAATTGAGATACGTGAAACACGTCATGAACATTCGCCAAGGATTGCGGTAACGCCAATCAATACGCCACTTCTCCAACACGTTCCAAAATCTTAAAAGGTCCAACGAATCGAGGACTAAGCTTTCCTCGACTTCCGAAATGAATCACTCCTCTAGTTGGTGATATCCTTAAGAATACGATATCACCAACAGCGAACTCTAGAGGTCTTCTAGATGTATCTGCCCAACTCTTTTGTCGGTCTTGGGCTGCTTTCATATGATTCGGGATAGTGTTAACATTCTCAACTGTTTGCACGATCAAATCTGGTCCCAACAATCTTCGTTCTCTAACATCATCCCAACAAACAGGTGAACGACACTTGCGACCATATAAAGCTTCGAATGGAGCCATCTGAATAGTCGCCTGGAAACTGTTGTTGTAAGAAAACTCCACCAAATGTAGATGATCCTCCCATGAACCCTTGAAGTCCAGCATGCAAGCTCTCAATATGTCTTCAAGAGTTTGGATCGTTCTCTCCGACTGGCCATCTGTTTGAGGATGATAAGCTGTGCTAAATTTCAATCGAGTCCCCTAACTTTCCTGTAAGCTCCTCTAAAAGTGTGATAAGAAACGAGTGTCACGGTCGGACACGATACTCACCGGTACTCCATGCAATCTTACAATCTCCTGCATGTACCGCTCTGCTTAAGCTTCTGTTGATTGACCAACTCGAAATGGGATGAAATGAGCTTCCTTGGTCAATCGATCAACAATCACCCAAACTGCATTGTTTCCTTTCGGACTCCTCGGTAGAGCCGTCATGAAATCCATGGTTATATGTTCCCACTTCCATTGAGGAATCGGAAGTGGTTGCAATAAACTAGCAATCCTTTGATGTTCAGCCTTAACTTGCTGACACACCAACCACTTCGCTAGAAAGCGGGCAATCTCCCGTTTCATGCCATCCCACCAGAAATGCTGTCGTAGATCTCGGTACATCTTCGTGCCTCATGGATGTACGGAATATGCGAAAACTATGCGCCTCCTTCGCAACTTCTTCACGGATATCTCCCTTTGGCACACACAAACGGCTACCATATAGCAACGAATCACCTTCATGAATCAATAAGTCCGTTCAAAGTTCAGCCTCAACCTGTTCTCAAAACTTCTGTAGTCTAGGGTCCTGTAATTGTGCTGCTTTAATATTCTCGATCAACGACGACTGTACTTGCAGCTGCATCAACTGTCCCGAAGAATGCGGTAGCACAATCTCCAAATCAAATTTTCGAAAGTCTTCAATAAGTTTCTTCTGTGCAGTCAACACGTGAATTGCTGGCAACCGACTAAGCGCATCAGGCACAACATTAACTTTTCCCGGATGGTACTTAAGATCAAGATCGTGGTCAGCCATCAGCTCCAACCATCTACGTTGCCTCATATTAAGCCCCTTCTGCATGAACACATACTTCAAGCTTTTGTGATTGGTGAATACTTCGACCCTTTCGCTTAATAAGTAGTGTTTCCAAATCTTCAAAGCGAAAATCATAGCTGCTAGCTCCAAGTCATAAGTTGGGTAATTCTTCTCATGGGCCTTCAACTGTTTCGATGAGTAGGCTATAACATTCCCATGCTACATCAAAACACATCCCAATCCTTTCCCAGATGCGTCGCTGTGAATTACCAATCCTCCGGAACTATCTGGTACGGTCAAAATAAGAGCGGTTATCAATCTTTGCTTCAACGCCTCAAAAGCTGACGCACACTTATCCGTCCACACAAATGGTACTTCCTTGAGCGTATGCTTGGTCAAAGGCTCAGCCAAACGAGCAAAGTTCTCCATGAACCTTCTATAATAACCGACAAGTCCAAGAAAACTTCTGATCTCTACAACGTTCTTCGGAATCGGCCAATCTTGAACTGCTGCAATCTTCCCTGGATAAACGGCGATTCCATCTCCAGCTACGATATGCCCTCAAAAACTTCATTTCTTCAAGCCAAAATTCGCACTTGCTTATCTTTGCATATAATCTTTCTTGCCTCAATGTCTGCAGTGCGATCTCCAAGTGTTTCGCATGCTCTTCAATGCTCCTCGAGTAGACCAGAATATCATCGATGAACACCACTATAAACCGGTCCAAGAACGGTGAAAAGATTCGGTTCATCAAGTCCATAAATATCGCCGGTGCATTCGTGACTCCGAATGGCATCACTAAATACTCGTAATGTCCATACCGAGTTCGGAACGCAGTCTTGCAAATATCTTCTGATTTAACTCAAACCTGATGATATCCGGACCAAAAATCCAGCTTCGAGAATACCCTCACGCCACTAAGCTGCTCGAACAATTCGCCAATGCGAGGGATCGAGTACTTATTCTTAATAGTCACCCGGTTTAATTCTCGATAATCGATGCACATCCTCCTTGTGCCATCTTTCTTCTTTAGTAGAAGAACTGGAGCTCCCCAAGGTGAATTGCTGCTGCGAATTCAACCCTGTTGGGGTAAAAATTTACACCCCCGTTGACCGAGTCAAAGTCAAGGTCAACCCCAAGCCAGGTGGGCCCAAGCCCAGGTCAAGCGGGCCCATGCCCAAGTCGAGCCCGCGGCCAGCCTCCTCCATGCTAAAATATAGATCATGCAATAAATAATTATTATGTAATTTTTTATACATGAATGTATGCAAAATGGGCATAAAGCCAATATTTTGTAAGCCCATGGCTTATGTGCAAAAAATGAAATGGCACATGAGCCATGGGATGGCTAAAATGCCATTTTTGTGAAGCCCAAGGGGCTATATGCAAATATGTAAGCCTATATAAGGCAACATCATGAATAAAAAAAAAAAAAAGAACACTCTTTTTTTTCTCTCCAAAAGAAATTGAGAGCTGAGCTCTTTCTTCCATCCTCAAGGTTCCAAAACCTTCTTCTTTCTCTTGAATTAAATCAAGAGTTTTACTCTTCTTTTTACAAAACAAAATAGTTTTTTACCACAAAACCCACAAAGGGGGACTTGGATCTGTCTTCAGATCCCTAAAAGGAGAGATTTTGAGATCTCACATCCATTGATCTTCAAGATCCAGCTAACAGAGGAGGAAGAAGAAGAACCCCTTTCACTAAACCATAAAAAAAAAAAGGAAAAAAAAAACACTCAGGAGTCCAACTCCTCTTTGATTTCTCATCAGAGAAATCTTTTTAGGCTAAAAGCCTCTTTTTCTCGCCGGCGCTCAAGCGCAGAGCGCCCACGTGCCGACACGTGGCGCGCTTGCGCTCCAGCGCAAGCGCGCGAGCGCAAGTCGCCCTCGTGCCGACACGTGGCGCTCTTGCGCTCAAGCGCAAGCGCCCGAGCGCAAGTCGCCCTCGTGCCGACACGTGGCGCGCTTGCGCTCCAGCGCAAGCGCCCGAGCGCAAGTCGCCCTCGTGCCGACACGTGGCGCGCTTGCGCTCAAGCGCAAGCGCCCGAGCGCAAGTCGCCTACGTGCCGACACGTGGCGCGTTGCGCTCCAGCACTCTGCGCTCGAGCGCAAAGCGCCCACGTGCCGACACGTGGCGCGCTCGCGCTTAAGCGCCTAGGCGCTGGCCCCACGCATCCTTTGGATGTCTTTTCCCCCTTTATTTATTTATGCATGTATATATATACATATGTATACAAATGTACACATACACATACTCCGCCACGCTTTCCCCCTCAAAAAAAATTTTGGGCCGGGGCGCTGCCCCGAACCCCGCAAGGGGGCTGCTAGCCCCCTTGACCCCCAGCCCGCTATCCGGGTAGCGGGACCCCCGTAAAAACTCTGCGTGGCTCCCGATATATCCAAACCCCCCTTTCAAAACACAACACACGCACACTGCACATTGAGTTCGCATGACCAGTTTAACCCGTCAATCGGAGGTTCCCTCGCCCCAAAGGCGGGGGGTAATTAACGGTAGCTTAGTTCGCGGCTGCCGGAGATTCGGATCCCCACAATCATTAAACCCCCGCCTACCCTAGGCAGGGGGAATCTGTAGTACGCCTGACAAGCGCGCGCGTATTCCCATCTCAATGGGGTGACGAAAAACACCCTACAGATTCTGGCACGCCCGGTGGGACCAATCTCTCCTCCCATATTTCGGGTTAAGCGTTCATGCGAACTCAATCAATATACATACCTATATTTATACTGAAATAATTCTTTTTCATGCAGATTTTCTAGCAATCACCTTCCGACGATGTCTTCGATGATGAACTCAGCTCCCGTCTCCTACACGATGAAGATAGACTCCAGGACGGTCCTTCCGGCCAGTCTCAGGCGACAATGGGAGGAGCCGCTGCTACCATTTGGCTCTATTACGTTCATGCCAGTCGGCGCCATCCCATCTCCTCAAGCCCCGGTGGCAGACAAACCGGTCTCGAAAGGCAGGAGACCAAATGTGGTGATCTCAAGGGCTCCCCAATCCAAACGCAAGTCGGTGTCTGAACGAATTTCCTTGGCTCTAGCTGGGGGCAAGGCCACCAACACCAACAAAACTACAACGCGTCCCGAGCAAGCTCCAGCGGCGCCCCTGACAAATGCTCGATCGGGTGTCTTCTCTAAGCTCCCCGCTGATCAACTCACAATGGCTTCCCGGGTAGCGGATGCCCGCCAAGCCTTCAAAATCGAGAAGCTAAGGGAGAAAAGGCTCAGATATAGAGCCAACAAAAGGGATAGGGCTCCTGCCAGGCTGAACCTCATGAGGTTCGAAGAACAGGGTTACCCCGCCGAAGATGAGGAAATGGCTGGGTATGTGATCCACACTGTCTACACAGTGGGCACGCGCAGCAAGAGCAAGGACGGGGCTACCACATCTCAAACCCAATCTGGCTTGAATATGGTGGCCGCTTCCCAAGAACAGCCGCCTCTGCTGGGTGATGAAAACCCTCTTGATGAGGATGATAGGCGGAAAGACCCTTCGGTCCATGAGGAGTCGGGCTCGGAAAGCGAAGAAGAGCCGACTTTCCGCCCCAGGACCGCAGAGCAAGAGCTGCTTCAAGAGCTCCGAAAGCAGCTCAGAAGCAAAGACAAGGAGATGGCCAAGCTCTACTCAAAGATCGACGACTTGACAAATGTCGTCTTACGGCTTACGGCCCAACTTGCCTCTCAGCCGCCTAATCAGGCGCAGGGCTCTCATGAACCGGGAAATGGTGTCCCAAAGCAGCCGACGCCTATTCCCTCAAATCCAAAAGTGGCCGGACCGCATGAAAGTCAATCGCATCCTATCTCAGGAAATGTCTTGGCTACCGATGACAGTAGCCCGCTAACTCAAGATCAAATCATGGATTTGGTTGCCAGCAAAGTCAAAACATTGGTGGCCGAAGCCGAAGCGCGAAAAGATATCAGCAGTAGTGGGAGACCATATCCTGCTCAGTATGATCTGGTAGAATTTCCTAGCGGCTATGTCATCCCCAAATTCGGAAGATTCGATGGGACGGGAAATGCGAATCAGCATATTGCCCACTTTAAAGCCTCATGCGGGAATACTGGGGGCAATGATGCGCTTCTCCTCCGCCAGTTCGTTAATAGCTTGACCGATGTTGCTTTCGACTGGTACGCGAGCATACCGGATGGCTCCGTCATAACTTTTGTCCAAATGGAGTCTCTGTTTCGGCAGAGGTTCATGAGCGTCAGCGATAAGATTACCATTGCCGAGCTCGTAAGGACCAAGCCCAAGAGCGACGAAAGCAGCACGGATTTTATAACCCGATGGCGCAATCTCTCCGTCAAATGCGAACCGCCGATAGAGCAGGACCAATCTGTCAGTCTCCTCGTCGGAAATCTCAACAATTGGATGGCCCCGTTTCTATGCACCGCGGGTCTCAAAACATTCCAAGAGCTGACCAGAAAAGTCCAGATGTTGGAACGCTCGAAGCAGGAGTCCTCCTCTGACTCCCAAAATAACAATAGGTCCTGGAGAAACCGAAAGGACGAAAATCGCAAAGGCGGAAACTCCGATGATTCTGAATCTTTCAACACTTCGGCTAACCGAAATAAGCAAGGGATGAGCGGACCGAGCGCCAACCAGCCTCGGAAGCCAATGTTCGGAGAGGGAGGAGAATCTCCACTGAAAGAGAAGCTGGATAAGGTCTATTCCTTCAGAAGGGACAAAATCCGTAAAATATTCAAAGACGCCCTGAAGAACGGTCTACAACTGCCAGAGTCAAAAAGACCGCAGGAAGCGAATAGGACCGACGACCCCAAATACTTCCCCTATCACAGAGTGATAGGCCATGCCATTGAGGACTGCTTCGTCTTCAAAGATTGGGTCGAAAAGCAATACAAGGCAGGAGAGATAGAACTGTCCAAAGGCGTGTTAACAAACAGTCCAGCTGCGACCGCCAATTTCATACAAACGGAGACCGAAGTTCTTCGTGAAACCGATTCTCTCAGACATCTGCCTTTCTCTGAAAACAATCGACCACCACGTCATTAAACTGGGAACAGTCGACCACCACGTCATTAAACTGGAACAGTCGACCTCTAAGTCGTTAAACTGGGAATGTAAAAAAAAAAAAGGTGTAAATAAAAAAAAATGTGTAAATAAAAGAAAAATAAAGAAAGGCCGAAATGATGGGGCAACCGCGAATAAATAGCCGAAATGATAGGGCAATCGCGACCTCCGCGATAAGAAAAGCTGAAATGATAGAGCAATCGCGGTAAAATAAAATAAAAAAAAAACAAAAAAAAACAAAAAAAAAAAAACAAGGGCGGATGATGAGTTGCTCCTGGCATTATTCCAGTGCAGCAATGCAGACGCCAAACAAAAATCCAATTTCCCAAAATTCTTTCGGCCCTACGGCCAGTCCCCAAATTGACTGCCGTATACAATCCACGGGCTCAAATAATTCTCAGTATACCCATGCCCCACCGCAACCACCAGTTACGCGGCTGGTCTCCGCCTTTGGAATTATGCTTCATTGGAAAGACCCACTCATGTGTCCTCACGATGCATGAGGAGAACAAATCTTCGTGAGATCCTTACGACTCACCAAGGAAAAACACACTTAGGAGTCCTCACGACTCCTAAGGAGAAAATACACCTGCGGGATCCTTACGACTCGTAGGGAGAAAATGCTTTTTATGGGACCCTCACGGCCCATAAAATTGAAAAGCCTTAGGTGACAGGGACCTAAACCTGTCTCCTAAGCCGTCGCTCCCCAATCCCCAAGTGGCGAATGATGAGTCGCTCCTGGTACCATATTCCAGTGCAGCGATGCAGACGCCAACCCAATTCCAAGTTTCAAACCCAAGTGGCGAATGATGAGTCGCTCCTGGTACCATATTCCAGTGCAGCGATGCAGACGCCAACCAAATTCCAATACCATACCCCACGTGGCGAATGATGAGTCGCTCCTGGTACCATATTCCAGTGCAGCGATGCAGACGCCAACCAAATTCCAAATCCCATACCCCAACGGCGAATGATGAGTCGCTCCTGGTACCATATTCTAGTGCAGCGATGCAGACGCCAACCAAATTCTAAATCCCATGCCCCAATGGCGAATGATGAGTCGCTCCTGGTACCATATTCCAGTGCAGCGATGCAGACGCCAACAAAGTCCCAAAATTTTTACGGCCCTACGGTCTGGATCATACATCCTGCAAAACCGTATACAATCCACGGGCGTAAAACAATCCCAATTTCTCCCAAGTCCTCTCGGGGCAAATGATGAGTTGCTCCTGGCATTATTCCAGTGCAGCAATGCAGATGCCAAACAAAAAAAAACAAATCCAAATCCTCTCGGGGCACATGATGAGTTGCTCCTGGCATTATTCCAGTGCAGCAATGCAGATGCCAAACAAAAACCCCAATTCCCAAATCCTCTCATGACAAATGATGATTCGCTCCTGGTACCATATTCCAGTGTAGCGATGCTGATGTCAACCCAAATCAAATCAAACCAACAACCTCTACGGCGGAATCATGCTCTGTCCCAGAATTTACCCCGTGTCGAAATCATGCTTCGCCTCGGTGTACCTGCCTTCCCTGTCGAAATTATGCTTCGCCTAGGAATCAAATCAACCAGCAAGCTCTGCATCGGAATTATGCTTCATCTCAGAATACACCCCGTGTCGAAATGATGCTTCGCCTCGGTGTATCTGCCTTCCCTGTCGAAATTATGCTTCGTCTCGGAATCAAGTCTGCCAACAAGCTCTGCGCCCGAATCATGCTCCGTCTCAGAGTGTACCCCGCGTCGAAATCAAGCTTCGCCTCGGTGTATCTGCCTTCTCTGTCGGAATTATGCTTCGGCTCGGAATCAACCAGCGTCCTCCTCGTCGGAATTAAGCTCTGCCTCAGAATCAAGTCAATCAACGTGCTCTGCGTCGGAATCATACTTCGTCTCAGAGTGTACCCCGTGTCGAAATCATGCTTCGCCTCGGTGTATCTTCCTTCCCTGTCGAAATTATGCTTCGTCTCGGAATCAAGTCAGCCAACAAGCTCTGCGCCGGAATCATGCTCCGTCTCAGAATGTATCCCGTGTCGAAATCAATGTTTCGCCTCGGAATATCTGCCTTCCTTGTCGGAATTATACTTCGCCTAGGAATCTACCTCTGGATCGAAATCATGCTTCGGTCAGAATGTTTGCCGCTCATCGGAATGATGCTCCGATCTCCTGGAATTATGCTCCGCAAATCGGAATGATGCTCCGAACCCTGGAATCATGCTCCGCCCTTCGGAACGATGCTCCGAATACTGGAATTATGCTCCGCTCTTCGGAAAGATGCTCCGAACTCTGGAATCATGCTCCGCCCATCGGAACGATGCTCCGATCTCTGGAATTATGCTCCGCTCTTCGGAAAGATGCTCCGAACTCTGGAATCATGCTCCGCTCTTCGGAAAGATGCTCCGAACTCTGGAATCATGCTCCGCTCTTCGGAAAGATGCTCCCAACTCCGGAATGATGCTCCGATCCTTGGAATTATGCTCCGCAAATTGGAATGATGCTCCGCCCTTCGGAACGATGCTCCGAATCCTGGAATCATGCTCCGCTCTTCGGAAAGATGTTCTGAACTCTGGAATCATGTTCCGCTCTTCGGAAAGATGCTCCGAACTCTGGAATCATGCTCCGCTCTTCGGAAAGATGCTCCGAACTCCGGAATGATGCTCCGATCCTTGGAATGATGCTCCGCCCTTCGGAACGATGCTCCGAATCCTGGAATCATGCTCCGCTCTTCGGAAAGATGTTCCGAACTCTGGAATCATGTTCCGCTCTTCGGAAAGATGCTCCGAACTCTGGAATCATGCTCCGCTCTTCGGAAAGATGCTCCGAACTCCGGAATGATGCTCCGATCCTTGGAATGATGCTCCGCTCATCGGAATGATGCTCCGATCTCTGGAATTATGCTCCGCCCATCGGAACGATGCTCCGATCCCCTGGAATCATGCTCCGCAAATCGGAATGATACCCCGAATCCTGGAATGATACTCCGATCCCTGGAATTATGCTCCGCGCTTCGGAATGATGCTCTGACATTGGAATTATGCTCCGCGAATCGGAATGATGCTCCGATCCTCGGGAATCATGCTCCCCGGGATGATGCTTCGCCTCCGGAATGATGTTCCACCTCGAAGTTCAGCTTCAAGATCCATCAATTTCATGCACACAACTCAAATGTGCGGTGTGCATTTATTGATGGGGGGCACTTTGTTGGGGTAAAAATTTACACCCCCGTTGACCGAGTCAAAGTCAAGGTCAACCCCAAGCCAGGTGGGCCCAAGCCCAGGTCAAGCGGGCCCATGCCCAAGTCGAGCCCGCGGCCAGCCTCCTCCATGCTAAAATATAGATCATGCAATAAATAATTATTATGTAATTTTTTATACATGAATGTATGCAAAATGGGCATAAAGCCAATATTTTGTAAGCCCATGGCTTATGTGCAAAAAATGAAATGGCACATGAGCCATGGGATGGCTAAAATGCCATTTTTGTGAAGCCCAAGGGGCTATATGCAAATATGTAAGCCTATATAAGGCAACATCATGAATAAAAAAAAAAAAAAGAACACTCTTTTTTTTCTCTCCAAAAGAAATTGAGAGCTGAGCTCTTTCTTCCATCCTCAAGGTTCCAAAACCTTCTTCTTTCTCTTGAATTAAATCAAGAGTTTTACTCTTCTTTTTACAAAACAAAATAGTTTTTTACCACAAAACCCACAAAGGGGGACTTGGATCTGTCTTCAGATCCCTAAAAGGAGAGATTTTGAGATCTCACATCCATTGATCTTCAAGATCCAGCTAACAGAGGAGGAAGAAGAAGAACCCCTTTCACTAAACCATAAAAAAAAAAAGGAAAAAAAAAAACACTCAGGAGTCCAACTCCTCTTTGATTTCTCATCAGAGAAATCTTTTTAGGCTAAAAGCCTCTTTTTCTCGCCGGCGCTCAAGCGCAGAGCGCCCACGTGCCGACACGTGGCGCGCTTGCGCTCCAGCGCAAGCGCGCGAGCGCAAGTCGCCCTCGTGCCGACACGTGGCGCTCTTGCGCTCAAGCGCAAGCGCCCGAGCGCAAGTCGCCCTCGTGCCGACACGTGGCGCGCTTGCGCTCCAGCGCAAGCGCCCGAGCGCAAGTCGCCCTCGTGCCGACACGTGGCGCGCTTGCGCTCAAGCGCAAGCGCCCGAGCGCAAGTCGCCTACGTGCCGACACGTGGCGCGTTGCGCTCCAGCACTCTGCGCTCGAGCGCAAAGCGCCCACGTGCCGACACGTGGCGCGCTCGCGCTTAAGCGCCTAGGCGCTGGCCCCACGCATCCTTTGGATGTCTTTTCCCCCTTTATTTATTTATGCATGTATATATATACATATGTATACAAATGTACACATACACATACTCCGCCACGCTTTCCCCCTCAAAAAAAATTTTGGGCCGGGGCGCTGCCCCGAACCCCGCAAGGGGGCTGCTAGCCCCCTTGACCCCCAGCCCGCTATCCGGGTAGCGGGACCCCCGTAAAAACTCTGCGTGGCTCCCGATATATCCAAACCCCCCTTTCAAAACACAACACACGCACACTGCACATTGAGTTCGCATGACCAGTTTAACCCGTCAATCGGAGGTTCCCTCGCCCCAAAGGCGGGGGGTAATTAACGGTAGCTTAGTTCGCGGCTGCCGGAGATTCGGATCCCCACAATCATTAAACCCCCGCCTACCCTAGGCAGGGGGAATCTGTAGTACGCCTGACAAGCGCGCGCGTATTCCCATCTCAATGGGGTGACGAAAAACACCCTACAAACCCATCTCTAGCAATTCGATAACTGGCTTCTTTACTTCTTCCAACTCCCCTGGTGCCATCGGATAGTACACCTTTGAGAATGGCGCTGCACCAGGAATAAGATCGACCGTGAACTCCATATCTCGTTTTGGCGGTAGACCCGAGATGTCCTCGAACATGTCCATGAACTCTCGGACTATAGCTGGCGCTTCCTCCTTATCAACTTCTATTGACGAAAGAACATTGCTTGTCGGCCTATCCTTAAACTCGCCTGGCCCGACAGAACTGCTTCCTCCAGCAAAACAAACTCCGGATGTCCGGGAATCTGGAAAATCACTTTCCTTTCCTTACAATCAATATGAGTGTGGAAAGTGCCGCGAAAATCCATTCCCAAGACAACAACAAACAAAGGGATGCACCAGAATTGAATAATTCTAATGCGGGGAAAACATGAACAAGTAAGATACCGAGATGACTTCATCCGAAGTCAAGATACTGAAGAGGATTAAGCACGGTAAACAGGATTCAAGACGGCGATAAAGCAAGAACTGGTAAGCAATGAAACCGAGAGAAGCAAGGTAATATAACGATCATAAAACAAGGAAATGAAACAAAACTAGAATTCCAAGTTACTTAAATAGAGTACCGCATTGTAACCATGCTGCAGTTCATAGTTACAATCACATAACTCCATTCAAGTCGTCCAAATCCTAGTATCAGAATCAAGGAACTGGGAGAAACAATACGGAACCAAAAAGGTTTCAAGCCGAGATGCAAAGTGGTTTGCATATCGTCAAGGAAAAGGATAAAGAGAAAGATTTGATTCAAGAATCACGATAACAATGTGGCAGGGCATGTTCCTAATCACGGATATTATGATTCGTGCATTGGGTCCAATACCCAACTACAAAAGAATCAAACCCGATTAACCTATAACCTGTCTCTGATACCAAAAAAACCATGTCACGCCCGCTTCCCAGAGTACGCTAAGATAGGCACGTGACATAGCCAACCATGCTACCTGTGGATAGGAAATATTCTTCCACAGTCACATTACGGCTGTAGAGATATCAAGAACAATAATAAACTATCTACTACATGTCCATAAGCCATAATAAAACGAGTCAAGAATAAAATAATGCGAAAGCAAAAGATCCAATACAAGAATAAAACACCTGGAAAGTAAAACTGGATACCAACAGGATCCTCACTGCTCGGTCTAACAGCGGCAGTGCTCCTGATCAGTCTACGACAAAGGTAGAGGATCTGGGCCATGCAAAACCCAGACGTCGGTGCATCATAATATCAACAATAATATAATCAGTGGGTAACAAGACATGCAAGCACGAGTATGAACAATAATAAAAATATATTAGTAACATAAATAAGGACAGTGAAGGGTAAGGCACAAGCGATATGCAGTGAGTAATCTAAACTGGTCTACTGGGTTAACTACTCTCAAGTCTTTGAAATCAATTTGATGAATCATCGATGTAACTCAATAGTATCCTGTGCGTGCCCGGGACCACGGTGAAGATTCTCGGGCTGAATCCGAGACTTGCCGCAAGGCAGTAAAAGATAGTAGGTAACGATGAATGATGTCAGCAGCAACATCCCAGGACTGGCCTAGCCCGTAAGACTGATCAGTAAAGGTATTGAACTGTCGAGTTACAAGTCAGGTTTCATCATTGATTTCCCCATACCCCCAGGTTATGTTTAACTCAGGTATTAATAATCTGAAGCTAATGCCAACACAGGATCAAGCAAGTACAGGTTTTTCTGGATAGACAATCGGAAATGTCCGTAGGCACAACTTGTCAAGGCTGTTAGCATTAGTAACAAGATCATGTAATAGGTCAAGACATGGTACATCAGGTCAAGTCAAGTAGTGTAAATAAAACCAATCATATCAAGAAGTGAACGGTATCAAGTCGTATCAAGTAGTAGGGTATCAAGTCCTGTCAGGGTGCACAAAATGTCACATGGGTGCTCATAGTCAACACTATAATAAGCATGGGTACACAAAAACAAGTATCGCGTACTAATGAAATGAACTAGCATGAATGATATGCAAATAGGTACAGGTTAAAGCATATGGATGCACAGTTATCGATTGGGTTAAGGTTATAGTTCCAACATTAATTAAGATACACTTTATCAGATATGGAATGTTAAAATCTGATTATTATGTATTAAATGATCTAGGGATGCAATTGTATATATAATAGGCTAAATGGCTGCAAACGGTGTCCGAAAGGTTATAAACTATTAAAAGGGTACTATGGGCTGTACAAATAAGCATTATGTGATTCAAATATGGATATGGTTACCGTGTATCGTAATCTAATATGCAACATGATATGTTTCAAGTTCTAAATCTAAAATGATATAAACGAATGCAAATGGGACATCGAAACATGATAAAATGCAACATGTGGCATAAGATTTACGCTACAGGTATAATCTATATTTAAATATGTATAAAATAATTTAAATAGCATGTAGCAAGATTAACTTGCCTGGATGGATCACAGAACAGAAGGCGTACAGCACGTCGGATGTCGGTAAAAGTCGTTATGCACGCTCGCGTGTACGGAACAGGACCAGGCAATGTAAGAGAGTGACCATGCTGGCTAGGAACGTCCACAGGGTTGCTCGGATTGTCGGCAGCGTTACGGCTCCAGCGATCGTCGGGAAACACGGATCAAGAAAGAGAAAGAGAAAGGAAAAGAATAAGAAAGAAGAAGAAGGAGAAGAAGGAGTGCCTCTGGGGTTTGGAACAAGGGCGAGGGCAGAGGGTGAAGACGGCAACGGGTCTCCGGCGATCACCGGAAAGATGTGGAAACGGGAAAACCAAGAAGAACAAGAAGAAGGAGTAGACAGAGAAAGGAGAAGAACGCCGGGATCTCTGGTTTGGCTCAGGGTCAGAGAAGGCTGCAAGGGTGATGAGGTTGGGATGGTCGGCAAGGTGGTTGGAGCTCCGGCGATGCGACAGAAAAGTGGCCGCAGTGGGTTGCAGGAAAGGGTTCTTACAGGGTAGGTTCGGTTTGGGGAGAAGGGAAGAGGAGAGGGAGAGGAGGAGAAGGTGGTGGTGACGAGGGGAAGGTCGCTGGCGACGGCGAGGCACGGCGGCGACGAGGAGGTGTAGGCGGTGATGGTTGCAGGCTCGGGGGAAGAAGGTTCTGGGGTTGGTGTTGAGGAGAAGGAGTGGAGGAGCTTGAAGAGAGGAGACGAGGTCGGGGGTTAGGCGGCGACGAGATGGCGGAGGCGGCGTCGGCGACGAGGAGGCAAGGTTAGGGTTTGGGTTTCATTCCCGTGGCCAGGAGCATGAGGGAGAAGAGGGAACAGTGCATGGTTTCTTTAAAAAATATTAAAAGGATTAATATTTTTATTAAAAAAAAGTAAGAGAGAGAGAGAATTGAGATCGGTTAAGATTTTATAAAGAATCTTTTTTTAAATATAATTTATATATATATGTGTGTGAAGAGTGAGAGAGAGAGAGCGCAGGTGAGTTTAAGAAAATCTTTTATTTTCTTTTAAAAATATACATAATGATACGTAACAGTTAGTAACAGTTAAAGGATTAATATTTTTATAAAAAAAAGTAAGAGAGAGAGAGAGAGAATTGAGATCCGTTAAGATTTTATAAAGAATCTTTTCTTTAAATATAATTTATATATATATGTGTGTGAAGAGAGAGAGAGAGAGAGAGAGAGAGAGAGAGCGCAGGTGAGGTTAAGAAAATCTTTTATTTTCTTTTAAAAATATACATAATGATACGTAACAGTTAGTAACAGTTAGGATAAAACTAAAATATATTTTAGTTTAATTAAGGTGTATAATAGTTTATAAGGAATATAACATTAGTCCGTTTTGAGATTTTGGCAAATACAAACTTACTCCAAAACATGTCTGAGTGGGGTCTAAAAATCCGGTTTTAAAATATGAAAAATATATGCGACTTCCAAATATCAAAATGAAAGCTCGGGTAACGGAAATGCATACCCCCAATAACGGACGCACGTACGAGCGCGTAGCCATCCAAATACGTCCATTTCGCTGAACGGGACAAGAACAAGATGCGCGAACGCTACCACGGGGTTAGGGGTATCATGCAGACTAGGAAATGCAATTTTAATTTATTTTACATGACCTAAAATGTTATATGATAAAATGTGTAATGTCAGATGAAATCCAAGTATGCAGTAAACATGAAATGTACAGTCTACGTAACAAGTCATGTTACTAGATAACTATGAATCAAAACAGGTTCAAGCAAGCGGGTCGGGTCGAATGCAAAGTAAAATGTAAAATACCATTCGCACCCAAACACGATAAATCAATGAAATACCACAGATAAATAAATACGGGAACTGGAATTGGTATAAATGAACTTGGTTGTTACACTACCACTGAAACCCTAGCCCCATACCCTAACCCAAGGCCGCAAATATATCCATTTTGGCCGCAATTTGCGTCCAGAGCAGGGAAATAGGGTCCCAGGTTTGGTCCATGGCTTCTTTTTCAATAAATTTGACCCCTCCTGTATGCAAAATTGGCTAATTGTCATCTGGGGAAAATTTGGGAGTGTTTTACTTAGTTTCTGAAATTGTTTTGCGGCTTTTAATGAATTCGAATTTGGTATTGTGTTTCCGTCGTGTGGCGTTTGAACGTCAACGACTAGGTTTATTGGTCGTGTTTTGCATGCTGGGCTATAGGTTTTAACCTATGAGTGAAACGTGTGCCGTTTGGGTTTTCCGCCTTGATTTTTAATACGCAATTGCGATGTGTTATGATATGTAGGTACCCCTCGAGGATTTCAAGACGGTGAAGAAGAGGGTGGCGACATCGACATCGGCAAGCAAGATCAAGGTGAGTGGATCTATATCCACGGGGAAAGTCGGGTGAATGGCGTATAGCACCCCCGCAAAGTTTTGGTGAAAACTGATTTGTAGCTTATTGTTAAGAAAACCTAGATTTGGAAACTATGGTTAGAGTTAGCTGATAGTTAGTGAAACCATATTAGAAACTAAGGACAGTTAAAAGTGACATAATACGGCTAATATGCGATGACGGTATTTAAGAATGATGTTTGACGATATTGCCGTTTAGGATACTATAGGACTAGATATTCGACGTAGATGTGTCATCCGAACTATACATATTTCTAAACTGAAGAGTCGTATGCATCTTTTAAACAGATACCTTAAGGGACGTTACGGAATTTCAAATGACATCTTTTCCTTAAAAACACCGTAACCCCTATTTTAAAAACTATGGCTCGCTCTTTAAAAATATGATTGTATGGTTCGGGCGTGTATGTTAGATTAGATACTTATACTTTTAGTAGAGATAGAATATTATGTAAACTCGACTTGATGTGAGATATAAATGCGATGAATGAATATAAGACGGATATGATGATATGACGATGTTTTGGTATACGGATGCGAGTCGATTGAGATGGTTGATACCTTGTGAATCCCCTGATATGAGATCGTTATGGATGTGACCTGGGACATAGGTATATAGTTACATTTATATATGTTGTGAACATATGTGATATGTCGTACGTGACGTTAGGTCCGTACCCCCCATTGTCGTAAAGGTTGATAGGACCCCTAATTTTTTATATGCTGCCGTACGATGATCTTTTCCGTGCGTGATGAGTTTGATTTTATGATTGATTCCCTTGACTAGAGGATGCCGTACGATGGATTATACCATAAATTGTTAGTGTATATGCCCTAGGAGCCATTATTGTATCATACTAGTTTATATATTACTTAATGGAAGTTTGCGATATTCACAGTTGTATTAACAGTCTTGCTCAATATAGTAGTATACTACTTGGTTTATATCTATCTTAATATGTGTATATGACATCATATCGAGAATACATATTGATAGAGCCCTTAGGATCTTGCTTGACTGCCAGCGTTGTGATGGCAGTCACAGTAGTGGGGGCTGGGTAGTCTACAAGCACAACCTTTTTCAGGTCCCTAGTCGTAGGATTATCGAGACAGGGCATCGACACTCCGGAGTAAACTAGTGTGTACGCTTCTCATCCCAGTTGGGGAGATGGTATGTCCCACAGCCATTAGTACGTTGTACTGGAGATAGTATACAGGTGCTCGTTAGGTTACGGGTACACCGGACAGGACTCGCAGGGAACTGTTGGTTGGTTTTATACCCATCGTCAGTTTACAGTTCCCAGGTGACATGAGTACAGCATAGTCCACAGACTTGACACTGCTGCTTCGTCTCGAGTGTGTTCCTACTGTTCTTAGATTGCTACCCTACCACGGCTCAAAGGAGTCATGCAAACAGGTAGCAGTTGGGTGCAGTCCCGAAGCACTTGGAGGCAGTGGCGGTTAGACATGATTCGTCTCTCCCGGTATTGGGAGTTGATATCGCACTGTGTTTGGAGAGCCAATATGCAAAGTCCCTGTCCAAGGCAAACAATATTTACTGGTAGGATTTCCAGTAGCTTCTCAAGGTGTAATAGGCTTCACTCCGATACGACTTATACCGCTTTTAGGGGACTGACGCTTGCCGCCCTCTAGGCCCGATATGCGATAGTCCTAGATGAACAGACCAGACTGTACGGAGATTGTCACATCAGGCTCAGTAGGAGTTCGGATGGGTTTCCTCATCAGCCTTCTTATCGACATCTACATGGGGACCATTACGTACAGCTAGTACCGCTTGCGGCCTGTGGTTAAACCCACTGCCAGCGTAGTGTCGAGTCTTTAGAGTCCTATACAGAGAGTTTCCCTGCTTCAGGCGAAACGATATAGAAGTCGTATGGTTTTACGACAGGGTTCGGACATGTACGTGTACTTGTGCACGTACGATGTTCAGACAGTTTATACTAGCGGGCTTTAGTTTAAGCCAGATTCTAGTATTGGATTATTGGATTTATACAGTCTCGGTATTTCCGTGTTTTCATGGATTGGAGGGGCATTCTCGTAATTAGTCGAGAAGCTTCTAGAAGAAAGATGAGGTGGAGAGTTTAGGTGGAATTTGCAGTAAATGGATTAGTGACTCATGGAGTGATTCATCCAAATGAGTTAATGAAGCATTTATTGCTTAATGACTCATGAGATGATTCACCCAAAATGAGTTAATGAAGCATGGTTGATATTATTATATGTTATTCATTTAGATAATTATCATGCTTCATATATTCACAAATGAGTTATAATTCATATCATTCTCATTTCCATATTCTCTCTCCTCAAGCTCTCTCTCTTCAAAAAACTAACCCTAATCCTCTCATGTGTTGAGATCCTAGAGTTAGCAAGACTAATAGATCCCTAATCCTTTGCTATATTCTCTAGGTTAATTTGATTAGCACTCATAGACACATAGTTACCTCAAGTGAGAGGTTAAAACTTAGAGAAGTAGCTCTTGGGTGGATCTTCCATCACAACGAAGAGGCCGACGAGGAGGTGATCAACAAGAACAAGAAGGACTTGAATCTCTAGGTATAATCATCTATCATAGTAGCTAATCACTTCTAGATAGTTGTTAGTTAGGGTTTAGCAAAGATCCGTAAAGTTAGTCGATGTTAGTTTAAACAAAATGATTATTTTACCTATTCCGCCTCCCCGCATCATGTGGGTGTAGGGTTCCTAGGCACACTAATGAGGTCTCACAAGGCATCAAGCATGCCAATTTCAAATTTTACATGTGCCGAGAGACCCTAATACGGATCGTTAACTAGAGATTAGGCGAAACATGCAACTAGTTAACAACTTAACTAAGGGAACGGAAATACAACCTTTATAGATCCGGTCCACCACCTCCATAGCTCCATGATGAAGTCTCCTTGCTGTCCAAATCGAATCCCGGGCTCTAGCGTCGGCTTCATCGGAGAAATGGGCGGGCTTGGTTGTCGGCTTCGATGCCGAAGATGATCTACGTCGAGGCAACACAAGATCAAGCTCCAACTTCACCAAGTCATGAAACTTGTGAATAAAACACCCTATACTACTTGGCAAGTGGTAGAGGATGAAGTAATAGGAAGTGGGTTCACTTTAGATTTGGATTTCTCACTCTTTTTCTCAAGTTGCCATTGATGGAGGCAAGCTTTCTTCATTGTTAAAGAAGGAGAAGAAGAAGAAGATCATATCATAAGTATTATCTAAAATAGAAAATAAAAGGAATACTTATCATATAGCAACCATGTTCAAGTGTAGAGAATGAACTAGGGTTAAGTGGAATGGTTAGGGTTAAGCATGAAAACAAAAAAAGGTCAATTAGTCAAAGTTTCATGAAACTTCAACTAGCAAACAAAGAAAGCCTCCATTCATTTATTTTGCAAAATTAAATAAACAAAATAAATGAATAAGTAAATCAAAACCCTAACCATTACACAACCATGGTTTAATCATACACTTAACAAAGTATGCATGTATCATCAAACATGATACAAACAAATGCACAAAAATATATCACATATACAATGTGCACATCAAGTGAGAAAATCCTTTTAAAGTGAACCTATACTAGTTAATGCAAAGTAATATACCAAATATATAATTATACATTAAATCATTAAATCAACACTTGATTTAACGATCCGGTCATATCGCATATGACCGACTAATATTCAATGTATCGGCTTATCAAATCAATCCTTGATTCGATAACTAGGTTATATCGCATACAACCAATCGATACATTCATCGCGAAAATAGAATACGGTATCACATACATGCATTATTCTCGGTCCCGCACATATCTCATATGCGCTCCTATTTCGTTTCGCTTGAGCCAGGAAACCTCTGTGTAGGACTCTAAAGACTCGTCAATACGCCGGCAGCAGGTGATGATCATATCAAACACCCACAAACCGCAAGCGGTCTGCTAAACGTAACGGCCACCCGGGTATTGAGCGATCAGAAGATCGACGAGCAAGCCCGCTTTTACTCCTGTGAATCCAACCAGTAACACTTACCGTACAGTCCGGTCTCGTCGTCTGATATGTCGCATATCTCTTCTAGGGGTGGTAAACGTCAGACCCCAATAGCTCGATAAGTCGTGTCGATATGAGGTCTATAACAGTTCGAGAAACTACAGGTAACACTTACCAGTAAATCTCAGCAACCCTGGCCAGGGATTTCCGGTTATAGCCAATCGAACACAGCGCAACATCAACTCCCTATACCGGGAGAGACGAATCCCCTCCTATCGCTCATTGCCTCCATGTGATTCGGGACTGTACCCAAAAACCACCGTTTTGCATGCCCTCTTAGACATGGTAAGGTGGAAATCAAAGCACAGTGGGAATCACACAAGACTCTATGACGATCTCGAGTCAACAGACTACTCTGTACCAGTGTCACCAGAGAACTGCCATCTGACGTAAGGTATAATACCATCTGGGAGTTCTCGGCGAGTCCGTCCAATGTACCCAGTCTCCACTGAGCACCCGTATATCATCTCTGATGTCAAACACCAATGGATATGGGATCATCCATCGCCCATCTGTATGAGTCGAGAAGGTATACGCTAGTCTACTCTGGTATATCGATGCCCCGTCTCGATACACCCACGACTAGGGACCTTGAAGGATGTACTTATGGACTACCATGTCTCCACTAGTATGATCCGCATCATTGTCCAGGTAGTCAAGTACACATCCTAAGGGCTTTACCAATATGTAACAGAGAGACAATCGGTGTACACGTTAAGGTAAAGAGTAACCAGATAGCATACTATCATGTCGAGCAAGAAAGTCCTCCCTATATATGTCCCAGCATCCACTACAATATACATCCAATGTACAGTAATGGCCTCCAGGGCATACATATAACTAACAATCTCCCACTTGCACTAGGGCCATCTGATAGCAGTGGTTGTAGTATCTCATACTCAACCATCCCATAAAAGCCTCTCTCTGGGAAAAGGCCTTTGTGAGTGGATCCGCCGTGTTGTCCTCTGAGTCTACTCTCCTAACCTCGATCACCCTGGAGATCAACCATCTCCATGATCAGGTGATACTGCCTTAGAATATGTCCGGATCACTGATGGGACGGGTATTCCTTGGCATAAGCCACAACTCCATTGTAACACAATGGGAGGAACGAAGTTCATCTCATGAACTAATATACACCCAGACTGCCTCTTTGGTAGCATCTTAAGTAGCGATGTATCCAGCCTTTATCGTCTAGTATGCCACGGTATCTAGCTTGGAACTCTTCCAACATACCGTCCCTTTACTGAGGGTAAAGACAATGCTTGTGACTGACATTCAGTCGTCCTTATCACCCTGGAACACTTCCAGTGATTCTCCCCAGGATCGATTAATACCATCTCACTACAGCTAGTGAGTATCCTAACATCCAATTAGATCTATCTCATAGATCCAAAACCCAGGATTTAGGAGGTATCACTTTGATCCTATATGGAGAATCCTTGTGATAAGCGGAGATTGACTGAGCGTAGCATAGGAAACTCTTTCCCTATCATGAGTATGTCATCCACGTACTCTACGAGGATCACCACCATACTCCCTACTACCTTTTTGTTTATACAAGGTTTATCTATCATTTTGATGATGTCAAACTCTTTGACTAATCCATCAAAACAGATGTTCCAACTCCGCGATGCCTGCTTTATCACATAAACCATCTTGCACATGTTTCCGCTGCTCCCACTGTCTACGAAGCCCTCTGGCTGTGTACTTATAGTCGCACTCTTCTAAAACACCATCTAGAAAAGCAGTCATGGCACCCAACCGCCAGATATCGTAGTCATGGTATGTAGCCGTGGCAAGTAGGATCTGGATGGACTTAAGCATAGCCACTGGAAAAGGTTTCATCATTATCCACGCCTGGTTGATGACGAAAGCCTTTAACAAGTCTTGCTTTGAAAGTCTCAACTTTTCCACCTACACCAAGTAATCTTCTCAAGATATACTTGCTCCTGATGGGGATTTAACCCTTCAGATATAGCAACCAAAGTCCATACTTTGTTGGTGTACATGGATTCCATCTCAGATCACTAAGCATCCAGCCATTCTTACAGAGTCCCACTCCTGATGGCCAGCTCGAAACTAGTTGGGTCATCATCTCATGATGCAATCCTCGCTCCCACTGTCATCGAGAAACCGAAGTATCTCTCAGGTGGGTGAGGAACCCTACTAGATCGGCGGAGAGGCTGAGGTTTGTTGGTAACTATTGAATCCTTTGGTTCTTTCAAATCATCAGCTGTAGTTTGTATAGCTGGAACATTTCCAGTTCTACATAACAGACCTTGCCTCGAGCTTGTCCGGATTATGCTTTTAGACATAGCCCGGACAACCCCAAATCTTAACCAACTTAAGATATGGGCTCTTCCCTTTCCATATCATATATGAAGCGGTAGGCAACTGATTTGATCGGAACCCAATTCAATTGGTATACAGCTTCTCAAGTGCATAACTCCCAAAAGGAAATAGGAAACTCAGTAGTACTCATCATAGAGCACACCATATCACATAGGGTGCTATTGCTCCACCCCGATATGTTGGAGATAGTGCCCTCAGAGTCAATTATTAGGTCACAGGTACGTGATTGCAATGATTGATGGAGGACCTATCCCGGTAGGACAGTCTTACTCGAGATGATAGTATGCTATCTGGTTTATCTTTATCATCGTGTACTGCTTCAGGTGACCTGAAAAGTCGCTATTACACGTTGGTAGAGCCCTTAGGATTCTTGCTTGACCACCAGCAGTATGAGGGCGATCATATAAGTGGGAGCTGGGGTCTATAAGCATATCCTTAAATGGTCCCTAGTCGTGAGAGTTTCGAGACAGGGCATCGATACTCCAGAGTAGACTAGTGTATACAGTCGAGACCCCGACGAGGGGCGGTGGCCGGTCTCACAAGCCATTGGTGTCAGTTGGATCACCTAAGATGTATACAGGTGCTCATTGGGTTATGAGTACACCGGACAGGACTCGCCGGGAACATGCCAGTTGGTCATATACCAGACGTCAGATGGCAGTTCCCTGGTGACATGTGTACAGGTTAGTTCATCGACCTGGGGATCGTCATTTGTCTTGTGTGAGTTCCCACTGTACTTTGATTACTACCCTACCACGGCTCAAAGGAGTCGTGCAAACAGGTTTTAGTTGGGTACAGTCCCGAGCCACATGGAGGCAGTGAGCGTATCTTCAGGGGTTCGTCTCTCCCGATATTGGGGGTGAGGTCGTGCTGTGTCTAGGAGAGCCATTACACGAAGCCCTCGGCCGAGGCAAGGAGATTTACTGGTAGGTATTCCAGTAGTATCTCAGGGTGTTCTGGGCTACACTCCGACACGACTTGTACCGCTTTTGGGGGTCTGACTTTTACCAACCCCCTAGGCCCGCCATGCGATACTCATAGACGAACGGACCGGACTGTACGGATATTGTCACTGACAGGCTCAGTAGGGTTGTCGGGCTGAGTTCGCTCACAGACGTCCCTTTTAGTCAATACCTGGTGGCCCGTTATGTATTGGCTTATACCTCTAACGTGCTAGTGGTTAAATCCACAGCCAAGGTGTTGACGAGTCTTTAGAGTCCCCCACATTCAGTTACTCAGCTTTCGGGCGAAAAGTTGTAGAGGCCGTATGGAGATATGGCAAGGTCCGATCAGATACGTGCGGTATTGCACGGATCAGGATCGGACAGTTTGTACTAGAGGCCGTATGGATATATGGCAGGGTTCGATCAGATACGTGCGGTATTGCATGGATCAGGATCGAACGGATCTTACTAGCCGGCTTTGGTTTAAGCCGGATCCTAGTATAGTACAGTGTAGACTTTGTCTCATTGCATTTGTATTTCGGTCGGAATACAAATGCGGGTGTGTATGCACAGTAGCGGGGTTTTCCTGTAATTTATTACGGGACCAGTTTTCTGGAGTTGCCAGTTTGCTTTCCGTTTCGGCCGATTTCCTTTGTATCGTTCATTGGCCGAAGTTTGGTGGAGGAGGGCTTATTTGCATTGTTGCAAATAAGCATTTGTGGATGGGGTCTTTGTATATTCCCTTGTATCATGATGGTTGCACCATCCCTTGACCATTTGACTCTTTCTTTCCATCATGACTTGACTTTTGGTTCATCATGGTTGTTGATGATTAGCTTGTTGAAGTGTTGGTTTTGGTGCAATCATGGTGGTGGTTGTTAGTTGAGTGTGGGTTTGATTTGGTGATGATTCTTTTTGCATGATAGCCTTCTCTCTCTCTCTCCCCATTGTATTATGGGATGGCTCTCTCATTTCTATCATAACAAACTCTCATTCTCTCTTCTTCCACCATAGTGGCCGGCCTCATAGAGGAGGGGGGCTGTCCCAAATTTTGAGTGGGGGTTTTTGGTTCATTTCATGTTCCAAAATCCCCAAAGTTCCTCCACATAGTTCTTGTATCTTCCCTCCACCAAAAAGGCAATTCCTACAACCCCAAAAGAGACTTCTTCACTACACATTCTACAGCAAATCTTGGGCACGTCGACTAGCCAGCTTCGTGCCCGAGTTGCCTCGGCATTGAGGTGGGAGCCCGTAAAAGAAGTAGGCGATGTGGTGCACTTCCGGCGACGAGGTGGAGACCGGAGCTTCCGCAGGAGATCGGGACGACGACGAGAAGACCGAAGGACTCGGATCTGTCGGTATATCTCTCTTCCCCATCTTGTAGTTTGCTAGGACTAGTTAATGGTTCGATCCGGGTATTAGTGCGCGGCGGTTTGCCAGTTCAAGAAAAATTAAAGTTTATCACCGCTTCCGTATTTGGCCGTCGGATTGACGGCCGGGGCGCCGCCGTGCACTTACAGTGGTATCAGAGCCTCGCCATTAACTTAGTCTAGCTTTGTGTAATGTGTTTGCATTTCCGATCGATCAAAAAGTTCCAAAACCGTGTTTTTCCAATCGATAGTTTTCTGTTGAAATTTTTTGGTCTCCAAATTTTTTTCAGGTTGTATAAAATTGATGTACTGGAGATTACAAGGCTACTGTAGAAATTCGACAGGGTGAGTCCACTGTGGAAGCGCGGAACCGCGGCAAAACCCCCTTTGGGCCGCGCTTCCGCCGCACACTGTTGGGATCCCTGCACCAAATTTCTAAAGTATCTTTCTGGGGTTAAAAGTGAGGTTTTGGAATATTAATATTGGGCCCAGAATTTCCTGATCTGCTGCAGTAATGTTTTGGGGCCCACTTGTTAAAATTTGATTGATCGGATATTTTAAACACATTATTTCACAGTATTTACATTATATCTGCGACCGTGAATGTCACTCGATCGGTAAATCCGGTCTAACTGCTATAGCCCGGTTAGACGGATTTGCGAACGTGACTTTCACGTTGATGTTTTGTTTTTGCTGTGATTTTGCGGATCGGTCGTGGGGGATAGCCTGGATGTAATGCTAGTACAGTTTTTGTTGTATCATGTACATTTGATATTGCGGGGCGAGCGTCCGACATGTGGACTGCCGTCACTGCCTGATTGTATTATTTATTTTGGGGCACGACCAGGTTGCGGTCGATGTACCCGTTGTATGTATATTTTACTTTCTGTACTAGGATTATCCCGCGGAGGGGTGCACGGATAGCCGGATTCTAGAAGGCAACAAGCCCGCATCTCATGGCATTGAGACGGAAGGGGCTTCACTCTAGGATTGGCGGGCTATTCGCCGCACTCGTAGGGGGTACAGGTTGACCCAGGAGGGGTGCCCAAGTTACCGGATTCCGTGAAGTGCTGGGTGGTCCATTCACGTTGCTGAAGGGGGCTGCCTCGCTTCAGGTTTTGGCGGGTAACTTGCCGCGCCCGTAGGGGTCTAGGATTTCATTGCACAGGCTATCCACACGACTAGGGGAACGTCGGGTTTCAGTAGTGACTCTGTGAAACCCAGGGATCCCAGATATCTGTTTTTGTTCTGTGATGCTGTACATTTTCTGTGATGTTGCATTTTTTATCACGCCTTGAGCGAATATAATATATTGGTATATATATTAGTAGATGTTGTATATGTTTTGCATCCGCGCTAGTCCAGTCCCCGCTTTGTCGTTAGTTAGCTAACCTAACGGGTAATGACGGGACCCAGTGGCGAATGCGGATGGCATATACGTACATCAGTATATTTTCGTTCTTTTTGGTGTGATCAATTGATGGGACTGCGTTGATTCTGATCAATGCAAGTTAAAAACAAACCTAATCTGATGTTGTTGGAACACTTTTCAAAAAGCTGTTATTGCAAGGACGTTCTCTTTTGTTTTGCATCGTGGTATTCAGATGGAATATCCTGCTCCTCAGTCGACGAGGCAAGGGCCGAGATCCCTTCACCGGGAGTGACCTCTTGGACAGAAAGTTAGCGTCAGGGCATTAACTTCACTATAACCGATTACTTTTGCTTTGCACCGTGGTATTCAGTTGGAATATCCTGCACCTCATTCTACGGGGAAAGAGCCGAGATCCCTTCACCGGGAGTGACCTCTTTAGCAACGGTTTTTCGTCACTATATTTTCTAAAAAGCTATCCGTTCCTTCAACGATATCAAGTTCATTACGTTAAAGGTTTTCGCCAGAAACCATTCGTAGCCCTCCGTCGTTTCATATGGGTAGTCAATAGTATTCAAGCTGTGTTTGTTGGCTAAAGTCAAGGCACAGTGTTTGGTAGCTGTTGGTTATTCATATGCAGCATAGATAGATGCGTTGGTTTGGGACAGTCGTACTGCCTTGTTGGCCAAAGTCAAGGGTAGGTACGGGTGGACTCAAATTAACCTGGAGAATGACGGGTAGAACTTGACATGTGACTTATGATTTGTTGGCCAAAGTCAAGGTCATAAGAGCATGGGGTAAAAATCCACATCGGGAGTTTCAAAAGAACTGAAACTTGCCAGATATGCGCATACCATCTGGAGTGTGATAATGTGAGCGGATTCTGTCACGTTATCATATGATGATAGTTGGATCCCGATTCCCACTGATGAGTTAGTTTACTCCTCGGGTGACCCCGACTAATTCTTCTTTCAGGTTTGGAGGAGAATTTGAGGTACAGTGGGAGGTTCCTGATTAGATAAATTGGTAACCATTCTGATCTAGGTTAGAGTGCACGCTGAGTGTTTTCTTTTCTCTCTCTCTTCGGCTGCGACCATTGACCCGACCCTAAGACTTTGACTCAGTGACCAAGTTGACCGAACCTTCTTAACACTGGCTTTTGGATTGTCAGAGTTGCAGACCTCATTGCCACTCCCACTTTTACCCTTTTCTCCAGGACACCCCGTATCATTACGAACGTCCACTTCCATTGGACAAAACCATCGTATGGTTAGATACGAACTCGAAGGAATTTATTCGAGGATGGTTTCCGGTTCTGGAGAAAACGGATAGGATTATTCAGTTGTCTTTTCCTTTTTACCTTCTCTCAAGTTGCGAGTACTCCTTGGTTTAGGAGATAGTACACCTATTACGCAAATTGGATAGTCTTCTTCCAAACCATAGGCAGGTGCCGACCGGTAGGGAATGAAGAAAACCAATTAGCATAACGATGGTGTGCAGAAGGTATTAGGTTAAGACAAAGCAAGGGATTAGTAAGAGGGAAAAGTAAATTGCAACAGATATTCACGACCAAACCAAGTATTCCTTCGTCAATCCTAAATCACCTTTGTATTTCTCCAGGACACTCCGTATCACTACGAAGATCCACAGTTTATTTGGATACTCCATCGTATGGTTATATACGAACTCGAAAGGAACTTGTTCCAGTTCGGGGATGGATTCTGGTCCAGGAGAAATAGGAATAAGGTTTATTCGGTTGTCTTTTATCTTCACCTTCTCTCGCATTACGAGTGTTCCTAGGATTGGGACAGTACACCCATTATGCTTATTGGATAGTCTTCTTCCAAACCATAGGCTGGTGCCGAACGGTAGGGAAGGAAGAAAACCATTTGGCCTAAGGGATGTGCAGAAGGTAAAGACTAAAGACATAAGAAGGGATTTGGAGAGGTGGCAAAGGATTATACGGTTACAGTCGTGAATCTGGAAGAGGCATTACTAGGAATACCGGGATACCCCATCGAAACATTTCAATGTTTCAGTCTCACTGTGTACTGTTAAAGGAAAACTGATTTCCCGATTAGATACTTACTCCAGGGTATGTATTTACCAGGTATGATTCTCACATCTGTATGGTTTTACAGATGATGAGTGGGAGTAAGTTATTGGGAATTGGGTGATCATCCTCATTATATCGGGATTCGTTGTAATCGGTGATATTTGAGGAAATCATCTGGGCTGTTTGCCGGTCGGCAAATATTTGGTTTTGAATATCCGCTTTTATGCACCAATTTCAAATTGATATATCTGTACATCTATTTTCATAGAGTGAGATATACCTTTTGAAATTATGTCTACGACATTTACCTATATCAGTGGATGGTTAAGTAAGGAGCATTAAGCAGCGGTGTAATTCTTCTTGACCATAAGTACAGTTTTCAACCTACGACACACAGTGAATGAGTTATCAGACTCAAGGGACTTATACAGAGTATTGTATGTTATCCAGGGTCCATCAGGACAGAGGGGTTGGTCCTCGTACTATATTCGGTTTACTTATGACTTCTCTAGTTTTTAGACAGGTGTTTCGCGGAAACACAGGGTCTGAATGTTGAGAAGTTATAGGTATTTGAATAAAGTAGATAACCAGGTATTGCAAGTATCGGGATTCTTCAAAGTGATCGAAGATGTAGGTACTTGTGTATGGTATTCAGTTGACAGTAATGATTAAGAGATCTTGCTTCTCTTTCAGGTTACTCATAATTGGAAGCATTCCTAAGTTGAGTAACGCTGATCCGCCTCCTTCCATTTAGTTGACATGCACTGGAGATAGTTGCATGATTTGGGTCTGGTTCAGTTAAATCAGTGCCTCTGGTCCTATATGGGATATAGAACAGTTCGTATCTTAACGTTGTTAAGGTACGGGGAGTTGTCCGGCTTATGATTAAAACCAGACACTGGACAACTCAAGGCACGTTTCTGTAATGGCTGTTTGTGGGTTGACCCAGGCTATGACGAGGGTTGACTTTCTACCATCTGGATGAACAATAGCAATATTGTTCTAGACTCGCCACGGTTTTATTAAAAAAATGGATTTTTTTTCAGAAAAACAGTAGTGGGAGTATGGTAGAACTGGAAGTGATTCCAGAACCACAAACGATTACTGAAGATTTGATAAGGAACCTAAAGATTCAATCTGGATTGACATTCCATTGGCCACTCCGCAGATAAGGTGGGTAACTTCAGGCACCCGAGAGGTACTACGGTAGCCTCAAGGACGGTGACAGGGAAGTTCTAGTTTACCCACACTTGCCATTGCTGTTATTCCAGACTGTGAGACCCGGCAGGAGGATGAGTATAGCGTCGTTCTAAACTTGCTTTAGAAGTGTACGTTTATATGACTCTGCCTGAGGGTTGTCGTAGTCAGTGGGAGCAGCGGAAGCATTGGTGGACAGGTGGCTTATGTCTATTTATAGACTAAAGCAGTTTTAGAGGAGATAGATCATCTATTTCTGATGTCAGAGTCATAGGTTTGACGTCATCAGAATAGGGGATGGATCTGTTGAGAAGGTAGTAGGGTGTGATGTCATGGTATTTGGATGACATACACAGAATAGGAAAAGAAACTCCTAAACTACAATCGGTTATACTTTGGTCATCACACAGTGGTTTCTCCACAAAGGAAATGTATTTTATATCAGACATACTGGCTACTAGATCTATGGTTTTAGATCTAGATTTGGGTAGTTTCCCAATCTGGGTACTTAGACAGCATTCTAAGGGTATTTAGAATGGACGACTCCTGGCACGGTAGTGTACCTGCAGGTGATGGAGTCACCCTCTCTAAAGGTGTCTTACAGACTAAAGGGGAGAGGGATGTGCATGATTGGCAGATCACTTGCTCAGGCAATTGAGTCAATCATGAGATGTCAAGTACCACACCAGATGTTGTTCTTGCACTAGATGCAATAAGTTGACATTGATCCAATCCTGGAGAAACAGTCGGAAGCAGTTTTAGAACATAAGTGGATGTTCTAGGGATATGATAACGATAGCCTCATGCAGGAGACAGTTATCAATCCAGGCTTCCAAGGTGACATGGACGATAAGGAGGTTGTCAGAGTTATAGTTTTCCTTCTAACGAAGGGCAGTATTTTGGACAGGTGATCCAAGGCAATACTGAGGGTGGCATGGCGCAGGATACTGATTAAGTTCAGTTGACGATACAGTCTAAGAAGTTTGGATTTGGAGTTCATTTATGAGCTAAGTCCCATCAGACATCCAGATATATTCTAAGACAGGTATTGCTCATTTCGGGAAATGGCTTTCTCCGCGAACATGAGATTTAGAGAGACATAGAAAGAAACATCAAGGCGGATCCACTCACTGAGGCTATTCCTCGAACGCAATAGTTTCGCAAACGAGCTTTGTGAGACTGACTAGTAGAGGAGTTGGGTGTTCGGTATCACACGGGCTGTGAGTATGCGACATCGCAATAATTAGCCTTGAGTGCAAGTGGGAGATTGTTGGAGATAGTGCCCTCAGAGTCAATTATTAGGTCACAGGTACGTGATTGCAATGATTGATGGAGGACCTATCCCGGTAGGACAGTCTTACTCGAGATGATAGTATGCTATCTGGTTTACCTTTATCATCGTGTACTGCTTCAGGTGACCTGACAAGTCGCTATTACACGTTGGTAGAGCCCCTAGGATTCTTGCTTGACCACCAGCAGTATGAGGGCGATCATATAAGTGGGAGCTGGGGTCTATAAGCATATCCTTAAATGGTCCCTAGTCGTGAGAGTTTCGAGACAGGGCATCGATACTCCAGAGTAGACTAGTGTATACAGTCGAGACCCCGACGAGGGGTGGTGGCCGGTCTCACAAGCCATTGGTGTCAGTTGGATCACCTAAGATGTATACAGGTGCTCATTGGGTTATGAGTACACCGGACAGGACTCGCCGGGAACATGCCAGTTGGTCATATACCAGACGTCAGATGGCAGTTCCCTGGTGACATGTGTACAGGTTAGTTCATCGACCTGGGGATCGTCATTTGTCTTGTGTGAGTTCCCACTGTACTTTGATTACTACCCTACCACGGCTCAAAGGAGTCGTGCAAACAGGTTTTAGTTGGGTACAGTCCCGAGCCACATGGAGGCAGTGAGCGTATCTTCAGGGATTCGTCTCTCCCGGTATTGGGGGTGAGGTCGTGCTGTGTCTAAGAGAGCCATTACACGAAGCCCTCGGCCGAGGCAAGGAGATTTACTGGTAGGTATTCCAGTAGTATCTCAGGGTGTTCTGGGCTACACTCCGATACGACTTGTACCGCTTTTGGGGGTCTGACTTTTACCAACCCCCTAGGCCCGCTATGCGATACTCATAGACGAACGGACCGGACTGTACGGATATTGTCACTGACAGGCTCAGTAGGGTTGTCGGGCTGAGTTCGCTCACAGACGTCCCTTTTGGTCAATACCTGGTGGCCCGTTATGTATTGGCTTATACCTCTAACGTGCTAGTGGTTAAATCCACAGCCAAGGTGTTGACGAGTCTTTAGAGTCCCCCATATTCAGTTACTCAGCTTTCGGGCGAAAAGTTATAGAGGCCGTATGGAGATATGGCAAGGTCCGATCAGATACGTGCGGTATTGCACAGATCAGGATCGGACAGTTTGTACTAGAGGCCGTATGGATATATGGCAGGGCTCGATCAGATACGTTCGGTATTGCATGGATCAGGATCGAACGGATCTTACTAGCCGGCTTTGGTTTAAGCCGGATCCTAGTATAGTACAGTGTAGACTTTGTCTCATTGCATTTGTATTTCGGTCGGAATACAAATGCGGGTGTGTATGCACAGTAGCGGGGTTTTCCTGTAATTTATTACGGGACCAGTTTTCTGGAGTTGCCAGTTTGCTTTCCATTTCGGCCGATTTCCTTTGTTTCGTTCATTGGCCGAAGTTTGGTGGAGGAGGGCTTATTTGCATTGTTGCAAATAAGCATTTGTGGAGGGGGTCTTTGCATATTCCCTTGTATCATGATGGTTGCACCATCCCTTGACCATTTGACTCTTTCTTTCCATCATGACTTGACTTTTGGTTCATCATGGTTGTTGATGATTAGCTTGTTGAAGTGTTGGTTTTGGTGCAATCATGGTGGTGGTTGTTAGTTGAGTGTGGGTTTGATTTGGTGATGATTCTTTTTGTATGATAGCCTTCTCTCTCTCTCTCCCCATTGTATTATGGGATGGCTCTCTCATTTCTATCATAACACACTCTCATTCTCTCTTCTTCCACCATAGTGGCCGGCCTCATAGAGGAGGGGGGGCTGTCCCAAATTTTGAGTGGGGGTTTTTGGTTCATTTCATGTTCCAAAATCTCCAAAGTTCCTCCACATAGTTCTTGTATCTTCCCTCCACCAAAAAGGCAATTCCTACAACCCCAAAAGAGACTTCTTCACTACACATTCTACAGCAAATCTTGGGCACGTCGACTAGCCAGCTTCGTGCCCGAGTTGCCTCGGCATTGAGGTGGGAGCCCGTAAAAGAAGTAGGCGATGTGGTGCACTTCCGGCGACGAGGTGGAGACCGGAGCTTCCGCAGGAGATCGGGACGACGACGAGAAGACCGAAGGACTCGGATCTGTCGGTATATCTCTCTTCCCCATCTTGTAGTTTGCTAGGACTAGTTAATGGTTCGATCCGGGTATTAGTGCGCGGCGGTTTGCCAGTTCAAGAAAAATTAAAGTTTATCACCGCTTCCGCATTTGGCCGTCGGATTGACGGCCGGGCCGCCGCCGTGCACTTACACGATATACCATCGTGCTATGGTGTATACAGAGGAGTAATGCTGAGAGAGAATCTCATTCTCCTTTAGAATAATCCAGGATTTCCGTGCTCAAGTATTCTCCTCCTCGATCTCATCAAAGGACATAATACTTATACCCGTGTTTTGGTTTTCTACTTCTAAATCATATTCTGTGAATATCTCAAAAGGTTCGGACTTGTGTTTCAACAGGAACATATGTCTGAATCTTGAGAGATTATCAGAGAATGTAACGAAGTACAAAGAACCAGTCCTGGCATATGTAGACAGGGGACCTTACATACATCAACATGTATCATCCCAAGAGTTTACTAACTCTTTCTCTGTTTCCATTAAACAGAGCTATGGTCATCGTATCTTTGTGACATGACTGGCAAGTTTCATAAGATGTAAATTCAAACAGATTAAACTATGCATCTAAATGTAACTTCAGCTAGTCAGGTCGCATTGATATGACCTAGTCAACAATACCTCAAGAAGGATCCGTTCATTTCTGAACTCTATCTCTTGTGTGTGTTCTGTATACAAAGAACTGTAGTTTGATTTAGAACGTTAATGCTTTTAGATAACGTGCCTGAAACGATCAACTTTTGATATAGGAAATGTTCAAAACAATATCCAACAATACAAAATTTTATCGTTTCTTTTGTTAGTTGTATGTATGCCCTAGAGGCCAGTATTGTACAGATGATGTATTTTATATTGGATGCTTGGACATATATAGAGATGACTTTCTTGCTCGATATGATAGTATGCTATCTGGTTGCTCTTTATCTTAACATGTACACTTGTCTCTTTAAACTGTCTTATAGTTACATGTTGGTAAAGCCCTTAGGATGTGTACTTGACTACCTGGACTATGATGCAGATCATACTAGTGGGGACATGGTAGTCCATAGGTACATACTTCAAGGTCCCTAGTCGTGGGTGTATCGAGACGGGGCATCGATATACCAGTGTAGACTAGCGTATATGCTTCTCGACCCATAAGATGGGCGATGGATGATCCCATATCCATTGGTGTTTGACATCAGAGATGGTATACGGGTGCTCAGTGGAGACTGGGTACACTGGACGGACTCGCCGAGAACTCCCAGATGGTATTATACCTCACGTCAGATGGCAGTTCTCAGGTGACACTTGTGCAGGTTAGTCTGTAGACCCGAGATCGTCATAGAGTCTTGTGTGATTCCCACTGTGCTTTGATCTTCACCTTACCACGTCCATGAGGGCGTGCAAAATGGTGGTTTTTGGGTACAGTCCCGAGTCACATGGAGGCAATGACCGATAGGAGGGGTTTCGTCTCTCCCGGTATTGGGGGTTGATGTTGCGCTGTGCTCGATTGGCCGTAACAGGGAAGTCCCTGGCCAGGGCTGATCAGAGTTTTGCTGGTAAGTGTTACCAGTACTTTCTCGACCCGTTATGAGCCTCACATCGGCACGACTTATCGGTTATTGGGGTCTGACGTTTACCACCCCTAGACTTGATATGCGACATATCAGACGAACAGACCGGACTGTACGTTAAGTGTTACTGGTTGGATTCACAGGAGTGTGAGCGGGCTTGCTCGTCGGTCTTCTGATCGCTCAATACCCGGGTGGCCGTTACGTTTAGCAGACCGCTTGCGGCTTGTGGGTGCTTGATATGATCATCATCTGCTGCCGGCGTATTGACGAGTCTTTAGAGTCCTACACAGAGGTTTCCTGGCTCAAGCGAAACGAAATAGGAGCGCATAAGAGATATGTGCGGGACCGAGAATAATGCGTGTATGTGATACCGTATTTCATTCTCGCAATGAATGTTTCGATTGGTTGTATGCGATATAACCTAGTTATCGAATCGAAGATTGATTCGATAATTCGATACATTGGATACTAGTCGGTTATGTGCGACATGACCGGATCATTGAATCAAGTGTTGATTTAATGATTTAATGTATAATTATATATTTGATATATTACTTTGCATTAACTAGTATTGGTTCACTTTAAAAGGATTTTCTCACTTGATGTGCACATTGTATATGTGATATATTTTAGTGTGCACTTGTTTGTATCATGTTTGATGATACATGCTAACTTGAGTATGTGTAAAGATTAAACCATGGTTGTGTAATGGTTAAGGTTTTCTTTTTCTTACTTATTTATTTATTTATTTCTTATGAAAAAGATAAAGGAGAATATGGTGGCTTTCTTTGGATGCTTGTTGAAGCTTCATGAAGCTTTGAACAAGTCCACCATATTTGTCTCATGCTTAACCCTAACCATTCCCACTAACCATGGTCTATTCTCTACACCTAACCAAGGTTAGGATATGATAAGTATTCATTTCTTTTCTATTTTAAAGAACACTTATCATATTCTATCTTCATCTTCTTCCTCTTGAACAAGAAGAAAAGCTTACTAGCTTTAATGGCATCTTGAGTAAAAGAGTGAGAAATCCAATTCTAAAGTGAACCCACCTCCTATTTCTTCATCCTCTACCTCTTGCCAAGTAGTATAGGGTGTTTTCTTCACAAGTTTCACGACTTGGTGAAGTTAGAGCTTGATCTTGTGTTTCCTCGACGTAGATCATCTTCGGCATCGAAGCCGACGACCTAGCCCGCCCATTTCTCCGATGAAGCCGATGCAAGAGTCCGGGATTCGATATGGACAGCGAGGGGATGTCTACGTGGAGCTAAGGAAGTGGATAACCGGATCTACAAAGGTTGTAGCTTCTTACTTTTAGTTAAGTTGTTAACTAGTTTCACTTTTCGCCTAAACTCTAGTCAACGAATCCGTATTAGGGTTTCTTGGCATTTGTAAAATTTGAAATTGGCATGGTTGATGCCTTGTGAGACCTCATTAGAGTGCCAAGGAACCCTACAGTGGTATCAGAGCCTAGCTAGAGCCTTAGGCGAAGTGTAGACGACGTTTGAAATCCGAATCGAACAGAAACCCTAAGCACAAATTGCTCTCTGGACTTTTTTCAAAAACTGGGTTTTTTCCAGATTAAAAATGCTTAAAAAATTCAGCAGGGAATTCTAAGAATTACGGTGCCAAAATTATCTCATGATGCCTCTAAAGCGCGGCGGAACCGCGGCAGAAGCCTGGCTTCTGCCGTGGTTCCGCGGCCACTTGATGGGATTTGCCTCCAAACTTTGCACAGTAATTCATGTTTTCAGGTGCTGAGTTTTCTGGGAATTTTTAATTTGCACTCAAGAGTTGAGTTTTCTGGGGTGTTTTGGAGCTTCGATTATCCGATCGGATTATCAAATTTTGTCTATGTGTTTTTCCGGATATTTTAGAATATGTTAAAAAGTTTGACCGGATGTAAATACCCAATCTTTCCCCTGCCAGGAAATTTCCAATTGTTGGACTTTTCCGTTGTTTAATGACGTTCTAAGTAGTGCAAGTAACGCGATGGTCCCTCTAGAAGACAACAAACCTTAACTCGATTATGTGACCGTCTTGAACTGCCCTTTGAACCTTAGGGTTTGGGGCAGTACGGCGTGCCACATGTGAGGCGTTGGCTTGACCCTTCTACGGCTGGACCGTTGGTACTGAGGCATGAAGTGAATGTCTTTGAACTTATTTCATGTGTTGAACGGTTTCGGGAAAACTTGGGTGTTCGAATGTTCGATCGGAAAGTTTAATATTTTCTATTTATCCGGAATGGGATACAATAATTGGAATTCACAAACAGTTATGAGATAGCTGAATGAATGTTATAAATCTAGCGGTTTAGTCTCACTTGATATTGAAAAGAGTTTTCGATAATGGGACTAAAATGCGGGGTTTATAATTGTTAGTCATGTGATGTCTAAGTATTTCATTTTATTAGGCATGCGATGTCTAAAGAGGTTGCGGATTCCAACTGTTGTAGTTTTACACTTTCTTTTCTGCGACCGTAAGTGTAATATGTGATATCGCCGGTTTCGTTGCTATATGTCAACGACAATTGGGATGCGCATATTTACTTACGTTGATGACATATGATGTTATGTGTTACTGGATATGTTATATTGGATCGTCGTGTTTGAATAGCCGGGGGTTTTTATGTGAGATGAGTGTTTTTCATTTTCATTCATGTAAAAACTTCTATGTAATATTCTTTTATTGGGGCACTTCCAGGTTGCGGAAGATGTCACCGTTTGTATATTATTTACTTTTCCGCATTAGGATAGACCCAAGGAGGGGAGCACAAGTAACCGGGTTCTAGGGTCCAGTGGGAGACCATCTCGAGGAGTCGAGTCCGGGTCTCCTAACCCTAGAATTGGTAGGGTTGCTTGCCGCTTTCGTAGGGGTCTAGGGGTATGGGATTGGCTATTCATCACGACCGTGGAATCCGTGTTTTATACTGGCTCGTATTAAAAACACGGACGTCCTAGTATATCCAATATTTCATATGATATTTTCTGCTGCGATATCTGTGATGTGATCATGTGATATGTTCTGTGATGGATACTGTATATAGTATATATGATATATTATATAAACGTTACTTATGTTTTGCACCCGCACTAGCCCTGCCCTGCTCTGTCGTTAGTTACCTAACCTAACGGTGCACGAGGGGACATCGAGGCGAATGCGGATGGCATAAGTGTACGTCGTATTTATCTGTGATGTTTAGGTGACTTAAATGATGGGACTTCATTAATGTGATTAATGAAAGAAAAGAAACCTAAAAGATGTTGTAGAATCAAATTTTAAATAAAAAGGGTAGCTACAGTTCTTGCTTTGCACAGAGGTATATATGATATATCCCGCACCTTATTCGATAAGGAAAGGACCGAGATCCCTTCACCGGGAGTGACTCCTTTAGCAATAACTGGCAGATGCTACACACTCGGTTTGCTTTTGATTGTTTTTGGAGTTTTGCTTTGCACAGCGATATATATGATATATCCCGCACCTCATTCGACGAGGAAAGGGCCGACGATCCCTTCACCGGGAGTGACCCCTTTAGCAAAACTAGAAAAAAGCCTCAAAAACACTCCATTTCAAAATCATTCGATTATACAACGATATCAAGTTCATTACGCAATAGGTTTTCAGAAAAACCTGTCGTAGCCCTCCTTCATTTCAGATAAGTTGCATATAGTATTCGTGCTACATTTGTTTGCTTTCGTCAAGGTGTAGTGTGCGGTAGCTATGTGCTGCTTATCTGCTGCATAGGATGCGACTGGATTAGGGTAGTCGTACGGCTTTGTTGGCTTTCGTCAAGGGTCGTGCGGGTGGGTTTAATTCAGTCAAGAAATGTACGGGTTGAACTTGACTAGCGGGCTGTGGTTTGTTGGCTTTCGTCAAGGTCATAGCACGCTAGGGGCAAAAGCATTATTGGGAATTTCAAGTGTTGAAATTTGCAATGAGATTGCATACCTTCTATGAGATAGTTGGATCCCGATACCCACTGCGAGTAAGAGTTACTCCTGGGAGAGTTTTACACATTACAATTAGCCGATCAAGTAGGTGTCTAGAAAAGTGTCAACGGGGTTACGCCTCTGGAAAAACGAGGTTTACTTTAATTAGGTCCGTGCGAAAGCACGGGGAACCTCCCTCAAAGTACCGACACTGGCCTGGCTGAAAGATTGGCGAAGTTGTAGGGTGTAATTAATCCCGGCTAGTCTTTCCTTTTTGGGTTTGAAGGAAGATTTGATAAAAACCAGTGGGAGCCATCCTGATTAGATAAGATAATAACCAATCTGATCTTGCAAGAGCATATGCTAAAGTGTTTTCTTCTCTCTCCCTCCAGGTAGCGACCATGTCATGCCCTAATAAAGATAATAATATGGATGTATTGACTGAACCCGCATGTTTTACTGTGCTGGGGAACGTTGGTTCCGTTCTTTCTTATAAGAGTTATAGGAATGAACAGGATATAGGGGAATACCAGGATTCACAAGCCACCCGAATGAAGAAAGTACATGATGATGCATTTTTTTTCGGGTGTGTTCGTTACAGAGAACTGTTTCTCCATTTGCTCTACGTCCTGGGTATTAGATACCGGGTCAGGATCCCATATATGTAATCAGTTACATGGGCTCAGGAAAGGTAGAGAACTTGGAGAAGGTGATAAAGACATTAAAGTTGGAAATTGTGCAATTGTTACAGCTAAGACTGTCGGGGAATATCACCTTGCATTACCAACTGGTAATACATTGGTTCTGAACGAATGCTATTACATGCCGAACCTGATATGCAACATTATATCAGTTTCTTTATTGAGTAAAGAGGGATATAATTTTGTATTACAGGATAATGTTATGAACATTTTCCGTAACCAAAAGTTGGTTGGATCAGGCACGTTGTGCAATGGCATTTATGTTCTAAATCAATCAACAGTTCTGAGCATAACGAACACACACAAGAGGAAGAGTTCAGAACTGAACGAATCCTTCTTATGGCATTGTAGACTGGGTCACATCAATGCGACACGACTAGCTAAGTTGCATAAGGATGGATATTTGAAACCATTCGAATTTTCATCTTATGACACTTTCCAGTCATGTCTCAAAGGCAAGATGACCAAAACTCCGTTTACGGGACACGGAGAAAGAGTTACCGAACTCTTGGGACTGATACATAGTGATGTATGCGGTCCCATGTCTACATATGCCAGGGATGGTTCTTCGTACTTCATTACATTCACTGACGATCTCTCAAGATACGGACATGTGTACTTGATAAGACACAAGTCTGAAGCTTTTGAGAAATTTAGAGAATATAAACAAGAAGTCGAGAACCAAACCGGAAAAAGTATTAAAATCCTTCGATCTGATTGAGGAGGTGAATACTTAAGCAATGAATTCCTGGACTTCCTAAAAGAGAATGGGATTCTCTCTCAGCTGACTCCTCCATATACACCACAGCACAACGGTGTATCAGAACGGAGAAACCGCACCCTATTAGATATGGTACGCTCTATGATGAGCACAGCTGAGTTACCTATTTCCTTCTGGGGGTATGCGCTTGAGACAGCCATACATCTATTGAATATGGTCCCCACCAAATCAGTGCCTACCACTCTATATGAGATATGGAAAGGGAAGAGACCATGTCTTAACTATGTTAAGATATGGGGTTGTCCAGCCTATGTCAAACAACAAAATCCGGACAAACTCGAGGCACGGTCTGTTCTATGTAAATTTATAGGATATCCCAAAAATTCACAAGGGTATATCTTCTACCACCCTGAGGAACAAAGAGTGTTTGTTTCTCGGCATGCTACCTTTTTAGAAAAGGAATTTCTAGAAAAAGAGATTAGTGGTCATGAGGTAGAACTGGAAGAGGTTCCAGCTACAGAAGCTACAACAGAAGATCTGGTGGAACCAGAGGATTCAATAGTTCCCAATGAACCCCTGACACTCCGCCGATCTAGTAGGGTTCCTCGCCAACCTGAGAGATACTACGGTTTTCTCATGGATGGTGGGAGCGAGGATTGCATCATGGAGGATGATGACCCAACTAGCTTCGAGCAGGCCATCACGAGTAGGGACTCAGTGAAATGGCTGGATGCTATGCGGTCCGAGATGGAATCCATGTACACCAACAAAGTATGGACTTTGGAAGTTGCTCCTGAAGGGGTAAAACCCATTGGGAGCAAATGGATCTTCAAGAAAAAACTTTGTGTAGATGGGAAAGTGGAGACTTTCAAAGCTAGACTTGTTGCAAAGGGTTTTCGTCAAAGACCAGGTGTGGACTATGATGAAACCTTTTCTCCAGTGGCTATGCTTAAATCCATCCGGATCATGCTTGCCATCGCTGCATATCATGAATACGAAATTTGGCAAATGGATGTTAAGACCGCCTTTCTAAACGGTGATTTAGAAGAGTGCGTGTACATGACTCAACCAGAGGGCTTCGTAGACAGTGGGAGCAGCGGGAAGGTGTGCAAGCTGCTTAAATCCATTTATGGATTAAAGCAAGCATCGCGGAGTTGGAACATCTGCTTTGACGTCGTTATCAAAGAGTTTGATTTCGTCAAAAACCCAGATGAACCTTGTAGTTATAAGAAGGTGGCAGAGAGTAAGGTTGTCTTCCTCGTATTGTACGTGGACGACATACTCTTGATAGGAAATGATATTCCTATGCTGCAATAAGTCAAGCTCTTCTTATCACAAAGATTCTCAATAAAAGATCTTGGTGATGCCTCCTGCATATTGGGAATCGGGATCTATAGAGATAGATCCAAACGGATATTGGGATTGTCCCAATCCAAGTACATTGACACCATACTAAAGAGGTTTAGTGTAACGTCTTCAAAATAATAAAATATGATTTTTGGGAAATTTTATAATTTAATATTATTTTAATGAACATTTTAATATTCTGGTATAATTAAATACAGATAAATGGGGTAAAATTATGGAAAATTCTAAAATAAGGTATTTTAAGGAATTGCCCCGTTTTCTGTGCATGCCCCCATTTCCTCTAGTTTTGACCCTGAGTATGTCTAGTTTTGACTGATTCCATCTAGGGTGAAATCTGGGTTGATTTTCCTATGTTGGTGTATAATTTGGGACTTGTTTTAGCATGGATTTTGGTATTTGGTGATTCATTCCTGTCGGGTGGCGTTTGGACGTCAACGACAAGTGGATTTTGATTGTGTTTACATGCGAGTCGATAGGTTTTTACCTATGCGGGTAGCGTGTGCTATTTCGGTTTCCGATGTGATTTTCATGTGCTTTAGCATTGTGATATACTTGTAGGTACCCCGCGTGATGTTGAGGCAAAGGAGGTGAAGATAGCGACATCGGCTTTGGCACACGAGAAGCAAAGTGAGTAGATTTATATCTACGGGGAGAAGTCGGGTGGATGGCGTATAGCACCCCCGCAGTCCGTGGTGATGTATACGAATACGTATACACACGAATATTTATTATGTGTTGTTTAGGGTTATTGATGGTAATAATGATATTTTGATGATAAGAATATATTGGTTTAGTATAGTGCGAACCCTAGAGTAGTGGTTGCACTCACACATACATTTACACACATACTTGCATTCATTCTTTCATTTATTAGAGTGCATATGATGGTGCGTATATCTACACACGGGTATGGGACTATGTGTTTATATACGGGATTGGAGGATGATACGTGGTTTGAGATGATACTTGATGTGAGGCCGTGAGATCGGCGATGTGACATAGTTTGCCTTTGAGGTGCGATATGATAGTTTTAGCGGGCCTTTGGACATGTGCTTTACCCGCATTCATATTTTATAGATGGTGTCGATTTGTACGAAACTTACAGTAGTACCCCAGATTGTGTGATATGATGATAAGTGATATCTGATATGTGATGAGATAGTGTGATATTGACCCCTACCCAGCTATTGGGATGCCGTACGACGATTTACCGGACGAGCCAATATTGATGATAGATCCGCACTCATGACTCGAGGATATCATACAATATGTTATTGAGGCGAGATCACCGACTATCATATCTATATTTATATATTGACTCAGATTAGGTGGTTTCATACCCCTCCTGTCTAGATTATTTAGTAGACATTAGACTAGACCGAGTCATACCTATTTCAAAACTAACGAATCGGGGATATTTTAAAGATAAGCAGAAGGGTTATACGGATATTTTCAAATGATGCATCTTTTCTTAAAACACCGTAGCCCTTACTTTACCAAAAGCCCTGATTCGTCTTATTTCAAAAGGCAAGGTTGCATGACATATCTATTGGGGCAGGTTCTGTACTTTTGCGTTGATCATTCGTTTCCGCATATTCCTGCTATTTGCATTACATCTCTTGTATTGTTGTGACATTCAGTCATGCTGCTAGGACACCGCACCATTATCGATGATGTATATGTTCCACGTACACTTGTTGCCGGCTCACACACTCATCATCGATAATTGCCATGTCACTACACTATAGTACTATTGCATTCATGATATGATTCTGGCATGGCATATTGTACACTTATACCTGTACCCATATATAGATGATTCTAGCTTGATTGGGGATTTGGGAACCGCAAGATACTCTTTAAAAACAGATTCCTTTTAAAAGAGCGGTCTCCCTCGACATGTGCACATTATTATTCCATGTTGCATGACTTACTGATATGCTTGCATTACTGTTACATGCCGTATACATCATGCTTTGACTGTACGCATTGAGATATGTTGTTTCTATGATATTTCTGGATTTGGGAACCGAGGGTATTTCAAAAGAGAATGTCATTTCTTTAAAAACCCGGTTACCCTTGATATGATATTTCAGTGCATCCACCATGTGTTTTCTCGGTGCTGAGAGCGATATGTGTAACCCGAATCGAGGCGTGGATGAGCCGATTGCGGGTACATGGTGGACCCGGTATGGTTCCCCTCGGCAAGATGATCGATGAGCTTTGCCGATTGAGCCTGGAGGCGGGCGAGTACCTACCGGTGATTGGTTGGACCTGGCGGTTATCCGGAGGATACCGACCAGAGTCGATAGATGTTTTGGGCATACTGTCGGGGCCGAGGGCCGATACCGCAGATAGAGCCCGCGGGCCGATCCGGACTGACGGAGCCCGATATATGAGGATTTACGTGCCGATGCTGGGCACAGTTTTCATGATGTTTTCGGGTGTCGATGCTGGGCACCCTGGTTCCATGATTTTGATGTGTCGCGAGGGACACGGGTGGTTATATCGTCATATTATTTCCCATGCACATGATTCATGATATTTACATGCATGGTAGTTATTGTCAGTGGGTGACGAGTGGACGGGATCCACGTGTGTGCAGATTTGATTACATTGGTTATACCTCATATTCATGACATGCTATTACCTGAGGCACTAGCACGAGCACTTGGCACTACACTCATGTATAGAGATTACATTGCCATTTTAGCATGCTTCAGCTTTATTCATATTGAGGTTTATTTATTATCTGATCGTATTGACCTAGGATAGGTCATGCGTTCGATCTCTGCTTGTAGATATTTTCTATTCACGAGTTGGCAACTCACCCCCGTTGTGCCCCAGTTCTTGCAGGTTTTTGCCGTACAGATTCCATAGCGGCATTTCTGGCACACTGCTTCCTATGGGTGACTTGCTTGGTTCGGTGGGTTCTTTGTATCAGAACCGCCATTGTTCATGTATTTTTATTGTATCTAGAATTGTCCATCAACCAAAACTTGTAGTTTGTTTCAGACTTAGAAATCAGTGTTGTATTGTTTCGACCTTAGAGTCGCGCTTGTAGTATTGCGGTTTTCTGGCTGTTTTTGAGTTTCTTTTCAGTTTTGATTCTCGCCCCTTGGCGTTGTATGTTATTATTGCTTGCGTGGTTGTGACCGTCGATTGACGAAGAGCTAGCTCCCGCTTGGGGATGCCTTTTATCATGTCATATATATTATTCTTGTTGTACCCCGTTCGGGGCCAGTTTTTACAAAGGAAACTATGTCGAAAATTTCAGGAAAAATTACACATTTAAAAAAAATCATATTCGGCTTAGTTATTTAAAAACTTGATTTTCATACATGTTTTCTTTACCTCTTAAAACTAATTTTCCCTATTTACTCCTTAAATGGTTTTAGATTTCTGGGCTTTTGGCTTACTTGGATCAGATGGAGTCCTATAGACTTCATATGGTTCAAGGGCCAGTCACGTGCTCTTTCGGGTCGTGACAAAGTTGGTATCAGAGCGCTAGGTTGACCTTGGTTCGAGTCTAAGTTTGACTATGTGGAGCCTAGGGCGTTACTTATATACGGAACTTAGGCTTGACCTTACGGAACTTAGACTTGGTCGAGGGGGTATTAGACTCGAACTTTCTTCGCGTAGGATGACCCTTGGTTGATGGAATAGGTGACTAAAGTAGAGTGACGTACCGTTGGTATGTTCCGCGGCATACTTACGACACGCCACTCCGCTTAAGAAACCTTAGGTTGTACATTTCCTTGCATTGTGTCATATTCCTTCCTATGATCTATCTTCATCGATACTGGTTGTGGTTTTGCTGCCGCGATTGCACGGGCAGAGTGAGCTACGGCTCGAGTTGTCAGCATGAGCTCGTCGCGGACGAGGGCTGACCGGGGCATGATTCCAGAGACATACGGTTGCATTGAGGCTTCGTATTTTGTGTTTCCGCACTTTGAGCATTTGACAGATCGCTGTTGCGAGATTTCTCGGATGTACCGGACGGTACCAGAGGATTGAGCCACTGATAGAGGCCAGCCAGGATGTGATGACTGCTGATATATCGCTTATTCATGATGGTTGAGGCGCTGCTTAGCGTACCGACGAATGAGCCAGTTGCTGCTGCGAGTGATGAGATATCGCCCAGATGATTGGAGCTACTGCAGCATGAGCATATTCTTAGAGATATGGTAGTGAGTCGCTAGTCACCGAGGATGAATGACTAGGACATGTGGTTCGTTCGCTTACCCCGATGCGAGGTCATCAGATATATTGATTCCAGCTAGAGGCGACTTCACGCAGATTCGTTGAGAGTCGATTGAGACGATCGAAGGTCAGGAACCCATTTTCCAAGTTTAAAGTATACGGAAAGACATGCAGGTGATTCTATGGACCCTCTAGAAGAATGAAACCCTAACTCGACTTAATGACCGTGTGAAAGCCTTTGAACCTTAGGGTTTGCGGCAGTTCCTCGGCGCCATTAGTGAGGCTTGGGTTTGCCCTTCTACGGCTGGACCACCGACGCTGTGGCATGTACTCAATACTATTAAACTGTACCCGAGATGTTGAGCTCTTGGGGGATTGTGAGGTTCTGACGAGTCGATCGGATGATTCGACATCATTCGGATATCATGTGATGGGACACTGCTTGGGAGACTCCAGATACGAGCATAGCCGTCGGAGCGCAGTCTGTGTAGCCATGATGAGATGAGTCCGAATCAGTCGATAGTGGAGCAAGGTGGAGTAAAGAGTTTGCACGAGATTTCGACGAGATGACGTTCCACTCCGCTGACATCAGAGATGCGATATGCATGCTGAGGACGTGTTCGGCTAGATATCTTCTACTGAGTGATGAAGATACTGAGTTCGTGATTTCGAGTCCGTGTTAGAGACTTCAGGTGGACCGTAGCCGAGGACATTGCAGTGTGCAGATAAAGACGCGACGTCGAATGGTCGATGATACAGACAAGCGGGACAAGAAGTTCGTGCGAGAGGCAGACGAGCTGTTACTACACCCCGTTAAGATTAAAGGCCGGACATGCATACAGAGGCGCAGAGATGCGACCAGCTTCCGAGGAGATGTTGTACTAAGGATGCAGAGGTCCAGAGAGCGAGAAAAGATTACGCCAGAGTACCAGCCTCCTTACAGTTTGGCTTAGGCAAGATCAGAAGAGACCTTGAGTAGGATTCCTTCCAGTACACTGCTGCAATAAGAGTTGCACCCAGGATCGGATGTGTGATATGCATTCAGAGGACCCGAGGTCGGCGCCAGAGATGTGCTGCTTTACGAGCGGTCATGAGGATTGACCGAGAGATGACCAGGGAAGTGCAAGAACGGAATCGTTCCTGTCAGCACACCTGACCGGGCCGATGAGCCGATGGATTGCGAGTTGGTAATCTACAGGAAAGATCAGGAACCAGAGGCAGAGGACGCCAGCCGCGAGTAAGAGGCAAGTAGATATCTTGCGCCGCTAGCATCGGATGTACCGGTACCTTCTCGACCCTGAAGGAGGGTATACCGACGACGGTAATTATGATTTGTGATTTTGTGATTTGATTATCACGTATCCGTTGCTTTGGATTTCGGTATTTTGGGCGATCTATTCGCATGATTTAGTCTTGATGACTGAGTTTCATGATATTTGATTTTGTGCACCATGGTTGCACCTACTGGGTATTTATACCTTGTACATAGTTATTACTCTTGAGCTGTTGATTGCGATTCCATGCCTATTTTATGCTGGTGATTTGATTTACGCTTCCAGCAGAGTTTCATGTAATTTTAGTGTTTTGATTTTGCACTCGGTATAGCTTATATGTGCTTGTAGTGCATCGATATGTGTTTTGTGCCCGCAGCTGCACACGTTTATGATTTTCTTCATATCTGGATACACTTGGTGTTGCTGCTTACGTATTTGAGTTATTGCTTGGTATTTGTGCATGGGATGCACCAGTTCTATACTTCGTGCATTTGTCGCACCAGTTTTATGTTTCTTGCGTTTATCGCATCAGATTTATATTTCGTGCCTTTGTTGCACCGGATTTATATTTTGTGCATTACGATTGCACCTGACTTCGATTTGATGCCTTTCGGTATGTCGATTTTGATTGTGATATTGATGTGGATTCTTGCACTCCGTGCTTTTGACTGGACTTACGCATATTCGACGTTGCTATTGGATTTTGTGATTCCGTGCATATTGAGTACGCAGGGTTTAGATTTTCATTCGTGCACGATGGATGCACCGATTTGGATTTCCGCGCATGTTGGGCGCATGTTTTGAGATACAATTTTGGTGCACACCCGATGCACTAAATCGAGATTTCTTCGTGCATGTCAGATGCACCGGGTTTTTGGCTGTCAGGCACACACGTTGCCTATGACAGATGCTTCGTGAACACCCGTTGCACCTAGATGCTGTTATGTGCATCTGTTTAGCACATATATGGATTTTGATTCCCGTGCGCACCAGATGCACAGGGTGGGTTATGTATATTTTTGAGATTTATTCCTTTTGGAACAGTACATTTTTATGATATTGGATATTATTTTCTTACTGAGCAGGACTAGTCAGAGGACAGTACCTGGATATTTTTTTTTTTTGCATGCATCGAAAGTTATCGAAGGGATTTCCAAAGAGCGAGCTATAGTCTCAGTATATACCTACGTGTCCGATATGACACGAAACGTTTTAAAAAAACAAGGAAACCCTTCTGATTATTTTCAAAATGGTGGAACGTGCTTATTAAACAAAGGATATATATACACATATATAGTTATTTTCTTATGAGAAACGTCCGCCACTGTGCAGTGTTACGCGCATCGCACAGCGACTTAAAAAGATTTGGCATACAGTTGCATCAGCTAATTACATGTATAGATTGGGTGTCTACATGTATAGTCTTGGTCCATATCATATTGATTTTGTATTGGATTTGACATTGTGTCGTTACCATGACTCCGATGATTGCGGATGCTTGATGGAGTGTTGCTTTTGAGTTATCTGCTCAGTACTCATGCGCATGCATTGCGCTATGATGTTTTATGTATAGATGATTTCAGAGCCCCGATGACTTGGAATTTGTATTGAAATATTTTAGTTTTTGGGGGTTTAAATTTAAATTCGGGGACCGAATTTCTTTAAGAGGGGTAGATTGTAACGTCTTCAAAATAATAAAATATGATTTTTGGGAAATTTTATAATTTAATATTATTTTAATGAATATTTTAATATTCTGGTATAATTAAATACAGATAAATGGGGAAAAATTATGGAAAATTCTAAAATAAGGTATTTTAAGGAATTGCCTCGTTTTCTGTGCATGTCCCCATTTCCTCTAGTTTTGACCCTGAGTATGTCTAGTTTTGACTGATTCCATCTAGGGTGAAATCTGGGTTGATTTTCCTATGTTGGTGTATAATTTGGGACTTGTTTTAGCATGGATTTTGGTATTTGGTGATTCATTCCTGTCGGGTGGTGTTTGGACGTCAACGACAAGTGGATTTTGATTGTGTTTACATGCGAGTCGATAGGTTTTTACCTATGCGGGTAGCGTGTGCTATTTTGGTTTCCGATGTGATTTTCATGTGCTTTAGCATTGTGATATACTTGTAGGTACCCCGCGTGATGTTGAGGCAAAGGAGGTGAAGATAGCGACATCGGCTTTGGCACACGAGAAGCAAAGTGAGTAGATTTATATCTACGGGGAGAAGTCGGGTGGATGGCGTATAGCACCCCCGCAGTCCGTGGTGATGTATACGAATACGTATACACACGAATATTTATTATGTGTTGTTTAGGGTTATTGATGGTAATAATGATATTTTGATGATAAGAATATATTGGTTTAGTATAGTGCGAACCCTAGAGTAGTGGTTGCACTCACACATACATTTACACACATACTTGCATTCATTCTTTCATTTATTAGAGTGCATATGATGGTGCGTATATCTACACACGGGTATGGGACTATGTGTTTATATACGGGATTGGAGGATGATACGTGGTTTGAGATGATACTTGATGTGAGGCCGTGAGATCGGCGATGTAACATAGTTTGCCTTTGAGGTGCGATATGATAGTTTTAGCGGGCCTTTGGACATGTGCTTTACCCGCATTCATATTTTATAGATGGTGTCGATTTGTACTAGACTTACAGTAGTACCCCAGATTGTGGGATCTGATGATAAGTGATATCTGATATGTGATGAGATAGTGTGATATTGACCCCTACCCAGCTATTGGGATGCCGTACGACGATTTACCGTACGAGCCGATATTGATGATAGATCCGCACTCATGACTCGAGGATATCATACGATATGTTATTGAGGCGAGATCACCGACTATCATATCTATATTTATATATTGAATCAGATTAGGTGGTTTCATACCCCTCCTGTCTAGATTATTTAGTAGACATTAGACTAGACCGAGTCATACCTATTTCAAAACTAACGAATCCGGGATATTTTAAAGATAAGCAGAAGGGTTATACGGATATTTTCAAATGATGCATCTTTTCTTAAAACACCGTAGCCCTTACTTTACCAAAAGCCCTGATTCGTCTTATTTCAAAAGGCAAGGTTGCATGACATATCTATTGGGGCAGGTTCTGTACTTTTGCGTTGATCATTCGTTTCCGCATATTCCTGCTATTTGCATTACATCGCTTGTATTGTTGTGACATTCAGTCATGCTGCTAGGACACCAGCACCATTATCGATGATGTATATGTTCCACGTACACTTGTTGCCGGCTCACACACTCATCATCGATAATTGCCATGTCACTACACTATAGTACTATTGCATTCATGATATGATTCTGGCATGGCATATTGTACACTTATACCTGTACACATATATAGATGATTCTAGCTTGATTGGGGATTTGGGAACCGCAAGATACTCTTTAAAAACTGATTCCTTTTAAAAGAGCGGTCTCCCTCGACATGTGCACATTATTATTCCATGTTGCATGACTTACTGATATGCTTGCATTACTGTTACATGCCGCATACATCATGCTTTGACTGTACGCATTGAGATATGTTGTTTCTATGATATTTCTGGATTTGGGAACCGAGGGTATTTCAAAAGAGAATGTCATTTCTTTAAAAACCCGGTTACCCTTGATATGATATTTCAGTGCGTCCACCATGTGTTTTCTCGGTGCTGAGAGCGATATGTGTAACCCGAATCGAGGCGTGGATGAGCCGATTGCGGGTACATGGTGGACCCGGTATGGTTCCCCTCGGCAAGATGATCGATGAGCTTTGCCGATTGAGCCTGGAGGCAGGCGAGTACCTACCGGTGATTGGTTGGACCTGGCGGTTATCCGGAGGATACCGACCAGAGTCGATAGATGTTTTGGGCATACTGCCGGGGCCGAGGGCCGATACCGCAGACAGAGCCCGCGGGCCGATCCGGACTGACGGAGCCCGATATATTAGGATTTACGTGCCGATGCTGGGAACAGTTTTCATGATGTTTTCGGGTGTCGATGCTGGGCACCCTGGTTCCATGATTTTGATGTGTCGCGAGGGACACGGGTGGTTATATCCTCATATTATTTCCCATGCACATGATTCATGATATTTACATGCATGGTGGTTATTGTCAGTGGGTGACGAGTGGACGGGATCCACGAGTGTGCAGATTTGATTACATTGGTTATACCTCATATTCATGACATGCTATTACCTGAGGCACTAGCACGAGCACTTGGCACTACACTCATGTATAGAGATTACATTGCCAGTTTAGCATGCTTCAGCTTTATTCAAATTGAGGTTTATTTATTATCTGATCGTATTGACCTAGGATAGGTCATGCGTTCGATCTCTGCTTGTAGATATTTTCTATTCACGAGTTGGCAACTCACCCCCGTTGTGCCCCAGTTCTTGCAGGTTTTTGCCGTACAGATTCCATAGCGGCATTTCTGGCACACTGCTTCCTATGGGTGACTTGCTTGGTTAGGTGGGTTCTTTGTATCAGAACCGCCATTGTTCATGTATTTTTATTGTATCTAGAATTGTCCATCAACCAAAACTTTTAGTTTGTTTCAGACTTAGAAATCAGTGTTGTATTGTTTCGACCTTAGAGTCGCGCTTGTAGTATTGCGGTTTTCTGGCTGTTTTTGAGTTTCTTTTCAGTTTTGATCCTCGCCCCTTGGCGTTGTATGTTATTATTGCTTGCGTGGTTATGACCGTCGATTGACGAAGAGCTAGCTCCTGCTTGGGGATGCCTTTTATCATGTCATATATATTATTCTTGTTGTACCCCGTTCGGGGCCAGTTTTTACAAAGGAAACTCTGTCGAAAATTTCAGGAAAAATTACACATTTTAAAAAAATTCATATTCAGCTTAGTTATTTAAAAACTTGATTTTCAAACATGTTTTCTTTACCTCTTAAAACTAATTTTCCCTATTTACTCCTTAAATGGTTTTAGATTTCTGAGCTTTTGGCTTACTTGGATCAGATGGAGTCCTATAGACTTCATATGGTTCGAGGGCCAGTCACGTGCTCTTTCGGGTCGTGACATTTAGTATGGAAGAATCCAAGCGTGGGAACTTGCCCACGATCTCTGGAGTCACTCTCTCCAAAGAGATGTCTCCCAAGACTGATTTGGAGAGAGCTCGCATGCAAGGGATACCCTATGCTTCGGCTGTAGGCTCTATCATGTACGCGATGCTATGTACCAGACCCGATGTTGCATACTCACTAAGTGTAGTGAGAAGGTATCAAGCTGATCCTGGAGAGAGTCATTGGACAGCTGTGAAGAGCATTCTCAAGTACTTGCGAAGGACTAAAGAGATGCTCTTGGTGTATGGTAACGGAGAACTCCAAGTGGAGTCCTTTACCGATTCGAGCTTCCAGAGTGATAAGGACGACTCTAAGTCGCAGTCGGGATTTGTCTTTACCCTTTACGGAGGGGCGGTTAGCTGGAAGAGTTCCAAGCAGGAAACCGTGGCAGACTCGACGATGGAGGCTAAATATATCGCAGCCAACGATGCTGCTAAAGAGGCTGTCTGGATCAAGAAGTTCATTACTGAACTTGGTGTGGTTCCATCCATTGAGCATCCAATACCTTTGTATTGCGATAACAATGGAGCGGTGGCTTTAGCCAAGGAACCTAGGTCCCATCAGCGATCCAGGCATATTCTGAGGCGGTATCACCTGATCCGGGAGATAGTTGATCGCCGGGAGATCGAGGTCAGGAGGGTTGACACGAAGAACAACACGGCGGATCCACTCACGAAGGCCATTCCCCAGATACAGTTTGAGAGACTCTTCGGGATGCTCGGTATGCGATACTACAGCAGCTGGCTCTAGTGCAAGTGGGAGATTGTTAGTTGTATGTATGCCCTAGAGGCCAGTATTGTACAGATGATGTATTTTATATTGGATGCTTGGACATATATAGAGATGACTTTCTTGCTCGATATGATAGTATGCTATCTGGTTACTCTTTATCTTAACATGTACACTTGTATCTTTAAACTATCTTATAGTTACATGTTGGTAAAGCCCTTAGGATGTGTACTTGACTACCTGGACTATGATGCAGATCATACTAGTGGGGACATGGTAGTCCATAGGTACATCCTTCAAGGTCCCTAGTCGTGGGTGTATCGATACGGGGCATCGATATACCAGTGTAGACTAGCGTATATGCTTCTCGACCCATGAGATGGGCGATGGATGATCCCATATCCATTGGTGTTTGACATCAGAGATGGTATACGGGTGCTCAGTGGAGACTGGGTACACTGGACGGACTCGCCGAGAACTCCCAGATGGTATTATACCTCACGTCAGATGGCAGTTCTCAGGTGACACTTGTGCAGGTTAGTCTGTAGACCCGAGATCGTCATAGAGTCTTGTGTGATTCCCACTGTGCTTTGATCTCCACCTTACCACGTCCATGAGGGCGTGCAAAACGGTGGTTTGGGTACAGTCCCGAGTCATATGGAGGCAATAAGCGATAGGAGGGTTTCGTCTCTCCCGGTATTGGGGGTTGATGTTGCGCTGTGCTCGATTGGCCGTAACAGGGAAGTACCTGGCCAGGGCTGATCAGAGTTTTGCTGGTAAGTGTTACCAGTACTTTCTCGACCCGTTATGAGCCTCACATCGGCACAACTTATCGGTTATTGAGGTCTGACGTTTACCACCCCTAGACTTGATATGCGACATATCAGACGAACAGACCGGACTGTACGGTAAGTGTTACTAGTTGGATTCACAGGAGTGTGAGCGGGCTTGCTCGTCGGTCTTCTGATCGCTCAATACCCGGGTGGCCGTTACGTTTAGCAGACTGCTTGCGGCTTGTGGGTGCTTGATATGATCATCATCTGCTGCCGGCGTATTGACGAGTCTTTAGAGTCCTACACAGAGGTTTCCTGGCTCAAGCGAAACGAAATAGGAGCGCATATGAGATATGTGCGGGACCGAGAATAATGCGTGTATGTGATACCGTATTTCATTCTCTCGATGAATGTTTCGATTGGTTGTATGCGATATAACCTAGTTATCGAATCGAAGATTGATTCGATAATTCGATACATTGGATACTAGTCGGTTATGTGCGACATGACCGGATCATTGAATCAAGTGTTGATTTAATGATTTAATGTATAATTATATATTTGATATATTACTTTTCATTAACTAGTATTGGTTCACTTTAAAAGGATTTTCTCACTTGATGTGCACATTGTATATGTGATATATTTTAGTGTGCACTTGTTTATATCATGTTTGATGATACATGCTAACTTGAGTATGTGTAAAGATTAAACCATGGTTGTGTAATGTTTAGGGTTTTCTTTTTCTTACTTATTTATTTATTTGTTTCTTATGAAAAAGATAAAGGAGAATATGGTGGCTTTATTTGGATGCTTGTTGAAGCTTCATGAAGCTTTGAACAAGTCCACCATATTTGTCTCATGCTTAACCCTAACCATTCCCACTAACCATGGTCTATTCTCTACACCTAACCAAGGTTAGGATATGATAAGTATTCATTTCTTTTCTATTTTAAAGAACACTTATCATATTCTATCTTCATCTTCTTCCTCTTGAACAAGAAGAAAAGCTTACTAGCTTTAATGGCATCTTGAGTAAAAGAGTGAGAAATCCAATTCTAAAGTGAACCCACCTCCTATTTCTTCATCCTCTACCTCTTTCCAAGTAGTATAGGGTGTTTTCTTCATAAGTTTCACGACTTGGTGAAGTTAGAGCTTGATCTTGTGTTGCCTCGACGTAGATCATCTTCGGCATCGAAGCCGACGACCTAGCCCGCCCATTTCTCCGATGAAGCCGATGCAAGAGTCCGGGATTCGAGATGGACAGCGAGGGGACGTCTACGTGGAGCTAAGGAAGTGGATAACCGGATCTACAAAGGTTGTAGCTTCTTACTTTTAGTTAAGTTGTTAACTAGTTTCACTTTTCGCCTAAACTCTAGTCAACGAATCCGTATTAGGGTTTCTCGGCACTTGTAAAATTTGAAATTGGCATGGTTGTTGCCTTGTCAGACCTCATTAGAGTGCCAAGGAACCCTACATCTTTGCTAATAAAGAGACAGATATGATTTTGTATATCAGGTTCGGTATCTAATAGCATTTGTTCAGAATCAATGTACTCAGGTAATACAGGGTGACAGTGACCAACAGACCTGGCTGCAACACTTGCACCGTTTTCTGCCTCATGAAACTTATCACCCATTCTCAGTTCTCTACCTTTCTATAGCCCTATGTAACTGATTACATATCTGGGATCCTGATCCGGTATCACATACCCAGGACGTAAAGGATACTGAGAAACAGTTCTCTGTAATGAACACACCCGAAGATGATGCATCAACATGCACTCTCTTCATTTGGGCGGCACGGGAAATCTGGTATTCCCCAATTTCCTGCTCTGTCTTATAACAATTATAAGTTAGAGCGGGACCAATGTTCCCCAGCTCAGTATAACAATCGGGTTCGGTCAATAATCCGTATTATCATCTTGATTAAGGCGTGATATGGTCGCTACCTGGAGAGAGAGAGAAGAAAACACTCAGCGTGCGCTCTTGCAAGATCAGATTGGTTATTATTTTATCTAATCAGGATGGCTTCCACTGTTTTTATCAAATCTTCCTTCAAACCCTAAAAGGAAAGACTAGCCGGGATTAATTACACACTACAAGTTCGCCAATCTTTCAGCCAGGCCAGTGTCGGTACTTTGAGGGAGGTCCCCCGTGCTTTCGCACGAACCTAATTAATGTAAATCTCGTTTTCCCAGAGGCGTAACCTCGTTAACACCTTTCTAGACACCTACTTGATCGGCTAATTGTAATGTGTAAAACTCTCCCAGGAGTAACAATTACTCGCAGTGGGTATCGGGATCCAACTATCTCATAGAAGGTATGCAATCTCAATGCAAATTTCAACACTTGAAATTCCCGATAATATTTTGCCCCTAACCTCCTATGACCTTGACAAAGGCCAACAAACCATAGGATGCTAGTCAAGTTCAACCCGTCATTTCCTGATTGAATTAAACACACCCGCACGACCCTTGACAAAGGCCAAAAAGGTCGCATGACTACCCTAACCCAATCTGCATCATATGCATAAGCAGATAAGCACCAGTTTGCTACCGCACACTGCGCCTTGACAAAGGCCAACAAACGCAGCACGAATACTAACTACTACTTATCTGAAATGACGTAGGGCTACGACAGGTTTTTCTGAAAACCTATTGCGTAATGAACTTGATATCGTTGTAGAATCAAATGATTTTAAAATGGAGTGTTTTTGAGGCTTTTCTAGTTTTGCTAAAGGAGTCACTCCCGGTGAAGGGATCGTCGGTCCTTTCCTCGTCGAATGAGGTGCGGGATATATCATATATATCACTGTGCAAAGAAAAAACTCTTAAAAGCAATCAAAAGACAAACCGAGTGTGTAGCATCTGCCAGTTATTGCTAAAGGATTCACTCCCGGTGAAGGGATCTCGGTCCTTTCCTCATCGAATAAGGTGCAGGATATATCACATATACCTCTGTGCAAAGCAAGAACTGTAGCTACCTTTTTTATTTTGAAATTCGATTCTACAACATCTTTAGGTTTATTTTACTTTCATTAATCACATTAATGAAGTCCCATCATTTAAGTACCTAAACATCACAGATAAATACGACGTACACTTATGCCATCCGCATTCGCCTCGATGTCCCCTCGTGCACCATTAGGTTAGGTAACTAACGGCAGAGCGGGGCAGGGCTATCGCGGGTGTAAAACATAAGTAACGCCTATATAATATATCATATATACTATATAAAGTATCCATCACAGAACATATCACATGATCACATCACAGATATCGCAGCAGAAGAATCATATGAAATATTGGATATACTAGGACGTCCGTGTTCTTAATACGAGCCAATATAAAACACGGATTCCACGGTCGTGATGAATAGCCAAACCCACACCCCTAGACCCCTACGAGAGCGGCAAGCAACCCTACCAATTCTAGAGTTAGGAGACCCGGACTCGACTCCTCGAGTTGGTCTCCCACTGGACTCCAGAACCCGGTTACTTGTGCTCCCCTTCTTGGGTCTATCCTAGTGCGGAAAAGTAAATAATATACAAAGGGTGACATCTCCCGCAACCTGGAAGTGCCCCAATAAAAGAATATTACATACAAGTTTTTACATGAATGAAAATAAAAAACACCCATCTCACATAAAAAAACCCGTCTATTCAAACACGACGATCCAATATAACATATCCAGCAACACATAACATCACATGTAATCAACATGAGTAAACATGCGTATCCCAATTGTCGTTGGCATATAACAACGAAACCGGCGATATCACATATTACACTTACGGTCACAGAAAAGAAAGTGTAAAACAACAACAGTTGGAATCCGCAACCTCCTTAGACATCACATGCCTAATCAAATGAATTACTCAGACATCACATACCCAGGACGTAAAGGATACTGAGAAACGGTTCTCTGTAATGAACACACCCGAAGATGATGCATCAACATGCACTCTCTTCGTTTGGGCAGCACGGGAAATCTGGTATTCCCTAATTTCCTGCTCTGTCTTATAACAATTATAAGTTGGAGCGGGACCAACGTTCCCCAGCTCAGTATAACAATCGGGCTCGGTCAATAATCCGTATTATCATCTTGATTAAGGCGTGATATGGTCGCTACCTGGAGAGAGAGAGAAGAAAACACTCAGCGTGCGCTCTTGCAAGATCAGATTGGTTATTATTTTATCTAATTAGGATGGCTCCCACTGTTTTTATCAAATCTTCCTTCAAACCCTAAAAGGAAAGACTAGCTGGGATTAATTACACACTACAAGTTCGCCAATCTTTCAGCCAGGCCAGTGTCGGTACTTTGAGAGAGGTCCCCCGTGCTTTCGCACGAACCTAATTAATGTAAACCTCGTTTTCCCAGAGGCGTAACCTCGTTAACACCTTTCTAGACACCTACTTGATCGGCTAATTGTAATGTGTAAAACTCTCCCAGGAGTAACAATTACTCGCAGTGGGTATCGGGATCCAACTATCTCATAGAAGGTATGCAATCTCATTGCAAATTTCAATACTTGAAATTCCCGATAATATTTTGCCCCTAACCTCCTATGACCTTGACATAGGCCAACAAACCATAGGATGCTAGTCAAATTCAACCCGTCATTTCCTGATTGAACTAAACCCACCCGCACGACCCTTGACAAAGGCCAACAAGGTCGCACGACTACCCTAACCCAATCTGCATCATATGCATAAGCAGATAAGCACCAGTTAGCTACCGCACACTGCGCCTTGACAAAGGCCAACAAACGCAGCACGAATACTAACTACTACTTATCTGAAATGACGGAGGCCTACGACAGGTTTTTCTGAAAACCTATTGCGTAATAAACTTGATATCGTTGTAGAATCAAATGATTTTAAAATGGAGTGTTTTTGAGGCTTTTCTAGTTTTGCTAAAGGAGTCACTCCCGGTGAAGGAATCGTCGGTCCTTTCCTCGTCGAATGAGGTGCGGGATATATCATATATATCACTGTGCAAAGAAAAAACTCTTAAAAGCAATCAAAAGACAAACCGAGTGTGTAGCATCTGCCAGTTATTGCTAAAGGAGTCACTCCCGGTGAAGGGATCTCGGTCCTTTCCTCATCGAATAAGGTGCAGGATATATCACATATACCTCTGTGCAAAGCAAGAACTGTAGCTACCTTTTTTATTTTGAAATTTGATTCTACAACATCTTTAGGTTTCTTTTACTTTCATTAATCACATTAATGAAGTCCCATCATTTAAGTACCTAAACATCACAGATAAATACGACGTACACTTATGCCATCCGCATTCGCCTCGATGTCCCCTCGTGCACCGTTAGGTTAGGTAACTAACGGCAGAGCGGGGCAGGGCTAGCGCAGGTGTAAAACATAAGTAACGCCTATATAATATATCATATATACTATATAAAGTATCCATCACAGAACATATCACATGATCACATCACAGATATCGCAGCAGAAGAATCATATGAAATATTGGATATGCTAGGACGTCCCTGTTTTCAATACGAGCCAGTATAAAACACGGATTCCACGGTCGTGATGAATAGCCAAACCCACACCCCTAGACCCCTACGAGAGCGGCAAGCAACCCTACCAATTCTAGAGTTAGGAGACCCGGACTCGACTCCTCGAGTTGGTCTCCCACTGGACTCCAGAACCCGGTTACTTGTACTCCCCTCCTTGGGTCTATCCTAGTGCGGAAAAGTAAATAATATACAAAGGGTGACATCTTCCGCAACCTGGAAGTGCCCCAATAAAAGAATATTACATACAAGTTCTTACATGAATGAAAATGAAAAACACTCGTCTCACATAAAAAACCCCGGCTATTCAAACACGACGATCCAATATAACATATCCAGCAACACATAGCATCACATGTCATCAACGTGAGTAAACATGCGTATCCCAATTGTCGTTGGCATATAGCAACGAAACCAGCGATATCACATATTACACTTACGGTCACAGAAAAGAAAGTGTAAAACAACAACAGTTGGAATCCGCAACCTCCTTAGACATCACATGCCTAATCAAATGAATTACTTAGACATCGCATGCCTAACAATTATAAACCCCGTATTTTAGTCTCAAAATCGAAAACACTTTTCAATATCAAGTCGGGCAATTCAATAAGATTCCCGACATCCTGATCGAATACTCGTCGCAAACTTTAGTAGACGGCCGCACCCCCGATACCGTCGACGAAGTGCACCAAGGCGGAACACCGCTACCACGAGCACCCGAACGGATGCTCTCGGCGATGGGGTTCTCCTACAGTCACTTGGTCGGGGCTAAGGGGTGTAACTGTCTATTAAGTTTATCGGCGAGTATCCGCGTACGCTACGTGATTGCGACGGACTTTTGATCACATCAAAATTCCGTGGCAACCGATCAAGTGAGACTAAACTGCTATGTTTATAACATTCATTCAGTTATCTCATAACAACTTGTGAATTCCAATTATTGTATCACATTCCGGATAAATAGAAAATGTTAAAATTTCCGATCGAACATTCAAACACCCAAGTTTTCCCGAAACAGCTCAATACATGAAACAAGTTTAAAAACATTCACTTCATGCCTCAGTACCAACGGTCCAGCCGTAGAAGGGTCAAGCCAACGCCTCACATGTGGCATGCCGTACTACCCCAAACCCTAAGGTTCAAAGGGCAGTTCAAGACGGTCACATAATCGAGTTTAGGTTTGTTGTCTTCTAGAGGGACCATCGTGTTACTTGCACTACTTAGAACGTTATTCAACCACGGAAAGATCCAACAATTGAAAATTTCCCGGCAGGGGAAAAAGTGGGTATTTATATCCAGTCGAACTTTTTAAAATATTCTAAAATATCCGGAAAACACATAGACAAAGTTTGAAATTTTCGATCGAATCAATGAAGCTCCAAAACACCCTAGAATATTCAACTCTTGAATAAATATTAAAGAATCCCAGAAAATCCAGAACCAAAAAATAGGAATTACTGTGCAAAAATTGAAGATTTATCTCATAATGTGGCCGCGGAACCGCCGCAGGAGCCAAGCTTCTGCCGCGGTTCCACCGCGCTTTAGAAGCATCTTTAGGAAATTTTTGCACCGTAATTCTTATAATTCCCTGCTGAATTTTTTAAGAATTTTTAATCTGTAAAAAACCCAGTTTTTGAAAAAAGTCCAGAGAGCATTTTGGAATTGGGGTTTCGGTTCGATCGGACTTCAAACTCCGTCTACGCATCGCCTAAGGCTCTAGCTAGGCTCTGATACCACTGTAGGGTTCTTAGGCACACTAATGAGGTCTCACAAGGCATCAAGCATGCCAATTTCAAATTTTACATGTGCCGAGAGACCCTAATACGGATCGTTAACTAGAGATTAGGCGAAACATGCAACTAGTTAACAACTTAACTAAGGGAACAGAAATACAACCTTTATAGATCCGGTCCTCCACCTCCATAGCTCCATGATGAAGTCTCCTTGCTATCCAAATCGAATCCCGGGCTCTAGCGTCGGCTTCATCGGAGAAATGGGCGGGCTTGGTCGTCGGCTTCGATGCCGAAGATGATCTACGTCGAGGCAACACAAGATCAAGCTCCAACTTCACCAAGTCATGAAACTTGTGAAGAAAACACCCTATACTACTTGGCAAGTGGTAGAGGATGAAGAAATAGGAAGTGGGTTCACTTTAGAATTGGATTTCTCACTCTTTTCTCAAGTTGCCATTGATGGAGGCAAGCTTTCTTCATTGTTGAAGAAGGAGAAGAAGAAGAAGATCATATCATAAGTATTATCTAAACTAGAAAATAAAAGGAATACTTATCATATAGCAACCATGGTCAAGTGTAGAGAATGAACTAGCGTTAAGTGGAATGGTTAGGGTTAAGCATGAAAACAAAAAAAAGGTCACTTAATCAAAGTTTCATGAAACATCAACTAGCAAACAAAGAAAGCCTCCATTCATTTATTTTGCAAAAATAAATAAACAAAATAAATGAATAAGTAAATCAAAACCCTAACTATTACACAACCATGGTTTAATCATACACTTAACAAAGTATGCATGTATCATCAAACATGATACAAACAAGTGCACAAAAATATATCACATATACAATGTGCACATCAAGTGAGAAAATCCTTTTAAAGTGAACCTATACTAGTTAATGCAAAGTAATATATCAAATATATAATTATACATTAAATCATTAAATCAACACTTGATTTAACGATCCGGTCATATCGCATATGACCAACTAATATTCAATGTATCGGCTTATCAAATCAATCCTTGATTCGATAACTAGGTTATATCGCATACAACCAATCGATACATTCATCGTGAGAATAGAATACGGTATCACATACACGCATTATTCTCGGTCCCGCACATATCTCATATGCGCTCCTATTTCGTTTCGCTTGAGCCAGGAAACCTCTGTGTAGGACTCTAAAGACTCGTCAATACGCCGGCAGCAGGTGATGATCATATCAAACACCCACAAGCCGCAAGCGGTCTGCTAAACGTAACGGCCAGCCGGGTATTGAGCGATCAGAAGATCGACGAGAAAGCCCGCTTTTACTCCTGTGAATCCAACCAGTAACACTTACCGTACAGTCCGGTCTCGTCGTCTGATATGTCGCATATCTCGCCTAGGGGTGGTAAACGTCAGACCCCAATAGCTCGATAAGTCGTGTCTATATGAGGTCTATAACAGTTTGAGAAACTACAGGTAACACTTACCAGTAAATCTCAGCAACCCTGGCCAGGGATTTCCGGTTATAGCCAATCGAACACAGCGCAACATCAACTCCCTATACCGGGAGAGACGAATCCCCTCCTATCGCTCATTGCCTCCATGTGATTCGGGACTGTACCCAAAAACCACCATTTTGCATGCCCTCTTGGACGTGGTAAGGTGGAAATCAAAGCACAGTGGGAATCACACAAGACTCTATGACGATCTCGGGTCAACAGACTACTCTGTACCAGTGTCACCAGAGAACTGCCATCTGACGTAAGGTATAATACCATCTGGGAGTTCTCGGCGAGTCCGTCCAGTGTACCCAGTCTCCACTGAGCACCTGTATATCATCTCTGATGTCAAACACCAATGGATATGGGATCATCCATCGCCCATCTATATGGGTCGAGAAGGTATACGCTAGTCTACTCTTGTATATCGATGCCCCGTCTCGATACACCCACGACTAGGGACCTTGAAGGATGTACTTATGGACTACCATGTCCCCACTAGTATGATCCGCATCATAGTCCAGGTAGTCAAGTACACATCCTAAGGGTTTTACCAACATGTAACAGAGAGACAATCGGTGTACACGTTAAGGTAAAGAGTAACCAGATAGCATACTATCATGTCGAGCAAGAAAGTCCTCCCTATATATGTCCCAGCATCCACTACAATATACATCCAATGTACAGTAATGGCCTCTAGGGCATACATATAACTAACAGTGGGGTGTCTAATGTCGACTTACAGTGGTATCAAAGCCTAGCTAAACCATAACTAACATGTTAGCAAAGTCGTTAGAAATTCGATCGCAAAACGAACCCGAAAAAACAACATTTTCACCATGTTTCGGCCGATTTGAAAACGGGGTCTAAAAATTTTTCAGGGACTCTTAAAAATACAAGCATGGAATTTTAAGAATTATGAAGAAATTTGGGATCGTGACTCGGTGAAACGACCGCGGAACTGCAGCCGATCCAAGCGATCCGCCGCGGATCCGCGGCCGAGTTGATTCCGAGTCAACCTAAATTTGCTCATTTATTCTTCTGTATTGATGTTGTATTTTCTGGGATGTTTTGTTTGTGCTCAGGTTTTATGTGCACAGAGAATAGTTTGGAGTATATTCATTTGTATTTGCTTGATCGAAATTCTAAGATGTTTGGCTAACTTGATTATATCTGTGTTGTTGTTTAATGTGTTCGTAAACCTCCCCTAACTGCTAGTATGTCGGTTAGCAGGGGGTTGCACATTTCTGTAATGGTATTTACTGGTTTGTGAATGTGGACTTGTTGGATTGTTGTGAATGGATAGCCGGGGATGTGAGACAAGTGTTTATTTCATTCAAATGTAATTTGTAATTTGATGTAATATTCTTTTGCGGGGCACATCCGGGTTGAGTTTGTAGCTACCGTTGTATTATTTTCATTTACTGTTTTCTGCTCCTATGATAGACCCAAGGTGGGGTGCACAAACTACCGGGTACATTGAAGTGTTTAGTGGCCTACTCACGTTGTTGAGGGAGACCGCTTCACTTCGTGTACTTGGCGGGTAGTTTGCCGTACCCGTAGGGGTCTATGGTGGGGTTTTGGCTATTCATCGCGACTGTGTAATCCGTCTTTTTTTGCAGGCTCAAAAGGAATGCGGATTCGTAGAAAATCCAATATGTTCATCTGTGATCTGGAATGCATATTATTGCATCTGACGAATGTACAATATCTATATATGATATCTAGTATGCGTCACTTATGTTTTTCACCCGCGCTAGCCCAGCCACCGCTCTGTCGTTAGTTAAGTAACCTAACGGGTGAATGACGGGGCCCAGTGGCGAATGCGGATGGCATAAGAGCACGTTGTATTTTCGTTGTTTTCTGCAATGATAGGATTAATTGATGGGACGCATTATATTAATGCAAAGAAAATAAACCAAAGTTGAATCTTTGGAACAGTTTAAAAGAAACCACTCGGTTATTTTAAAACAGAAGATATTTTTGAAATTGCAGAGCTTAAGCCACTCCTTTTAAAAGCTATCAGGTTCCTTCGATCATATCAAGTTCACTACGTTCACGGTTTCTCCAAAACCATTCGTAGCCCTCCGTCATTTCATTTGCGTATTCAGTAGTGTAGTATTCAAGCTATGTATTTTGATCAACGCCAAGGCATAGTGTTTGGTAGCTGCTGGGTATTCATTTGTTGCATAGATAGATGAGTTGGTTTGGGACAGTCGTACTATCATTTAGCCAACGTCAGGGGTATGTACGGATGGGTTCAAATTAACAATATAATGATAGGTAGAACTTGACATGTGACTTATGACATTTTGATCAACGCCAAGGTCATAAGAGCATGGGGCAGAAATTGATATCGGGAATTTCTAAAGAAACTGAAATTAGCAAAGAGTTGCATACCATTTAGAATGTGATAATTTTGGTAGGATTCCCTCAGATTTATCACACGATGATATTTGGATCCCGATGCTACTGTGAGTATCCGCTATTCATCAGGAGATTCGTCACCTAACGATCAATGCTATAAACCAAGTAGGTGTCATCGGCGGGGTTACGCTCCTAGAGAAAAGGGGTTATTTAATTAAGAAACTTCACGAAAGCGTCGTAAAACCTCCCTCGAAGTACTGACACCGGCCTGGCTGAACGGTTAAGCAAGTATTGTACGGTGAGAATAGTCCTGACTAGTTCTTCCTTTTTGGTTTGAGGAGGGATTCGAGAAACGGTGGGAGCCATCCTGTTTAGATAAACTAAAAACCACTCTAAACTTGCAAGAGCATCATGTGTAGGGTTCCTAGGCACACTATAGAGGTCTCACAAGGCATCAACCATGCCAATTTCAAAAATTATGGGTGCCGAGAAACCCTAATACGGATCGTTGACTAGAAATTTAGGCGAAATACGAAACTAGTTAACACTTTAACTAAAGGAGAGAGACTACAACCTTTGTAGATCCAGTTCTCCACTTCCTTAGCTCCACGTAGGTGTCCTCTCGCTGTCCATCTCGAATCCCGAACTCAATCGTCGGCTTCATCGGAGAAATGGGCGGAATAGGTCGTCGGCTTCCTGCCGAAGATGATCTACGTCGAGGTTGCACAAGTTCAAGCTCCAACTTCACCAAGTGTGAAACTTGTGAAGAAAACACCCAAAACAACTTGGCAAGAGGTAGAGGGTGAAGAAATAGGAGGTGGGTTCACTTTAGAATTGGATTTCACTCACTTTTGCTCAAGTTGCCATTGATGGGCTTAAGCTTTTCTTGAAGAAGAAGATGATCAAGAAGAAGAAAGAATATGATAAGTGTTTTAAAATGAAAAAGAAAACAATACTTATCATATCCTAACTAAGGTTAAGTGTAGAGAATATACCATGGTTACTTGGATAGGTTAGGGTTAAGCATGAAGACAAGAATGGTTAAGAAGTCAAAGCTTCATGAAGCTTCAACTAAAAACAAATAAAGCCACCATTCTTATCTAAATCATTTCCAAATAAATAAATGAACAAATAAATAAATAAATGAATATGCAAAACCCTAATTATCAAATTAACCATGGTTTAATTCTATACACTTAACTATATGATCAAGTATCATCAAACATGATACAAATATGTGCACAAAAGTATATCACATATACTTCTTGCACATCAAGTGAGAAAATCCATTTAAAATGAACCAATACTAGTTAATGCAAAATAATATATCAAATATATAATTATACATTAAATCATTAAATCAACACTTGATTTAACGATCCGGTCATATCGCATATAACCGACTAGTATCCTATGTATCGGCTTATCGAATCAATCCTTGATTCGATATCTAGGTTATATCGAATATAACCAATCGATACATCCATCGCGAGAATGAAATACGGTATCACATACACGCATTATTCTCGGTCGGCACATATCTCATATGCGCTCCTATTTCGTTTCGCTTGAGCCAGGAAACCTCTGTGTAGGACTCTAAAGACTCGTCAATACGCCGGTAGCAGATGATGATCATATCAAGCACCCACAAGCCGCAAGCGGTCTGCTAAACGTAACGGCCATCCGGGTATTGATCGATCAGAAGATCGACGAGCTAGCCCGCTCACACTCCTGTGAATCCAACTAGTAACACTTACCGTACAGTCCGGTCTGTTCGTCTGATATGTCGCATATCAAGTCTAGGGGTGGTAAACGTCAGACCCCAATAACCGATAAGTCGTGCCGATGTGAGGCTCATAACGGGTCGAGAAATTACTGGTAACACTTACCAGCAAATCTCTGATCAGCCCTGGCCAGGGACTTCCCTGTTACGGCCAATCGAGCACAGCGCAACATCAACCCCCAATACCGGGAGAGACGAAACCCCTCCTATCGCTCATTGCCTCCATATGACTCGGGACTGTACCGAAAGACCGCCGTTTTGCACGCCCTCATGGACGTGGTAAGGTGGAGATCAAAGCACAGTGGGAATCACACAAGACTCTATGACGATCTCGGGTCTACAGACTAACCTGTACAAGTGTCACCTGAGAACTGCCATCTGACGTGAGGTATAATACCATCTGGGAGTTCTCGGCGAGTCCGTCCAGTGTACCCAGTCTCCACTGAGCACCCGTATACCATCTCTGATGTCAAACACCAATGGATATGGGATCATCCATCGCCCATCTCATGGGTCGAGAAGCGTATACGCTAGTCTACACTGGTATATCGATGCCCCGTCTCGATACACCCTCGACTAGGGACCTTGAAGGATGTACTTATGGACTACCATGTCCCCACTAGTATGATCCGCATCACAGTCCAGGTAGTCAAGTACATATCCTAAGGGCTTTACCAACATGTAACCATAAGACAGTTTAAAGAGACAAGTGTACATGTTAAGATAAAGAGAAACCAGATAGCATACTATCATATCGAGCAAGAAAGTCATCTCTATATATGTCCAAGCATCCAATATAATATACATCATCTGTACAATACTGGCCTCTAGGGCATACATACAACTAACAATCTCCCACTTGCACTAGGGCCAGCTGCTGTAGTATCGCATACCGAGCATCCCGAAGAGTCTCTCAAACTGTATCTGGGGAATGGCCTTCGTGAGTGGATCCGCCGTGTTATTCTTCGTGTCAACCCTCCTGACCTCGATCTCCCGGCGATCAACTATCTCCTGGATCAGGTGATACCGCCTCAGAATATGCCTGGATCGCTGATGGGACCTGGGTTCCTTGGCCAAAGCCACCGCTCCATTGTTATCGCAATACAAAGGTATTGGATGCTCAATGGATGGAACCACTCCAAGTTCAGTAATGAACTTCTTGATCCAGACAGCCTCTTTGGCAGCATCGTTGGCAGCGATGTATTCAGCCTCCATCGTCGAGTCTGCCACGGTTTCCTGCTTGGAACTCTTCCAGCTAACCGCCCCTCCGTAAAGGGTAAAGACAAAGCCCGACTGCGACTTAGAGTCGTCCTTATCACTCTGGAAGCTCGAATCGGTAAAGGACTCCACTTGGAGTTCTCCGTTACCATACACCAAGAGCATCTTTTTAGTCCTTCGCAAGTACTTGAGAATGCTCTTCACAGCTGTCCAGTGATTCTCTCCAGGATCAGCTTGATACCTGCTCACTACACTTAGTGAGTATGCTACATCGGGTCTGGTACATAGCATCGCATACATGATAGAGCCTACAGCCGAAGCATAGGGTATCCCTTGCATGCGAGCTCTCTCCAAATCAGTCTTGGGAGACATCTCTTTGGAGAGAGTGACTCCAGAGATCGTGGGCAAGTTCCCACGCTTGGATTCTTCCATACTAAACCTCTTTAGTATGATGTCAATGTACCTGGATTGGGACAATCCCAGTATCCTTTTGGATCTATCTCTATAGATCCTGATCCCCAATATGCAGGAGGCATCACCAAGATCTTTCATTGAGAATCTTTGTGATAAGAAGAGCTTGACCGATTGCAGCATAGGAATATCATTTCCTATCAAGAGTATGTCGTCCACGTACAATACGAGGAAGACAACCTTCCTATATGCCACCTTCTTGTAAATACAAGGTTCATCTGGGTTTTTGACGAAATCAAACTCTTTGATAACGACGTCAAAGCAGATGTTCCAACTCCGCGATGCTTGCTTTAATCCATAAATGGATTTAAGCAGCTTGCACACCTTTCCACTGCTCCCACTGTCTACGAAGCCCTCTTGCTGAGTCATGTACACGCACTCTTCTAAATCACCATTTAGAAAGGCGGTCTTAACATCCATTTGCCAGATTTCGTAATCATGATATGCAGCGATGGCAAGCATGATCCGGATGGATTTAAGCATAGCCACTGGAGAAAAGGTTTCGTCATAGTCCACACCTGGTCTTTGGCGAAAACCTTTTGCAACAAGTCTAGCTTTGAAAGTCTCCACTTTCCCATCTACACCAAGTTTTTTCTTGAAGATCCACTTGCTCCCAATGTGTTTTACCCCTTCAGGAGCAACTTCCAAAGTCCATACTTTGTTGGTGTACATGGATTCCATCTCGGACCGCATAGCATCCAGCCATTTCACTGAGTCCCCACTCGTGATGGCCTGCTCGAAGCTAGTTGGGTCATCATCCTCCATGATGCAATCCTCGCTTCCACCATCAATGAGAAAACCGTAGTATCTCTCAGGTGGACGAGAAACCCTACTAGATCGGCGGAGAGGCTGAGGTTCGTCGGGTACTACCGAATCTTCTGGTTCCACTAAATCTTCTGTTGTAGTCTGTATTGCTGGAACCTCTTCCAGTTCTACCTCCTTGCCACTAATCTCTTTTTCAAGAAATTCCTTTTCTAAAAAGGTGGCATGTCGAGAAACAAACACCTTTTGTTCCTCGGTGTGGTAGAAGATATACCCGCGCGAATGTTTGGGATATCCAATAAACTTACACAGAATGGACCTTGCCGCGAGTTTGTCCGGATTTTGCGTTTTTACATATGCCGGACAACCCCATATCTTAACATAATTAAGACATGGTCTCTTTCCTTTCCATATCTCATATGGAGTGGTTGGCACGGTTTTGGTGGGAACCATATTCAATAGATCTGCAGCTGTTTCCAGTGCATATCCCCAGAAGGAAATAGGTAACTCAGCTGTACTCATCATAGAGCGCACCATATCTAATAGGGTGCGGTTCCTCCGTTCTGATACACCGTTGTGCTGTAGTGTATATGGAGGAGTCAGCTGAGAGAGAATCCCATTCTCTTTTAGGAAGTTCAGGAATTCATTGCTTAAGTATTCTCTTCCTCGATCAGATCGAAGGATTTTAATACTTTTTCCGGTTTGGTTCTCGACTTCTTGTTTATATTCTCTAAATTTCTCAAAAGCTTCTGATTTGTGTTTCATCAGGAACACATATCCGAATCTAGAGAGATCGTCAGTGAATGTAATGAAGTACGAAGAACCATCCCTGGCATGTGTAGACATGGGACCGCATACATCACTATGGATCAGTCCTAAGAGTTCGGTAACTCTTTCTCCGTGTCCCGTAAACGGAGTTTTGGTCATCTTGCCTTTGAGACATGATTGGCAAGTGTCATAAGATGAAAATTCAAACGGATTTAAATATCCATCTTTATGCAACTTAGCTAGTCGTGTCGCATTGATGTGACCCAGTCTACAATGCTACAAGAAAGATTCGTTCAGTTCAGAACTTTTCCTCTTGTGTGTGTTTGTTATACTTAGAACTGTGGATTGATTTAGAACATAAATGCCATTGCACAACGTGCCTGATCCAACCAACTTTTGGTTACGGAAAATGTTCATAACATTGTCCTGTAATACAAAATTATATCCCTCTTTACTTAATAAAGAAACTGATATAATGTTGCATATCAGGTTCGGCATGTAATAGCATTCGTTCAGAACCAATGTATTACCAGTTGGTAACACAAGGTGATATTCCCGGACAGCCTTAGCTGCAACAATTGCACCATTTCCAACTCTTATGTCTTTATCACCTTCTCCAAGTTCTCTACCTTTTCTAAGCCCATGTAACTGATTACATATATGGGATCCTGACCCGGTATCTAATACCCAGGACGTAGAGCAAATGGAGAAACAGTTCTCTGTAACGAACACACCCGAAGAAAATGCATCATCATGTACTTTCTTCATTCGGGTGGCATGGGAATCCTGGTATTCCCCTATATCCTGTTCATTCCTATAACTCTTATAGGAAAGAACGGAACCAACGTTCCCCAGCACAGTATAACATGCGGGTTCGGTCAATACATCCATATTATTATCTTTATTAGGGCATGAAATGGTCGCTACCTGGAGAGAGAGAGAAGAAAACACTTTAGCGTATGCTCGTGCAAGATCAGATTGGTTATTATCTTATCTAATCAGGATGGCTCCCACTGCTTTTTATCAAATCTTCCTTCAAACCCTAAAAGGAAAGACTAGCCGGGATTAATTACACACTACAAGTTCGCCAATCTTTTTGCCAGGCCAGTGTCGGTACTTTGAGGGAGGTCCCCCGTGCTTTCGCACGAACCTAATTAATGTAAACCTCGTTTTCCCAGAGGCGTAACCTCGTTAACACCATCCTAGACACCTACTTGATCGGCTAATTGTAATATGTAAAACTCTCCCAGGAGTAACTCTTACTCGCAGCGGGTATCGGGATCCAACTATCTCATAGAAGGTATGCAATCTCATTGCAAATTTCAACACTTGAAATTCCCGATAATATTTTGCCCCTAGCGTCCTATAACCTTGACGCAGGCCAACAAACCATAGTGCGCTAGTCAAGTTCAACCCGTCATTTCCTGATTGAATTAAACCCACCCGTACGACCCTTGACGCAGGCCAACAAAGTCGCACGACTACCCTAATCCAATCTGCATCATATGCATAAGCAGGTAAATACTAGTTAGCTACCGCACACTACGCCTTGACGCAGGCCAACAAACGTAGCACGAATACTAACTACTACTTATCTGAAATGACGGAGGGCTACGACAGGTTTTTCTGAAAACCTATTGCGTAATGAACTTGATATCGTTGTAGAATCAAATGAAGTTTTGAAATGGAGTGATTTTGAGGCTTTTCTAGTTTTGCTAAAGGGGTCACTCCCGGTGAAGGGATCGTCGGCCCTTTCCTCGTCGAATGAGGTGCGGGATATATCATATATATCACTGTGCAAAGCAAAACTCAAAAACAATGAAAAGCAAACCGAGTATGTAGCATCTGCCAGTTATTGCTAAAGGAGTCACTCCCGGTGAAGGGATCTCGGTCCTTTCCTCATCGAATAAGGTGCAGGGTATATCATATATACCGCTATGCAAAGCAAGAACTGTAGATACCCCTTTTTATTTAAAATTTGATTCTACAACATCTAAGGTTTCTTTTCTTTCATTAATCACATTAATGAAGTCCCATCATTTAAAATACCTAAACATCACAGATAGATATGACGTACACTTATGCCATCCGCATTCGCCTCGATGTCCCCTCATGCACCGTTAGGTTAGGTAACTAACGACAGAGCAGGGCAGAGCTAGTGCGGGTGCAAAACATAAGTAACGTCTATATAATATATCATATATACTATATACTGTATCTATCACAGAACATCACATGATCACATCACAGATATCGCAGCAGAAGAAACATATGAAACATTGGATATACTAGGATGTCCGTGTTTTCAATACGAGCCAGTATAAAATACGGATTCCACGGTCATGATGAATAGCCAATCCCACACCCCTAGACCCCTATGAGAGCGTCAAGCAACCCTGCCAATTCTAGGGTTAGGAGACCCGGACTCGACTCCTCGAGATGGTCTCCCACTGGACCCTAGAACCCGGTTACTTGTGCTCCCCTCCTTGGGTCTATCCTAATGCGGAAATGTAAACAATATACAAAAGGTGACATCTTCCGCAACCTGGAAGTGCCCCAAATAAAAGAATATTACATACAAGTTTTTACATGAATGAAAATGAAAAACACTCATCTCACATAAAAACCCCCGGCTATTCAAACACGACGATCCAATATAACATATCCAGCAACACATAACATCGCATGTCATCAACGTAAGTAAGTATGCATACCCCAATTGTCGTTGACGTATAGCAACGAAACCGGCGATATGAACATACTACACTTACGGTCACAGAAAAGAAAGTGTAAAACTACAACAGTTGGAATCCGCAACCTCTTTAGACATCACATGCCTAATCAAATGAAATACTTAGACATCACATGCCAAACAGTTATAAACCCCGCATTTTAGTCTCATTATCGAAAACTCTTTTCAATATCAAGTGAAACTAACCGCTAGATTTATAACATTCATTCAGTTATCTCATAACTGTTTGTGAATTCCAATTATTGTATCACATTCCAGATAAACAGAAAATGTTAAACTTTCCGATCGAACAGTCGAATACCCAAGTTTTCCCGATACAGCTCAACACATGAAATAAGTCTAACAACATTCAGTTCGTGCCTCAGTACCAACGGTCCAGCCGTAGAAGGGTCAAGCCAACGCCTCACATGTGGCACGCCGTACTGCCCCAAACCCGAAGGTTCAAAGGGCAGTTCAAGACGGTCACATAATCGAGTTAAGGTTTGTTGTCTTCTAGAGGGTCCATCGCGTTACTTGCACTACTTAGAACGTCGTTAAACTACGGAAAAATCCAACACTTGGAAATTTCCCGACAGGGGAAAAATTGGGTATTTATATCCGGTCGAACTTTTTAACATATTCTAAAATTTATCCGGAAAGCCACATAGACAAAATCTGATACTCCGATCGAAACACCGAATCCCCAAAACAATCCCAGAAAATTCAACTCTTGAATAAATATTAAAAATTCCCATAAAACTCAGCACCAGAAAAGAGGAATTACTGTGCAAAAATTATTGCGCATTGTGAACAGTAGGCGGCGGAACCGCGGCAGAAGCCATGCTTCTGCCGCGTTTCCGCTGCGGTTTAGACGCATCATGAGCTCGTTTTGCACCATAATTCTTATATCTTCATGCTGATATTTTAAAGAATTTTTAATATGGAAAAATCCCATTTTTTAGAAAAAGTCCAGAGAGCAATATTTGAGTTGGGGTTTCGGGTCGATCGGACTTCAAACTCCGTCTAGACTTCGCCTAAGGCTCTAGCTAGTCTCTGATACCACTGTAGGGTTCCTAGGCACACTATAGAGGTCTCACAAGGCATCAACCATGCCAATTTCAAAAATTATGGGTGCCGAGAAACCCTAATACGGATCGTTGACTAGAAATTTAGGCGAAATACGAAACTAGTTAACACTTTAACTAAAGGAGAGAGACTACAACCTTTGTAGATCCGGTTCTATACTTCCTTAGCTCCACGTAGATGTCCTCTCGCTGTCCATCTCGAATCCCGAACTCAATCGTCGGCTTCATCGGAGAAATGGGCGGAATAGGTCGTCGGCTTCGTGCCGAAGATGATCTACGTCGAGGTTGCACAAGTTCAAGCTCCAACTTCACCAAGTGTGAAACTTGTGAAGAAAACACTCAAAACAACTTGGCAAGAGGTAGAGGGTGAAGAAATAGGAGGTGGGTTCACTTTAGAATTGGATTTCACTCACTTTTGCTCAAGTTGCCATAGATGGGCTTAAGCTTTTCTTGAAGAAGAAGATGATCAAGAAGAAGAAAGAATATGATAAGTGTTTTAAAATGAAAAAGAAAACAATACTTATCATATCCTAACTAAGGTTAAGTGTAGAGAATATACCATGGTTACTTGGATGGGTTAGGGTTAAGCATGAAGACAAGAATGGTTAAGAAGTCAAAGCTTCATGAAGCTTCAACTAAAAACAAATAAAGCCACCATTCTTATCTAAATCATTTCCAAATAAATAAATAAATGAATATGCAAAACCCTAATTATCAAATTAACCATGGTTTAATTCTATACACTTAACTATATGATCAAGTATCATCAAACATGATACAAATATGTGCACAAAAGTATATCACATATACTTCTTGCACATCAAGTGAGAAAATCCATTTGAAATGAACCAATACTAGTTAATGCAAAATAATATATCAAATATATAATTATACATTAAATCATTAAATCAACACTTGATTTAACGATCCGGTCATATCGCATATAACCGACTAGTATTCTATGTATCGGCTTATCGAATCCATCCTTGATTCGATATCTAGGTTATATCGAATATAACCAATCGATACATCCATCGCGAGAATGAAATACGGTATCACATATACACATTATTCTCGGTCTGCACATATCTCATATGCGCTTCTATTTCGTTTCGCTTGAGCCAGGAAACCTCTGTGTAGGACTCTAAAGACTCGTCAATACGCCGGTAGCAGATGATGATCATATCAAGCATCCACAAGCCGCAAGCGGTCTGCTAAATGTAACGGCCATCCGGTTATTGATCGATCAGAAGATCGACGAGCTAGCCCGCTCACACTCCTGTGAATCCAACCAGTAACACTTACCGTACAGTCCGGTCTGTTCGTCTGATATGTCGCATATCAAGTCTAGGGGTGGTAAACGTCAGACCCCAATAACCGATAAGTCGTGCCGATGTGAGGCTCATAACGGGTCGAGAAACTACTGGTAACACTTACCAGCAAATCTCTGATCAGCCCTGGCCAGGGACTTCCCTGTTACGGCCAATCGAGCACAGCGCAACATCAACCCCCAATACCGGGAGAGACGAAACCCCTCCTATCGCTCATTGCCTCCATGTGACTCGGGACTGTACCCAAAGACCACCGTTTTGCACGCCCTCATGGACGTGGTAAGGTGGAGATCAAAGCACAGTGGGAATCACACAAGACTCTATGACGATCTCGGGTCTACAGACTAACCTATACAAGTGTCACCTGAGAACTGCCATCTGACGTGAGGTATAATACCATCTGGGAGTTCTCGGAGAGTCCGTCCAGTGTACCCAGTCTCCACTGAGCACCCGTATACCATCTCTGATGTCAAACACCAATGGATATGGGATCATCCATCGCCCATCTCATGGGTCGAGAAGCGTATACGCTAGTCTACACTGGTATATCGATGCCCCGTCTCGATACACCCTCGACTAGGGACCTTGAAGGATGTACTTATGGACTACCATGTCCCTACTAGTATGATCCGCATCATAGTCCAGGTAGTCAAGTACATATCCTACGGGCTTTACCAACATGTAACCATAAGACAGTTTAAAGAGACAAGTGTACATGTTAAGATAAAGAGCAACAAGATAGCATACTATCATATCGAGCAAGAAAGTCATCTCTATATATGTCCAAGCATCCAATATAATATACATCATCTGTACAATACTGGCCTCTAGGGCATACATACAACTAACATCATGCTAAAGTGTTCCCTCTCTCTCTCAATTGCAGCGATCCAGAACATGACAGGTCTTAAGTTACAATTACATAAAAATATTCTGACAGGACCAAACTATAAAGATTGGTTCCGGAATGTCAAGATGGCTTCAACTTATGACAAATTGGGGTATGTCCTTACTACTAAGGCACCTGCTGTCCCTGGTCCAGAATCCAGTGTCGCGGATAAGGAAATTTGCAAGACCTAGGAGTTAGATTGCGCAAAGGCCAAATGCATCGTGCTTGCCGCTATGAATAATGAACATCAGAGGAGGCACGAGAATATGGATCTTGAGTCCATATTTCTCCACGCCAAGGAACTGTATGGAGAGCAATCTCGTATAGCTAGATACAAGACCTCGAAGAACTTGTTTCAGTCAAGGCTGGCCGTCGGATCATCTGTAGGAGAACATGTCCTCAAGATGATTGGCTATATAGAAGAGCTCGCGGACCTCGGGATGACATTAGAGAACGAGCTATTTACTGACTTGGTTCTTCAGTCCCTTCCTTCCACCTACGCCCAATTTATCTTGAATTTCAACATTTAAGGTAAGGAATTTGAGCTTCCAGAACTCCTTAGCATGTTAAGGAGTGCAGACGGTACCTTGCAGAAGGCAAGGGAAACACCCACTATGTTTGTTCGCGGTGCTTCCTCTTCCAGGTCCAAGGCAAGGGCCAAGGGAAGGAAGAAGAAGGCCGCTACCAAACCAAAAGGTGGTGTTGGTAAGGTGGGAGCTAAGGGAAAGGCGAAGGTTGCGGTGCCAGTAGTTGCAAAGGACGAGTGCTTCCACTGTTGTAGGAAAGGCAATTGGAAGAAACATTGCAAAGCTTGGATTGCCAAGAACCAGGACCCAAAGCAAGCTGTGGCTTCGACTTCAGGTGTGTTTGTAATTGAAGATTGTCTGTCAATCAACTCTACTTCCTGGGTATTGGATACCGGATCAGGATCTCATATATGTAATTCATTGCAGGCACTGAGAAACCGTAAAGTGTTGAAGGTTGGTGATATGACCCTCCAGGTTGGTAACGGAGGTAGCGTGAATGCTGTGTCCATAGGGGATTATCACCTTGGATTGACGAGTGGACATATTTTGGTTTTGAGCAACTGTTTTTGTGTACCCAGTTTAACGTGTAATATCATATCAGTATCGTTGTTATCAAAAGAAGGTTATGATTTCACATTGGTAAGCGATGTTGTTAACATCCACCTTAATCATGGTTTGATTGGGTCTGGTACACTAGATAACGGTATATACGTGCTAAACCAATTACAGATTTTCAATATCCAGAACACACTAAAAAGAAAGTCTCCGGATATAAATCAGGCTTTCTTATGGCATTGTAGACTAGGTCACATCAATGAGACAAGGTTAACTAAGTTACATAGAGAAGAATATTTGGATCCGTTCGAATATCAATCTTATGCCACTTGTCAATCATGTCTCAAAGGAAAGGTGACAAAGACTCCATTCACTGGACATGGAGTAAGAGCGAGCGAGCTCTTAGGACTCATACACAGCGATGTATGTGGTCCAATGTCTACACATGCAAGAGGCGGTTTTTCATATTTCATTACTTTTACGGATGATTACTCTAGGTACGGATTCATTTTCTTGATGAAACATAAATCCGAGGCTTTTGAGAAATTCCAAGAATATAAGAATGAAGTAGAAAACCAAACCGGCAAAAGTATCAAGACACTGAGATCTGATCGAGGTGGTGAATACTTAAGTGCCGAGTTCCTGGGTTACCTAAAAGAGAATGGAATTCTCTCTTAGCTTACTCCTCCATACACTCCACAGCATAACGGTGTATCGGAAAGACAGAACCGAACCCTATTGGATATGGTACGTTCCATGATGAGTAATGCTGAGTTACCGCGATCTTTCTGGGGTTATGCGCTAGAATTAGCTGCATGTCTTTTGAACAGGGCTCCTACAAAGACTGTGCCTACCACACCATATCAGATGTGGAGTGGGAAGAAACCCTATCTTCAGTATCTGAAAATATGGGGATGTCCAGCTTTTGTTAAAAAGCAGCATGCAGGCAAACTCGAGGCACGATCAGTACAGTATAAGTTTGTAGGATATCCAAAGAACTCCAAGGGGTATTTCTTCTATTACGCCAAGGAACAAAAGGTTTTTGTTTCTCGTAACGCCCATTTTCTAGAACAACAGTTTTTAGAAAAGGAAACAAATGGGAGCGCAATAGAACTGGAAGAAATTCCAGAACCACAAACTACTACTGAAAGTTTGGTAGAACCAGAAGTTCAAGAAGAACAGGACATTCCCGCACCCCTCCGCAGGAGTAGTAGGCCGTCTCATCCGCCTGACAGATACTACGGTTTTCCCATAGATGGGGATAGAGAAGATTGCATCATTGATAATGATAAACTTACTAGCTTCCAGCAGGCCATCAAGAGAGGCGACTCAGCAAGATGGCTGGACGCAATGCGGAACGAAATGGAGTCCATGTACACCAATAAAGTATAGATTTTAGACTTTGCTCCAGATGGGATAAAACCCATAGGATGCAAGTGGATCTTCAAGAAAAAGATTGGTGTAGATGGACAGGTAGAAACCTATAAGGCTAGACTTGTTGCAAAGGGTTTTCGTCAAAGACCTGGTTTGGACTATGATGAAACTTTTTCTCCAGTGGCTATGCTCAAATCCATTCGGACCCTTCTTGCTATTGCCGCCTTCCATGATTATGAGATCTGGTAGATGGACGTAAAGACGGCTTTTCTAAATGGTAATTTAGAAGAATGCGTCTATATGGATCAGCCAGAAGGTTTCAATCAGAGTGGGAGCAGCGGGAAAGTGTGCAAGTTGCTTAAGTCCATTTATAGACTAAAGCAGGCATCGCGGAGTTGGAACATCTGTTTTGATGAAACAGTCAAAGAATATGACTTTATCAAAAATCCAGATGAACCATGTATATATAGTAAAATTGTAGCACGAACTGTCGTATTCCTCGTCTTGTACGTGGATGACATTCTCTTGATAGGAAATGACATTCCTATGCTACAATCTGTCAAAGAATTCTTGTCATACAGGTTCTCTATGAAAGACCTGGGTGATGCTTCTTACATTCTGGGGATTCGGATCTGTCGTGATAGATCTAAGAGGATGTTGGGACTTTCACAGTCCAGGTATATCAACACTATACTGAAAAGATTCGGTATGGAAGATTCTAAGCGCGGTAATTTACCAGCTTGTCACGGAATCACACTCTCCAAAGAGATGTCTCCCAAGGCTGATTTGGAAAGGGATCGCAAGTCCGTTATACCCTACGCTTCTGTGGTAGGCTCTATAATGTATGCGATGTTGTGCACCAGACCAGATATAGCTTACGCACTGAGCGTGGTAAGCCGGTATCAGCAGACCCAAGGGAGAAGCACTGGATAGCAGTAAAGAACATTCTCAAGTACCTGAGAAGGACTAAGGATATGTTCTTGGTTTACGGCAGAAAAGACCTCAAGATCGAGGCTTTTGCTGATTCCATCTTTCAGAGTGACAAGGATGACTCCAAGTCCATGTCAGGTTATGTCTTTACCCTCAATGGAGGGGCGGTGTGCTGGAAGAGTTCCAAGTTGGACACCGTTGCTGACTCGACGATGGAAGCGGAGTATATAGCTGCTTGCAATGCCGCAAAAGAAGCAGTCTGGATGAAGAAGTTCCTCACAGAACTTCAGGTGGTTCCATCCATTGTTGATCCAATACCTCTGTATTGTGACAACTGTAGGGTTCCTAGGCACGTAAGTGAGGTCTCCCAAGCCATCAACCATGGCAATTTCAAAAAATATGGTGCCTACAAACCCTAAACAACGGATCGTTTGCTAGATGTCTAGGCGAACATGAACTAGTTAATAATTAACTAAGGGAATACGGAAATACAACCTTTGTAGATCCGGTGCTCCACCTCCAAAGCTCCGCAACGAAGTCGTCTCCGCTGTCCAAATCAAATCCGGGCTCTAGGATCGGCTTCGTCGGAGAATGGGCAAGCTAGGTCGTCGATGTCCATGCCGAAGATGATCTACGTCGAAGCATCGATGAATCAAGCTCCACCTTCACCAAGTCATGAAACTTGTGAAGGAAACACACTCTACTACTTGGCAAGAGGTAGAGGATGAAGAAATAGGAGTTGGGTTAACTTTAGAATTGGATTTCTCACTCTTTTCCAACAATCACCATTGATGGACTTCAAGCTTCTTCACTTGAAGCATGAAGAAGAAGAAGAAAGATATTATGATAAGTTAATAGAAAAAGAAAAGAAAATGAATTCTTATCATAATTCTAACCATGGTCAAGTGTAGAGAATGAATCATGGTTAGTGTGAATGGTTAGGGTTAAGGATGAGATAAGTATGGTTGACTTTATCAAAGCTTCATGAAGCTTCAACTAAACTCCAAATCTAGCAACCATTCTTTTCTCTTTTCTTTTTATTTTCCAAAGTGAATAAACAAATAAATAAATGAATAAATAAGTAATGGAAAATAAAACCCTAACCATTCTTTTAACCATGGTTTATTCTTTGCACTTAACCAAGTAAACTTGTATCATCAAACATGATACTATCAAGTGCACAAAATCATATCGCATATGTAATGTGCACACCCGAGCGAGAAAATCCATCTTAAGTAAACCGATACTAGTTGATGCAAAGCAATATATCAAATATATAAATATGCATTAAATCATTAAATCAACACTTGATTCAATGATCCGGTCATGCGCACATAACCGACTGGTATCTAATATATCGGCTTATCGAATCAACGCTTGAATCGATAACTAGGTTATATCGCATACAACCATTCGATATATTTATCGCGAGAATAGAATACGGTATCACATACACGCATTATTCTCGGTCCCGCACATATCTCATATGCGCTCCTATTTCGTTTCGCTTGAACCAGGAAACCTCTGTGTAGGACTCTAAAGACTCGTCAATACGCCGGCAGCGGATGATGATCATATCAAACATCCATAAGCCGCAAGCGGTCTGCTAAACGTAACGGCCACCCGGGTATTGAACGATCTGAAGATCGACGAGCAAGCCCGCTCACACTCCAGTGAATCCAACCAGTAACACTACCGTACAGTCCGGTTTGATCGTCTGATATGTCGCATATCTCGCCTAGGGGTGGTATACGTCAGACCCCAATAGCTCAATAAGTCGTGTCGATATGAGGTCTATAACTTTTCGAGAAACTACTGGTAACACTTACCAGTAAATCTCTGCAACCCTGGCCAGGGATTTCCTGTTATAGCCAATCGAACACAGCGCAACATCAACCCCCATATACCGGGAGAGACGAATCCCCTCCTATCGCTCATTGCCTCCTTGTGACTCGGGACTGTACCCAAAAACCACCGTTTTGCACGCCCTCTTGGACGTGGTAAGATGGAAATGAAAGCACAGTGGGAACCACACAAGACTCTATGACGATCTCGGGTCAACAGACTACTCTGTACCAGTGTCACCAGAGAACTGCCATCTGACGTGAGGTATAATACCATCTGGGAGTTCTCGGCGAGTCCGTCCAGTGTACCCAGTCTCTACTGAGCACCCGTATATCTCCTCTGATGTCAAACACCGATGGATATGGGATCATCCATCGCCCATCTGTATGGGTCGAGAAGGTACACGCTAGTCTACTCTGGTATATCGATGCCCCGTCTCGATACACCCACGACTAGGGACTTTGAAGGATGTACTTATGGACTACCATGTCCCCACTAGTATGATCCGCATCATAGTCCAGGTAGTCAAGTACAGATCCTAAGGGCTTTACCAACATGTAACAGAGAGACAATCAGCATACACGTTAAGGTAAAGGGTAACCAGATAGCATACTATCATGTCGAGCAAGAAAGTCCTCCCTATATATGTCCCAGCATCCACTACAATATACATCCTATGTACAGTAATGGCCTCTAGGGCATATATATAACTAACAATCTCCCACTTGCACTAGGGCCATCTGTAGCAGTGGTTGCAGTTCTCATACTCAACCATCCCATGAAAGTCTCTCTCTGGGAACAGGCCTTTGTGAGTGGATCCGCTGTGTTGTCCTCTGAGTCTACTCTCCAAAACTCGATCTCCCTGGAGATCAACCATCTCCATGATCAAGTGATACTGCCTTAGAATATGTCTGGATCACTGATGGGACCGGCGTTCCTTGGCATAAGCCACAACTCCATTGTCACACAATGGTGGGAACGTAGTTCATCTCATGAACCAATATACACCCAAACAGCTTCTAGGGTAGCATCTTAAGTAGCGATGTATCCAGCCTTTATCGTCTAGTATGTCACGGTATCTAGTTTGGAACCCTTCCAACATACCGTCCCTTTACTGAGGGTAAAGACAATGCCTGTGACTGACACTCAGTCGTCTTTATCACCCTGGAACCCTTCCAGCGATTCTCCCCAGGATCATATGATACCATCTCACTACATCTAGTGAGTTTCCTAACATCCATTTAGATCTATCTCATAGATCCAAAATCCAGGATTTAGTAGGTATCACTTTAATCCTATATGGAGAATCTTTGTGATAAGCGGAGATTGATCGAGCGTAGCATAAGAAACTCCTTTCTTATCAAGAGTATGTCATCCACGTACTCTACGAGGATCGTCACCATACTCCCTACTACCTTTTTGTTTATACAAGGTTCATCTACCATTTTGATGATGTCAAACTCTTTGACTAATTCATCAAAACAGATGTTCCAACTCCGCGATGCCTGCTTTATCCTATAAAGCATCTTGCACACGTTTCTGCTGCTCCCACTGTCTACGAAGCCCTCTGGCTGTGTACTTATAGACGCACTCTTCTAAAACTTTATTTAGAAAAGCAGTCATGACACCCAACCACCAGATATCGTAGTCATGGTACGTAGCCGTGGTAAGTAGGATCTGGATGGACTTAAGCATAGCTACTTGAAAAGGTTTCATCATTATTCACACCTGGTCGATGACGAAAACCTTTAACAATTCTAGCTTTGAAAGTCTCAACTTTTCCATGTACACCAAGTAATCTTCTCAAGATATACTTGCTCCTGATGGGGATTTAACCCTTCAGATACAGCAACTAAAGTCCATACTTTGCTGGTGTATAAGGATTCCATCTCAGATCGCTAAACATCCAGCCATTCTTACAGAGTCTTACTCTCGATGGCCAGCTCGAAGCTAGTTGGGTCATCATCTCATGATGCAATCCTCGCTCCCACTGTCAAAGAGAAACCGAAGTATCTCTCAGGTGGGTGAGGAACCCTACTAGATCGGCGGAGAGGCTGAGGTTCGTTGGAATCTACTGAATCTTTTGGTTCTTTCAAATCATCAGCTGCAGTTTGTATAGCTGGAACCTTTCCAGTTGTACATAACAGACCTTGCCTCGAGCTTGTCCGGATTTTGCTTTTAGACATAGGCCGGACAACCCTAAATCTTAACTTGCTTAAGACATGGGCTCTTCCCTTTCCATATCACATATGAAGCGGTAGGCAACTGATTTGATTGGAACCCTGTTCAATAGGTATGCAGCTTCTCAAGCGCATAACTCCCAAAAGGAAATAGGTAACTCAGTAGTACTCATCATAGAGCATACCATATCAAATAGGGTGTATCTGCTCCGCCCCGATATACCATCGTGCAATGGTGTATATAGAGGAGTAATGCTGAGAGAGAATCTCATTCCCCTTTAGAATGGTCCAGAAATTCCGTGCTCAAGTATTCTCCTCCTTGATCACATCAAAGGACATAATACTTATACCCGTATTAGTTCTCTACTTCTAATTTATATTCCGTGAATATCTCAAAAGGTTCGGACTTGTGTTTCAACAGGAACATAGGTCTGAATCTAAAGAGATCATCAGAGAACATAATGAAGTATAAAGAACCAGTCCTGGCATATGTAGACAGGGGACCTACGTACATCAACATGTATCATCCCAAGAGTTCACTAACTCTTTCTCTGTTTCCATTAAACAGAGCTGTGGTCATCTTATCTTTGTGACATGACTGGCGAGTTTCACAAGATGTAAATTCAAACTAATTTAAACATGCATCTATATGTAACTCTAGCCAGTCGGGTCGCATTGATCTGACCTAGTCTACAATGCCTCAAGAAGAATTCGTTCATTTCTGAACTCTTCCTCTTGTGTGTGTTCCATATGCTTAGAACTGTAGTTTGATTTAGAACATCAATGCTTTTAGATAACGTGCCTGATCCGATCAACTTTTGTATATCAGGTTCGGTATCTAATAACATTCGTTCAGAATCAATGTATCGATAATACAGGGTGACAGTGACCGACAGACTTGGCTGCAACTCTTGCCCCGTTTTCTGCCTCATGAGACTTATCACCCGTTCTCAGTTCTCTACCTTTCTGTAGCCCTATGTAACAGATTACATATCTGGGATCCTGATCTGGTATCACACACCCAGGACGTAGAGGATACAGAGAAACAGTTCTTTGTAACGAACACACCCGAAGATGATGCATCAGCATGCACTCTCTTCGTTTGGGCGGCACGGGAATTCTGGTAATCCCCAATATCCTGCTCTGTCTTATAACAATTATAAGTTGGAGCAGGACCAACGTTCCCCAGCTCAGTATAACAAGCGGGTTCGGTCAATAATCCGTATTATTATCTTGATTAAGGCGTGATATGGTCGCTATCTGGAGAGAGAGAGAGAGAAGAAAACACTCAGCGTGCGCTCTGTCAAGAATAGATTTGTTATTATTTTATCTAATCAGGATGGCTCCCACTGCTTTTTATCAAATCTTCCTTCAAACCCTAAAAGAAAAGACTAGCCGGGATTAATTACACACTACAAGTTCGCCAATCTTTCAGCCAGGCCAGTGTCGGTACTTTGAGGGAGGTCCCCCGTGCTTTCGCACGAACCTAATTACAGTAAACCTCGTTTTCCCAGAGGCGTAACCCCGTTGACACCTTTCTAGACACCTACTTGATCGGCTAATTGTAATGTATAAAACTCTCCCAGGAGTAACACTTACTCGCAGCGGGTATCAGGATCCAACTATCTCATAGAAGGTATGCAATCTCATTGCAAATTTCAACACTTGAAATTCCCGATAATATTTTGCCCCTAACCTCCTATGACCTTGACAAAGGCCAACAAACCATAAGATGCTAGTCAAGTTCAACCCGTCATTTCCTGATTGAATTAAACCCACCCGCACGGCCCTTGACAAAGGCCAACAAGGTCGCACGACTACCCTAACTCAATCTGCATCATATGCATAAGCAGATAAGCACCAGTTAGCTACCGCACACTGCGCCTTGACAAAGGCCAACAAACGCAGCACGAATACTAACTACTACTTATCTGAAATGACGGAGGGCTACGACAGGTTTTTCTGAAAACCTATTGCGTAATGAACTTGATATCGTTGTAGAATCAAATGATTTTAAAATGGAGTGCTTTTGAGGCTTTTCTAGTTTTGCTAAAGGAGTCACTCCCGGTGAAGGGATCGTCGGTCCTTTCCTCGTCGAATGAGGTGCGGGATATATCACATATATCACTGTGCAAAGCAAAAATACTTAAAAGCAATCAAAAGACAAACCGAGTGTGTAGCATCTGCCAGTTATTGCTAAAGGAGTCACTCCCGGTGAAGGGATCTCGGTCCTTTCCTCATCGAATAAGGTGCAGGATATATCACATATACCTCTGTGCAAAGCAAGAACTGTAGCTACCTGTTTTATTTTGAAATTCGATTCTACAACATCTTAGGTTTCTTTTATTTCATTAATCACATTAATGAAGTCCCATCATTTAAGTACCTAATCATCACAGATAAATACGACGTACACTTATGCCATCCGCATTCGCCTCGATGTCCCCTCGTGCACCGTTAGGTTAGGTAACTAACGGCAGAGCGGGGCAGGGCTAGCGCGGGTGTAAAACATAAGTAACGTCTATATAATATATCATATATACTATATAAAGTATCTATCACAGAACATCACATGATCACATCACAGATATCGCAGCAGAAGAATCATATGAAATATTGGATATACTAGGACGTCCGTGTTTTCAATACGAGCCAGTATAAAACACGGATTCCACGGTCGTAATGAATAGCCAAACCCACACCCCTAGACCCCTACGAGAGCGGCAAGCAACCCTACCAATTCTAGGGTTAGGAGACCCGGACTCGACTCCTCGAGTTGGTCTCCCACTGGACCCCAGAACCCGGTTACTTATGCTCCCCTCCTTGGGTCTATCCTAGTGCAGAAAAGTAAATAATATACAAGAGGTGACAGCTTCCGCAACCTGGAAGCGCCCCAATAAAAGAATATTACATACAAGTTTTTACATGAATGAAAATGAAAAACACTCATCTCACATAAAAACCCCCGGCTATTCAAACACGACGATCCAATATAACATATCCAGCAACACATAACATCACATGTCATCAACGTAAGTAAATATGCGCATCCCAATTGTCGTTGACGTATAGCAACGAAACCGGCGATATCACATATTACACTTACGGTCACAGAAAAGAAAGTGTAAAACTACAACAGTTGGAATCCGCAACCACCTCAGACATCACATGCCTGACCAAATGAATTACTTAGACATCGCATGCCTAACAATTATAAACCCCGCATTTTAGTCTCAAAATCGAAAACACTTTTCAATATCAAGTCGGGCAATTCAACAGGATTCCCGACATCCTGATCGAATGCTCGTCGCAAACTTCAGTAGACGGCCGCACCCCCGATACCGTCGACGAAGTGCACCAAGGCGGAACACCGCTACCGCGAGCACCCGAACGGATGCTTTCGGCGACGGGGTTCTCCTACAGTCACTTGGTCGGGGCTATGGAGTGAAGCTGTCTATTAAGTTTACCCGGCGAGTATCCGCGTACGCTACGTGATTGCGACGGACTTTTGATCACATCAAAATTCCGTGGCAACCGATCAAGTGAGACTAAATTGCTACGTTTATAACATTCATTCAGTTATCACATAACTACTTGTGAATTCCAATTATTGTATCCAATTCCAGATAAATAGAAAATGTTAAACTTTTCGATCGAACAATCGAACACCCAAGTTTTCCCGAAACTGATCAACACATGAAACAAGTCTAACAATATTCCGTTCGTGCCTCAGTACCAACGGTCCAGCCGTAGAAGGGTCAAGCCAACGCCTCACATGTGGCACGCCGTACTGCCCCAAACCCGAAGGTTCAAAGGGCAGTTCAAGACGGTCACATAATCGAGTTAAGGTTTGTGTCTTCTAGAGGGACCATCGCATTACTTGCACTACTTAGAACGTCGTTAAAGTACGGAAAGATCCAACACTTGGAAATTTCCCGACAGGAGAAAAATTGGGTATTTATATCCGGTCGAACTTTTTAACATATTCTAAAATTTATCCGGAAAGCCACACAGACAAAATTTGATACCCCGATCGAAACACCGAATCCCCAAATCAACTCAGATTATTCAACACTTGAATAAAATTTTAAAAATATCCAGAGAACTCAGCACAGTTAAATAGGAGTTACTGTGCAAACAAACCCACATAAGACGACAAAACGGCCGCCCTTCCGCCGCACAAGGCATGCTCGTGCCGCGGAAGCGCGGCGCTTTAATGGAGTTAGGGCTACGGGTTGCACAGTTAATCTTATATTTTCCTGCATGTTTTTCTGAATATTTTTAATGTGGAAAAAGACCAGATTTTAAAAATTGTACAGAGAGCAACTTTGAATCGGGGTTTCGGGTTCGTTCGGACTTCAATTTCCGTCTGGACTTCGCCTAAGGCTCTAGCTAGGCTCTGATACCACTGTAGGGTTCCTAGGCACGTAAGTGAGGTCTCCCAAGCCATCAACCATGGCAATTTCAAAAAATATGGTGCCTACAAACCCTAAACAACGGATCGTTTGCTAGATGTCTAGGCGAACATGAACTAGTTAACAATTAACTAAGGGAATACGGAAATACAACCTTTGTAGATCCGGTGCTCCACCTCCAAAGCTCCGCAACGAAGTCGTCTCCGCTGTCCAAATCAAATCCGGGCTCTAGGATCGGCTTCGTCGGAGAATGGGCAAGCTAGGTCGTCGATGTCCATGCCGAAGATGATCTACGTCGAAGCATCGATGAATCAAGCTCCACCTTCACCAAGTCATGAAACTTGTGAAGGAAACACACTCTACTACTTGGCAAGAGGTAGAGGATGAAGAAATAGGAGTTGGGTTAACTTTAGAATTGGATTTCTCACTCTTTTCCAACAATCACCATTGATGGACTTCAAGCTTCTTCACTTGAAGCATGAAGAAGGAGAAGAAAGATATTATGATAAGTTAATAGAAAAAGAAAAGAAAATGAATTCTTATCATAATTCTAACCATGGTCAAGTGTAGAGAATGAATCATGGTTAGTGTGAATGGTTAGGGTTAAGGATGAGATAAGTATGGTTGACTTTATCAAAGCTTCATGAAGCTTCAACTAAACTCCAAATCTAGCAACCATTCTTTTCTCTTTTCTTTTTATTTTCCAAAGTGAATAAACAAATAAATAAATGAATAAATAAGTAATGGAAAATAAAACCCTAACCATTCTTTTAACCATGGTTTATTCTTTGCACTTAACCAAGTAAACTTGTATCATCAAACATGATACTATCAAGTGCACAAAATCATATCGCATATGTAATGTGCACACCCGAGCGAGAAAATCCATCTTAAGTAAACCGATACTAGTTGATGCAAAGCAATATATCAAATATATAAATATGCATTAAATCATTAAATCAACACTTGATTCAATGATCCGGTCATGCGCACATAACCGACTGGTATCTAATATATCGGCTTATCGAATCAACGCTTGAATCGATAACTAGGTTATATCGCATACAACCATTCGATATATTTATCGCGAGAATAGAATACGGTATCACATACACGCATTATTCTCGATCCCGCACATATCTCATATGCGCTCCTATTTCGTTTCGCTTGAACCAGGAAACCTCTGTGTAGGACTCTAAAGACTCGTCAATACGCCGGCAGCGGATGATGATCATATCAAACATCCACAAGCCGCAAGCGGTCTGCTAAACATAACGGCCACCCGGGTATTGAGCGATCTGAAGATCGACGAGCAAGCCCGCTCACACTCCAGTGAATCCGACCAGTAACACTACCGTACAGTCCGGTCTGATCGTCTGATATGTCGCATATCTCGCCTAGGGGTGGTATACGTCAGACCCCAATAGCTCAATAAGTCATGTCGATATGAGGTCTATAACTTTTCGAGAAACTACTGGTAACACTTACCAGTAAATCTCTGCAACCCTGGCCAGCGATTTCCTGTTATAGCCAATCGAACACAGCGCAACATCAACCCCCATATACCGGGAGAGACGAATCCCCTCCTATCGCTCATTGCCTCCATGTGACTCGGGACTGTACCCAAAAACCACCGTTTTGCACGCCCTCTTGGACGTGGTAAGATGGAAATGAAAGCACAGTGGGAACCACACAAGACTCTATGACGATCTCGGGTCAACAGACTACTCTGTACCAGTGTCACCAGAGAACTGCCATCTGACGTGAGGTATAATACCATCTGGGAGTTCTCGGCGAGTCCGTCCAGTGTACCCAGTCTCTACTGAGCACCCGTATATCTCCTCTGATGTCAAACACCGATGGATATGGGATCATCCATCGCCCATCTGTATGGGTCGAGAAGGTACACGCTAGTCTACTCTGGTATATCGATGCCCCGTCTCGATACACCCACGACTAGGGACTTTGAAGGATGTACTTATGGACTACCATGTCCCCACTAGTATGATCCGCATCATAGTCCAGGTAGTCAAGTACAGATCCTAAGGGCTTTACCAACATGTAACAGAGAGACAATCAGCATACACGTTAAGGTAAAGGGTAACCAGATAGCATACTATCATGTCGAGCAAGAAAGTCCTCCCTATATATGTCCCAGCATCCACTACAATATACATCCTATGTACAGTAATGGCCTCTAGGGCATATATATAACTAACAACAACAATAGGGCTATAGCTTTATCAAAGGAACCCAGGTCCCATCAGAAGTCCAGACACATCTTAAGGCTGTATCACCTGATCAGGGAGATCATAGATTGCCGGGAGATCGAGGTCCGGAGAGTTGCTACAGAGGAGAATGCTGCAGATCCATTCACAAAGGCCTTACCTCAGATACAGTTCGAGAGGCTATTCGAGATGATAGGTCTTCGATACGCCAGTATATGGCCCTAGTGCAAGTGGGAGATTGTTAGTGTATATTCCCTAGGAGCCATTATTGTATCATACTAGTTTGTATATTACTTAATAGAAGCTTGGGATATTTACAGTTGTATTAACAGTCTTGCTCAACATAGTAGTATGCTACTTGGTTTGTATCTATCTTAATATGTGTATATGACATCATATCGAGAATGCATATTGATAGAGCCCTTAGGATCTTGCTTGACTACCAGCGTTGTGATGGCAGTCACACTAGTGGGGGCTTGGCAGTCCATAAGCACATCCTTTTTCAGGTCCCTAGTCATAGGATTATCGAGACAGGGCATCGATACTCCGGAGTAGAATAGTATGTACGCTTCTCATCCCAGTTAGGGAGATGGTCTCTCCCACAGCCATTATTACGTTGTACTGGAGATAGTATACAGGTGCTCGTTAGGTTACGAGTACACCGGACAGGACTCGCAGGGAACTGTTGGTTGATTTTATACCCGTCGTCAGTTAACAGTTCCCAGGTGACATGAGTACAGCATAGTCTGCAGACTTGACACTGCTGCTTCGTCTCGAGTGTGTTCTCACTGTTCTTAGATTGCTACCCTACCACGGCTCAAAGGAGTCGTGCAAACAGGTAGCAGTTGGGTGCAGTCCCGAAGCACTTGGAGGCAGTGGCGGTTAGACATGATTCGTCTCTCCCGGTATTGGGAGTTGATATCGCGCTGTGTTTGGAGAGCCATTACGCAAAGTCCCTGGCCAGGGCAAACGAAATTTACTGGTAGGATTTCCAGTAGCTTCTCAAGGTGTAATAGGCTTCACTCTGATACGACTTATACCGCTTTTAGGGGACTGACGCTTGCCGCCACCTAGGCCCGATATGCGATAGTCCTAGACGAACAGACCAGACTGTACGGAGATTATCACATCAGGCTCAGTAAGAGTTCGGATGGGTTTCCTCATCGGCCTTCTTATCGACATCTATCTGGGGACCGTTACGTACAGCTAGTACCGCTTGCGGCCTGTGGTTAAACCCACTGCCAACGTAGTGTCGAGTCTTTAGAGTCCCACACAGAGAGTTTCCCTGCTTCAGGAGAAATGATATAGAGGTCGTATGGTTTTACGACAGGGTTCGGACATGTACGTGTACGTATGCACGTACGATGTTCGGATAGTTTATACTAACGGGCTTTAGTTTAAGCCAGATTCTAGTATTGGATTATTGGATTTATACAGTCTCAGTATTTCCGTGTTTTCACGGATTGGAAGGGCATTCTCGTAATTAGTCAAGAAGCTTCTAGAAGAAAGATGAGGTGGAGAGCTTAGGTGGAATTTGCATTAAATGGATTAGTGACTCATGGAGTGATTCATCCAAATGAGTTAATGAAGCATTTATTGCTTAATGACTCATGTGATGATTCACCCAAAGTGAGTTAATGAAGCATGGTTGATATTATTATATGTTATTCATTTAGATAATTATCATGCTTCATATATTCACAAATGAGTTATAATTCATATCATTCTCACTTCCACATTCTCTCTCCTCAAGCTCTCTCTCTTCAAAGAACTAACCCTAATCCTCCTCATGTATGGAGATCCCAGGGTTAGCAAGACTAATAGATCCTTAATCCTCTTTTATATCCTCTAGGTTACTTTGATTAGCACTCATAGCCATCTAGTTACCTCAAGTGAGAGGTTAAAGCTTAAAGAAGTAGCTCTCGGGTGGATCTTCTATCACAACGAGGAGGCCGACAAGGAGGTGATCAACAAGAACAAGAAGGACTTGAATCTCTAGGTATAATCATCTACCATAGTAGCTAATCACTTCTAGATAGTTGTTAGTTAGGGTTTAGCAAAGATCCGTAAAGTTAGTCGATGTTAGTTTAAACAAAATGATTGTTTGACCTATTCCGCCTCCCCGCATCATGTGGGGTGTCTAACGTCGACTTACATTCATGACATTGTGAGGCTGGATGCTGAGTGATGAATTCACGGACTCGATCATGTTAGATACGTATACCCTTCAGTATTTGCATATGATTACCTTATGCTGCATTCATATTATTCTCATTGCCTTACTTATACCTGTGATAGTACACCTGCACCATTATCGATGATGCGTATGTTACACGTACACAGATTGTAGGCTAACACACTTCATCATCGATAATTGCTATGTCACTACACAATGGGATTACTGCATCATGATATGACTCTTCGCATAACCTTCTTGTGTATATACATTGATACATCCATATTTGGGCACATACATATTGTATATTCATATTGGTGCACATATACATTGATACATCCATATTTGCGCACATACACATTGTATATTCATATTGGTGCACGTATACATTGATACATCCATATTTGCGCACATACACATTGTATATTCATATTGGCGCATATACACATTGGTACCTCTATACTTGTGCATATACATATTATGTCTACATAGATAACTGGTTTTATTGGGAAATTGGGAACCGCATGTTATATTTTAAAAAACTGGAATCATTTAAAAGAGCGGTTTTCCTTTATTATGTCATATCACTGTTCCATGTTGCATGATATACGGATATGCTTACATTTCTATTATTTGTCGCATACATCATGCTATATGATTTTACGCATTGAGATAAACTGTTTTCATTAGATTTCTGGATTTGAGAACCATGGACATTTTAAAAGAGATTATGTGTTGTTTTAAAAACCCAGTTTCTCTTGATATGATATTTCAGTGCGTCCACCATGCTTTTTCTCGGTTCTGAGACGTGTGACATGTGAAACCCGATTCGAGGAGGCGGATGAGGCCGATTGCAGGTACATGGTGGACCCGGTATTGTACATTGGAGCAAGAAAGGGATGCTGTGTATACAGACGGTGAGCCTGGCAGAGGGGCTACAACCTACCGGTGATAGTATTTAGGCTCGGCGGATATCCGGAGGATACCGACCGGAGTCGAGAGATGATATGTGCCGATCCGGACTGACGGAGCCCGTGGACCGATCCGGACTGACGGAGCCCGATATATGAGGATTTACGTGCCGATGCTGGGCATGGTTTTCATGATGTTTTCGAGTGTCGATGCTAGGCACTCAGGTTCCATGATTTTGATGTGTCATGAGGGACACCATTGATTTATATCTTCATACTTTCATGCACACTCTTTTATTATATTACGTGCATACAGACATTGATTATATGGGTGGACGAGATCCACATGCATACATACATTGATTATATGGGTGGACGAGATCCACATGCATACATACCTTGATTATATTGTCGGATGATATCCGCATGCATATAGGTATTGACTACCTTGTTGGCACATATACAGACCCGGTCACCCTAGATATCATAGTATTACCTTTATGATATAGTTGACCTAGGAGTCGTTGTTTATTCGATTTCTATCTGTTGATATTTTTCTACTCAGGCAACTCACCCCCGTTGTGCCACAGTTCTTGCAGGTTGACCGCTTGGATTAGTAGAGACTTTGCTGGCACACAGTTGCATTCGGGCGTTTTGCATTGGCAGGTGGGACATTTGTATAGTACCCACTCTTGTATCTATATTTCATATTGTATCTAGTTAACTCCATCAATCAAAATTAGTAAATTGTATAAGTAATGAGACTTAATGAGATTGTGGTTGCGAGACTTAGAGTGAGGGGTTTTTCGCTATTTATGGTTTGATGTCTTGCTTATTTTTTTTTTATCTTTTGTGGTGATCTTCGCCATTGGGCGTCGTATACTTATATATATTGTCTTGCATAGTTGTGATCCGCCGTTTGGTAAAGAGCTAGCTCCCGCTTGGGGATACCATTATTCTTGTTATGTATTGTGGTTTTGGATCAAAATATACAAAGGAAGTGTTACCCAAATTTTTAAAAGACGAAACTCGTTTTCAAACTAGTAAATTTTACTTGCAATTTCATATTCCTTTTCTATGCAACAAGAAAACTTGATTTCATTATACCTTTATTTCAAAAATTCACCTCCTTTATTTTTCTTAAAAGGTTTAGATTTCTGAGTTTCAGCTTACTTGAATTCCGTTACACCTTTAGACGTTGCGTGATTCAAGTGCTGGTCACGAGCTAATATTTCGGGTCATGACAAAGTTGGTATCAGAGCATTAGGTTTAACCTTTGTTCGAGTTTATGTTTGACTATGCGGAGTCTAGGACGGGTATGTATTTCGGAACCTAGGCTTAACCTTACGGAACTTGGACTTGAACGGGGGGTATTAGACCCGAACTTTCGTTTCATAGGTTGATCCTAATTGATGGAGTAGGTAGCTTGAGTAAAGTAACGTACCGTACGTATGATCCGCGACATATTTACGATACGATAATCCACTTAAGAAACCTTAGAATGTATATATTTTTGAGACTTACGATTCTCTTCATACCCATGATTATACATCCATTTAAGATCCTCGATTCTATTCATTTCCATGATCATACTCTTATTGATACTGTTCCTTCTTATGATCATGTATCCATTCTGGATCTGTCATTTCCTTTCTTACCGTTGATCTGCTCTCTTCGATACTCGATTAAGGTTCCTGTCACCATAGTTTGAGCGCAGTTTGAGATGCTGCTAGTGTTGCGGTCAAGACGAGCTCGTATGGTACGAGGGCCGACCATTGTGTTTTCTGGTGACATGGGAACGTCTCGAGGTAGTGTTGAGTTGTGACCTCCAGTTGAGGCAAGTGTTTGGTTTTGCACCGGATGATCGGGCCATTATTAGATCTGCCAGTTGCGAGAGGACTGTTGATGTACAGCATACCTCAGAGATTTTGATGTCGCCTACCATGCAGACAGGTGACCCAGCTGTTGCTGAGATGATGAGATGTCACTTCCAGAGCATACGAGCTAAGATCGCCGGAGCTTCCAGGCAGAAATGCGACAGATGATAGCTAGTCTATCCTGATTTGAGAGACGAAGGTGATTCGTCAGATTGATGCGCCGACGCAGGCCCAATTGAGTTGAAGATTTCTATTGTGGAGAGTCTTACTCAGATCTAGAGCAGACCAATCTAGAGATGACCGCCGGTGTATCTCCTTTCCTAGAGGATTGAGACATTGTTTAGCGTGCGGATGAAGGGTATTCGCATGTCGCCTAGGCGAAGTTAAAAAATTCGAGCGATTGTCAGAAACCCATTTCCCCAAGTTTAAAGTGTTCGGAGGAACATGCAGGTAATTCTGTGGACCCTCTAGATGAATGAAATCCGAACTCGACATGATGACCATGGAACCGCTTTTGAACCTTAGGATTCGCAGCAGTTTAGTGGTGCCATCAGTGAGGCTTGGGTTTGCCCTTCTACGGCTGGTCCAGAGGTACTGTGGTATGTACCAGATATTTTTAGACCATGCTCAGGTGCTAAGCTTTCGGGAAATTTTGGGACTTCGATGATGTAAGTGCACGGCGGCGGCCCGGCCGTCTGAACGAGGCCAAAATGCGGAATATAAAACTTTTCTATAAACTAGAACCGGCACTACCGCGCACTTTGAAACCCGGATCAGGCCATTAACCTACTCCTACCAAACTAGAGAAGGGGTAGAGAGATATACCGAACGATCCGTATCCTTCAGTCTTCTCATCGTCGTCCCGATCTCCCCGCGGAATCTCCGGTCTTCATCTCCTCGTCGGAAGGGCACCACATCGCCGGGTTCTTTTACGGGCTCCCACCTCTGAACCGAGGCAACTCGGGCACGAAGTTGGCGAGTCGAAGTGTCCAAGAATTGCTGTAGAATAAGTGTAGAACTATTTTTTCTCTTGGGGTTGTATGAAGTTGCCCTTTTGATGGAGGTGAAGAAAATGAACTTTTGGAGGAGGAGCTATGGGATTTTTGCAAAGCCAAATGAGAGTGTTTTCCCCCACACAAAAAATTGGGACATCCCCCCTTCCCTCTTGTGGCCGGCCCTTTACTAGAATGATGGGAGAGAGTGAGCAAAAATAATGCAAGAGAGAGAAAAGAGTGATGATGAGATGAGATGATCACAAACAAAGTCCAACACTCCATCAATCATCATAACTCCAAAAGTCAAGCAATCATGAAGTAAAGAAGTCAAATGAAAGTGCACCATCATGAAACAATCATGATGCAAAAGTCTTCTCAATTGTTAATTACACAATTGCAAATAACCCCCTCCACCAATTTTCAGCCAAAGAAAGGAAACATAGGAAAATGGCCGAAACGGAATGCAAACTGGAAACTTCAAAAAACTGATCCCGTAATAAATTATAGGAAAACACCGCGACTGTATATACATACCCGCATTTGTTTTCCGACCGAATACAAATGCAATGAGACAAAATCTGCACTGTACAATACTAGGATCCGTCTTAAACCAAAGCCCGCTAGTATTTTCCGTCCGATCATGATCGGTGCAATACCGCACGTATCTGATTGAACCCTGCCATATCTCCATACGGCCTCTACAGCGTTTCCCCGAAACTTGAGAAAACGGTCTGTGGGGGACTCTAAAGACTCGTCAATACTTTGGTTGTGGATTTAACCACTAGCACGTTAGAGGTATTAACCATACGTAATGGGCTACCAGGTATTGACCAAAAGGGACGTCGATGAGCGAACTCATCCTGACACCCTACTGAGCCTGTCAGTGATAATATCCATACAGTCTGTCCGTTCGTCTATGAGCATCGCATGGCGGGACTAGGGGGTTGGTAAAAGTCAGACCCCCAAAAGCGGTACAAGTCGTGTCGGAGTGTAGTCCAGAACACCCTGAGACACTACTGGAATACCTACCAGTAAATCTCCTGCCTTGGCCAAGGACTTCGTGTAATGGCTCTTCTAGACACAGCGCGACCTCACCCCTAATACCGGGAGAGACGAACCCCTGCAGATCCGCTCACTGCCTCCATGTGGCTCGGGACTATACCCAACTAAAACCCATTTGCACGTCTCCATTGAGCGTTGTAGGGTAGTAATCAAAGTACGGTGGGAACTCACACGAGACAAATGACAATCTCAGGTCAATGAACTAACTTGTACATATGTCACCAGGGAACTGCTATCTGACGTCTGGTATAATCCCAACTAGCATGTTCCTGGCGAGTCCTGTCCGGTGTACTCATAACCCAATGAGCACCTGTATACATCTTAGGTGAACCAACTGACACCAGTGGCTTGTGAGACCGGCCACCGCCCCTTGTCGGTGTCTCGAATGTATACACTAGTCTACTCTGGAGTATCGTTGCCCTGTCTCGAAACTCCCACGACTAGGGATCGTTTAAGGATGTGCTTATAGACCCCAGCTCCTATATATATGATCGCCCTCATACTGCTGGCAGTCAAGCAAGAATCCTAGGGGCTCTATCAACGTGCAATTGCGACCTGTAAGGTCACCTAAAGCAGTACACGATAATAAAGATAAACCAGATAGCATACTATCATCTTGAGTAAGACTGTCCTACCGGCATAGGTCCTCCCTCAATCATTGCAATCACGTGCCTGTGATCCAATAATTGACTCTGAGGGCACCATCTCCAACAATCTCCCACTTGCACTCAAGGCTAATTATTGCGATGTCGCATACTCACAGCCCGTGTGATACCAAACACCCAACTCCTCTACTAGTCAGTCTCACAAAGCTCGTTTACGAAACTATTGCGTTCGAGGAATAGCCTCAGTGAGTGGATCCGCCCTGATGTTTCTTTCTATGTCTCTCTATTTCTCAAGTTCGCGGAGAAAGCCATCTCCCGAAATGAGCAATACATGTCTTAGAATAAGTCTGGGTATCTGATGGGACCTATTTCATAAATGAACTCCAAATCCAAATTTCTTAGACTGTATCGTCAACTGAACTTAATCAGTATCCTGCGCCATGCCTCCCTCAGTATCTGCTTGGATCACCTGTCCAGAATACTGCCCCTCGTCAGAGGCAAAACTATAACTCTGACAGTTACTCTGTTATCCAGGTCACCTTGGAAGCCAGGAATGATAACCGTCTCCCGAATGAGGCTGACGTTATCATCTCCCTAGAACATCCACCTATGTTCTAAAACTGCTTCCGAACGTTTTTCCAGGATTGGATCAATATCAACTTATTGCATCTAGTGCAAAAACAATATCTGGTATGGTACTTGACATCTCATAATTGACTCAATTGCCTAAGCAAGTGATCTGCCAATCATGCACATCCCTCTCCTCTTTAGTCTATAAGACACTTTTAGAGAGGGTGACTCCATCACCTGCAGGTACACTACCGTGCCAGGAGTCGTCCATTTTAAAACACCTTTAGAATGCTGTCTAAGTACTCAGATTGGGAGACTACCCAAATCTAGATCTAAAACCACAGATCTAGTAACCAGAATGTCTGATATAATATCCAAGCCTTATGTGGAGAAACCACTGTGTGACAACCAAAGTATAACCGATCGTAGTATAAGAATATCATTTCCTACTCTGTGTATGTCATCCAAATACCAGGACATCACACCCTACTACCTTCTTAACAGATCCATCCCCTATTCTGATGAAGTCAAACCTATAACTATCACATCAGAAATAGATGATCTATCTCCGCTATTTCTGCTTTAGTCTTTTAATAGAAATAAGCCACTTGTCCACCAATGCTTCCGCTGCTCCCACTGACTACGACAACCCTCTGGCAGAATCATATACACGTGCACTTCTAAAGCTTGTTTAGAACGACGCTATACTCATCCTCCTGCCGGGTCTCACAGTCTGGATCAACAGCAATGGCAATTCTGGGTAAACAAGAACCTCCCTGTCACCGTCTTTGACCATACCGAAGTACCTCTCGAGTGCCTAAGGTTACCCACCATATCTGCGGAGTGGCCAATGGAATGTTAAACCAGATTGAATCTTTAGGTTCTTATCAAATTTTCAGTAATCGTTTGCGATTCTGGAATCACTTCCAGTTCTACCATACTCCCACTTCTGTTTTCTGAAAAAATCCATGTTACTTAAAACTGTGGCGAGTCTAGAACAATATCACTATTGATCTTCCAGATGGTAGAAAATCAACCCTCGTCATAGCCCGGGTCAACCCACAAACAGCCATTACAGAAGCGTGCCTTGAGTTATCCAGAGTCTGGTTTTAAGCATAAGCCGGAAAACTCCCCGTACCTTAACAATGTTAAGATATGAACTGTTCTATATCCAATACAGAAACAGAGGCACTGATTTAATTGAACCAGATTCAAATCATGCAGCTGTCTCCAGTGCATGTCAACTAAATGGAGAGAGGCCGATCAGCATTACTCAACTTTGGAGTGCTTCCATTTATGAGTAACCTGAAAGAGAAGCAAGTTCTCTTAAAACCATTACTATCAACTGAACACCATACACAAGTATCTACATCTTCGATCACCTTGAAGAATCCTGATACTTGCAATACCTGGTTCTCTACTTTACTCTTATACCTATAACTTCTCAAAACTCAGACCTTGTATTTCTACGAAACACTTGTCTAAGAACTAAAGAAGTCATAAGTAAACCAAATATAGTATGAGGACCAACCCCTCTGTCCTAATGGACACTGGACAACATACAATACTCTCTATAAGTCCCCTGAGTTTAATAACTCATTCCCCGTGTGTTGTAGGTTGAAAACTGTACTTATGGTTAAGAAGAATTACACCGCTGTTTAATGCTCCTTGCCTAACCATCAACTGATACAGGTAAATGTCATAAACATAATTTCAAAAAGGTATATCTCACTCTATAAAAATAGGCGTACAGATATATCAATTTGAAATTGGTGCATAACAGCGGATATTCAAAACCAAATATTTGCCGTCCGGCAAACAACCCAGGTGATTTCCTCAAATATCACCAATTACAACGAATTCCGATATAATGAGGACGATCACCTAATTCCCAATAACTTACTCCCACTCATCATCTGTAAAGCCATACAGATGTGAGAATCATACTTGGTAAATACATACCCTGGAGCAAGGGCTAATTGGGAAACCAGTTTTCTTTTAACAGTACACAGTGAAACTGAACATGTAAATGTTTCGTAGGGGTATCCTGGTATTCCTAGTAATGCCTCTTCCATTATCCAGATTCATAACTATAACCGTATATTTCTTTGCCATCTCTCCAAATCCATTTATATGTCTTTAGTCATTACCTTCTGTACACCCCTTTAGGCTAAATGGTTTTCTTCCTTCCCTACCGTTCGGCACCAGCCTATGGTTTGGAAGAAGACTATCCAATAAGCATAATTGGTTTACTGTCCTAATCCTAGGAGCACTCGCAATGCGAGAGAAGGTAAAGATAAAAGACAACTGAATAAAACCTTATTCCTATTTCTCCTGAACCAGAATGCATCCCCGAACTGGAACAAGTTCCTTTCGAGTTCGTATATAACCATACGATGGAATATCCAATAAACTGTGGATTTTCATAGTGATACGGAGTGTCCTGGAGAAATACAAAGTGAAGTGGGAGTGGTAATGAAATACTTGGTTTGGTCGTGAATAGCAGTCGCAATTTACTTTGCCCTCTTACTAATCCCTTTATTTGTCTTAACTTAATACCTTCTGTACACCACACTTAGGCTAATCGGCTTTCTTCATTCCCTACCGGTCGGCACCTGCCTATGGTTTGGAAGAAGACTATCCAATAGGCGTAACGAGTGTACTATCCCCAAATCCAAGGAGCACTCGCAACCTGAGATAAGGTAAAAGGAAAAGACAACTGAATAGTCCTACTCTTTTTCTCCAGAACCGGAAACCATCCTCGAATAAATTCCTTCGAGTTCGTATATAACCATACGATGGTTTTATCCAATGGAAGTGAACGTTCATAGTAATACGGGGTGTCCTGGAGAAATGGGTAAAAGTAGGAGTGGCAATGAGGTTTGCAATTCTGACAATCCAAAAGCCGGTGTTTAAGAAGGTTCGGTTAATTTTGGTCACTGGGTCATAGTTTAGGGTCGGGTCATGGTCGCTGCCAAGGAGAGAGAGAGAAAAGAAACACTCAGCGTGCACTCTAACCTAGATCAGAATGGTTACCAAATTATCTAATCAGGAAACCTCCCACTGTAACGTCAAATTCTTCCCCAAACCTGAAAGAAGAATTAGTCGGGATCACCCGAGGAGTAAACCAACTCATCAGTAGGAATCGGGATCCAACTATCATCGCATGATAACGTGATGGAATCCACTCACGTTATCACACTCCAGAAGGTATGCGCATATCTGGCAAGTTTCAGTTTCTTCAGAAACTCCCGATGTGATTTTTTCCCCATGCTCTTATAACCTTGACTTTGGCCAACAAATCATAAGTCACATATCAAGTTCTACCCGTCATTCTCCAGGTTAATTTGAACCCACCCGTACCTACCCTTGACTTTGGCCAACAAGGCAGTACGACTGTCCCAAACCATCGCATCTATCTATGCTGCATATGAATATCCAATAGCTACCAATCACTGTGCCTTGACTTTAGCCAACAAACACAGCTTGAATACTATTGACTATTCATATGAAATGACGGAGGGCTACGAATGGTTTTTGGCGAAAAACCTTTAACGTAATGAACTTGATATCGTTGAAGGAACTGGATAGCTTTATAAAAATATAGTAACGAAAACCTTTGCTAAAGAGGTCACTCCCGGTGAAGGGATCTCGGCTCCTTCCCCGTAGAATGAGGTGCAGGATATTCCAACTGAATACCACGATGCAAAGCAAAAGGCAATCGGCTATAGTGAAGTTACTGCCATGACGCAAACTTCTGTCCAAGGGGTCACTCCCGGTGAAGGGATCTCAGCCCTTGCCTCGTCGACTGAGGTGCTGGATATTCATAACCGAATACCACTTTGCAAAACAAAAGAGAACGTTCTTGCAATAACAGCTTTGTGAAAAATTGTTCCAACAACATCAGAATAGGTTTGTTTAGCTTGCATTGATCCGAATCAATACAGTCCCATCAATTGATCACACCAATAAAGAACAAAATTAATGATGTACGTATATGCCGTCCGCATTCTCCACTGGGTCCCATCACCCGTTAGGTTACTTAACTAACGACAGAGCGGGGACTGGACTAACACGGATGCAAAACATATACAACATCTACTAGTATATATATCAATATATAATATTCGCTCAAGGCATGATAAAAATTCAACATCACAGAAATGTAATAAGCATCACAGAACAATACAGATATCTGGGATCCCCGGGTTTCATAGAGCCGCTACTGAAACCCGACGTTCCCTTGGTCGTGTGGATAGCCTGTGCAATGAAATCCTAGACCCCTACGGGCGCGGCAAGTTACCCGCCAAAACCTGAAGCGAGGCAGCCCCCTTCAGCAACATGAATGGACCACCCAGCACTTCACGGGATCCGGTAACTTGGGCACCCCTCCTTGGGTCAACCTGTACCCCCTACGAAGGCGGCGAATAGCCCGCCAATTCTAAAGTAAAGCCCCCTCCGTCTCAACGCCATGAGATGCGGGCCCGTTGCCCTCTAGAATCCGGCAATCCGTGCACCCCTCCGCGGGGTAATCCTAGTATAGAAAGTAAAATATACATACAACGGGTACATCGACCTCAGCCCGGTCGTGCCCTAAAAGAATAATATACAAACAGGCAGTGACGGCAATCCACATGTCGGACGCTCGCCCCGCAATATCAAATGTACATATAAAACAAAACTGTACTAACATTGCATCAAGGCTATCCACCACGACAATCCGCAACATCACAGCACAACACAGAACATCAAAGTGAATGTCATGTTCGCAAATCCGTCTAAAAGGGCTATAGTAGTTAGACAGGATTTACCGATCAAATGACATTCACGGTCGCAGATATAATGTAAATACTGTGAACTAACAATTTTAAAATTTTCGATCGATCAAATTTACCGAAGTGGGCCCCAAGCACTACTGTAGCACTCAAAGAAAGTCAGGACCCAAACAGAATATTCCAAAACCCCCATTTTCAATTCAGGAATCCACTGTAAAAATTTGATGCATTGATTACACTTTACTGCCGCGGAACTGCAACCAGAACAGAGGTTTGGCCGCGGTTCCGCGGTCCTACTAAGGAATCAGTGCATCGAATTTTTCCAGAATGCTTAAAAACACCTGAATGAATTTCTGCAATACACCAAATTATTTTTCGAGCACAAAAAATTTCGGCAGAGAACTGAACCAGAAAAACGCGGTTTTTGGAAAATCCGATCGATAGAACTTGTAAACACGTTAGAGCAAGCTAGACTAGGTTAATGGCGTGGCTCTGATATCAGTGTAAGTGCACGGCGGCGCCCCGGCCGTCTGAACGAGGCCAAAATGCGGAATATAAAAATTTTCTATAAACTAGAACCGGCACGACCGCGCACTTTGAAACCCGGATCGAGCCATTAACCTACTCCTAGCAAACTAGAGAAGGGGTAGAGAGATATATCGAGCGATCCATGTCCTTCGGTCTTCTCGCCGTCGTCCTGATCTCCCCGCGGAATCTCCGGTCTTCATCTCCTCGTCGGAAGGGCACCATATCATCGGGTTCTTTTACGGGCTCCCACCTCTGGACCGAGGCAACTCGGGCACGAAGTTAGCGAGTCGACGTGTCCAAGAATTGCTGTAGAATAAGTGTTGAACTATTTTTTCTCTTGGGGTTGTATGAAGTTGCCCTTTTGATAGAGGTGAAGAAAACGAACTTTTGGAGGAGGAGCTAAGGGATTTTTGCAAAGCCAAATGAGAGTATTTCCCCCTACAAAAAAAATTGGGATAGCCCCCCTTCCCTCTTGTGGCCGGCCCCTTACTAGAATGATGGGAGAGAGTGAGCAAAAATAATGCAAGAGAGAGAAAAGAGTGATGATGGGAAGAGATGATCACAAACAAAGTCCAATACTCCATCAACCATCATAACTCCAAAAGTCAAGCAATCATGAAGTAAAGAAGTCAAATGAAAGTGCACCATCATGAAACAATCATGATGCAAAAGTCTTCTCAATTGTTAATTGCACAATTGCAAATAACCCCCTTCACCAATTTTCAGCCAAAGAAAGGAAACGAAGGAAAATGGCCGAAACGGAATGCAAACTGGCAACTTCAAAAAACTGATCACGTAATAAATTACAGGAAAATCCCGCGACTGTATATACATACCCGCATTTGTATTCCGACCGAATACAAATGCAATGAGACAAAATCTACACTGTACAATACTAGGATCCGGCTTAAACCAAAACCCGCTAATATTTTCCGTCCGATCATGATCCGTGCAATACCGCACGTATCTGATCGAACCCTGCCATATCTCCATACGGCCTCTACAGCATTTCGCCCGAAACTTGAGAAAACGGTCTGTGGGGGACTCTAAATACTCATCAATAGTTTGGTTGTGGATTTAACCACTAGCACGTCAGAGGTATTAGCCATACGTAACGGGCTACCAGGTATTGACCAAAAGGGACGTCGATGAGCGAACTCATCCTGACACCCTACTGAGCCTGTCAGTGACAATATCCGTACCGTCCGGTCTGTTCGTATATGAGCATCGCATGGCGGGCCTAGGTGGTTGGTAAAAGTCAGACCCCCAAAAGTGGTACAAGCCGTGTCGGAGTGTAGCCCAAAATACCCTGAGATACTACTGGAATACCTACCAGTAAATCTCCTGCCTTGGCTAAGGACTTCGTGTAATGGCTTTCCTAGACACAGCGCGACCTCACCCCCAATACCGGGAGAGACGAACCCCTGCAGATCCGCTCACTGCCTCCATGTGGCTCGGGACTGTACCCAACTAAAACCTGTTTACGCGTCTCCTTTTAGCATGGTAGGGTAGTAATCAAAGTACAGTGGGAACTCACACGAGATAAATGACGATCTCAGGTCAATGAACTAACCTGCACACATGTCACCAGGGAACAGCTATCTGACGTTTGGTATAATCCCAACTAGCATGTTCCCGGTGTAAGTCCACGTTGCCCACCCCGGTGCTTGCGGGGAGGCGGAAAACGGAATAAAAATCGAATTTTTATGAACTTAGGCAACATGGACTAGACTATGAAGGATATTTGCTAAACAAAAACAAGCTAAAGCTAACTAGAAACTAGCTAAGTGCTAGAAAGGTTATACCTTGGGCTTTATGTCCTTCTCTCCTTGCTCCTTGGAGTGGTGGAAGGAGGTCACCTTTGTCGTCTACTCACGTCGAAGAAAGATCCACCCGAAAGCCTCGACCTTTGGCTTCAACTCCAAGCTAGAAGTAACTAGGGTGCAAGAAGTGCTAGTCCTTAAACCCTAGATGAGAGTAGAGATTATCAAGAAAGGGTTTTTCTCAAGCTCAAGTGTTTCTCAACACATGAGAGGGGAGAGCTTGAGAGAGAGGAAGAACAAGAGAGAGAAAATGAATGATAGAATGAGAATAAAATGAACCATTCTCACATATATGTGTGTATTATTTTAATTAGATAATTAGTAAGATAATTGTCATGGCTTAATCAAGACATGACCATTATCATTTCATTTTTAATGCAAATTGCAAGGATCAAAAAGCATCTTCCAAATGAAATGATGATGGTCAAAGTGTCAACCAAGGTCAATAAGTCAAGAAGGTCAAATGGTCAACAACCATAACCATGCACAATTATTAAACTAATATCAATTAACCATAATACACACATAAGCATTAGGGTTAACAAAATGACAATAGTCATTAACCCTAATCAAGGTCCTCTCCCTCTGTCTCAAGCAACTGTGCATACGCACCCGTATTCGTGATCCGAGGAATACAAATACAATGAGAAAAACCAATCCCAAATCATATACTAGGATCCGGCTTAAACCAAAGCCCGCTAGTATAAGCTGTCCGGACAGCAAACGTGCACAAGTGCGCGGATGTGAACGAACACTGTTGCAAAACCATGCGACCTCTACTCATTTTGCCTAAAGGCGAATAACTCTCTATGTGGGACTATAAAGACTCGACACTACGCTGGCAGTGGGTTTAACCACAGACCGCAGGCGGCACTAGCTGTACGTAGCGGTCCCCAGGTAGATGTCGATAAGAAGACTGACGAGGTGAACCCCATCTGAACTCCTACTGATCCTGTATGTGACAATCTCCGTACAGTCCGGTCTGTTCGTCTGATACATCGCATGGCGGGCCTAGGGGGGCGGTGAACATCAGTCCCCTAATAGCGGTACAAGTCGTGTCGGAGTGTAGCCCAGAACACCCTGAGATAACACTGGAAACCTACCAGTATATCCCGCTTGCCCTGGCCAGGGACTACTCGTGTAATGGCTCTCCTGGACACAGCGCGATGTCAACCCCCAATACCGGGAGAGACGAATCCTGTCTAACCGTCACTGCCTCCAAGTGCTTCGGGACTGCACCCAAAAACTACCTGTTTGCACGACTCCTTTGAGCCGTGGTAGGGTAGTAATCAAAGTGCAGTGGGAACACACTCGAGGTGAAGTGACAGTGTCAAGTCAGCGGACTGAGCTGTACTCATGTCACCTGGGAACTGATAACTGACGATAGGTATAATACCAACCAACAGTTCCCGACGAGTCCTGTCCAGTGTACTCGTAACCTAACGAGCACCTGCATACTATCTCAAGTACGACGTACTGACGGTTGTGGGACAGACCGTCTCTCACGCTGGGATGAGAAGCGCATACGCTAGTCTACTCCGGAGTATCGATGCCCTGTCTCGATAGTCCAACGACTAGAGACCTGTATAAGGATGTGCTTATAGATCACCCAGCTCCCACGAGTGTGAGCGCCATCACAACGCTGGTAATCAAGCAAAGATCCTAAGGGCTCTACTAATATGTATATCAGCGATATGCTAAAATAAACACATGCACATATTAAAGCAGAGACAAACAAAGTAGCATACTACCATTTCGAACAAGATTGTATATACAACTGTGAATATCCCAAGCATCCATCAAATAATATACAAACTAGTATGATACAGTAATGGCCTCTAGGGCATATACACTAACAATCTCCCACTTGCACTAAGGCCATGTACTGGCGTATCGAAGACCTATCATCTCGATCAGCCGCTCGAACTGAGTCTGGGGTAGGGCCTTCGTGAGTGGATCTGCAGTGTTGTTCTCCGTATTTACTCTCTTCACCTCGATCTCCTGGCGATCTACGATCTCCCTGATCAGGTGGTACCACCTCAAAATGTGCCTGGACTTCTGATGGGACCTGGGTTCCTTCGCTAAAGCTATAGCTCCGTTGTTGTCGCAATACAGCGGTATTGGATCAACAATGGTAGGAACCACCTGAAGCTCCGTGAGGAACTTCTTCATCCAGACAGCTTCCTTTGCGGCATCGCAAGCAGCTATGTACTCCGCTTCCATAGTTGAGTCTGCAACGGTCTCCTGCTTGGAACTCTTCCAGCAAACCGCCCCTCCATTGAGGGTAAAGACATAACCCGACATGGACTTGGAGTCATCCTTGTCACTCTGGAAGCTGGAGTCAGCAAAGGCCTCAAGCTGGAGGTCTTTTCCGCCATACACCAAGAACATCTCCTTAGTCCTTCTCAGGTACTTGAGAATGTTCTTTACCGCTATCCAGTGTTTCTCCCCTGGGTTCGACTGATACCGGCTTACAACGCTCAATTCGTATGCTACATCTGGTCTGGTACACAACATCGCATACATTATAGAGCCTACCGCAGAAGCGTAGGGTATAATAGACATGCGATCCCTTTCCAAATCAGTCTTGGGAGACATCTCTTTGGAGAGGGTGATCTCATGACAAGCCGGTAGATTACCGCGCTTGGAATCTTCCATACTGAACCTTTTCAGTATGGTGTCGATGTACCTTGACTGCGAAAGTCCCAACATCCTCTTAGATCTATCACGATAGATCTGGATCCCCATAATGTAGTTGGCATCGCCCAGGTCCTTCATGGAGAACCTCTGCGACAAGAATCCTTTGACTGACTGTAGCATAGGAATATCATTTCCTATTAGGAGAATGTCATCCACGTACAAGACGAGGAATACCACAGTTCTCCCTACAATCTTACTGTAAATGCATGGTTCATCTGGGTTTTTGATAAAGTCGAATTCTTTGACAGTATCATCAAAGCAGATGTTCCAACTCCGCGATGACTGCTTAAGTCCATAAATGGACTTGAGCAACTTGCACACTCTACCGCTGCTCCCACTCTGAATGAATCCCTCCGGCTGATCCATATAGACGCACTCTTCCAAATTTCCATTTAGGAAAGCCGTCTTTACGTCCATCTGCCAGATTTCATAATCGTGGAAGGCAGCAATGGCAAGAAGGATCCGAATGGATTTCAGCATAGCCACTGGAGAAAAGGTCTCGTCATAGTCCAAACCAGGTCTTTGACGAAAACCTTTTGCAACAAGTCTAGCTTCATAGGTCTCAACCTGCCCATCTACACCAATCTTCTTTCTGAAGATCCATTTTCATCCTACGGGTTTCACCCCTTCTGGAGCAAAGTCCAAAGTCCAAACTTTGTTGGTGTACATGGACTCTATCTCGGCCCGCATTGCATCCAGCCATTTTACCGAGTCGCCGCTCTGAATGGCTTTCTGGAAGCTAGTAGGCTCACCATAAGCCATGGTGCAATCCTCTCTATCCCCGTCTATGAGAAAACCGTAGTATCTCTCGGGCGGATGAGACTGCCTACTACTCCTGCGGAGTGGCGCTGGGATGTCCGGTTCTCTTGAAACCTCTGGTTCTTCCAAGCTTTCAGTAATAGCTTGTGGTTCTGGAATCTCTTCCAGGTCTACTACGCTCCCACTTGCTTCTTTTTCTAAAAACTGATGTTCTAGAAAGTGGGCATGACGAGAAACAAAAACCTTTTGTTCCTCTGCGTAATAGAAAAAATACCCCCTGGAGTTCTTTGGGAATCCCACAAACTTACACAGTACCGAGCGTGCCTCGAGCTTGTCCGCATGCTGCTTTTTTACAAAAGCTGGACATCCCCATATCTTCAGGTACTTAAGACAGGGTTTCTTCCCACACCACATCTGATATGGTGTGGTAGGCACAGTCTTGGAGGGAACCTTGTTCAAAAGATATGCAGCTGATTCTAATGCATAACCCTAGAAGGATCGCGGCAACTCGGCCTTACTCATCATGGATCGAACCATATCCAATAGGGTTCGATTCCTTCTTTCCGATACACCGTTGTGTTATGGTGTGTATGGGGGAGTAAGTTGAGAGAGAATTCCATTCTCTTTTAAGAAGCCCAGAAACTCGGCACTCAAGTATTCGCCACCTCGATCAGATCTCAGTTCCTTGATACTTTTGCCTGTTTGTTTTTCAACTTCATTCTTGTATTCCTGAAATTTCTCAAAGGCCTCGGATTTGTGCTTCATTAAGAAGACATGCCCATACCTAGAGAAATCATCTGTGAAAGTAATGAAGTATGAATAACCACTTCGCGCATGTGTAGACATTGGACCACACACATCACTGTGTATGAGTCCCAAGAGCTCGCTCGCTCTTTCTCCGTGTCCAGTGAACGGAGTCTTTGTCATCTTTCCCATGAGACAAGATTCACAAGTGGCATAAGACTGGTACTCGAACGAATCCAAGTATCCTTCTTTATGTAACTTTGTCAACCGTGTCTCATTAATGTGACCCAGTCTACAATGCCATAAGAAAGCCTGATTTAATTCCGGAGACTTTCTTTTAAGTGTGTTCTGGACACTGAAGACCTGAGCTTGATTCAAAACGTATATACCGTATTTCAATGTACCTGACCCAATCGGCACTTGATTTAGGTGGATGTTTACTACATCGCTTACAAAAGTAAAATCATATCCTTCCTTAGAAAGTAAGGATACAGATATGATGTTACAAGTCGCACCTGGTACATAAAAACAGTCACGTAGAATCAATATCTGCCCAGTTGTCAGTCCTAGATGATATTCCCCTATGGATTCAGCATACATGCTCATTCCGTTAGCAACCCTGAGAGTCATATCACCTTTCCTGATAACCCTACGGTTTCTCAAAGCCTGTAACGAATTACAGATATGAGATCCTGATCCGGTATCCAATACCCAGGAAGTAGGGTTAACTGACATACAGTTCTCTATCACAAACACACCCGAAGTCGAACCCACAACATGCTTCGAATTCTGGCTACTGGCTTTACTAGCCCTGCAATCCTTCTGCCCATGTTCATTCCCGTAACAATAGGAACATCCTTCTTTTACTACATCTGTTCCTGAAACTTCTGCCCTTCCCTTTCTTTCTACTTCCCTAGTTTCCTTTAGGGTAGTAGGCAGAGACTGTTGAACTGAGTCAGCATCTGACCCGTTCTTCAACGTGGTCTTCAGGTCCGAGAGCTCAAAAGAGCTGGTCTCTGTAAGGACGTTGCCCCTTACAGATGACCCGATAGCCAACCTCGCTGGAAGCAATTCGTTCGAGGTCTCATATCTTGCGATACGAGATTGCTCTCCATATAAATCTTTGTTATGGAGGAAGATAGAAGCTGAGTCCATCTTCTCGTGCTGCCTCTGGTATATACCATCAACTGAGGCTAACACGAGGCACTTGGCTTTCGCACAGTCTTCTTCCGATGTCCTACGAATATCAATATCCGTGACAGGGGAAACTGGACCTGAGACGGCAGGGGTTGGATCAGTCAAGAGGTGTTCCAGCTTGTCCTGGGCAATGGACATCTGGACAGACCTTTGCCAGTCATAACAGTCAGATTCAGTCATTTTATTATTTAGATGTAACCTAGGTGCGGTCACAGGGTCGCTGCAATTAAGAGAGAGAGAGAAGAAAACACTTAGCATGATGCTCTTGCAAGTTTAGATTGGTTTTTAATTTATCTAAACAGGATGGCTCCCACTGTCTCTCGAATCCCTCTTCAAACCACAAAGGAAGAATTAGTAGGGATCTTTCTCACCATACAATACTTGCTTAACCGTTCAACCAGGCCAGTGTCGCTACTTCGAGGGAGGTTTTCCAACGCTTTCGCGAAGTTCCTTAATTAAGTAACCTCTTTTCCCTATGGGCGTAGCCCCGCTAACACCTTTCTAGACACCTACTTGGTTTATAGCATTGATCGTTAAGTGAGAAAGTTCCCGAGGAGTAGCATATACTCACAGTAGGATCGGGATCCAAATATCATCGCGTGATAAAACTGAAGGAATCCTACCAGAATCATCACACTCCAAATGGTATGCAGCGCTAGCAAGTTTCAGTACTTATGAAACTCCCGGTGTGGATTTTTGCCCCATGCTCTTATGACCTTGACGAAGGCCAACATATCATAAGTCACATGTCAAGTTCTACCCGTCATTATCCAGGTTAATTTGAACCCACCCGTACATACCCTTGACGAAGGCCAAAATAGTAGTATGACTGTCCCAAACCAATGCATCTATCTATGCTACAGATAAATATTCAGCAGCTACCAATCACTATGCCTTGGCGAAGGTCAAAATACATAGCGAATACTACTGAATATTTAACCGAAATGACGGAGGGCTACGAATGGTTTTGGCGAAACCGTGAACGTAGTGAACTTGATATGATCGATGGAACGAGATAGCTTTTAAAAGGAGTGGTTCAAGCTCCGCGTTTAAAATGCTGGTTTTTGAAAAAGAACCGAGTGGTTTTCAAAGTGTTCCAACGACTTTTACTTGGTTTATTTTCTTGCATTAGTTCTTTTAATGCGTCCCATCATTTAAGCCTACCATTGCAGAAAACAACCAAAATATGACATACGCTTATGCCATTCGCATTCGCCACGGGGCCCCGTCATCACCCGTTAGGTTACTTAACTAACGACAGAGCGGGGGCTGGGCTAGCGCGGCTGTAAAACATAAGCAACGCCTAAATAGTTATCATATATAAATATATAGCAATGATAGACATTACAGATCACAGATGAATACATTGGATATACTAGGAATCCGCAATCCGTTTGAGCCTGCAACGAAAAGCGGATTACACGGTCGCGGTGAATAGCCAATACCCCATCCAAGACCCCTACGGGTGCGGCAAACTACCCGCCAAGTACCCGAAGCGAAGCAACCTCCCTCAACACCGTGAGTAGGCCACTCAGCACTTCGAGATACCCGGTAGTTTGTGCACCCCCTCTATGGGTCTATCCTAGGAGCAAAAACAGTAAAAAGAATTATACAATGACGGCTACAACCCCGACCCGGTTGCGCGGCCATACAAATAATATTATTACATCAATTTACATATTACAATGAATGAAAGAAAAGGCAAAACTCATCTCACATCCACCCCGGCTATTCATCCGCGGCAATCCAATCCATTCATATACACATACCATCATCAATCACAGATCACAGATATGTATAACCCCGACTAATCGACATATAGCGATTAGCCGACGTTCAATACATATAAACATCACAGATATAACCTTTTAGTCAAAGTGTATTGAAGTTCGATAAAAAATACGGATTTATAGGCCCCCAAAAACAAATTTCTATTCTGGAAAACCTGGGCACATATAAACCATCTTAAAAATCCCAAAACCAAGCCAGAAATACACTGCACCAAACTCGACCCAGTGAAGAGCCAAGACGGGCGCGGTTGCGCGGCAATAGCTTGCTATTGCCACGGAACCGTGGCTCTTTGGTCGAATCACTGGATCGTTTTTGGTGGCTTTCTTCACAAAACCCTGAAATGATTTTTGGAGTATGATTTATTTTGTTTTGAACAGAAAAAATTTTAACAGAAACTTAGGGTTTTGAAAACTCGGTTTTTCGATTTTTCCGATTCGAATTTCGATACACTCTACTACCTAGCTAGTTTATGTTTAGTTAGGCTCTGATACCACTGTAAGTCCATGTTGCCCACCTCGGTGCTTGCGGGGAGGCGGAAAACGGAATAAAAATCGAATTTTTATGAACTTAGGCAATATGGACTAGACTATGAAGGATATTTGCTAAACAAAAACAAGCTAAAGCTAACTAGAAACTAGCTAAGTGCTAGAAAGGTTATACCTTGGGCTTTATGTCTTTCTCTCCTTGCTCCTTGGAGTGGTGGAAGGAGGTCACCTTTGTCGTCTACTCACGTCGAAGAAAGATCCACCCGAAAGCCTCGACCTTTGGCTTCAACTCCAAGCTAGAAGTAACTAGGGTGCAAGAAGTGCTAGTCCTTGAACCCTAGATGAGAGTAGGGGTTTTTCTCAAGCTCAAGTGTTTCTCAACACATGAGAGGGGAGAGCTTGAGGGAGAGGAAGAACAAGAGAGAGAAAATGAATGATAGAATGAGAATAAAATGAACCATTCTCACATATATGTGTGTATTATTTTAATTAGATTATTAGTAAGATAATTTTCATGGCTTAATCAAGACATGACCATTATCATTTCATTTTTAATGCAAATTGCAAGGATCAAAAAGCATCTTCCAAATGAAATGATGATGGTCAAAGTGTCAACCAAGGTCAATAAGTCAAGAAGGTCAAATGGTCAACAACCATAACCATGCACAATTATTAAACTAATATCAATTAACCATAATACACACATAAGCATTAGGGTTAACAAAATGACAATAGTCATTAACCCTAATCAAGGTCCTCTCCCTCTGTCTCAAGCAACTGTGCATACGCACCCGTATTCGTGATCCGAGGAATACGAATACAATGAGAAAAACCAATCCCAAATCATATACTAGGATCCGGCTTAAACCAAAGCCCGCTAGTATAAGCTGTCCGGACAGCAAACGTGCACAAGTGCGCGGATGTGAACGAACACTGTCGCAAAACCATGCGACCTCTACTCATTTTGCCTAAAGGCGAATAGCTCTCTGTGTGGGACTCTAAAGACTCGACACTACACTGGCAGTGGGTTTAACCACAGACCGCAAGCGGCACTAGCAGTACGTAATGGTCCCCAGGTAGATGTCGATAAGAAGACTGACGAGGTGAACCCCATCTGAACTCCTACTGAGCCTGTATGTGACAATCTCCGTACAGTCCGGTCTGTTCGTCTGATACATCGCATGGCGGGCCTAGGGGAGCGTTGAACGTCAGTCCCCTAATAGCGGTACAAGTCGTGTCGGAGTGTAGCCCAGAACACCCTGAGATAACACTGGAAACCTACCAGTATATCCCGCTTGCCCTGGCCAGGGACTACTCGTGTAATGGCTCTCCTGGACACAGTGCGATGTCAACCCCCAATACCGGGAGAGACGAATCCTGTCTAACCGTCACTGCCTCCAAGTGCTTCGGGACTGCACCCAAAAACTACCTGTTTGCACGACTCCTTTGAGCCGTGGTAGGGTAGTAATCAAAGTGCAGTGGGAACACACTCGAGGCGAAGTGACAGTATCAAGTCAGCGGACTAAGCTGTACTCATGTCATGTGGGAACTGATAACTGACGATAGGTATAATACCAACCAACAGTTCCCGACGAGTCCTGTCCAGTGTACTCGTAACCTAACGAGCACCCGCATACTATCTCAAGTACGACGTACTGATGGCTGTGGGACAGACCGTCTCCCACGCTGGGATGAGAAGCGCATACGCTAGTTTACTCCGGAGTATCGATGCCCTGTCTCGATAGTCCAACGACTAGGGACCTGTATAAGGATGTGCTTATAGATCACCCAGCTCCCACGAGTGTGAGCGCCATCACAACGCTGGTAATCAAGCAAAGATCCTAAGGGCTCTACTAATATGTATATCAGCGATATGCTAAAAGAAACACATGCACATATTAAAGCAGAGAGAAACCAAGTAGCATACTACAATTTCGAGCAAGATTGTATATACAACTGTGAATATCCCAAGCTTCCATCAAGTAATATACAAACTAGTATGATACAGTAATGGCCTCTAGGGCATATACACTAACACCCGGCGAGTCCTATCCGGTGTACTCATAACCCAATGAGCACCTGTATACATCTTAGGTGAACCAACTGACACCAGTGGCTTGTGAGACCGGCCACCGCCCCTCGTCGGGGTCTCGACTGTATACACTAGTATACTCTGGAGTGTCGATGCCCTGTCTCGAAACTCCCACGACTAGTGACCGTTTAAGGATGTGCTTATAGACCCCAGCTCCCACGTATATGATCGCCCTCATACTGCTGGCAGTCAAGCAAGAATCCTAGGGGCTCTATCAACGTGCAATAGCGACCTGTAAGGTCACCTAAAGCAGTACACGATGATAAAGATAAACCAGATAGCATACTATCATCTTGAGTAAGACTGTCCTACCGGCATAGGTCCTCCCTCAATCATTTCAATCACGTGCCTGTGATCCAATAATTGACTCTGAGGGCACTATCTCCAACAGATGACTCGATCGAAAAGTTTGACGTCGTCCGGATATCATGTGATAAGAGACCAGTAAGCTGACCGGCTTCATATAGAGGACCTTACCCAGATGCGTTGGGAATTGATTGGGACGAGTTCCCGAGGACGTGCTCGGACAGATATCTTCTACAGAGTGATGAAGATACCGAGTTCGTAACTTCGAGTCCGTGTGAGAGACTCCGGATTAACCGTGGCCGAGAACAGTTGCAATGCACAAATAGCATGGCAAGACGTCATTGTGGGCGATGATACAGACGAGTGGAACCAGAGGTTCGTGCGAGATGCTGACGAGCTGTTGCTACTCCCCGTCGAGATTAGAGATCTGATAAGTATACAGAGGTGTTGGGATACGGCCAATTCCCGAGGAAATGTTGTGCAGAGAACGCGGATGTCCAGAAAACGAGAACAGATTATGTAAGGGTACCAACCTCCGTACAGTTCGGCATAGGCGAGATCGGAAGAGAACTTGAGCAGGATTCCTTCGAGGACACTGCTACAATAAGATTTGCACCCAGGATCAGATGTGCCACGTGTATTCAGAGAGTCAGAGGCCGACACCAGGGACGTGCTGCTTTACGAGTGGTCATGATGATTGACCGAGAGATGACCAGAGAAGTGCCAGAACGGAATCGCTCCCGTTAGCACACATGGCCGGGCCGATGAGCCGATGGATTGCGAGATTGGGAATCCGCAGAGAAAATGATGACCCAGAGACAGAGGACGCCAGACCGTGAGCAGGAGGAAAATGGATGTTCTTGCTCTGCCAGTTTCAGGCACCCCGATATTTTTCGATATTGTAGGAGGTGTATCTCGATGTCATTTATTGCGATTTTCGTTTGTGATCCGAGTATCATGCTTATATCGCTTGGATTTGAGTTTTGATGATTGAGTTTCATGACATGGGTTGCGTGCACCATGGCTGCACCTACTGGGTATTTACATTTTGTGCATAGTTATTGCACTTGATATATATTTTATACACCATTGTGTTGATTTGCGATTTGTGCATATCTATTACCCTTGAGATTTGGTTTTGTGCCTTGGTTGCACATGTTTATGATTTTATATACCTTGGTACACTTGGTGTTGCTGTTTATGCATTTGAGTTATAGATTCGTATTTTGTGCACTGGATGCACAGTATTCATATTTCGTGCACTAGATGCACTGTATTTGTATTTCGTGCACTGGATACACCAGATTTGCACTTCGTGCATTTGTGGCACTAGATTTTCATTTCGTGCAATTGTTGCACCAGATTTATATATTTGTGCATTTGCTGCACCAGATGCGTACTTCGCACATTAGTTGCACTAGATTTGCATTTCTTGCATTTGTTGCACCGGACGGGTATTTATGCGCTTGTCGCATTGGATTTATACTCCGTACATTGGTTGCACCCGATTTATGTCCTTGAGCATTCGTTTTACCATATTTGTATTTTCGTGTGGGTTGGCACTTGCCGTTCGTTTTCGTGCATGCTACTGCACTATATGCTTTTACAGACCCAACGCGTTTTGGTCGGATTTTTGCGCATATTAGGCGCTTGATTTTGGATTTTGTGCGCATCGGATGCACTTGATTTAGATTTCTTTTGTGCATGATGGATGTACTTGATTTGGATATTCTCTCATTTGGGCGCATGAAATGAGATGTGGTTTTGTGCACACAGGATGCACTCAATTGGGATTTTCATTCGTGCATGTTAGTTGCACCGGATGCACTCTAGATGCACTTGATATTGTTGTCGTGCACACCCGTTGCACTGGACAGAAGCTTTAGCGCACACCCGTTGCACTTAGTTTTGGTTTTGTGCACATTCGTAGCACTTGTATTTGGATTTGATTTCCGTGTGCACCAGACACACGTGATTATTGGATACACCTTTTGAGGCTGAATTTGCTTTTGAGCACCTTTGTTTCATGATAGGTACTATATATTATATAGTAGCCGAACAGGACTGATCTAAGGACAGTACATGAGTAATTTACATACATTAAAGATTACCAAAAGGGTTTTCAGAAGGAGCTATAGTCTCGCTATTTCCTACGTGTCTTTAAGCGACACGAACGTTTATTAAATTTGACCCAGGTTTGGTCCATGGCTCCTTTTTCAATAAATTTGACCCCTCCTGTATGCAAAATTGGCTAATTGTCATCTGGGGAAAATATGGGTGTGTTTTACTTAGTTTCTGAAATTGTTTTGCGGCTTTTAATGAATTCGAATTTGGTATTTGGCATTGTGTTTCCGTCGTGTGGCGTTTGAACGTCAACGACCAGGGTTATTGGTCGTGTTTTGCATGCTAGGCTATAGGTTTTAACCTATGAGCGAAACGTGTGCCGTTTTGTTTTTCCGCCTTGATTTTTAATACGCAATTGCGATGTGTTATGATATGTAGGTACCCTACGAGGATTTCAAGACTGTGAAGAATAGGGTGGCGACATCGACATCGGAAAGCAAGATCAAGGTGAGTGGATCTATATCCACGGAGGAAGTCGGGTGGATGGCGTATAGCACCCCCGCAAAGTTTTGGTGGAAACCGATTTGTAGCTTATTGTTAAGAAAACCTAGATTTGGAAACTAGGGTTAAAGTTAGCTGATAGTTAGTGAAACCATATTAGAAACTAAGGATAGTTAGAAGTGACATAATACGGCTAATATGTGATGACGGTATTTAAGGATGATGTTTGATGATATTGCCGTTTAGGATACTGTAGGACTAGATATTCGACGTAGATGTGTCATCCAAACCATACATATTTCTAAACTGAAGAGTCATATGCATCTTTTAAACAGATACCTTGAGGGACGTTACGGAATTTCAAATGATATCTTTTCCTTAAAAACACCGTAACCCCTATTTTAAAAACTACGGCTTGCTCCTTAAAAATCTGATTGTATGGTTCGGGCGTATATGTTAGATTAGATACTTATACTTTTAATAGAGATAGAATGTTATGTAAACTCGACTTGATGTGAGATATAAATGCGATGAAAGAATATAAGACGTATATGATGATATAATGATGATTTAGTATACGGATGCGAGTCGATTGAGATGGTTAATACCTTGTCGGTCCTCTGATATGAGATCGTTATGGATGTGACCTGGGACATAGGTATATAGTTACATTTATATATATTGTGAACATGTGTGATATGCCGTACGTGACGTTAGGTCCGTACCCCCTATTGTCGTAAAGGTTGATAGGATCCCTAATGTTTTAAATGCCACCATACGATGATCTTTTCCGTGCGTGATGAGTTTGATTTTATGATTGATGCCCTTGACTAGAGGATGCCGTACGATGGATTATACCATACGTGACATTGTGTGGCTGGATGCCGAGTTATTGATTCACCGACTCAATCATGTTAGATACGTATACCCGTCAGTATTTGCATATGATTACCTTATAATGCATTCATATTATTCTCATTGCCTTGCTTATACCTGTGATAGTACACCTGCACCATTATCGATGATGCGTATATTACACGTACACAGATTGCAGGCTCACACACTTCATCATCGATAATTTCCATGTCACTACACATTAGGATTACGGCATCATGATATGACTCTTCGCATAACCTGCTTGCGTATATACATTGATACATCCATATTTGCGCACATACACATTGTATACTCATATTGATGCACATATACATTGATACATCCATATATGCGCACATACATATTGTATATTCATATTGGTGCACATATACATTGATACATCCATATTTGCGCACATACACATTGTATATTCATATTGGTGCACATATACATTGATACATCCATATTTGCGCACATACACATTGTATATTTATATTGGTACACATATACATTGATACATCCATATTTGCGCATATACACATTGTATATTCATATTGGTGCACGTATACATTGATACATCCGTATTTGCGCACATACACATTGTATATTCATATTGGTGCACATATACATTGATACATCCATATTTGCGCACATACACATTGTATATTCATATTGGTGCACGTATACATTGATACATCCATATTTGCGCACATACACATTGTATATTCATATTGGCGCATATACACATTGGTACTTCTATACTTGCGCATATACATATTGTGTCTACATAGATAACTGGTTTTATTGGGAAATTGGGAACCGCATGTTATATTTTAAAAAACTGGAATCATTTAAAAGATCGGTTTTCCCATAATATGTCATATCACTATTCCATGTTTCATGATATACGGATATGCTTACATTTCTATTATATGTCGCATACATCATGCTAAATGATTTTACGCATTGAGATATGCTGTTTTCATGAGATTTCTAGATTTGAGAACCGTGGACATTTTAAAAGATATTATGTGTTGTTTTAAAAACCCGGTTTCTCTTGATATGATATTTCAGTGTGTCCACCATGCATTTTCTCAGTCCTAAGACATGTGACATGTGAAACCCGATTCGAGGTGGCGGATGAGGCCGATTGCGGGTACATGGTGGACCCGGTATGGTACCCCGGGGCAAGAAAGGGATGCCGTGTATACAGACGGTGAGCCTAGCAGAGGGACTACTACCTACCGGTGATAGTATTTGGGCTCGGCGGATATCCGGAGGATACCGACCAAAGTACAGACATTGATTATATGGGCGAACGAGATCCACATGCATACATACAATGATTATATGGGTGGACGAGATCCACATGCATACATACCTTGATTATATTGTCGGATGATATCCGCATGCATATAGGTATTGACTACCTTGTTGGCACATATATAGACCCGGTCACCCTAGATATCATAGTATTACCTTTATGATATAGTTGACCTAGGAGTCGTTATTTATTTGATTTCTCTTTGTTGATATTTTTCTACTCACGAGTTGGCAACTCACTCATGTTGTGCCACAGTTCTTGCAGGTTGACCGCTTGGATCAGTAGCGGCTTAGCTGGCACATAGTTGCATTCGGACGTTTTGCATTGGTAGGTGGGTGTAACATTTCAAAAAAATAAAATATTATTTTTGGGAATTTTTGCAATTTAATATTTTTTTATTGAATATTTTAATATTTCGGTATAATTAAATACCGATAAATGGGAAAAATTTTGGAAAATTCTAAAAGAGCGTGTTTTATGGAATTATGCCATTTTTAAGTTTTTATGTTTAATTATATGCGAATTTAATGCTAATCACGATTAAAAATCGCTAATCGGATTTTTGGCATTTTTGTGCAAAATATGCACATATCTTTTTTTTACACTTGTGCATTTCTACCATGTTGTTTTAGGGTTACCATTTATGTGAGAACGATTTAAAGGGAAAAAGAAAAGAAAAGAAAAGAAAAAGGAAAAGAAAAAGAGGCATGGGGCATTTATTAGGCATGGGGGGCTTTACCTTGGATCCCTCTCTTTCTCCCCCTCACTTCCCTCATCTCTCCCTCTCCTTCTTCAGCTGCTGCTGCTGCCCCCTCTTCATCCTCCATCTTTAAGCATCACAAACACCTTGAATAACACCTCAAAACCCTACTCCTATTTCACTAAAAAAGTGCACAAGCTCAAGACAAATACATTGGACCAAGAAAGCAAGGATTTTGGCCACTAGGGGCAACTCAAGAAAATTCTTGAGTTGCCAAATGAGGTATTTTTCTGGACCATTAGCTTAGTTTTTGCATTACTTATACCCCCATGCTAGATTAGAACCGATATTGTGTGATTTTGTAGACCTGGGAAAACCTAGTTAGGGTTTATTGGAATTTGAGAGTTGTGATGTGAAATTGAGCTCAGTAGAGGCTACACAAACACCCTAGTGCTTGAATTAAGACCCAAACTTGAGACTTGAAACTCGGCATACGGATTTAGAAACCGATATCGGAAGATTTGTGGAATCTGTGAGGGTAAATTGGAATCTGCTATCACCCCGAGACTCTGAAATTTTTTTTGGATTGACAGTGAGATGTGCAGGCACCCAGGAAGCTAACCCCACGACCCCAACCCCTAACTCCCTGATACGGCCGCAAATTTAATCCCTCTGGCTGCAATTTGCGGCTAGACCTGGACCAATCTGCCTCATTTTGGTTTTGTAGCTCCTATATCTATAGATTGGACCCATGGCATGTGCAAAATTGTCCAATTTGACCTAAGGTGAAATCTGGAGCCTTTTTCCTAAGTTGTTGTTTTGGATTCATGTTTCCGTATTCCGTATTTTAAATTCTGGATTTGTATAATTGCGTCTTACCTCGAATACTTTGCGTTTGTACGACGATATCAAGGATTGTTCGATGGTTTTGAAAGCGTAGTCCATAGGTTCTAACCTATAGGCCCTAGCGTATCGTTTTGGTTTTCGTGTGTCGTTTTAGTTTTGGTTTGGTTTTAATACGCATTTATGATATGTTGATGTGTAGGTATCCCATAAAGATTTCGGGACGACAAGCAAGCGCATGGCGACGTCGACAAATGAAGACGCAAGGTGAGTAGATTATATCTACGGGGGAAGTCGGGTGGATGGCGTATAGCACCCCCGCAGTTTGATGTCTAGTATACTATATATATATATATATATATATTTATGATAGCTTATAGTGTCGTGGATATTTAGGATGTGTTAGGTGTACTATGGATAGATTAGGGTTAGAAGTAAACTAGTGTAGTTCCTAGTCACGAACCCTAAAATAGGTTTACACCCACACGCACGCACATGCTTATTTGCTAAACTTATACTGTGATGATGAGGATAGTGGATGACATTGGAGATGAGTCGATGATATTGGGCATAGTGCCATGAGATCGGTGATATGATGTGATTCGTATTTGGGATACGACATGTGATTTTTTTGCGGGCCTTTGGACGTGTTTTTCACACACGCATTTCTACTTATATAGATGGTATCAGTTGTACTAGACTTAGATCAGTACCCCAGTTCATGAGATATGATGATAAGGATACCAGATAATTGATGAGCTGACTGTGATATTGACCCGTGCCCAGATTTGGGATGCCGTACGACGGATTTACGTACGAGCTATATATTGATGATAGATCCGCACTCATGACTCGAGGATGTCATATGATATACTGTATCGTACGCGATACTATTGAGGCGGGATCATTGACTATTATATTTATATTTATATATATCGAATAAGATTTAGGTGGTTTCCATACCCCTCCCGATTGACTTGATAGTTAGATCTGTAGTTTGCATAGTAGATGTTAGACTAGGCCCGAGTAATACTTATTTCAAAAACTAACGAATCGGGAGTATTTTAAAGACAGGCAAAGGGATTCTACGGATATTTTCCAAAGACGCATCTTTTCTTAATAACACCGCAGCCTTTATTTTACTAAAAACCCCGATTCGTCTTATTTCAAATGGCAAAACTGCATGACACTTATATAATTGTTGTAGATTCTTCACTGTTGTGTTGATTATTCGATTTCCGCATATTCATGCTATTCGCATTGCATGTGTTTATTGTTATATAAAAATCATGCTGGTAGGATACCGGCACCATTATCGATGATGCATATGTTCCACGTACACCTGCTTGCCGGCTCACACACTTCATCATCGATAATTGCCATGTCACTACACTGTAGTACTGTTGCATTCAGGATATGACCCTTTCATGGCATACTTGTGTACCTATATACTGTATACTCATACTTGTGCATATACCTATTGTACACCCATACGTGCATACATACGTATTCGCACATACATAGATGATTCTGGCTTGATTAGAGATTTGGGAACCGCAAGATACTCTTTAAAACTGATTCATTTTAAATGAGCGGTTTCCCTCAATATGTGCATATTACTATTCCATGTTGCATGATATACTGATATGCTTGCATTTCTTTTACATGTCGCATACATCATGCCTTTTGATTATACGCATTGAGATATGTTGTTTCCATGATATTTCTGGATTTGGGAACCGTAGGTATTTCAAAGAGATTATGTAAATGTTTTAAAAACCCGGTTACCCTTGATATGATATTTCAGTCCACCATGTGTTTTCTCGGTGCTGAGAGCGACATGTGAAACCCGATTCGAGGAGTTGGATGATCCGTTTGCTGTCACGACCTAAAGTTTGGCCCGTGACCGGCACTTAATCACGTAACGTCTACAGGCGTAACGCGACTAAGTGAACCGAAAACCCAGAAATCAAACCAGTGAAAGTATAGAGTGTTATAAGTTTTAAAATGAAAGCACTTACTAACATGTTAAGAAATGTAAGTAAACAATCACCAAGATAGCAATATACGACGCCGTAGCGAAGATCAAGATCCACAAGTGGGAACATCACAGATAGAATAAAACTGCATAAGAAAAGTCGGCTCACAACGAGCTCGACACCAGGATTCCAATAATATACATCATTGTCCTCGCACTGTCTCTAAGTCAAATACATACATGGTAGATGGAGAATACTAGATACAACAATGTACATAACTGAAAGATAAACAGATACCGTACAAAAGCCACCTATCAGCAAAAGAGCTAGTACACCAACTATGGGGTATCTGTGTCAAAAGATGCAAAACGCAGCCTGCCGCGACTACTCCGAAGGGCAACCTGCAAACACTGTGGCACAACGGGGTGAGTTGCCAACTCGTGAATAGAGATAACATATAAAGGTAATCGCGAGCATGCACGTACTGCGCTACTCTATCATATGCCAACAGATGATATCAATATATGATAAGATATATGTGCAATAATCATGCAAGTGCTTTATCAGGTAATATAACTACAGGATGAGGTACAATAATAATTGCTGAGCATGAGCAATATAACATCTACACGGAATGTCAACGTGGAATATATAATCGGTGTCCATCAATGCACCCAGATCCCCCCAAATAGCTCAGGCGCCGGCACTCTCATCGGCCCTCAAATCCTGTAAATCTCTGAGAATCCCGAGTGCTCAACATCGGCACCCAAATATCATAAATACTCGTGTCCAGCATCGACACGCAAATCCTCATCCATCGGGCCCCGTCGGTCCGGGTCAGCCCACGGGCTCCGTCTGCGGTATCGGCCCTCGGCCCCGGCAGTACGGATCACCCCGCATCCATCTATCGACTCTGATCAGTATCCTCCGGATAACTGTCAGGTCCAACCAATCACCGGTAGGTAGTAGTCTCTCTGCCAGGCTCACCATCTACTACACAACGAAACCGTTCTCGTCCCGGGGTACCATACCGGGTCCACCATGTACCCGTAATCGGCCTCAACCAGCTCCTCGATTCGGGTTCACAAATATCACTCTAGCACCGAAGAAACACATGGTGGATGCACCGAAATATCATTTCAAGGGAACCGGGTTTTTAAATGATTACATATTTGAAATAGCTACGGTTTCCAAATCCAGAAATCACATGTAATCCAAATCAATATGCAAGTCAATGATCCGATATGATATGTGCATCAAATATGAATATCATGTCAAGTCACATATAGATGAGCTACAATATAATGATCCGATGTGATATATGCATCAAGTATGAATATCAAGTCATGTCACATATAGATGAGCTACAATATAATGATCCGATGTGATATATGCATCAAGTTTGAATATCAAGTCATGTCACATATAGATGAGCTACAATATAATGATCCGATGTGATATATGCATCAAGTATGAATATCAAGTCATGTAACATATAGATGAGCTACAATATAATGATCCGATGTGATATATGCATCAAGTATGAATATTAAGTCATGTCACATATAGATGAGCTACAATATAATGATCCGATGTAAATTCTACAGTGTGAGTGTCATGGCAATTAGTAACGGTGTGTGTGTAACATGCAGGATAGTGCTCGTGCAACATGGACCGTTAGTAATGGTGCGGTGTTCTATCAATTCTAGTTTATAACCATATAGCAGGGAATGCAGTATGCACTAAATAGTAGCCATGAACAGTCAATGTATGTGAATATAGCTATAAGGTCCTATCAGCCCTGACGTAGAACGCCATGCGGGTGATATCCCCGTAGATGTTAAATCTACTCACAGTAGTCTCTCGCTAGGTATAGCCAACAACTTGTTTCCCCTTCTGCGCGGCGTCCGCCATACTCGTCTGCGAACCTAGAATTACACAATACAACATACATAAGCTTGACATCACATAAACACGACATTAAGGCCGAACTAGTAACTCGTGTCGTGAACCAAGCGCGCGTGTGCGCGATACGCTAAAACGTGTGATTACGCGCCTGAAGTCACTCTGACGCGTCGCGATACACAGAAACCCAAAACCCACAAACACGTATCACGCGTGTCGCGAAGACTAAAAATACGGGAAAATAGGTATTCACCTCCAGATTTTGATTCAGAACAGATATTGTAAAAATATATATACCAAAATAACCCACATAGCAGCAGACACCAACACCCCAAACCCCAACCCAAATCACCCCCATCTGGCCGCAAATTGCGGCCAGAATGCCTATTTCGGCGGCCTGGGTAGGGAATTGGGCTCCCAGGTTTTGTGTGTGCATTCTATACCCCCTATACATGCTACAGTAAATCTAATTTCAATCTGAAATAACTCGGGTAGCAGCAGATCCTACAGAGCCCTATTTCTAGTTAAAAACCACACTTTTGCACTAAAAAGGTACTTTATGGTATTTTTGTGCAAACCTGAAGTGCAACCTGGTTAAAATAGCTCTAATAACACTTAAAGGAGTTAACTAAACTATGAGAACACCAATCTAACATATACTTCACAAATATCCTTCAATATCACTAATAATGCACATAAAACATGATTTTTAGCTAAGATACTACAAGATATGGAAAAGAGTGTTAAATATGAGCTATATACCTTCAAAAGACCCTAAGAACACCAAAAGTCTCAGTTTTTGCACCAAGTGTGCAGATTTGCCTTCAAACACCCCAAAAAGCCCCTTTTTCCATGGTTTTGTGAAGGAAAAGTGTTGATTTGTGTAGGGTTTTGTTTGGGGATCAAAGGGAAATGAAGAGAAGAAGAGAAGATGAAGAAAATGAGAGGGTTTTTCTGCTGGAGCTGCAGAAATTCTGAGATGGGGAAGATAGAGAGAAGAGAGGGAAAAATGGGTCAAAAGTCAAGCTCTTTACCTAACCCCCATGCCTCATTTGTTTATTTGGATTTTGAATTATGAAAAAGGGTTTTGTTTGATTAAAATGGTGGGGATAAGTTATCAACCATGCAACAAAAGAAAAGAAATGGCTAACACTTTAACCTAGGTCAAAAATGGCTAAGTGTGCAAGTGTACACTAACACAAAATTTTCCAATTAGGATAAACCCGACTAAAATAACTAATAACCCCATGAACACTAATATAATAACATGCACAAATACTAATTATCACAAAAACATTCTAACGGAAATTCAAAGTGTTACATTTGCGGGTACATGGTGGGCCCGGTATGGTACCCCGGGACGAGAACGGATCGTTGTGTAGTAGACGGTGAGCCTGACAGTGGGACTACTACCTACCGGTGATTGTATTTAAGCTCGGCGGATATCTGGAGGATACTGTTCATATCAGTTTTTTGCATTTTCATACCGCCCAATTTTTATCACATTGCATATCGGTAGGTACTCTTGAGCCGTGTGTGCTAGTAAATTGCAGGATACAGGTTCTCGGCTCTAAACGGTGAAATTCATGGAAAAACACGAAAAAAACCCGGGTTCCTGCCAACCACAGATAATACACGGATCTCCGCTCTTTATCCGTCTGTTGCCACACACCAGTTTAAGAGACAAAATGGCAAATCAATGTCATTTTCATGCACAAGGCTCAATGGCAACACAAGATCCAAGAAATCTACACGGAGCTCGAGAAAATCATTACAAAAGATCCATGTCCAATCACCTTTTGATCCACCAGAATTCTGGAAGAAATGTGGAAATATTATCAGAAAAAGCATGTACCAGACAAAAGGGGACAGCAGACCAGGGAAGCAAGAGAAACCGGAGGGCCCAACTCCTCTATTAGGCCGCGGAACCGGGCCTAAGCATGCTTAGGCCGCGGAACCGCGGCCGTACGGCCTTGTCGGCTGAAGCTACTTCAGGGGTATTTTGGTCTTTCTATGTACATGCAGAATTTTACCCTAGATTTCCATTTCCCTGCTTATAAATAGCCCAGAACCTTGTGAAGCCAAGGGTGCATAATCTTGTATTTTTCTAGGTTTTAGAATACTTGATCTTCTTCCTCTTCTCATCTCTTCTCCATTGAAAAACTTGTAGTGAGCTTTTGTGAGTGAAGAATGATGAATAAAGAAGTTCATTTTATTATCATACTTGTCTTGCTCTTATGTTAAATGCTTGTAATTTTCATTTGTTAACTTTGTTGTTATTATTTCTTGTTGTTTCTTTCTTTCTCTTTTTCTTTATCCATAAAACAACCATGATGCTTACGCTTGATCCTTGCCAAGGTGAGGTCGCAAATAGCTAGTTGTTATCTTCTAATCTCCTACTTTCTATCTTCCTCTTTTGTTTTGTTTTCTTTTCATTATGATGTGTGAGTAGTTTCCATACTTGTTAGGGTAGGATAAGGGAAGTTTGAGAGAAGGAAATCTCTCTCACTCTTTCCTTGCCCAACATCTTAAATCGACTCCCATTAATTGAACCACAATCCGCTCCCTACGGCACCCTATCCTACATGATAGCGGTGATTCCGTAGTGAGACCGGTTGTGGTTGAATTAACCGGAGGTTATGGCTAAGAGCCAAGAACGGACGGAAAAGCACCAAAAGGAAGAACTTAAGCGTTGGAAAGCCTACCTTATACTCGCAAGTTCCTTCCTAGTCGTACTAATCCCCGTTGTTGCCGATTACCGTAACACCGATTTTAAGAGTGGCAACGAAAGAAGTGAGCGACTCCTAACTCAAACTAACCTAATCCTAACCCTAACAAGCTCTCTTTACATATCATTTTAACACTTAGATAATCACAAACAAATCTGGACTTTCGGACTTAACTCGTTAAAGCACATAGAAAAAGATTCCCATCTCCCTGCGGACGACCCGTACTCAACCGGCTAGCTACAAGCGAAACCGTTTTGATTGCGGTAATTAACTAAACTTGAACACGCAGAATCTTTACCAACCAAATGGCGCCGTTGCCGGGGAGACGGTAGTTTATTTCTTTGTGTAATTTCGGGTTAATTTGTGAATATAACCGAAAAAAACAAAAAAAAAATATACTTTGTAAAAAATCATTTTGTTATTTTTGATTAGTTTTTGTGCAAGTGTGCAGGATAATACGGAATTCGAGTTCAGTGCCAAAGACGTGGGAAGATAGACCCACATTTCGCGGCTACACCGCGACGGATCAAAACGAAGCAAACAGTCTACTGTAAAAATCTGGAGCAGATACAGTGATCAAATCAAGATTCGGCAAATCCAGACAAGCAGAGGACACCCAGACGAGCCCACACCAAAAAACTGCAGGCCCAAGCCCATCATACAGCTGCGGAACCGCGGCATAAGGAGGCTTAGGCCGCGGAACCGCGGCCGTTTGGTGCCTTTGGGCTGCCAAAATCTCTGTAAGTGTCTTTCTTCTCTCCCCCACTCCTCTGGACTCCAATAAACTGTGTTTTCTGCAGCATTCTTTGCGCAAATTCTCTTCCCCTTTCCAATAAACTGTTCTTATGCAGGATTCTTTGCGCCGCGCTAAAAATAAAAATTGTTTGCAGTTGATTTGTTACCGCTTTGCATTCATTAATACGGACTTAAGGGGCTTGAAACCAATTCAGATTGGGTGGGGATTTCATCACCCTTCCCAGGACCCCAGAAATCACAAAAAGCATATGCATTGACCATTATTAATTAAAAAATACTAGACTCAGCCCTAAGGACTTCGCGCTCAATAGGACAGAGGACTAGTTACAGGCATCGGCCGTTTATCCTATCCTGACTTTGCGGTGTCTAGGCAAGTGTGACAAAGGCAAGTGGTTATTTAATTAAGGAACTTCGCGAAAGCGTTGGACAACCTCCCACTTACCTGGCACTTATCTGGCCGCAATTGGCGGAGAAGAGGCGGTTTGAGGTCCTGTTTCTAGTTCTTTGGAACAGTTAGGAGCTGTCTAGCTGACCTAGGTGACCCTAGATCTAGGTGTGATTGTGCATATCTTGTTTGTGATTGCTTAAAGCCGTAAGTCCGTACATATTTCTGTAAAGCTCTTTCTAAAAATAAAATTAAAAAAAGGAAAAAAAATCAAAAACTTTTATAAAAACTTGCCCTTTATCGCCAAAATCCATTTTTCACCCACCACCCATCGCCTTTCTCCATTGACGTTTTCTTACCCTCACCTTCTCCGCTTTGACTATACTAAACTCGTTTAGTGTATGTCCGCTTGGACTCGAGACACTAGCGCCCGTCTAGTCCGCATTACGTTAGTCGCTACCGACTACGCGATCGACTTAGACGTCGAAACTCCGTCCACTCCTCTTTCACCTTTACCTTTGCCGGCCAACTCCGACGTTGACTGGAATTCTGTTCATACATCTTCACCTTCACCATCACCAACCTCTTCTTCCGCGATGTCAGGATTTAATCCGAACATCTCTTTGACTACCCCTGGATTGGCTCCACCTCCTACGGAGACCAATAACCCACCACCACCGCCTGTTGTAGCGCCGCAGCGAATCGCGCTCCAGGATCGTTTCTATCCCACCCGTTCTGCACTTCCCACCTGCCTTTCTCTTCCACCGGCCAATGGGGATAATTTTGAAATTAAGCCCCACTTCATCAACATGCTTCCACGATTTCATGGGCTTGAATCTGAAGATGCCTATATCTTCATCAATAAATTTCAAAACGTTTGTGCCATGATGAAAACCACCCAACTGTCGGACGATGCTATACGTCTACGGGTCATTCCGTTCACTTTATGCGATCTTGCTGAAAAATGTCTGTATAGCACCGCTTCCCATTCAATAACCAGTTGGGACGAGTTTGTTAAAGCGTTTCTAAAAAAATTCTATCCGAATCATAAAACCGCAAGGATCCGCAATGAAATCAACCAATTCTCTCAGCTTCCTTCTGAACCCTTCTGGAAGTGCTTTGACCGGTACAAAGACCTTCTTGTTTAGTGTCCGCACCACGGTCTAGAGAAATGGCAACTTTGCCAAACCTTATACGAGGGCCTGAACCCAGCAACGAAGCAGTTGTTGGAAACCATCTGTCAGGGCCACTTCCTATCGAAATCCGACGAGGAAGCGTGGCAATTCTTTGACGACATTGCGGAGCAAATGCTACAATGGGAGAGCACCAGACCGACTTCTTCTTCTTCTACCTCCACTTCTACCGGTCAGTCTAGGGTAGGAATTCACCAACTTGACGTCTCTATTGCGATGAAAGCTGAAATGGCCGCAATAACGAGAAAGCTTAAAGCGATAGAGAGCAAATTTTCTTCTCCTGCTCCTACCCCTGTTCTCCCCCTTCGTACCATTTGCACTTGTTGTTCCGATCCTTCTCACTTAACCGAAGAGTGTCCTTACAATCCACCATCACAAGGACAGGATCAGGTTAATGCTGCATTCCAGCAAAGACCGAGGAATGATCCATACTCTTCCACCTACAATCCCGGTTGGAGGAACCACCCCAATTTCGCCTGGAATCAGAATCAGAATCAATTCCAAGGCAACAATTTCCAAAGGCCCCCTCCGCCGCAACAACAAGCGCAACAACAAACTCAATTTCAGCAGCCCTTCCAACCCCAACCTTTTCAAAATCAGACGAAAAACTTTGCACCCAATAATTCTTTTCCCCAAAACAACTTTGTTCCGTCAAACAACGATAAGGTTTCCTCGCTCGAACGAAGTCTGGAGGCGTTCGTTAAACAATCGACTCAATCCACCGCCAACATCCAGTCTTCCATTCAGTCCTTAGTGCAACACACTGCCGCTCACGGGCAAAGCATCAAGACCATCGAGGCCCAGATTGCACAACTGAATGCGGCCTTAAGCGAGCGAGACAAGGGGAAGCTCCCGTCCCAGCCACTCCCAAATCCCGGTCACCCACAGAATGTACATGTTGCTCTTGAACAACAGAACCATAATGTGAGTACCGTGACCACATTGAGATCGGGAAGGATGCTGCAAAACAACATTGGCATGCGGATCAACGATGACACCCCGGCCGCCGCTTCTTCTTCTTCTTCTCCTGCTTCTTCGTCTTCTGAGCCTATTCTCCATTCTTCAAAAGGCTCTCCTTCTTCTTCTTCTTCTTCTTCTTCTTCTTCTTCTGCTCTGAATGGACCCGCCTCTCACTCCACGAAAACACCTGTTCTGGGATCCGTTCCGACTCCACAATCTCCTCCACTAGCATTAGACTCAACCAATTTTAAAAATGTCCCATTTCCAAACCGGTTGAGGTCTAATAAACAAAATCCTCAAATGGAGAAGATTCTGGAGTTATTTAAGCAGGTTAACATTAACATTCCTCTTTTAGATGCCGTCCAACAAGTCCCATCCTACGCGAAAATCTTAAAGGACTTGTGCACGAAAAAGAGGAAGTCTCAGGTACCAAAGAAAGTTTTCTTGGCTAGTGCTGTGAGTGATGCTTTTACCCAATCTTTACCACAAAAATGGAAGGACCCTGGCTGTCCTACGATTTCTATTACCATTGGGGATAAGAACATCAACCGCGCACTATTAGATCTTGGTGCCAGTGTTAACCTGCTTCCGTACTCAGTATACGAGCAATTAGGCGTAGGAGAGCTGAAACCCACACACTGCACTCTCCAAATGGCCGACCGATCGATCACCCATCCTAAGGGTGAGCTAGAGGATGTGTTAATCAAAGTCGGGGACTTCATATTCCCCGTTGACTTCATTGTATTAGACACACAGCCTGTAGCTAACCCCCGGAATCAAATTCCGGTGATACTCGGTCGCCCATTCCTTGCAACCTCAAATGCTGTGATCAATTGTCGCAATGGTTCGATGAACCTATCTTTTGGAAATATGACGATTGAACTCAACATTTTTAGGTTGGGGAATAAGCCCTCCGAACCTAATGCTCATATACTGGACGTCTGCTCGATCCAGGAGATCACCCCAGAAGAATGTGAATTCGAGGAGTTTCTGTTTGATCACGATAATCTTGACGCCACTAATGCGTTCCTCCTCGAACCTACTGCTGTTTCTGTGCCCGACAACGACTACGAGTGTTTCACATTCTTGAACGATCTTAGCCGCTCGCAACTCGAGTTTGAATCCTTCGAATTTCCGGATGAGTTACCTGAACCATCCGACTCGGTCGCTTACACTCGTTTTGAACCTTTGCCGGAATCTTTTGAGTTCGAGACCGTTTCACCAATCTTGCCTTCCATCATTTCACCTCCAACGCTCGAACTCAAGCCTTTGCCGTCTCACCTTAAGTACGCTTACTTAGGTGAGAACGAGACCCTTCCTGTCATCATCTCGGCTTCTTTAGCTCCAGAGCAAGAGAAAGCCCTTCTCACGGTCTTGCACAGCAACAGGCAAGCTTTTGGCTGGTCCATGGCGGACATGAAGGGGATTAGTCCCCTGATCGTTGAACATCACATTCATCTGATGGATGATGCCAAACCAGCCCGGGATCAACAAAGACGTCTCAATCCAGTCATGAAAGAGGCTGTGAAGAAGGAGATCGTAAAATGTCTAGATAGTGGTATCATTTACCCTATCTCTGATAGCCAGTGGGTTAGCCCCATTCATGTTGTCCCCAAGAAGTCAGGCATCACGGTCATAACCAACGAGGCGAACGAGTTAATCCCTACTCGCACCCAAACTGGGTGGCGAGTATGCATCGATTACAGAAAACTCAACGCCGTAACACGGAAAGACCACTTTCCGCTACCTTTCATTGACCAGATGCTTGAACGATTGGCCGGACACGAGTACTACTGCTTTCTTGATGGCTACTCCGGCTATAATCTGTTAGTGTATATGCCCAAGAGGCCATTACTGTATCATACTAGTTTGTATATTACTTAATGGATGCTTGGGATATTCACCTTGTATATACAATCTTGCTCAAAATAGTAGTATGCTACTTGGTTTGTTTCTACTTCAATGTGTACATGTGTTTATTTTTGTATATCGCCTATACACATTAGTGGAGCCCTTAGGATCTTTGCTTGATTACCAGCGATGTGATGGCCGTCACACTAGTGGGGCTGGGTAATCCATAAGCACATCCTTATGCAGGTCCCTGGTCGCAGGACTATCGAGACAGGGCATCGATACTCCGGAGTAGACCAGCGCATGCGCTTCTCATCCCAGTGTGGGAGGCGGTCTGTCCCACAGCCGTCAGTACGTCGTACTTGAGATAGTATGCGGGTGCTCGTTAGGTTACGGGTACACTGGACAGGACTCGTCGGGAACTGACTAGTTGGTATTATGCCTATCGTCAGTTATCAGTTCCCAGGTGACATGAGTACAGCTTAGTCCGCTGACTTGACACTGTCACTTCGCCTCGAGTGTGTTCCCACTGTACTTTGATCACTACCCTACTACGGCTCAAAGGAGTCGTGCAAACAGGTAGTGGTTGGGTGCAGTCCCGAAGCACTTGGAGGCAGTGACCGTTAGACAGGATTCGTCTCTCCCGGTATTGGGGGTTGACATCGCGCTGTGTCTAGGAGAGCCATTACACGAGTAGTCCCTGGCCAGGGCAATCGAGATATGCTGGTAGGCTTCCAGTGTTATCTCAGGGTGTTTTGGGCTTCGCTCCGACACGACTTGTACCGCTATTGGGGGACTGACGTTTACCGCCCCTAGGCCCGCCATGCGATGTATCAGACGAACAGACCGGACTGTATGGAGAATGTCACACTCAGGCTCAGTAGGAGTTCAGATGGGTTTCGCCTCGTCGGTCTTCTTGTCGGCATTACCTGGGGACCGTTACGCACAGCTAGTGCCGCTTGCGGTCTGTGGTTAAACCCACTGCCAGCGTAGTGTCGAGTCTTTAGAGTCCCACACAGAAAGCTTTTCGCCTTTAGGCAAAAGAGTAGAGGTCGCATGGTATTGCGACAGGTCGCATGGTTTTTGCGACAGGGTTCGGTCACATCCGTGCACTTGTGCACGTACAGTGTCCGGACAGTTTACACTAGCGGGCTTTGGTTTAAGCCAGATCCTAGTGTACCTTTTGGGATTGGATTTATCCAGTATGCATTCGTGTTCCTCGGAACGCGGATGCGGGTGTGTATGCACAGTTGACAGGGAGACAGAGGCAGCGGATTCTCATTAGGGTTGTTGGCAGTTGACCGTTGACAATTTGACTTTTTGGTCAACCCTAATGAGAATATGATATGTGATTAACTATTATATTAATTAAGTATTATGGTGACATGGTTGTGGAGGATTGACTTTGTTGACTTGTTGACTTTTGTTGACTTTGTTGACTTTTTGTTGACTTGTTGACTTTTGTTGACTTGTTGACTTTGTTGACCGGTTGACTAGGCTTGACTAGTTGACCATCATGATAACCATAGCCATCATTTCATGGAAAAGACTTTTGTTTGCTTGCTCATTTGTGTAAAATGAGTGCATGAAATGATATGGTTATGGTTGCTTCAACCATCACATAAGACTTTTTTAGTATGATGAGTTATCATGACTTTGGATTATGAGAGGGTGAGAGACAAAAGAGTTGCTCATTCTTTCTTGCTCATTCTCTCTCTTGTTCTTGAGCTCTCTTGTTTTGCTCTCACCCTCTTGCTCTTTTTGCCTCTCTTTAATCTATGGTTCTCTTGTCTCATGAGTTAAGAATCAAGAACCATAGATAAAATCCCACACAAACTCTTCTCTACTCATTCTAGTTCACAAGGTTTAGCAAACCGAGTGAACTAGTTTCTTCAAAGAACGAAGAAGGAGCTAAAGGTTGGAGCTTTCAGGTGGATCTATCTTCGGCGTACGGAGACGACGGGAAGAAGCCAATCCGGACCACCATCGGAGTTTGAAGACGAAGGAGTTCAAGACAAGCAAGGTATAACCCCCTAACCGAGTAGCTAGAAACTCGTAGTTAGGTTGCTAGATAGATGTTTAACCAAGATCCGGGTTTTAGGTCCATGTTACCACCTCCATAAAAATCGATTTTTACCAAATTCCGCATTCCCGAAAGTACCGGGAGAGGTAGCATGGACTTACAGTGGTATCAGAGCCTAGTTAAACTCTATCTAACATGTTAGCAAGTAACTAGAAGATCGATCAAAGAAAAAGTCCTGAAAACAAACCCCGAAATTCGAAGTTTCTGTCGATTTTTATACTGTTCAAAAGTTGATTATTTTCACACCTAAAATCGGCTCAGGCTTTTCTGTGAACACCCACCAAAATTGGTCCAACGATCGAGTCAAAGCGCCGCGGAAACGCGGCGGGAGCACGCTCCCGCCGCGGATCCGCGGCCGAGTTGACTCGGCCGTGGTCCATTTTTGGTGCAGTGTTCTTCTGGGGGTATTTTGGGATTTTTGGAATATATATTTTCAACCCAGATTTTCCAGAACGAAAAATTTTATTTTGGGGTCCCGAAAATCCGTATTTTTGATCGAACTTCTATAAGACTTAAGCTAACGGGTTTTTCTGTAATGTGATATTTGTATTGAACGTCTACTAATCGCTATATGTCGATTAGTGGGGGTTATACAAATCTGTGATCTGTAATGTTACTGGAATGTGGATATGAATATGTTGGATTGTCGCGGGTGAATAGCCGGGGGTTGTGAGACGAGAGTTTTCTTTTCTTTCAATTCATGTAAATTTGTAAATTGATGTAATATTATTTGTATGACCGCACAACCGGGTCGGGGTTGTAGCCGTCATTGTATAATTTCTTTTTACTGTTTTTGCTCCTAGGATAGACCCATGGAGGGGGTGCACAAACTACCGGGTATGCCGAAGTGCCGAGTGGCCTACTCATGGCATTGAGGGAGGTTGCTCCACTTCGGGTACTTGGCGGGTAGTTTGCCGCACCCGTAGGGGTCTTGGGGGGGTATTGGCTATTCACCGCGACCGTGTAATCTGCTTTTCGTTACAGGCTCGTACGAATTGTAGATTCCTAGTATATCCAATGTATTCATCTGTGATCTGAAATGTTTTATCATTGCAGTATATCTATATATGATATTATTTAGGCGTTGCTTATGTTTTACAGACGCGCTAGCCCAGCCCCCGCTCTGTCGTTAGTTAAGTAACCTAACGGGTAATGACGGGGCCCAGTGGCGAATGCGAATGGCATAAGCGTACGTCATATTTTGGTTGTTTTCTGCAATGGTAGGATTAAATGATGGGACGCATTAAAAGAACTAATGCAAGAATATCACGCATTAAAAGAACTAATGCAAGATAATAAACCAAGTTAAAGTCGTTGGAACACTTTCGAAAAACCACTCGGTTCTTTTCAAAACCAACTTTTAAATGCGGAGCTTGAGCCACTCCTTTTAAAAGCTATCTCGTTCCATCGACCAAATCAAGTTCACTACGTTCACGGTTTTGCCAAAACCATTCGTAGCCCTCCGTCGTTTCGTATGAATATTCAATAGTATTCAAGCTGTGTTTGTTGACCTTCGTCAAGGCATAGTGATTGGTAGCTATTGGGTATTCATATGTAGCATAGATAGATGCGTTGGTTTGGGACATTCGCATTACCTTGTTGACCTTCGTCAAGGGTATATACGGGTGGATTCAAATTAACCTGGATAATGACGGGAAGAACTTGACATGTGACTTATGATTTGTTGACCTTCGTCAAGGTCATAAGAGCATGGGGCAAAAATCCACATCGGGAGTTTCATAAGTACTGAAACTTGCTAGATTTGCATACCATTTGGAGTGTGATGATTCTGGTAGGATTCCTTCAGTTTCGTCACGCGATGATATTTGGATCCCGATCCTACTGTGAGTATATGCTACTCCTCGGGAAATTTCTCACTAATCGATCAATGCTATAAACCTAGTAGGTGCCTAGAAAGGTGTTAGCGGGGCTACGCCCCCAGGGAAAAGAGGTTCTTTAATTAAGGAACTTCGCGAAAGCGTTGGAAAACCTCCCTCGAAGTACCGACACCGGCCTGGCTGAACGGTTAAGCAAGTATTGTGCGGTGGGATTGATCCCGACTAATTCTTCCTTTATGGTTTGAGGAGGGATTCGAGAAACAGTAGGAGCCATCCTGTTTAGACAAACTAAAAACCACTCTAAACTTGCAAGAGCATCATGCTGAGTGTTTCTTCTTCTCTCTCCTAATTGCAGCGACCAAATCGACATGACTGGACTTAAGTTACTCCTAAATAAAAACAAACTGACAGGGCCAAACTACAAAGATTGGCTCAGGAATGTCAAGATAGCAATCACTTACGACAAGCTGGGGTATCTTCTTACCACCAAAGCTCCCCCTGCCCCTGGTCCCACTTCCAGCGTCGCGGATAAGGAAATCCGCAAGACTTGGGAGATTGATAGCGCGAAGGCCAAGTGCCTCGTACTTGCCTCGATGGACAACGAACATCAGAGGAGGCACGAGAATATGGACCTTGAATCCATATTTCTCCATACAAAAGAACTGTATGGAGAGCAATCTCGTATCGCAAGATACGAAGCGTCGAAAAAGTTATTCTCGACAAAGATGGCCGTCGGATCATCAGTAGCCGAGCACGTGCTAAAGATGATCAGCTACATTGAGGAGCTCGCGGACCTAGGGACCACATTGGAGAGTGAACTCTATACGGACATAGTTCTCCAGTCCCTTCCTTCCACTTACGCCCAGTTCATACTGAACTTCAACTTACAAGAAAAAGAGGTTGAACTTTCAGAGCTCCTCAACATGCTGAGGAGCGCAGAGGGCACCCTACAGAAAAGTAGGGAAACATCCACTTTGTTTGTAGGAGGATCATCTTCTTCTAGGTCCAAGGCGAAAGCCAAGGGAAAGAAGAAGAAAGCCCCCGCCAAACCAAGGGGCGGTGTTAGTAAAGTGGATACGAAGGGAAAAGCTAAAGCAACAAAGAAAGCGGGGAAGCTTGTGGATAAGGAAGAATGCTTCTATTGTCATAAGAAAGGACACTGGAAGAATGATTGCAGGGCCTGGAAGGCCAGAACACAGGAATTGAAGCAGGTTGCAGCTTCAGCTTCAGGTGTGTATGTTATTAAAAACTGTCTTTCAATAAACTCTACTTCCTGGGTATTGGATACCGGATCAGGATCTCATATCTGTAATTCTTTGCAGGCGTTGAGAAACCGTAGGGTTTTGAAGGCAGGTGACATGACCCTCAGAGTTGCGAACGGAGCTAGCATGGATGCTAAAGCCGTGGGGGACTATCACCTAGGAATGTCAGATGGACATGTTTTGGTTTTGCGTAATTGCTTTTTTGTACCCAACGCAACTTGTAATATCATTTCTGTATCTTTAGTTTCTAAAGAAGGTTATGAATTTGCGTTTGTAAGTAATGTTGTAAACATTCACCTTAATCAAGTTCTGATTGGGTCAGGTACATTGAGTAATGGTATATACGTATTGAACCAACCACAGATTTTCAATGTCCAGAATACACACAAAAGAAAGTCTCCAGAAATAAATCAGACTTTCTTGTGGCATTATAGACTGGGTCACATCAATGAGAGAAGGTTGACCAAGTTACATACAGAAGGATATTTGAATGCGTTCGAATATCAATCGTATGCCACTTGTCAATCCTGTCTCAAAGGAAAGATGACAAAGACTCCGTTTACTGGACGTGGAGTAAGAGCGAGCGAGCTCTTGGGACTCGTACACAGTGACGTGTGCGGTCCAATATCTAAACATGCGCGAAGCGGTTATTCTTACTTCATTACTTTTACGGATGACTTCTCAAGGTACGGTTATGTCTTCTTAATGAAACATAAGTCCGAAGCCTTTGGAAAATTCCAGGAGTATAAGAATGAAGTAGAAAAATAGACCGGCAAAAGTATTAAGATTCTAAGATCGGATCGAGGTGGAGAATACTTAAGTGCCGAGTTCCTGGACTATTTAAAAGAGAACGGAATTCTCTCTCAGCTTACTCCTCCATACACCCCGCAACATAACGGTGTACCGGAGAGACGGAACCGAACCCTATTGGATATGGTTCGGTCCATGATGAGTAACGCTGAGTTACCGTGATCATTCTGGGGATATGCACTAGAAGCAGCTACGTATCTCTTGAACAAGGCTCCCACCAAGACTGTGCCTACCACCCCATATGAGATGTGGACTGGAAAGAAACCCTGTCTTAAGTATCTTAAGGTATGGGGATGTCCAGCTTTTGTAAAAAAGCAGCATGCGGACAAGCTTGAGGCACGTTCAGTACAGTGTAAGTTTGTGGGATACCCAAGGAACTCCAGGGGGTATCTTTTCTATTCCGCTGAGGAACAAAAGGTTTTTGTTTCTCAGCATGCCCGCTTCTTGGAAACTGAGTTTTTGGAAACCCAGATAAGTAGGAGCACAATAGAACTGGAAGAAGTTCCAGAACCACAGACTGTTACTGAAAGCTTAGTGGAACCAGAGGGTTCAACAGAACAGGACATTCCTACGCCGCTCCGCAGGAGTAGTAGGCAGTCTCATCCGCCCGAGAGATACTACGGTTTTCTCATAGACGGGGATAGAGAGGATTGCATCATAGATTATGATGAGCCTACTAGCTTCCAGCAGGCCGTTCAGAACGTTGACTCAGTGAAATGGCTGGATGCAATGCGGACCGAAATGGAGTCCATGTACACCAACAAGGTATGGACGTTGGACATTGCTCCAGACGGGGTAAAACCCGTAGGATGCAAGTGGATCTTCAAAAGGAAGATTGGTGTAGATGGACTGGTTGAGACCTATAAAGCTAGGCTGGTAGCAAAGGGTTTTCGTCAAAGACCTGGCTTGGACTATGACTAAACCTTTTCTCCAGTAGCCATGCTGAAATCCATTCGGATCCTTCTTGCCATTGCTGCCTTCCACGATTATGAGATCTGGCAAATGGACGTAAAGACAGCTTTTCTAAATGGAAATTTAGAGGAGTGTGTCTATATGGACCAGCCAGAGGGTTTCATTCAGAGTGGGAGCAGCGGAAAGGTGTGCAAGTTACTTAAGTCCATCTATGGACTAAAGCAGGCATCGCGGAGTTGGAACATCTGCTTTGATGAGACGGTCAAAGAATTTGGCTTTATTAAAAATCCAGATGAACCATGCATCTATAGTAGATTTGTAGCGAGAACTGTAGTATTCCTCGTTTTATACGTGGATGACATTCTCTTAATAGGAAATGACATTCCTATGCTACAATCTGTCAAGGGGTTCTTGTCGCACAGGTTCTCCATGAAAGACCTGGGTGATGCCTCGTACATTCTGGGTATCCGGATCTACCGTGACAGATCCAAGAAGATATTAGGACTTTCACAGTCCAGGTACATCGACACTATACTGAAGAGATTCAGTATGGAAGATTCCAAGCGCGGTAACCTACCGGCTTGTCACGGGATCACCCTCTCTAAAGAGATGTCTCCCAAGACTGATTTGGAGAGGGATCGCATGTCTATTATACCCTACGCTTCTGCGGTAGGCTCTATAATGTATGCGATGTTGTGTACCAGACCGGATGTAGCTTATGCACTGAGTGTGGTAAGCCGGTATCAGTCAAACCCTGGGGAGAAACACTGGATAGCGGTAAAGAACATTCTCAAGTACCTGAGAAGGACTAAGGAGATGTTCTTGGTGTATGGCGGAAAAGACCTCCAGATCGAGGCCTTTGCTGACTCCAGCTTCCAGAGTGACAAGGATGATTCCAAGTCCATGTCGGGTTTTGTCTTTACCCTCAATGGAGGGGCGGTGTGTTGGAAGAGTTCCAAACAAGAAACCGTTGCAGACTCGACGATGGAAGCGGAATACATCGCTGCATCTGATGCCGCAAAAGAAGCTGTCTGGATGAGGAAGTTCTTGAAAGAACTTCAGGTGGTTCCGTCCATTGTTGATCCAATACCTCTGTATTGCGACAACAACGGGGCTATAGCTTTAGCGAAGGAACCCAGGTCCCATCAGAGATCCAGGCACATCTTAAGGCGGTATCACCTGATCAGGAAGATCGTGGATCGCCAGGAGATCGAGGTTCGGAGAGTCGCTTCAGAAGATAACACTGCAGATCCATTCACCAAGGCCTTGCCCCAGACTCAGTTCGAGCGGCTGATCGAGATGATAGGTCTTCGATACGCCAGTACATGGCCTTAGTGCAAGTGGGAGATTGTTAGTGTATATGCTCTAGAGGCCATTACTGTATCATACTAGGTTGTATATTACTTAATGGATGCTTGGGATATTCACCTTGTATATACAATCTTGCTCAAAATAGTAGTATGCTACTTGGTTTGTTTCTACTTCAATGTGTACATGTGTTTATTTTTGTATATCGCCTATACACATTAGTGGAGCCCTTAGGATCTTTGCTTGATTACCAGCGATGTGATGGCCGTCACACTAGTGGGGCTGGGTAATCCATAAGCACATCCTTATGCAGGTCCCTGGTCGCAGGACTATCGAGACAGGGCATCGATACTCCGGAGTAGACCAGCGCATGCGCTTCTCATCCCAGTGTGGGAGGCGGTCTGTCTCACAGCCGTCAGTACGTCGTACTTGAGATAGTATGCGGGTGCTCGTTAGGTTACGGGTACACTGGACAGGACTCGTCGGGAACTGACTAGTTGGTATTATGCCTATCGTCAGTTATCAGTTCCCAGGTGACATGAGTACAGCTTAGTCCGCTGACTTGACACTGTCACTTCGCCTCGAGTGTGTTCCCACTGTACTTTGATCACTACCCTACCATGGCTCAAAGGAGTCGTGCAAACAGGTAGTGGTTGGGTGCAGTCCCGAAGCACTTGGAGGCAGTGACGGTTAGACAGGATTCGTCTCTCCCGGTATTGGGGGTTGACATCGCGCTGTGTCTAGGAGAGCCATTACACGAGTAGTCCCTGGCCAGGGCAATCGAGATATGCTGGTAGGCTTCCAGTGTTATCTCAGGGTGTTTTGGGCTTCGCTCCGACACAACTTGTACCGCTATTGGGGGACTGACGTTTACCGCCCCCTAGGCCAGCCATGTGATGTATCAGACGAACAGACCGGACTGTATGGAGAATGTCACACTCAGGCTCAGTAGGAGTTCAGATGGGTTTCGCCTCGTCGGTCTTCTTGTCGGCATTACCTAGGGACCGTTACGCACAGCTAGTGCCTCTTGCGGTCTGTGGTTAAACCCACTGCCAGCGTAGTGTCGAGTCTTTAGAGTCCCACACAGAAAGCTTTTTGCCTTTAGGCAAAAGAGTAGAGGTCGCATGGTATTGCGACAGGTCGCATGGTTTTTGCGACAGGGTTCGGTCACATCCGTGCACTTGTGCACGTACAGTGTCCGGACAGTTTACACTAGCGGGCTTTGGTTTAAGCCAGATCCTAGTGTACCTTTTGGGATTGGATTTATCCAGTATGCATTCGTGTTCCTCGGAACACGGATGCGGGTGTGTATGCACAGTTGACAGGGAGACAGAGGCAGCGGATTCTCATTAGGGTTGTTGGCAGTTGACCGTTGACAATTTGACTTTTTGGTCAACCCTAATGAGAATATGATATGTGATTAACTATTATATTAATTAAGTATTATGGTGACATGGTTGTGGAGGATTGACTTTGTTGACTTGTTGACTTTTGTTGACTTTGTTAACTTGTTGACTTTTTGTTGACTTGTTGACTTTTGTTGACTTGTTGACCGGTTGACTAGGCTTGACTAGTTGACCATCATGATAACCATAGCCATCATTTCATGGCAAAGACTTTTGTTTGCTTGCTCATTTGTGTAAAATGAGTGCATGAAATGATATGGTTATGGTTGCTTCAACCATCACATAAGACTTTTTTAGTATGATGAGTTATCATGACTTTGGATTATGAGAGGGTGAGAGACAAAAGAGTTGCTCATTCTTTCTTGCTCATTCTCTCTCTTGTTCTTGAGCTCTCTTGTTTTGCTCTCACCCACTTGCTCTTTTTCCCTCTCTTTAATCTATGGTTCTCTTGTCTCATGAGTTGAGAATCAAGAACCATAGATAAAATCCCACACAAACTCTTCTCTACTCATTCTAGTTCACAAGGTTTAGCAAACTGAGTGAACTAGTTTCTTCAAAGAACGAAGAAGGAGCTAAAGGTTGGAGCTTTCAGGTGGATCTATCTTCGGCGTACGGAGACGACGGGAAGAAGCCAATCCGGACCACCATCGGAGTTTGAAGACGAAGGAGTTCAAGACAAGCAAGGTATAACCCCCTAACCGAGTAGCTAGAAACTCGTAGTTAGGTTGCTAGATAGATGTTTAACCAAGATCCGGGTTTTAGGTCCATGTTACCACCTCCATAAAAATCGTTTTTTACCAAATTCCGCATTCCCGAAAGTACCGGGAGAGGTAGCATGGACTTACATAATCAAATTCCCATCGCCGAAAAAGACCAGGACAAGACCACTTTCACTTGTCCTTTCGGCACGTTCGCATATCGTCGCATGCCCTTTGGGTTATGCAATGCGCCCGCTACCTTCCAGCGGTGTATGATGGGAATCTTCTCAGACATGGTGGAAAAATTTCTGGAGATTTTCATGGATGATTTCTCCATCTTCGGCGATTCCTTCAACGAGTGTTTGCTGCATCTTGACGCTGTCCTTACCCGATGTAAGGACAAGAATCTCACTTTGAATTGGGAGAAGTGCCACTTCATGGTGCGCGAAGGTATTATCTTAGGACATATCATCTCGCAAAATGGCATAGAGGTTGACAAAGCAAAGATTGAGGTCATTTCCAATCTACCTCCTCCTAGATGCGTCCGAGACATCCGAGCCTTCCTTGGCCATGCCGGTTTCTATAGACGGTTCATCAAGGACTTTAGCAAGATTGCTAGGCCCTTGACTCTTTTGCTGGCCAAGGATACGCCATTCGACTTCAACTCGAGCTGTGTGACTGCATTCGAGTCATTGAAAAGCTCACTCACTTCTGCTCCCGTTCTTTCCTCGCCTGACTGGAAGCACCCATTTGAGATTATGTGCGATGCATCCGACTTTGCCATTAGTGCTGTCCTTGGACAACACATCAACAAGATGCCGCACGTAATCTATTATGCAAGTCGAACCCTGAACGACGCCCAACTCAATTATACAACAACTGAGAAGGAATTCTTGGCTGTTGTATTTTCTTTAGAAAAGTTCAGGCCCTACCTCATCGGCTCTCCAGTCATTGTCTACACAGACCATTCGGCTCTGCGCCATCTTTTGCGAAGAAAGATGCAAAATCTCGGTTAATACGTTGGATCATCTTACTTCAAGAGTTTGACCTTGTCATTAAGGACAAACGAGGATGTGAAAACGTAGTTGCCGACCATCTCTCACGACTTCCTTCTTCGCCTTCGCTTCCAATTCCGATCAACGACGTTTTCCCGGATGAACAGCTCTTGACAGTATCCTGCGAACCCTGGTTCGCAGATATTGTGAACTATTTGGCCACGGGATTACTACCAACTGAATGGTCCAGTCAGGACAGACTTCGCTTCTTATCCCAAGTAAAACACTTTTACTGGGACGAACCCTATTTGTTCAAGTACTGTCCCGACCAGATTATTCGTCGGTGTGTCCCTGACGAGGAATTCAAGAGTGTGCTGTCATTTTGCCACGATCAAGCATGTGGCGGGCATTTTGGCCCCAGAAAGACAGCTGAGAAGATCTTGCAATGTGGTTTCTACTGGCCACAGCTCTTCAAAGACGCTCATGACTATTGCAAGACTTGCTCCCGGTGCCAACACTTGGGCCGGATATCCCGGAGAAACGAGATGCCGCTCCAACCGATCTTGGTTGTGGAGATTTTCGATATTTGGGGGATAGATTTCATGGGGCCGTTTCCCAGCTCTTTTAGGAACTTGTACATCCTTCTCGCTGTTGATTACGTCTCTAAATGGGTCGAGGCTGTGCCCAGCCGGACTAACGACAACAAGGTTGTCGTTAGGTTTCTTAAGGAAAACATTTTCTCCCGTTTTGGGCACCCCCGAGCGATCATTAGCGACAATGGAAGTCATTTCTGCAACAAAACTTTCGAGGCCTTGATGCGGAAATACTCCATTAATCATAAGCTATCCACGCCCTACCGCCCGCAAACCTGCGGGCAGGCCGAAGTTTCAAATCGGCAAATCAAGCAGATACTGGAGAAGACGGTTTCCAAGAACCGTAAGGATTGGTCGCTGAAACTCACTGATGCCCTCTGGGCATTTCGAACCGCTTATAAGATCGACCTTGGCATGTCTCCCTATCGGCTTGTGTACGGAAAAGCCTGCCACCTACCTGTCGAAATAGAGCATCGCGCATTTTGGGCGATAAAGGAGCTGAATCTGTCTCTCGAGGATGCGGGCAGCCATCGGAAGCTGCAGTTGAATGAATTGAGCGAGCTTAGGGATAAGGCTTACGATAACACGGTTGTCGTTAAGAATCGAACGAAGGTGTTTCACGATAAACACCTTTTGCGCAAAACTTTCGTACCTGGTCAGCAGGTACTGCTTTACGACACCCGACTTCATTTCCATCCAGGAAAGCTCAGATCTCGCTGGAAAGGGCCGTATTTTGTGCGGAATGTGTATCCGCATGGCGCTGTGGATTTGGAAAATCCAAAGGACGGTTCATTTTTCAAAGTGAACGGACACCGACTTAAACCGTACCTTAGCGCCGAACCGACAGAGGAGCTCCTGTTCTTACAGGAGCCGGTTTACCCTGCATAATCTTCCTCTGCCTACCTCCAAACTTCGGTTATCCAGCCAAGAACAGTGGACACTGTTCCAAATAAGTTTGGAGGTATGTATATACCATTTTGTACATTTTTGTGGATGTTCTTTTTCTTTTTCTTTTTCTTTTTCTTAAAACCAAAAAAAAAAAAACAACTAAAAATAAAAACATTTTTTATAGCTAACCGACAATTTTGACCCTTCAAATGATCTCTTCATGCCATGACAGTGAGGACACTGTCCAGTTTAAGTTTGGGGGTACGCTCGGTACGTGTTTCTTACCTTCGCATCCATATTTATATTTTGCATCTGCATATTAAAATCCATAAAATCCATAAAAATCAGAAAATTTTCTAAAAACATAAAAACCTTTTTGTCAAGTTAGCTAGTGGGAGGACTCTGATTCAACATTTCGACGGTTTTGTTTGATTAAATAAAAATAACTAAATCTTATTTTTAGATTTTGAAAACCTGAAAGATAACTCTCCTTTGAAGTTAACTATAGCTGATATACGTCTTTACATCACACTACACGTGCCTTGAGTTTTTGGGAATTAGACGACAAGTCTTTTATGTCGAAAAACTTTTAAATGGATAAATGATTTTCTGAGGATCAAATAGGTTTGTTCGGAAATTAGTAATATCAAGAATAGTTTATGAAGTGAGTGAATATGAAGGAATGTTATTGATGCCTTAATTGGAACTAAGTCTGAAAAATAACCCATCTGGAACTTGATTGGAATGATTACACACCAAAACCCACTAAACACGTCTTTTATCCAAAAAAATAATTGAACTGCCGGCTATATCTCCGTTCGTATTAAATCATCATGATTTTCACGCCAAACTGTCTTTTGTTTATGGACCTAGGTAACTTGAGTAATTAAGTCCGCTGGGGTGTTTCTACACCTAATGCCCTAAAGCCAACTGGTTTGGGTGCATTGGCCCAAAGCTCGCTAAGAAGCCTAGAAAGTCCAGATTAAAACAAAGTCAAGCAAGTGTTCTCTCCGAGTTAAAATTCCTTACGGTTCTTTGTGTGAGAATAATCTTGATAAAAGACAGGCTTTTATAAAAATTTTAGCGGAGATATGAAGGTTTTATTCTATGATAAAGACTATTGCACGTTCACAGAGGTGTGTATGAAATGAAAACAAGAAAAAGGTGAAGTGAAATATAAGACTAGTTTCCTGTTAAGGAAGATAGAAATTCTAAAGTTAAAACTTTACTGGAAAACGAAACTTGAAAAATGCTTAACTCTTTATAAAACTTATGTGATCCTTTCAAAATTTTTATCTGGGCTTTATTGTGTGACATGATGACGTAAATCGATCCTTCTGGAGACTTAACGACACTATTTGCACTGCACGTAAAGACATATAAAATCTGTAGTTAAATAAGAAGCGAGGTGTGAAAAATAAAGGTTTGATAGTCTAGACTTGGGATCATAGAATTGTTATTTTCTGAAACAAAATTTTAGGGTTTGAATCTTAGTTATTTTACAAAAACTAGCTTGACCGGATTTTGTGGGTAGTATCCGCTGAAAACCCTCAGGAGACAACACTCCTCCTACTAGGGACACCTAGAGGTTTAACGGCTTGTTGCACATGCTCAGTGCAATCGCGTTCCCTGCGAAAGTGAGGTTAGAAAATTTTTTGTCAATAAATTGGCCTTTCTCGGGACGAGCAAATGATAAGTTTGGGGGTATTTGTTCATATCAGTTTTTTGCATTTTCATACCGCCCAATTTTTATCACATTGCATATCGGTAGGTACTCTTGAGCCGTGTGTGCTAGTAAATTGCAGGATACAGGTTCTCGGCTCTAAACGGTGAAATTCATGGAAAAACACGACAAAAACCCGGGTTCCTGCCAACCACAGATAATACACGGATCTCCGCTTTTTATCCGTCTGTTTCCACACACCAGTTTAAGAGACAAAATGGCAAATCAACGTCATTTTCATGCACAAGGCTCAATGGCAACACAAGATCCAAGAAATCTACACGGAGCTCGAGAAAATCATTACAAAAGATCCAAGTCCAATCACCTTTTGATCCAACAGAATTCTGGAAGAAATGTGGAAATATTATCAGAAAAAACATGTACCAGACAAAAGGGGACAGCAGACCAGGGAAGCAAGAGAAACCGGAGGGCCCAACTCCTCTATTAGGCCGCGGAACCGCGGCCTAAGCATGCTTAGGCCGCGGAACCGCGGCCGTACGGCCTTGTCGGCTGAAGCTACTTCAGGGGTATTTTGGTCTTTCTATGTACATGCAGAATTTTGCCCTAGATTTCCATTTCCCTGCCCATAAATAGCCCAGAACCTTGTGAAGCCAAGGGTGCATAATCTTGTATTTTTCTAGGTTTTAGAATACTTGATCTTCTTCCTCTTCTCATCTCTTCTCCATTGAAAAACTTGTAGTGAGCTTTTGTGAGTGAAGAATGATGAATAAAGAAGTTCATTTTATTATCATACTTGTCTTGCTCTTATGTTAAATGCTTGTAATTTTCATTTGTTAACTTAGTTGTTGTTATTTCTTGTTGTTTCTTTCTTTCTTTTTTTCTTTATCCTTAAAACAACCATGATGCTTACACTTGATCCTTGCCAAGGTGAGGTCGCAAATAGCTAGTTTTTATCTTCTAATCTCCTTCTTTCTATCTTCCTCTTTTGTTTTGTTTTCTTTTCATTATGATGTGTGAGTAGTTTCCATACTTGTTAGGGTAGGATAAGGGAAGTTTGAGAGAAGGAAATCTCTCTCACTCTTTCCTTGCCCAACATCTTAAATCGACTCCCGTTAATTGAACCACAATCCGCTCCCTACGGCACCCTATCCTACATGATAGCGGTGATTCCGTAGTGAGACCAGTTGTGGTTGAATTAACCGGAGGTTATGGCTAAGAGCCAAGAACGGACGGACAAGCACCAAAAGGAAGAACTTAAGCGTTGGAAAGCCTACCTTATACTCGCAAGTTCCTTCCTAGTCGTGCTAATCCCCGTTGTTGCCGATTACCGTAACACCGATATTAAGAGTGGTAACGAAAGAAGTGAGCGACTCCTAACTCAAACTAACCTAATCCTAACCCTAACAAGCTCTCTTTACATATCATTTTAACACTTAGATAATCACAAACAAATCTGGACTTTCGGACTTAACTCGTTAAAGCACATAGAAAAAGATTCCCATCTCCCTGCGGACGACCCGTACTCAACCGGCTAGCTACAAGCGAAACCGTTTCGATTGCGGTAATTAACTAAACTTGAACACGCAGAATCTTTACCAATCAGATACCGACCGGAGTTATGTACGTATGGATATGTCGAAACTCGAGGGTCGAAGCTGGGCACTCGGGTTTTCGAGATAGCGTATGATATGTACCTATCAGGGCCAGTTGTGGTGACAGCACCTGATAGATCAGTATTTCTGTGTCGATGCTTGACACATTGGTTTCATGATATTTCTTTTTACTCATATGTATATATAACAGTGGATTAGGACGCTGTTATATATGCCCTTACACCAATATTAGTGGAATGGGACGCTAATATATGTATATTGATATCAATTTAGATACTTCATCATATTTATTCATTCAAATATACCTCATATTTATGATATGTTATTACCTGAGGCACTGACACGAGCACTTGGCACTACACACGTGTATAGATGTTACATTGCCACCTTATCATGCTTCAGACTTATCCTTTTGAGGTTTATATATATATATATATATATATATATATATATCTGATCGTATTGACCTAGGATTATGTCATACATGCGATTTCTACTCTGTGATATTTTCTATTCACGAGTTGGCAAATCACCCCCGTTGTGCTACAATTTCTTGGAGGTTTTGCCGTACAGGCTCCATGGTGGCATTTCTGGTACACCGTTTCCTTTGTGGGTGATTTGCTTTGGTAGGTGGGTTCTTTTGCATCAGAACCACCATTGTACATGTATTTTTCAGTTGTATCTAGAAATTCCATCAACCAAAACTTGTATATTGTTTCAGACTTAGAAACTAGTTATGTATTATTTCGACCTTAGAGTCGCGTATAGTAGTATTATGGTTTTCATGTTGTTTTGAGTTTCTTTTTTTGAGTTTTGATCCTTACCCTTCGGCGTTGTATATTATATTGCTTGTGTGGTTGTGACCGTCGATTGACGAAGAGCTAGCTCCGGCTTGGGGATGCCTTTTATCATTGCATATATATTATTCTTATTGTACCCTATTCGGGGCCAGTATTTACAAAGGATACTCTGTCGAAATTTTTAGAAAAGACTATAGATTTTAAAAATGCACATTCGGCTTACTTATTTAAAAACCTTGCTTTTAAAACATGTTTTCTTCATTTCTAAAGACTATTTTTCCTTCATTTATTATTAAAAATGGTTTTAGATTTCTGGGCTTTTGGCTTATTTGGATTAGATGGAGTCCTATAGACTTCATATGATTCAAGGGCCAGTCATGTGCTCTTTCGGGTCGTGACAAGGTTGATATCAGAGCGCTAGGTTAACCTTGGTTCAAGTCTAAGTTTGACTATGCGGAGCCTAGAGCGTTTATATATATACGGAACTTAGGCTTGACCTTACGGAACTTAGACTTAGTCGAGGAGGTATTATATCTGAACTTTCGTCGCGTAGGATGACCCTTGGTTGATGGAGTAGGTAGCTTGAGTAGAGTGACGTACCGTACGTATGTTCCGCGACATATTTACGATACGCTACTCCGCTTAAGAAACCTTAGGATGTACATTTCCTTGCACAGTATGATATTCATTCCTATGATCTATCCTCATCGATACTGGTTATGATTTTGCTTCCACGATTGCACGGCCAGAGAGAGCTAGGGCTAGAGTTGCGTCAGCTTGAGCTTGTAGGCTTCAATTCATTCTCTACGAAATGTTGTTTGCGCAGACGAGGATAGACCAGGGCGTGATTCCAGAGACATACGATTGCATATAGAGGCTTCGTTTTATTGTGTTTTCGCGCCGTAAGCGTTTGACAGATTGCTTTTACGAGGTTTCTCGGATGTGCCGATCGGTACCAGAAGATCAGGCTACTGCTAGAAGCCAGCCAGGATGTGATGACCATTGATGTATCGCTTATTCAGGATGATTGAGGCGCTGTTCAGCGTACAGACGAATGAGCCAGTGGTTGCTGCAAATGACGAGATATCGCCCAAATGATTGGAGCTACTGCAGCATGAGTATATAACTAGAGATATGATAGCGAGTCGCTAGTCACCCGAGGATGAATGACTAGGACATGTGGTTTGTTCGCTTACCCTGATGCGAGGTCATCAGATATATTGATTCCAGCTAGAGACGACTTCACGCAGGTTCGTTGAGAGTCGATAGAGACGATCGAATGTCAGGAGCCCATTTTCCAAGTTTAAAGTATTCGGAAAGACATACAAGCAATTCTATGGACCCTCTAGAAGAATGAAACCCTAACTTGACATAATGACCGTGTGAAAGCCTTTTAACCTTAGGGTTTGCGGCAGTTCCGCGACGCCATTGGTGAGGCTTGGGTTTGCCCTTCTACGGCTGGACCACCGATGCTGTGGTATGTATTCGATACTATTAAACTGTATCCAAGATGTTGAGCTCTTGGGGGATTATAAGGTTTTGACAAATCGATCGGATGATTCGACATCATTCGGATATCATGTGATGGGACACATTGCTTCGGAGACTCCAGATACGAGCATAGCCGTTGGAGCACAGTCCATGCAGCCATGAGAAGACGAGTCCGAATCAGTCGACATTGGAGCAGAGTGATGTAAAGAGTTCGTAAGAGATTTCGACGAGATGACGTTCTACTCCGCTGATATCAGAGATGCGATACGCATACAGAGGCGTTGGGATGCGACCAGCTTCTGAGTAAATGTTGTACTGAGGACACAGATGTCCAGAGAGCGAGAAAAGATTGTGCAAGAGTACCAGCCTCCGTACAATTCGGCTTAGGTGAGATCGGAAGAGACCTTGAGCGGGATTCCTTCCAGGACACTACTGCGATAAGATTTGCACCAAGGAGCAGATGTGTGATGAGCATTCAGAGGACCAGAGATCGGCGCCAATTACGTGCTGCTTTACGAGTGGTCGTGAGGATTGACCGAAAGATGACCAGAGAAGTGCCAGAATGGAATCGTCCCCGTTAGCACACCTGACCGGGCCGATGAGCCGATGGATTGCGAGATAGGTAATCCACAGAGAAGATAAGGACCCAGAGACAGAGGACGCCAGACCGTGAGCAAGAGGCAAGTAGATATCTTGCGCTGCTAGCATTGGATGCACCGACACCTTCTCGACTTTGAACGAGGATATACCGACGACGGTATTTATGATTTGTGATTTGGTGATTCGATTATCACGTATCCGTCACCTTTGATTTCGGTATTTTGGACGATTTATTCGCATGATTTGGTCTTGATGGCTGAGTTCCATGATTTCTGTGTTCGCGCACCATGGTTGCACCTATTGGGTATTTGTATTTTGCGCATAGTTATTACGCCTGAGCTATTGATTGTGATTTCATGCGTATTTTATGCCTGTGATTTGATTTATGCTTCCAGCATCGTTTTCATGCACTTTTAGTGTTTTGATTTGATTTGTGCACGCTGATGCACATGGTTGTGAGATTATATACCACGGTATACCTGATTTGGATTGAACTTTATTGTATACCGTCGATTTAGATTCTGATTTTGATGTTGATTTCTTGCACTCAGTGCATTTGATTTGAATTTTCACGCGTGATGAGCTCATGTTTTGTGATACGATTTTGGTGCACACCATATGCACTAAATCGGGATTCTTCGTACATGTCAGATGCACCTGATTTTGCTGTCAGGCACACACGTTGCCTATGACAGATGTTTCGTTCACACCCGTTCCACCTAGATGTTGTTTTGTGCACCTGTATGGCACATATATGGATTTTGATTTCCGTGCGCACCAGACGCTCAGGGTATTCTTATATATACATTTTAGGATCGATTCCTTATGGATCAATACGTTTTTATGATATTTGCTATGTGTTTTCATACTGAGCAGGACTAGTCAGAGGACAGTACCAGGAGATATTTTGCATGCATCGATAGTTATCGAAGGGATTTCCAAAAAGCGAGCTATATTCTCAGTATATACCTACGTGTCCGATATGACACGAAACGTTTAAAATAAGGAAACCCTTCTAAATTGTTTTCAAAATGGCGGAACATACATATTAAACAAAAGATATATACATATATGGTTATTTTCTTATGATGGACGTCCGCCACTGTGCAGTGTTATGCGCATTGCACAGTGATTTAAAAAGATTTGGCATGCATTTACTTCAGCTATTTACATGTATAGATTTGATGTCTACATGTATAGTTTTGTTGTATATCGTATTGGTTTTGTTTTGGATTTGACATTTGTGTATTTACCATGACTCCGATGATTGCGGGATACTTGACGGAGTTTGGATTTTAAGTTATCTGCTCAATACTCATGCGCATGCATTGCGCTATGATGCGTTTTATATATTGATGATTTCGGAGCCCCGACAACATGGATTTTTACTGAAATGTTTTAATATTTAAGGGGTTTAAATTTAAATTCGGGGACAGAATTTCTTTTAGGGGGGAAGATTGTAACATTTCAAAAAAATAAAATAATATTTTTGGGAATTTTTATAATTTAATATTATTTTATTGAATATTTTAATATTTCGGTATAATTAAATACCGATAAATGGGAAAAAATTTGGAAAATTCTAAAAGAGAGTGTTTTATGGAATTATGTCATTTTTAATTTTTTATGATTAATTATATGCTAATTTAGTGCAAATCGCGATTAAAAATCGATAATCGGATTTTTATCATTTTTGTACAAAACATGCACATATCTTTTTTTTACACGTGTGCATTTCTACCATGTTGTTTTGGGGTTACTATTTATGTGAGAAGGATTTAGAGGGAAAAAGAAAAGAAAAGAAAAGAAAAAGGAAAAGAAAAAGAGGCATGTGGCATTTATTAGGCATGGGGGGGCTTTACCTTGGATCCCTCTCCCCCCCTCCCCTCACTTCCCTCATCTCTCCCTCTCCTTCTTCAACTGCTGCTGCAGCCCCCTCTTCATCCTCCATCTTCAAGCATCACAAACACCTTGAATAACACCTCAAAACCCCACTCCCATTTCACTAAAAAGATGCACAAGCTCAAGACAAACACATTGGACCAAGAAAGCAATGATTTTGGCCACTAGGGGCAACTCAAGAAAATTCTTGAATTGCCAAATGAGGTATTTTTCTGGACCATTAGCTTAGTTTTTGCATTACTTATACCCCCATGCTAGATTAGAACCGATATTGTGTGATTTTGTAGACTTGGGAAAACCTAGTTAGGGTTTATTAGAATTTGAGAGTTGTGATGTGAAATTGAGCTCAGTAGAGGCTACACAAACACCCTAGTGCTTGAATTAAGACCCAAACTTGAGACTTGAAACCCGGCATATGGATTTAGAAACCGATATCGGAAGATTTGTGGAAACTGTGAGGGTAAATTAGAATCTGATATCTCCCCGAGACTCTGAAAATTATTTTGGATTGGCAGTTAGATGTGCAGGAACCCAGGAAGCTAACCCTAAGACCCCAACCCCTAACTCCCTGATACGGCCGCAAATTTAATCCCTCTGGCCACAATTTGCGGCCAGACCTGGACCAATCTGCCTCATTTTGGTTCTTTAGCTCCTATATCTATAGATTCGACCTATGGCATGTGCAAAATTGTCCAATTTGACCTAAGGTGAAATCTGGAGCCTTTTTCCTAAGTTGCTGTTTTGGATCCGTGTTTCCGTATTCCGTATTTTAAGTTCTGGATTTGTATAATTGCGTCTTACCTCGAATACTTGGCGCTTGTACGACGATATCGAGGATTGTTTGATGGTTTTGAAAGCGTAGTCCATAGGTTCTAACCTATAGGCCTTAGCGTATCGTTTTGGTTTTCGTGTGTCTTTTTTGTTTTGGTTTGGTTTTAATATGCATTTAGGATACGTTGATGTGTAGGTACCCCATGAAGACTTCGGGACGAGAAGAAAGCGCGTGGCGACGTTCGACAAATGAAGACGCAAGGTGAGTAGATTATATCTACGGGGGAAGTCGGGTGGATGGTGTATAGCACCCCCGCAGTTCGATGTCTAGTATACTATATATATATATATATATATATATATATATATATATATGATAGCTTATAGTGTCATGGATATTTAGGATGTGTTAGGTGTACTATGGGTAGATTAGGGTTAGAAGTAAACTAGTGTAGTTCCTAGTCGCGAACCCTAGATTAGGTTTACACCCACATGCACACACATGCTTATTTGCTATACTTATACTGTGATGATAAGGATGGTGGATGACATTGAAGATGAGTCGGTGATATTGGGCATAGTGCCATAAGATCGGTGATATGATGTGATTCGTATTTGGGATACGACATGTGATTTTTTTGCGGGCCTTTGGACGTGTTTTTCACACACGCATTTCTACTTATATAGATGGTATCAGTTGTACTAGACTTAGATCAGTACCCCAGTTCATGAGATATGATGATAAGGATACCAGATAATTGATGAGCTGACTGTGATATTGACCCATACCCAGATTTGGGATGCCGTACGATGGATTTACGTACGAGCTATATATTGATGATAGATCCGCACTCATGACTCGAGGATGTCATATGATATAGTGTATCGAACGCGATACTATTGTGGCGGGTTCACTGATTATTATATTTATATTTATATATATCGACTCAAATTTAGGTGGTTTCCATACCCCTCCTGATTGACTTGATAGTTAGATCTGTAGTTTGCATAGTAGATGTTAGACTAGACCCGAGTCATACCTGTTTCAAAAAATAACGAATCGGGGGTATTTTAAAGACAGGCAAAGGGATTCTACGGATATTTTCCAAAGACGCGTCTTTTCTGAAAAACACCGTAGCCCTTATTTTACTAAAAACCCCTATTCGTCTTATTTCAAATGGCAAAACCGCATGACACTTATATAATTTTTGTAGATTCTTTACTGTTGCGATGATTATTCGATTTCCGCATATTCATGCTATTCGCATTGCATGTGTTTATTGTTATATAAAAATCATGCTGTTAGGACACCAGCACCATTATCGATGATGCATATGTTCCACGTACACCTGCTTGCCGGCTCACACACTTCATCATCAATAATTGCCATGTCGCTACACTGTAGTACTGTTGCATTCAGGATATGACCCTTGCATGGCATACTTGTGTACCTATATACTGTATACTCATACTTGTGCACATACCTATTGTATACCCATACGTGCATACATACGTATTCGCACATACATAGATGATTCTGGCTTGATTAGAGATTTGGGAACCGCAAGATACTCTTTAAAACCGATTCATTTTAAATGAGCGGTTTCTCTCAATATGTGCATACTACTATTCCATGTTGCATGATATACTGATATGCTTGCATTTCTTTTACATGTCGCATACATCATGCCTTTTGATTATACGCATTGAGATATGTTGTTTCCATGATATTTCTGGTTTGGGAATCGTGGATATTTCAAAGAGATTATGTAAATGTCTTAAAAACCCGATTACCCTTGATATGATATTTCAGTTCACCATGTGTTTTCTCGATGCTGAGAGCGACATGTGAAACCCGATTCGAGGAGTTGGATGATCCGTTTGCGGGTACATGATAGGCCCGGTATGGTACCCGGGGAGAGAACGGATCACTGTGTAGTAGACAGTGAGCCTGACAGTGGGACCACTACCTACCGGTGATTGTATTTAAGCTTGGCGGATATCCGGAAGATATCGACCGGAGTTATGTACGTATGGATACGTCAAAATTCGAGGGTCGAAGCTGGGCACTCGGGTTTTCGAGATAGCGTATGATACGTACCTATCAGGGCCAGTCGTGGTGACAGCACCTGATAGATCAGTATTTCAGTATCGATGCTTGACACATTGGTTTCATGATATTTCTTTTTACTCATATGTATATATAACAGTGGATTAGGACGCTGTTATATATGCCCTTACACCAATATTAGTGGAATGGGACGCTAATATATGTGTATTGATATCAATTTAGATTCTTCATCATATTTATTCATGCAAATATACCTCATATTTATGATATGTTATTACCTGAGGCACTGGCACGAGCACTTGTCACTACACACATGTATAGATATTACATTACCACCTTATCATGCTTCAGACTTATCCTTTTGAGGTTTATATATATATATATCTGATCGTATTGACCTAGGATTATGTCATACATGCGATTTCTACTCTGCGATATTTTCTATTCATGAGTTGGAAACTCACCCCCGTTATGCCACAGTTTCTTGCAGGTTTTGCCGTACAGGTTCCATGGCGGCATTTCTGGTACACTGTTTCCTTCGCGGGTGATTTGTTTTGGTAGGTGGGTTCTTTTGCATCAGAACCACCATTGTACATGTATTTTTCAGTTGTATCTAGAAATTCCATCAACCAAAACTTTTATATTGTTTCAGACTTAGAAACTAGTTATGTATTATTTCGACCTTAGAGTCGTGTGTATTAGTATTACGGTTTTCATGCTGTTTTGAGTTTCTTTTTTTGAGTTTTGATCCTCACCCTTCGGCGTTGTATATTATATTGTTTGTGTGGTTGTGACCGTCGATTGACGAAGAGATATCTCCCGCTTGGGGATGCCTTTTATCATTGCATATATATTATTCTTGTTGTACCCCATTCGGGGCCAGTATTTACAAAGGATACTCTGCCGAAATTTTTAGAAAAGACTATAGATTTTAAAAATGCACATTCGGCTTACTTATTTAAAAACCTTGCTTTTAAAACATGTTTTCTTCACTTCTAAAAACTATTTTTCCTTCATTTATTATTAAAAATGGTTTTAGATTTCTGGGCTTTTGGCTTACTTGGATTAGATGGAGTCCTATAGACTTCATATGATTCAAGGGCCAGTCACGTGCTTTTTCGGGTCGTGACAGTGGGACATTTGTATCATACCCGCTCTTGTATGTATATTTCATATTGTATCTAGTTAACTCCATCAATCAAAATTAGTAAATTGTATAAGTAATGAGACTTAGTGAGATTGTGGTTGCGAGACTTAGAGCGAGGGTTTTTTCGCTACTTGTGGTTTGATGTCTTTCTTATTTATTTATCTTTTGTGGTGATCTTCGCCATTGTGCGTCGTATACTTATATATATTGTCTTGAGAGATTGTGATCTGCCGTTTGGCGAAGAGCTAACTCCCGCTTGGAATGCCATTATTCTTGTTATGTTTTGTGGTTTTGGATCAAAATATACAAAGGAGGTGCTGCCCAAATTTTTAAAAGACGAAACTCGTTTTCAAACTAGTAAATTTTACTTCAATTTCATGTTCCTTTTCTATGCATTAAGAAAACTTGATTTCATTATACCTTTATTTTAAAACTTCACCTCCTTTATTTTTCTTAAAAGGTTTAGATTTCTGGGTTTCAGCTTACTTGAATTCCTTTACGCCTTTAGACGTTGCGTGTTTCAAGTGCTGGTCACGAGCTAATATTTCGGGTCGTGACATCGGCGGATATCCGGAGGATACCGAACGGAGTCGAGAGATGATATGGGCAGATCCGGACTGACGGAGCCCGTGGGCCGATCCGGACTGACGGAGCCCGATATATGAGGATTTACATGCTGATGCTGGACACGGGTTTCATGATGTTTTCGAGTGTCGATGTTGGACACTCAGGTTCCATGATTTTGATGTGTCGCGAGGGACACACGTTGATTTATATCTTCATACTTCCATGCACATTCTTTATGATATTTACATGCATGATGTTTTGTGTCATTGGGTGACACATGGACGAGATCCACATACATACAGACATTGATTACATAGTTGGATGATATCGACATGCTTATAGACTTCATGATATAGTTGACATTGATTCATGTTGATTACATTGATCATACATCATATTTATGATATGTTGCTACCTGAGGCACTGACACGAGCACTTGGTACTACATTTATGTATAGATGTTTACCCTTGCCACCTTATCATACTTCAGACTTTATCATATTGAGGATATATATATATATATCTGATCGTATTGACCTAGGATTGAGTCATACATACGATTTCTGCTCTGTGATGTTTTCTACTCACGAGTTAGCAACTCACCCCCGTTGTACCACAGTTCTTGCAGGTTTTGCCGTACAGGTTTCATTGCGGCTTTTCTGGCACACTGCTTCCTTTCTGGGTGATTGCTTTGGTAGGTGGGTTCACTCGCATCATGACCACCCTTGTATTTATTTTAATCAGTTGTATCTAGTAATTCCATCAACTAAACTTGTATATTTATTTCAGAATTAGAAAACCAGTTGTGTATTATTTCGACCTTAGAGTCGCGCGTTTTAGTATTTAGGTTTTCGTGATGATTTTGAGTTTCCTTTTGAATTTTGATCCTCGCCCTTCGGCGTTGTACATTATATTGCTTGCGTGGTTGTAACCGTCGATTGATGAAGAGCTAGCTCCCGCTTGGGGATGCCTTTTATCATTATGCATATATTATTCTTGTTGTACCCCGTTTGGAGCCAGTATTTACAAAGGAAACTCTGCTGAAATTTTTAGAAAAGACTTGAGAATTTAAAAATGCATATTCGGCTTACTTATTTAAAAACCTTATTTTTAAAACATGTTTTCTTCATTTCTTTAAAACTAGTTTTCCATCATTTATTATTTAAAATGGTTTTAGATTTCTGGGCTTTTGGCTTACCTTAATTAGATGAGGTCCTATAGACTTCATATGATTCAAAGGCCAGTCACGTGCTATTTTGGGTCGTGACAAAGTTGGTATTAGAGCGCTAGGTTAACCTTGGTTCGAGTCTAAGTTTGACTATATGGAGCCTAGAGCGTTTGTATAAATTCAGAACTTAGGCTTGACCTTACGGAACTTAGACTTAGTCGAGGGGGTATTAGACCCGAACTTTCGTCGCATAGGTTGACTTTGGTTGATGGAGTAGGTGACTTAAGGAGAGTGGCGTACCGTGTGTATGTTTCGCTGCATACTAACGATACGCTACTCCGCTTAAGGAGCTTTAGGATATACATTTCCTTGCACAGTATTATATTCATTCCTATGATCTATCCTTATCGATATTGGTTATGATTTTGCTGCCACGATTACACGGGCAGAGAGAGCTATGGCTAGAGTTGCGGTCAGCACGAGCTCGTCACGAAGGAGGACTGACCAGGGCATGATTCCAGAGACATACGATTGCGTAGAGAGGCATCGTCTTATTGTGTTTTCGCGCCATGAGCGTTTGACAGATCGCTTTTAAGAGATTTCTCGGACGTGTAGATCAGCACCAGAGGATCAGGCTACTGCTAGAGGCCAGCCAGAATGTGATGACCATTGATGTATCGCTTATTCATGATGATTGAGGTACTGTTCAACGTACAGACGAATGAGCCAGTTGTTGCTGCGAATGACGAGATATCGCCCAGATGTTGGAGCTACTGCAGCATAAGTATATACTTAGAGATATGATGGAAGGTCGCTAGTCACCCAAGGATGAAAGACTAGGACATGTGATTCGTTCGCTTACCCCGATGCGAGGTCATCAGATAGATTGATTCCAGCTAGAGACGACTTCACGCAGATACGTTGAGAGTCGATGGAGACGATCGAATGTCAGGAGCCCATTTTCCAAGTTTAAAGTGTTCAGAGATAAATGCAAGTAATGCTATGGACCCTCTAGAAGAATGAAACCCTAACTCGACGTAATGACCATGGAATGCCTTCGAACCTTAGGGTTTGCAGCAGTTTAGCGGTGCCATTTGTGATGCTTGGGTTTGCCCATCTACGGTTGGTCCACAGGTGCCGTGGCATGTACTGGAATACTATTAAACTGTACTCAAGATGTTGAGCTCTTGGGGGAAATGGGGTTTCGACGAATCAATCAAATGGTTCGACATCTTTCGGATATCATGTGATGGGATGCATTGCTTGGGAGACTCCAGATACGAGTATAGCCGTTGGAGCACAGTCCATGCAGCTATGATGAGACGCGTCCGAAGCAGTCGACAGCAGAGAAATATGGAGTAAGAGATTCGTACGAGATCTTTATGAGATGACGTTCCACTCTGCCGACATCAGAGATGCGATACGCATGCAGAGGCGTTGATTATTGATATATCTTCCAGAAGAAGTCGCGATGAGAATGCAGCCGTTTCGGAACAAGAAACAGATATAATAAGGGTGGTAACTTCTGGGCAATTCGGCAAAAACGAGATTTGAGAGAGACCTCGACAAGACCTTTCTGGAATACTATACGAGAAGACTTGGACAAAGGAGCGGTCATTTTACGCACACCCAGCAGGTCAGAGTTCGACACCGTCGACGAGACATGTTATGAGTGACCACGACAGTTGGCCAAAGATTCGTAGAGGATGTGCTTTAGTGGGACTATTCCGCCATACTTGATTTCGGTATTTTGGGCGATCTATTCTCATGATTGAGTGTCGATGACCGAGTTTCATGATATTTGTTTTCGTGCACCATGGTTGCACCTACTAAGTATTTATGATTTGTGCACAATTATTGCACTTGATATCGTTTTGTGCCTTGGTCGCACATGTTTATGATTTCATGGATTTCATACAGTTGGGTTGATTTTGTGCACATGGTATGCACACGATTTGGTTTTTGCGCTCGGTATAGCTTATATGTGCTTGTAGTGCATTGATATGTGATTTGTGCACGCTGATGCACATGGTTATAAGATTATATACCGCGGGATACCTGATTTAGATTGAGCTATATTACATACCGTCGATTTTGATTCTGATATTGATGTTGATTTCTTGCACTCTTTGCATTTGATTAGGATTCTTCCGCATATTTGGCGCGCTTGGATTGGATTTTACGCATGTTCGGCGCTTGATATTGGATTTCGTGATTTCGTGCATGTTGGATGCACATGATTTAGATTTTATTCGTGCATGATGGATGCACCTGATTTGGATTTTCGCGCATGTTGGGCGCATGTTATGAGATGCAATTTTGGTGCACACCAGATGCACTAAATCGAGATTCTTCGTGAATATCAGATGCACCTGATTTTGCTGTCAGGCACACACGTTGCCTCTGACAGGTGTTTCGTGCACACCCATTGCACTTAGATGTTGTTTCTGTGCACATGTATGACACATATATGGATTTTAAATTCCGTGCACACAAGACACACGTAGCATTCTTATGCACATTTTGGGATTGATTTCTTATGGAGCAGTACGTTTTTATGATATTTACTATTTGTTTTCATACTGAGCAGGACTAGTTAGAGGACAGTACCTGGATATATTTTGCATGCATTGATAGTTATCGAAAGGATTTCCAAAAAAGGAGCTAGTCTCAGTATTTACCTACGTGTCTTATATGACACGAAACGTTTAAAACAAGGAAACCCTTCTAAATTGTTTTCAAAACGGCGGAACGTACATATTGAACAAAAGATATATACATATATGGTTATTTTCTTACAATAGACGTCCGCCACTGTGCAGTGTTACGCGCATCGCACAGTAACATGAAAATTTTGGCATGCATTTCTTTCAGATGGTTACATGTATAGTTTGATGTATATTATATTGGTTTTGTTTTGGATTGACATTTGTGTCTTCACCATAACTCCGATGATTGCGGGATGCTTGATGGAGTATTGTTTTTGAGTTATCTGCTCATTGTTCGTGCGCACGCATTGCGCTATCATGCGTTTTATGTATTGATGATTTCGGAGCCCCGACGACTTGAACTTTTTACTGAAATGTTTTAGTATTGAGGGGTTTAAATTTAAATTCAAGGACCGAATTTCTTTAAGGGGGGAAGATTGTAACATTTCAAAAAAAATAAAATATTATTTTTGGGAATTTTTATAATTAAAAAATAAAATATTGAATATTTTAATAAGGCGGTATAATTAAATACCGTTAAATTGGGAAAAATTTGAAAAAAATTATGGAAATTACTAAAAGAGGGTGTTTTGTTACACTTGTGCGTATATGGGAATACGTATATATATACATACACACTTAGGTATGGGATGATGTATATATATGCACGTATACCTACACTTGGATGATGAGGATAGTGGATGATATTTGGAGATGAGTCGATGAGTTTGGGCATGGTGCCATGAGATCGGTGATATGATGTAGTTCGTATTATGAGATACGACATGAGATTTTAGCAGGCCTTTAGACGTGTGTTTTACACACGCACTCATACATATATAGATGGTATCAGTTTGTACTAGACTTAGATCAGTACGCCAGTACATGAGATATGATGATAAGGATACCAAATAATTAATGAGATAAATGTGATATTTGACCCGTACCCAGATTTGGGATGCCGTACGATGGATTTACCGTATGAGCTTTATATTGATGATAGATCCGCACTCTTGACTCGAGGATGTCATATGATATATTGTATCATACACGGTACTATTGAGGCAAGATCACCGACTATTATATATGTATATATATATATCGACTCAGATTTAGGTGGTTTCCATACCCTTTCGATTAGCTTGTTAGTTAGGTCTGTAGTTTACTTAATAGATGTTAAACTAGACCCGAGTCATACCTATTTCAAAACTAACGAATCGTGAGTATTTTAAAGACAGGCAAATGGATTCTACGGATATTTTCAAAAGACGCGTCTTTTCTTAAAAACACCGTAACCCTTATTTTTCTGAAAACCCCGATTCGTCTTATTTCAAATGGCAAAACTATATGACATTTATATATTGATGTAGATTCTTCACTATTGCGTTTATTATTCGATTTCTGCATATTCTTGCTATTCGCATCGCATTGCATGTGTAAATGTGTTATTGCTATATTAAACCCTTGCTGTCAGGACACTAGCACTATTATCGATGATGCGTATGTTCCACGTACAACTGCTTGCCGGCTCACACACTTCATCATCGATAATTGCCATGTCACTACACAGTAGGCTTGTTGCATCAGGAAATGACTACTTGTACATCTATATTGGCGCACAGACATATTGTACACTCATACTGGCATACACACATATTGTACACCCATACTTGCATACATAAGTATTTGCACATACATAGATTATTCTGTCTTGATTTTGAGATTTGGGAACCGCAAGATATATTTTAAAACTGGATTCATTTAAAAGAGCGGTTTTCCCTCGATGTGTGCATATTACTATTTATGTTGTATGATATACGGATTTGCTTACATTTCTGTTATATGTCGCATACATCATACTTTATGATTATACGCATTAGGATATGTTGTTTTCATAAGATTTCTGGATTTGAGAATCGTGGCTATTTCAAAAGAAAGCATGTGCTGTTTTAAAAAACCCGGTTTCTCTTGATATGATATTTTAGTGCATCCACCATGCGTTTTCTCGGTTCTGAGACGTGTGATATGTGAAACCCGATTCGAGGAGGAGGATGATCCGTTTGTGGGTACATGGTGGACCCGGTATGGTACCCGGAGCGAGAGAGATTTCGTGTGGATGACGATGAGCCTGCCAGAGGGACCACTACCTACCGGTGATAGTATTTGGGCTCGACGGATATCCGGAGGATACCGACGGAGTCGAGAGATGATATGGGCCAATTCGGACTGACGGAGCCCATGGGCCGATCCAGACTGACGGAGCCTGATATATGAGGATTTACGTGCCAATGCTGGGCACGGGTTTCATGATGTTTTTGAGTGTCGAGTCTGGACACCCAGGTTCTATGATTATAATGTGTCGCGAGGAACACACGTTGATTTACATCCTTATACTTCCATGCATATGCTTTATGATATTTACATGCATGATGTTTTGTGTCATTGGGTGACACGTGGACGAGATCCACATACATATAGATATTGATTACGTAGTTGGAAGATATCTACATGCTTATAGAAATCATGATATAGTTGACATTGATTCATGTTGATTACATTGATCATACGTCATATTTATGATATGTTGCTACCTGAGGCACTGACACGAGCACTTGGTACTACACTTATGTATAGATGTTTACACTTGCCACCTTATCATACTTCAGACTTTATCATATTGAGGATATATATATATATATATATATATATGATCGTATTGACCTAGGATTGAGTCATACATACGATTTCTGCTCTGTGATGTTTTCTACTCATGAGTTGGCAACTCACCCCCGTTGTGCCACAGTTCTTGCAGGTTTTGCCGTACATGTTTCATTGCGGCTTTTCTGGCACACTGCTTCCTTTCTGGGTGATTTCTTTGGTAGGTGGGTTCACTCGCATCGTGACCACCCTTGTATTTATTTTAATCATTTGTATCTAGTGATTCCATCAACCAAACTTGTATATTTATTTCAGACTTATAAAATCAGTTGTGTATTATTTCGACCTTAGAGTCGCGCATTGTAGCATTATGGTTTTCGTGATGATTTTGAGTTTCCTTTTGAGTTTTGATCCTCGCCCGTCAGCGTTGTATATTATATTGGTTGTGTGGTTGTGACCGTCGATTGACGAAGAGCTAGCTCCCGCTTGGGGATGCCTTTAATCATTATGCATATATTATTCTTGTTGTACCGCCAGTATTTAAAAAGAAAACTCTGCCAAAATTTTCAGAAAGACTTGAGGTTTTAAAAATGCATATTCGTCTTACTTATTTAAAAACCTTGTTTTTAAAACATGTTTTCTTCATTTCTTTAAAACTAGTTTTCCATCATTTATTATTTAAAATGGTTTTAGATTTCTGGGCTTTTGTCTTACTTGAATTAGATGAGGTCCTTTAGACTTCATATGATTCAAGGGCCAGTCACGTGTTATTTCGGGTCGTGACAATAAGCTACTTCAGGGCGTGTACATAACATCGCATACATTATTGATCCTACGGCCGAAGCATAGGGAATAATGCTCATGCGAGCTCTCTCTTCATCAGACTTTGGGCAATCGTCTTTAGAGAGAGTGACTCCGTAGCAAGCGGGTAAGGCACCCCGCTTAGAGTCTTCCATACTAAACCTCTTTAGGATGGTGTTGATGTACTTGGTTTGGGACAATCCCAATAACCGTTTTGATCTATCCCTGTAGATCCGTATGCCCAATATGTATGTGGCATCACCCAGGTCCTTCATGGAGAACCTTTGTAATAAGAATGATTTGACCGACTGTAGTATAGGAATATCATTTCCTATCAGAAGAATGTCATCTACGTACAATACGAGGAATGCGACAGTTCTCCCTACAGTCTTCTTATTAACACAAGGTTCATCTGGATTTTTGATGAAATCAAACTCTTTAATAACACCATCAAAACAGATGTTCCAACTCCATGATGCCTCCTTCAATCCATAAATGGATTTAAGCAATTTACATGCTTTCCCGCTGCTCCCACTGTCAATGAATCCCCCTGGCTGATCCATATAAACGCATTCATCTAAATCACCATTTAGAAATGCAGTTTTAACGTCCATCTGCCAGATTTCATATTCGTAGTGAGCAGCAATAGCAAGTAGGATCCGAATGGATTTAAGCATGGCTACCGGAGAGAAAGTCTCGTCATAGTCCAAACCTGGTCTTTGACGAAAGCCTTTCGCTACCAACCTTGCCTTATAGGTCTCCACCTGTCCATCTACACCGATCTTTCTTTTAAAGATCCATTTGCAGCCTACAGGTTTTATCCCAGAGGGTACATCCTCCAAAGTCCATACTTTGTTGGTGTACATGGACTCCATTTCGGATCTCATGGGATCCAGCCACTTCTCAGAGTCACCATTCGTGATAGCTTGCTGAAAACTGGCAGGGTCATCATCATCCATGATGTAATCTTCTCTATCACCATCAATAAGAAAACCGTAGTATCTCTCCGGTAGGCGAGAAGTCCTACCAGATCTATAGACTGGCTGAGGTTCGTTAGATTCTGTTGCAACATCAGGTTCAACCAAGTCGTCATTTGTAACTTGTGTCTCTAGAACCTCTTCTAGATCTACCACATTGCCATCTGTATCATTTGGAAAAATCTCATCTTCTAAAAATATGGCATACTGAGAAACAAACACCTTTTGTTCTTCTTTGTGGTAGAAAAGATACCCAAACGAATGTTTTGGATATCCCACAAATATACATTTGATCGATCGTGTCTCGAGTTTGTCTGAATTCTGGTTTTTGACAAAAGACGGACAACCCCAAATCTTAACTCGTTTAAGAGATGATCTCTTCCCATGCCATATCTCATATGAAGTGGTAGACACGGTCTTGGTTGGAACTTTGTTTAACAGAAAAGCTGCAGTTTCCAATGCATGCCCCCAAAAAGAGAGGGGAACTCAGAATCACTCATCATAGATCGTACCATATCTAATAGGGTACGATTCCACCGCTCTGATACACCGTTGTGCTGTGGTGTGTAATGGGGAGTGAGCTGAGAGAGAATCCCATTCTCTTTTAGGAAGTCTAAGAACTCGGTACTTAAGTACTCTCTACCTCGATATGATCGAAGTATCTTGATTCTCATTCATGTTTGGTTTTCTACTTCAAGTTTGTACTCCTTGAATTTCTCGAAAACTTCAGACTTATGTTTTATCAAAAACACATGACCGAATCTGGAGAAATCATCAGTAAAAGTTATGAAGTAAGAAAAACCGCCTTTTGCATGTGTAGACATTGGCCCACATACATCACTATATATGATGCCTAGGAGCTCAGTAGCTCTTTCTCCGTGTCCAGTAAACGGAGTTTTGGTCATTTTACCTTTGATACAAGACTGGCAAGTTGCATAAGATTTATACTCAAAAGAATTTAAATATCCATCTTTATGAAACTTGTTTAGTCTTGTTTCGTTAATATGACCAAGTCTACAATGCCAAAGAAAAGCTTCATTTATATCTGAAAATTTTCTTTTACTTGTGTGTTGAATGTTGAAAACCGTGTGTTGATTAAGGACGTATATCCCGTTATTAAGTGTACCACAACTAATCAACTCTTGATTAAGTCTAATGTTCATAATATTGTGTTGCACAGCAAAATGATATCCTTCATTGTCTAACAAAGAAACGGATATAATATTACAAAGCATACTTGGCACAAAATATTATGGGTTCAAAACCAATATACAACCCGACGGCAACCCTAGGTGATACTCTCCCACTGAAACTGTATGTACATTGGAACCATTTCCAACCTGGAGAGTATGATCACCTGTCTTCAAAACTCTGCTATCTCTCAACGCCTGCACAGAATTGCAAATATGAGAACTCAAACCGGTATCTAATACCCAGGAAGCAGAGTTTATAGAAAAACAGTTTTCAATCACGAACACACCTGAAGCTGAAGCATCACCATGCTTCTTTTTCTTGAGTTCAAGGTACTCAGTACAGTTCCGCTTCCAGTGTCCCATCTTCTTACAGTGGAAACATTCTCCCTTCCCCGACTCCGCAGCTTTGGATTTGTCTTTCCCCTTCGCCTTCTTTATTCCTCCTCTCGGTTTAGTGAATTTCTTCTTATTCTTTCCCTTGGCCTTGGCTTTTGGGAAGGAAGAGGAAGATTGTCCAACAAGCATAGAGGGGGACTTCGCTTTCAGCATGCTCTCCGCACTTCTCAACATATTGAGAAGTTCGGGTAGTGACTTCTCCATGTCATGCTTGTTGAAGTTCACTATGAATGGAGCAAAGGCGGAGGGAAGAGACTGTAGAACAATATCAGTATACTGTTCGTTATCCATTGTCCAACCGAGGTCCTCAAGCTCTTCTATAAGAGCTATCATCTTCAAAACATGATCGTCTGCTGATGTGCCTTGAGTCATTCGCATCTGAAAAAACTTTCGAGATGCTTCGTATCTCAGGATCCGAGATTGCTCCCCATACAACTCTTTTGTATGGAGAAAGATGGATTGAACATCCATCTGCTCATATTGCTTTTGATGTGTATTGTCCATCAATACAAGCGCGAGGCATTTGGAAGTAGTAGAATCACTATCCCACATTTTGCGGATTTTCTTATCCGCAGTAGAAGATTTAGGGCCTGGGACGGGCGAGGCTTTGGCAGTGAGGACATATGATACTTTATCATATGTTAGAGCAATGTTTATGTTCCTCAGCCAGTCTTTGTAGTTTGGTCCGGTCAGCTTATTTTTATCTAGTAGAATCTTAAGGCCTGTCATTGGTATCTGCCATTAAGAGAGAGAAAAGAATACACTCAGTGAAAGCTCTTGCAAAAATCAAATTGGTTGTTATCTTGTCTAATCGATGTCTCCCACTGCTTTAATCAAATTTTCTTTAAAACCTTTTAAAAAGAAAACTAGCCGGGATTAATTACATTTTATAATTTCGCTAACCGTTCAGCCAGGTCAGTTCCAGTACTTTGAGGGAGGTTCCCCGTGCTTTCGCGCGGACCTAATTAGAATAAACATCGTTTTCCCAGAGGCGTAGCCCCGTTGACACCTTTCTAGACACCTAATGCGTTAGCTAATTGTAAAGTGCAAAACTCTCTCGGGAGCAACTCTTGCTCACAGTGGGATCAGGATCCTACTATCATATAGAAGGTATGCAATCTCATTGCAAATTTCAACTCTTGAAACTCCCGATATTGTTTTTACCCCTAGCACTCATGACCTTAACTATGGTCAACATATCATAAGTACTAGTCAAGTTCTTCTCGTCATTTCGTGATTAACTAGACCCATCCATATGACCCTTAACTAAAGTCAACATAATTATAGGAATGTCCTAACTAATCCGCATCATATGCGGTGTAGGAAGATATCACTTAGCTACCATTCACTGCGCCTTAACTATAGTCAAAATATGCAGCACAAATACTAAGTACTCTACTTCCTAAAATGATGGAGGGATGCGGATAGTTTTTAAGAAAACTTTTAACACTTTGAACTTGATATCGTTGTAGAATCCAATAGGTTTAAAAGGAGTGGCTTAAGCTCCGCACTTTTAAAACTTGTTTTTTCATAAAAAACTGAGTGGGTTTTAAATCCGATTCTACAACATCTTTTTAGGTTCATTTTTCTTTACATTAATCTCATTAATGTAGTCCCATCATTTAAGTCCTAAAGTCATCACGGAAAGAAACGAAAATATAATGTAAGCTTATGCCATTCGCATTCGTCACGATGTCCCGTTATGCACCGTTAGGTTACTTAACTAACGGCATACCGGGACGAGACTAGTGCGGTGCAAAACATAAGCAACGCCTATTATATATCATATATATAATATTCCATTCATCTCAGATATATCAAATGATCACATCACAGAATATAAGCAACAGAAGCACATATAATATAGGATATCTAGAAGGTCCATATTTTGTATTTGCCATCAATAGAAAATACGGATTCCACGGTCGTGATGAATAGACAAGCCCACACCTAAAAAGATGCGGCAAGTGACCCTACCAATTCTGGAGTTTAGGAGACCCGTTCTCGACTCCTCGAGATGGCCTTCCACTGAACCCTAAAACCCGGTCACTTGTGCCCCCTTTCTTGGGTCTATCCTAATGCGGAAAAGTAAATAATATACAACAATGGTGACAACATCCTCAACCCGGAAGTGCCCCAAATAAAAGAATATTACATGAATGAAAAGAAAACTCTCATCTCACATAAAACCCCCGGCTATTCAATCACGACAATTCTGCACATTATATCTCAGCAGCATATAATATCACATATCATCAACGTAAGTAAGTATGCGTACCCCGATTGTCGTTGATGTATAGAAATGAAAACGGCGATACACCACATACTACACTTATAGTCACAGAGAAATAAAATGAAAAACTACAACAATTGGAATCGTAATTGTCCTTAGACAACACAAACCCGGGATATCACATATCCAAGAATTCATGCCTAACAATGTAAAGCTCGCATTTAGGTCTCACCCATGAAAACACATTTTCAAAATAAGTCAGATAATTCAACAAGATTTTCGATTACTCCCGAGACCAGACCGGGAAGCCTAATCTTTCGCTCGTCCCTTTCATCCATCCTTATTAAGGTCTCGAAATGCTAGATTTATACGCAACAAACAAATTTGTAGATTCCAATTATTGTATCACATATACTAGGCGCAGTTAAAACGTTCGATCGAACGATCAATCACCCAAAGGACTCTCAGAAATCTCAACACCTGAGCAGTTTTAAAATATACCAGAGACTGCAACAAGTACATACGGGCCATTACAAGAAGGCACAGTCCAAGCCTCACCAACGGCGTCGCGGAATCGCCGCAAAATGACCATTTTGGCCGCGGTTCCGCGGTCGTATAGTCGAGTTAGGGCTTTGTTCTTCTTGTAGGCCAATAAAATACCCTGCACGATTTTCTGAGTATTTTTAATATGAAAAAATCCAGCTTTTTGAAAAGTTTCCAGTGAGGACCCTTCGGGCGTCGTATTTCGTTCGTTCGAGGTTTTTAACGTCGTCTAGGTTACTCTAAAGCTTTAGCTTGTCTCTGATACCACTATAGGGTTTCCTTAGCATCTTATATAGGATCAAAAAGCATCACACATGCCACAATTTAAATTTTAAGAGGTGCTAAGCAAACTAACCAAGGAATCGAACTAGAAAATTAGCATAACATCTAATAGTATCACATACAATAAATAATCTATCACTAAATGGAGAGACTACAACCTTTGTAGACCTCCTTGAGTGACTCCTTGTATCTCCTAGAGTTTGGAACGGCTCGCTTGAATCCTTCTTAGTCCATGACGATCCACCCAAAGTCCTTTTGCCCAAAGCTCCTTGCTTCACTTGATCAATGAGGAAGTGATGCAAACACTCTAAACTAATAGGCTAAACTTGTATAGAATGATTGTGTGGTTTGTTATCTCAACTTAAAAACCCTTTCTTTTTTTTTTCCTCACACTCAAAGAAACTCAAAAGAGCTTGAAGAAGGAGGAAGATGAAGATGGCAAAGCTTTTTCAAGATAATGATAATTCTTATGTTTTAAAAGGAAAACAAAAGGATATATATGTGAGACACTCTCACATCCAACCATGGTTAAAAGAAATATCTAGATATTTTGTGATGAGTTAAAAGAACAAAGAAAATAAACCTAGGGTTAAGTCAATGGTCAACCCTAGAAGAGTATAGAAAGAATGAGTCATTTGTTAATTTCCTTTTTCTTTTATCTCAAAACAAAAATACACATATTAATTTGAACCATGTGAGTCTTGCATTGCCATCATCCATTTATCATCAACCATGATACACTTGTATGTATGTATGTATGTGTGCATACACATCATCATGTGTATGTATATACATATATGCATACAAGCATAAAGGAAAGGTTTAATAAAAGTGAGCTAAACTCATTATTAAATCAACACTTAATTTAATAAACCGGTCATATCACATATGACCCGACCAGTATTAAACGCCCGATTAATATACGGTATCTCATACACGCATTTAATCGAGCTCCCACGCATATCTCATATGCACACCACATCGTTTTGCCTGAGCTAGGAAACTTCTGTGTGGGACTCTAAGACTCGTCAATACTCCGGCAGTAGGTGATGATCATATCAAACACCCATAAGCTGCAAGTGGTCAGCTAAACGTAATGGCTACCCGGGTATTGAGAGATCAAAAGAAAAACAAGCGAACCTGTCAAAACTCCATCGAACCAACTGGTAACACTTACCGTACAGTCCGATCTCTTCATCAGATATCCTGCATATCGAGTCTGGGGATGGAATCGTTGACCTTAATAACTCAATAAGTCATGTCGGTATATGGTCTACAACAGATCGAGAAACTACCGATAACACTTATCAGTAATATCTCAGCATCCCTGGCCATGGACTTCCTGTTATAGCCAATCGTGCATAGCGCAACATCAACCCCCAATATCAGGAGAGACGAAACCCCTCCTATTTCCCATCGCCTCCATGTGCATCGGGACTGTACCTAAAATCCAGCTGTTTGTATGACTCAGTAGAGCCGTAGTAGGGTGGAGATCAAAGTACAGTAGGAGGACACTGTAAGTGCACGGCGGCGCCCCGGCCGTCAACCCGACGGCCAAACGCGGAAACGGTGAATAACTTAAATTTTTGCGGACTTGGCAAAACGGCACCACCGCGCACTAAAACCGGATCGGGCCATTAAACTAAATCTAGCTAACTACAAAGAGAAGGGGAGAGATGTACCGACTGATCCGAGTCCTCCGGTCTTCATCTCCACTCCGATCTCCTCGCGGGATCTCCGTCCGTCTCCTCCTCGTCGGAAAGGGCACCACGAAGCCGGGTACTTTTACGGGCTTCCACCTCAATACCGAGGCAACTCGGGCGCGAAGCTGGCGAATCGACGCGTCCAAGATTTGCTGTAGGAATATAGTGTAGAGTGTATGTCTCACTTTGGGGTTTGTTGCCATTTGTGGATGATGGAGAAAACAAGACAAGAAAAATGGTGCTTGCATTTTTCTTAACATGAAATGAGATCAAGAAAATGAAACACTCTCAAGGATGAAGATGAAACTCTCTTCTTCTCTTTTCTTTCTCTCTTTCTTTTTCTCAACCATCAACCAAACTCTCTCTTCAAGTGAAGTATAAAATGGTGGAGCAAAAAACAATATGATAGCAAGAGGGAGGTGAGTGTAGGAAGCAAAAAGTGGTGACCACATCCTAAAACATAATCATCACTAAATCAACATCAAACCTCACTTCATTTCTAATCTCATCAAATCACATAAAAGCATGAAAAGCAAAGATGCTTATCATATCAACCCTTATGCAAATAAGTCCTCCACAAAGTGTAATTTGCAAAACTGCAAATTACCCCCTCCATCGGAAAAGTCCGGCCGGGAAAGAACAAAGGAAAACCGGCCGGAACGGAAAGCAAACTGGCAACTCCAGAAAACTGGTCCCGTAATAAATTACAGGAAAACCCCCATACTGTGCATACACACCCGCATCTGTATTCCGTCCGGATACAAATGCAATGAGACAAAATCTACACTGTACTAAACTAGGACCGGCTTAAACCAAAGCCGGCTAGTAATATCTGTTCAATCCTGATCCGTGCAATACCGCACGTATCTGATCGAACCCTGCCATATATATCCATACGGCCACTAGTACAAAACTGTCTGATCCTGATCCGTGCAATACCGCACGTATCTGATCGGACCCTGCCATATCTCCATACGGCCTCTACAGCGTTTCGCCCGAAACTTGAGTAACTGAAAGTGCGGTGGACTCTAAAGACTCGTCAATACTATGGTTGTGGATTTAACCACTAGCACGTCAGAGGTATAAGCCAATACGTGACGGGCCACCAGCTATTGACTAAAAGGGACGTCGATGAGCGAACTCATCCTGACAACCTACTGAGCCTGTCAGTGACAATATCCGTGCAGTCCGGTCCGTTTGTCTATGAGTATCGCATGGCGGGCCTAGGGGGTTGGTAAAAGTCAGACCCCCAAAAGCGGTACAAGTCGTGTCGGAGTGTAGCCCAGAACACCCTGAGATACTACTGGAATACCTACCAGCAAATCTCCTTGCCTTGGCCAAGGACTTTGTGTAATGGCTCTCCTAGACACAGCACGACCTCACCCCCAATACCGGGAGAGACGAACCCCTGAAGATACGCTCACTGCCTCCATGTGGCTCGGGACTGTACCCAACTAAAACCTGTTTGCACGACTCCTTTGAGCCGTGGTAGGGTAGTAATCAAAGTACAGTGGGAACTCACACGAGACAAATGACGATCCCCAGGTCGATGAACTAACCTGCACACATGTCACCAGGGAACTGCTATCTGACGTCTGGTATATGACCAACTAGCATGTTCCCGGCGAGTCCTGTCCGGTGTACTCATAACCCAATGAGCACCTGTATACATCTTAGGTGATCCAACTGACACCAGTGGCTTGTGAGACCGGCCACCGCCCCTCGTCGGGGTCTCGACTGTATACACTAGTCTACTAATAGAGTATCGATGCCCGGTCTCGAAACTCCCACGACTAGGGACCTTTTAAGGATATGCTTGTAGACCCCCAGCTCCCACTTATATGATCGCCCTCATACTGCTGGTGGTCAAGCAAGAATCCTAGGGGCTCTATCAACGTGTAATAGCGACGTGTCAGGTCACCTAAAGCAGTACACGATGATAAAGGTAAACCAGATAGCATACTATCATCTCGAGTAAGACTGTCATACCGGGATAGGTCCTCCCTCAATCATTGCAATCACGTACCTGTGATCCAATAATTGACTCTGAGGGCACTACCTCCAACAATCTCCCACTTGCACTCAAGGCTAATTATTGCGATGTCGCATACTCACAGCCCGTGTGATACCGAACACCCAACTCCTCTACTAGTCAGTCTCACAAAGCTCGTTTGCGGAACTATTGCGTTCGAGGAATAGCCTTAGTGAGTGGATCCGCTTAGTTGTTTCTTTCTATGTCTCTCTATATCTCAAGTTCGCGGAGAAACCCATCTCCCGAAATGAGCAATACCTGTCTTAGAATGTGTCTGGATGTCTGATGGGACATAGCTCATAAATGAACTCCAAATCCAAACTTCTTAGACTGTATCGTCAACTGAACTCAATCAGTATCCTGCGCGCCATGCTTCCCTCAGTATTGCCTTGGATCACCTGTCCAAAATACTGCCCCTCATCAGAAGGAAAACTATAACTCTGACAACCTGCTTGTCGTCCATGTCACCTTGGAAGCCTGGAATGATAACTGTCTCCTAAATGAGGCTGTCGTTATCATATCCCTAGAACATCCACTTATGTTCTAAAACTGCTTCCGACTGTTTCTCCAGGATTGGATTAATATCAACTTATTGCATCTAGTGCAAGAACAACATCTGGTGTGGTACTTGACATCTCACGATTGACTCAATTGCCTTAGCAAGTGATCTGCCAATCATGCACGTCCCTCTCCACTTTAGTCTGTAAGACACCTTTGGAGAGGGTGACTCCATTACCTGCAGGTACACTACCGTGCCAGGAGTCGTCCATCCTAAATACTCTTAGAATGCTGTCAAGTACCCTGATTGGGAAACCACCCAAATCTAGATCTAAAACCATAGATCCAGTAACCAGTATGTCAGATATAAAATCCATTTCCTTTGTGGAGAAACCACTGTGTGACGACCAAAGTATAACCGACTGTAGTATAGGAGTTTCTTTTCCTACTCTGTGTATGTTATCCAAATACCAGGATATCACACCCTACTACCTTCTCAACAGATCCATCCCCTATTCTGATGAAGTCAAACCTATGACTGTCACATCAGAAATAGATGATCTATCTCCGCTACTTCTGCTTTAGTCTATAAATAGACATAAGCTACCTGTCCACCAATGCTTCCGCTGCTCCCACTGACTACGACAACCCTCTGGCAGAGTCATATAGACGTACACTTCTAAAACTAGTTTAGAACGACGCTATACTCATCCTCCCACCGGGTCTCGCAGCCTGGAACAACAGCAATGGTAATTGTGGGTAAACAAGAACTTCCCTGTCACCGTCCTTGAGGCCACCGTAGTGCCTCTCGGGTGCCTGAAGTTACCCACCTTATCTGCGGAGTGGCCAATGGAATGTCAAATCAGATTGAATCTTTAGGTTCCTTATCAAATCTTCAGTAATCGTTTGTGGTTCCGGAATCACTTCCAGTTCTACCATACTCCCACTACTGATTTCTGAAAAAATCCATTTTTATTAAAACTGTGGCGAGTCTAGAACAATATTGCTATTGTTCATCCAGATGGTAGAAAATCAACCCGCGTCATAGCTTGGGTCAACCCACAAACAGCCATTACAGAAACGTGCCTTGAGTTGTCCAGTGTCTGGTTTTAAGCATAAGCCGGACAACTCCCCGTACCTTAACATCGTTAAGATATGAACTGTTCTATATCCCATATAGGACCAGAGGCACTGATTTAATTGAACCAGATTCAAATCATGCAACTGTCTCCAGTGCATGTCAACTAAATGGAAAGAGGCCAATCAGCGTTACTCAACTTAGGAATGCTTCCAATTATGAGTAACCTGAAAGAGAAGCAATTTCTCTTAATCATCACTATCAACTGAATACCATACACAAGTATCTACTTCTTCGATCTCTTTGAAGAATCCCGATACTTGCTACACCTGGTTCTCTACTCTATTCTAATACCCATAACTTCTCCAAATTCGGACCCTGTGTTTTCACGAAACACTTGTCTAAAAACTAGAGAAGTCATAAGTAAACCGAATATAGTACGAGGACCAACCCCTCTGTCCTGATGGACCCTGGACATCATACAACACTCTGTACAAGTCCCTTGAGTCTGATAACTCACTCACTGTGTGTCGTAGGTTGAAAACTGTACTTATGGTTAAGAAGAATTACACCGCTGTTTAATGCTCCTTACCTAACCATCCACTGATATAGGTAAATGTCGTAGACATAATTTCAGAAAGGTATATCTCACTCTATGAAAATAGACGTACAGATATATCAATTTGAAATTAGTGCATAATAGCGGATATTCAAAACCAAATATTTGCCGACCGGCAAACAACCCAGGTGACTTCCTCAAATATCACCGATTACAACGAATCCCGATATAATGAGGATGATCACCCAATTCCCAATAACTTACTCCCACTCATCATCTGTAAAACCATACAGATGTGAGTTTCGTATCTGGTAAATACATACCCTGGAGTAAGTATCTAATCGGGAAATCAGTTTTCTATTAACAGTACACAGTGATACTGAAACATTGAAATGTTTCGATGGGGTATTCAGGTATTCCTAGTAATGCCTCTACCATTATCCAGATTCACAACTATAACCGTATAATTCTTTGCCACCTCTCCAAATCCCTTTATATGTCTTTAGTCATTACCTTCTGCACACCCCTTTAGGCCAATTGGTTTTCTTCCTTCCCTACCGTTCGGCACCAGCCTATGGTTTGGAAGAAGACTATCCAATAAGCATAATGGGTGTACTGTCCTAACCCTAGGAGCACTCGTAATGAGAGAGGGTGAAGATAAAAGACAACCGAATAAACCTTATTCCTATTTCTCCTGAACCAGAATCCATCCCCGAACTGGAACAAGTTCCATTCGAGTTCGTATATAACCATACGATGGAGTATCCAAATAAACTGTGGATCTTCGTAGTGATACGGAGTGTCCTGGAGAAATACAAAGGTGATGTGGGAGTGGTAACGAAAAATTTGGTTTGGTCGTGAATATCTGTTGCAATTTACTTTGCCCTCTTACTAATCCCTTGCTTTGTCTGAACTTAATACCTTCTGCACACCATTGTTATGCTAATTGGTTTTCTTCATTCCCTACCGGTCGGCACCAGCCTAAGGTTTGGAAGAAGACAATCCAATTTGCGTAATAGGTGTACTACCCCTAAACCAAGGAGTACTCGTAACCTGAGAGAGGGTAAAAAGAAAAGACAACTGAATAATCCTATCCGTTTTCTCCAGAACCGGAAACCATCCTCGAATCCCTTCGAGTTCGTATCTAACCATACGATGGTTTTGTCCAATGGAAGTGGACGTTCGCAGTAATACGGGTTGTCCTGGAGAAAAGGGTAAAAGTAGGAGTGGCAATGAGGTCTGCAACTCTGACAATCCAAAAGCCAGTGTTAAGTAGGTTCGGTCAACTTGGTCTCTGAGTCATAGTCTTAGGGTCGGGTCAATGGTCGCTGCCAAAGAGAGAGAGAAAAGAAACACTCAGCGTGCACTCTAACCTAGATCAGAATGGTTACCAATTTATCTAATCTGGAATCCTCCCACTGTACCTCAAATTCTCCTCCAAACCTGAAAGAAGAATTAGTCGGGGTTACCCGAGGAGTAAACTAACTCATCAGTGGGAATCGGGATCCAACTATCATCGCATGATAACGTGACGGAATCCGCTCACGCTATCACACTCCAGAAGGTATGCACATATCTGGCAAGTTTCAGTTCTTTTGAAACTCCTGATGTGATTTCTGCCCCATGCTCTTATGACCTTGACTTTGGCCAACAAATCATAAGTCACATGTCAAGTTCTGCCCGTCATTCTCCAGGTTAATTTGAATCCACCCGTACATACCCTTGACTTTGGCCAACAAGGCAGTACGACTGTTCCAAACCAACGCATCTATCTATGCTGCATATGAATAACCAATAGCTACCAAACACTGTGCCTTGACTTTGGCCAACAAACACAGCTTGAATACTATTGACTACCCATATGAAACGACGGAGGGCTACGAATGGTTTCTGGCGAAAACCTTTAACGTAATGAACTTGATATCGTTGAAGGAACGGATAGCTTTTTAGAAAATATAGTGACGAAAACCTTTACTAAAGAGGTCACTCCCGGTGAAGGGATCTCGGCTCTTTCCCCGTAGAATGAGGTGCAGGATATTCCAACTGAATACCACGATGCAAAGCAAAAGTAATCGGCTATAGTGAAGTTAATGCCCTGACGCAAACTTCTGTCCAAGGGGTCACTCCCGGTGAAGGGATCTCGGCCCTTGCCTCGTCGACTGAGGAGCAGGATATTCTAAATGAATACCGCGATGCAAAACAAAAGTGAACGTCCTTGCAATAACAGCTTTTTGAAAAGTGTTCCAACAACATCAGATTAGGTTTGTTTAACTTGCATTGATCCGAATCAATGCAGTCCCATCAATTGATCACACCACAAAGAACGAAAATATACTGACGTACGTATATGCCATCCGCATTCGCCACTGGGTCCCGTCATCACCCGTTAGGTTAGCTTACTAACGACAGAGCGGGGACTGGACTAGCGCGGATGAAAAACATATACAACATCTACTAATATATATACCAATATATAGTATTTCGCTCAAGGCGTGAATAAAATGCAACATCACAGAAATGTACAGCATCACAGAACAAATCAGATATCTGGGATCCCCGGGTTTCACAGAGCCACTACTGAAACCCGACGTTCCCCTGGTCGTGTGGATAGCCTGTGCAATGAAAACCTAGACCCCTACGGGCGCGGCAAGTCACCTGCCAAAACCTGAAGCGAGGCAGCCCCCTCCAGCACCGTGAATGGACCACCCAGCACTTCACGGAATCCGGCAACTTGGGCACCCCTCCTGGGTCAACCTGTACCCCCTACGAGTGCGGCGAATAGCCCGCCAATTCCAGACTGAAGCCCCTCCGTCTCAATGCCCTGAGATGCGGGCCCGTTGCCCTCTAGAACCCGGCTATCCGTGCACCCCTCCGCGGGGTAACCCTAGTACAGAAAGTAAAATATACATACACCGGGTACATCGACCGCAACCAGGTCGTGCCCCAAAAGAATAATACAAACAGGCAGTGACGGCAGTCCACATGTCGGACGCTCGCCCCGCAACAACAAATGTACATAATACAACCACACTGTACTAGCATTGCATCCAGGCTATCCCCACGACCGATCCGCAACATCACAGCAAAATACATAGAACATCAACGCGAAAGTCACGTTCGCAAATCCGTCTAACCGGGCTATAGCAGTTAGACCGGATTTACCGATCGAGTGACATTCACGGTCGCAGATATAATGTAAATACTGTGAAAAATGTGTTTAAAATTTTCCGATTGATCAAACATTAACAAGTGGGCCCCCAAACAAAACTGTAGCAACCACAGAAAACCTGGGCCCAATTTTAATATTCCAGAAACCACATTTATCACACAGGAACATACTACAAAAATTTGGGAGCATGAACAGTTACAAGCGCCGCGGAAGCGCGGCCTAAGCAGGGGTTTGGCCGCCCTTCCGCGGCGGAACAGTGAGATCATGGTACCAATTTTTTACAGAATGCTTATATTTCCCTGCACATCATTCTGAGACAACCTGAAAAATTTTTTGGACTCAAAAAAAATTCGACAGAAACTGATGTGCTTGAAATACGTGTTTTCGGGATTTTGTTCGATCGGAAACGTTAAACACATTAAACAAAGCTAGACGAAGTTAATGGCGAGGCTCTGATACCACTGTAAGTGCACGGCGGCGCCCCGGCCGTCAACCCGACGGCCAAACGCGGAAATGGTGAATAACTTAAATTTTTGCGGACTTGGCAAAACGGCACCACCGCGCACTAAAACCGGATCGGGCCATTAAACTAAATCTAGCTAACTACAAAGAGAAGGGGAGAGATGTACCGACTGATCCGAGTCCTCCGGTCTTCATCTCCACTCCGATCTCCTCGCGGGATCTCCGTCCGTCTCCTCCTCGTCGGAAAGGGCACCACGAAGCCGGGTACTTTTACGGGCTCCCACCTCAATACCGAGGCAACTCGGGCGCGAAGCTGGCAAATCGACGCGTCCAAGATTTGCTGTAGGAATATAGTGTAGAGTGTATGTCTCACTTTGGGGTTTGTTGCCATTTGTGGATGATGGAGAAAACAAGACAAGAAAAATGGTGCTTGCATTTTTCTTAACATGAAATGAGATCAAGAAAATGAAACACTCTCAAGGATGAAGATGAAACTCTCTTCTTCTCTTTTCTTTCTCTCTTTCTTTTTCTCAACCATCAACCAAACTCTCTCTTCAAGTGAAGTATAAAATGGTGGAGCAAAAAACAATATGATAGCAAGAGGGAGGTGAGTGTAGGAAGCAAAAAGTGGTGACCACATCCTAAAACATAATCATCACTAAATCAACATCAAACCTCACTTCATTTCTAATCTCATCAAATCACATAAAAGCATGAAAAGCAAAGATGCTTATCATATCAACCCTTATGCAAATAAGTCCTCCACAAAGTGTAATTTGCAAAACTGCAAATTACCCCCTCCATCGGAAAAGTCCGGCCGGGAAAGAACAAAGGAAAACCGGCCGGAACGGAAAGCAAACTGGCAACTCCAGAAAACTGGTCCCGTAATAAATTACAGGAAAACCCCCATACTGTGCATACACACCCGCATCTGTATTCCGTCCGGATACAAATGCAATGAGACAAAATCTACACTGTACTAAACTAGGACCGGCTTAAACCAAAGCCGGCTAGTAATATCTGTTCAATCCTGATCCGTGCAATACCGCACGTATCTGATCGAACCCTGCCATATATATCCATACGGCCACTAGTACAAAACTGTCTGATCCTGATCCGTGCAATACCGCACGTATCTGATCGGACCCTGCCATATCTCCATACGGCCTCTACAGCGTTTCGCCCGAAACTTGAGTAACTGAAAGTGTGGTGGACTCTAAAGACTCGTCAATACTATGGTTGTGGATTTAACCACTAGCACGTCAGAGGTATAAGCCAATACGTGACGGGCCACCAGCTATTGACTAAAAGGGACGTCGATGAGCGAACTCATCCTGACACCCTACTGAGCCTGTCAGTGACAATATCCGTGCAGTCCGGTCCGTTTGTCTATGAGTATCGCATGGCGGGCCTAGGGGGTTGGTAAAAGTCAGACCCCCAAAAGCGGTACAAGTCGTGTCGGAGTGTAGCCCAGAACACCCTGAGATACTACTGGAATACCTACCAGCAAATCTCCTTGCCTTGGCCAAGGACTTTGTGTAATGGCTCTCCTAGACACAGCACGACCTCACCCCCAATACCGGGAGAGACGAACCCCTGAAGATACGCTCACTGCCTCCATGTGGCTCGGGACTGTACCCAACTAAAACCTGTTTGCACGACTCCTTTGAGCCGTGGTAGGGTAGTAATCAAAGTACAGTGGGAACTCACACGAGACAAATGACGATCCCCAGGTCGATGAACTAACCTGCACACATGTCACCAGGGAACTGCTATCTGACGTCTGGTATATGACCAACTAGCATGTTCCCGGCGAGTCCTGTCCGGTGTACTCATAACCCAATGAGCACCTGTATACATCTTAGGTGATCCAACTGACACCAGTGGCTTGTGAGACCGGCCACCGCCCCTCGTCGGGGTCTCGACTGTATACACTAGTCTACTAATGGAGTATCGATGCCCGGTCTCGAAACTCCCACGACTAGGGACCTTTTAAGGATATGCTTGTAGACCCCCAGCTCCCACTTATATGATCGCCCTCATACTGCTGGTGGTCAAGCAAGAATCCTAGGGGCTCTATCAACGTGTAATAGCGATGTGTCAGGTCACCTAAAGCAGTACACGATGATAAAGGTAAACCAGATAGCATACTATCATCTCGAGTAAGACTGTCATACCGGGATAGGTCCTCCCTCAATCATTGCAATCACGTACCTGTGATCCAATAATTGACTCTGAGGGCACTACCTCCAACAGACACACAAGACTCTATGGCGATCTCGGGTCTACAGACTAACCTGTACCAGTGTCACCTGAGAACTGCTATCCGACGTATGATATAATACCACATTGGAGTTCTCGGTGAGTCCGTTCAGTGTACCCAGTCTCACTGAACACCCTATACAATCTTTGGTGTCACCACACCAGATGGATATGGGATCATCCATTGCCCATCATATGGAACAAGAATGGTATACGCTAGTCTACTCTGGAATATCGCTGCCCTGTCTCGATATACCTACGACTAGGAACATTTCAAGGATATGCTTATAAACTACAGGTGTCCTACTAGTATGATCCACATCATAATCCCAGTAGTCAAGCCAATATCCTAAGGGCTTTATCAACATGTATCAAATGAGTAAAAGCATGATCAAGTGAACATATGATAAAGAGAAATCAGATAGCATACTATCATGTCGAGCAAGACTGTCCTTTGAATATATATATATATATATATATATATATATATATATATATATATATACACATCAGTACATACACTATCATATAATGGCCTGTAGGGCATACATATATCCAACAACAAGTATCTTAAGGACACTCTAGAGGATCATAATAACCTTAACTCGATTCTATGCCCACGGAACCGCGATCGAACCTTCGGGTTTACCGTAGTTCCGTGGTGTCAGAGGTGAGGCATTGGTTAACTCCTTCTACGGCTGGACCATAGACACTGTGGCGTATTTTTGAGTATTTTTAACTTTGCTCAAGTGTTGAGCTCTTGGGGTAAAATGTGGGTGTATGCTGATTCAATCGAAAAGTTAAACATCGTCTTGATTTTTGAGATTGTGATAATTGCAATTGTTGTTTTTCACTTTCTTTTCTACAACCGTAAGTGTAGTATGTGGTGTATCACTGGTTTTGTTTCTATACATCAACGACAATCGGGATACGCATACTTGCTTACGCTGATGATATGAGATATTATGTGTTGCTGAGATATGATTTGCAGGATTGTCGTGATCGAATAGCCAAGGGGTTTTATGTAAGATGAGAGTGTTTATTTTCATTCATATAAAAGTCAATTCTGTGTATCAATCTTTTATTTGGGGCACTTCCGGGTTAAGTATGATGTCACCATTATTGTATATTATTTACTTATCCGCATTAGGAAAGACCCAAGGAGGGGAGCACAAGTGATCGGGTTCTAGGGTTCAGTGGGAGGCCATCTCGAGGAGTCGAGACCGGGTCTCCTAAACTCTAGAATTGGCAGGATCACTTGCCTCTCTCGTAGGGGTCTAGGGGTGTGGGCTTGGCTATTCATCGCGACCGTGGAATCCATATTTTCTATTGCTGGCTGAATACAAAATACGGACCTCCTAGATATCCTTTTTATTTTCATATATGCTTCTGCTGTTGATATTCTGTAATGTGATTACTTATTATCTGAGACGAATGAATTATTATTATATATATATGATATATAATTAACATTTCTTATATTTTACACCCATGCTAGTCCCGCCCCGCTATGCCGTTAGTTAAGTAACCTAACGGTGCATAACGGGACACTGTGGCGAATGCGGATGGTATAAGTATATGTTCTATTTTCGTTTCTTCTCTATGATGGCTTAGGAACTTAAATAATGGGACTACATTAATAAGATTAATGTAAAGAAAAAGAAACCTAAAAGATGTAGAATCGGATTTGAAACTCACTCGGCCTTTTTATGAAAAATGCAAGTTTCAAAAGATACGACGCTTAAGCCACTCCTTTTCTAAACTGTTTTGATTCTACAACGAGATAAAATTCAAAGTGTTAAAGGTTTTCATAAAAACCATCCGCAACCCTCCGTCATTTTAGGAAGCAGAGTACTTAGTATTCGTGCTATGTATTTTGATCATAGTCAAGGCGTAGTGTACGGTAGCTAAGTAATGTCTTCCTACATAGCATATGATGCGATCAGTTAGGACATTCATGTGATTATGGTAATCATAGTCAAGGGTCATATGGGTGGGTCTAGTTAATCTCGAAATGACAGGTAGAACTTGACTAGTACTTATGATATGTTGACCATAGCCAAGGTCATAAGTAATTAGGGGTAAAAACCATATCAAGAGTTTCAAGAGTTGAAATTTGCAATGAGATTGCATACTATCTATATGATAGTTGGATCCTGATCCCACTGTGAGTAAGAGTTACTCCCAGGAGAGTTTTGCATTTTGCAATTAGATAATGCATTACGTGTCTAGAAAGGTGTCAACGGGGTTTAACCTCTGGAAAAACGAGGTTTATTTTAATTAGGTCCGTGCGAAAGCACGGGAAACCTCTCTCAAAGTACCGACACTGGCCTGGCTGACTGGTTAGCGAAACTATAGAATGTAATTAATCCTGGCTAGTTTTCTTTTCAGGTTTTGAAAGAAAATTTGATAAAAGAAGTGGGAGACATCGATTAGATAAGATAATAACCAATCTAATTCTTTGCAAGAGTATTTCGCTGAGTGTATTCTTTTCTCTCTCCTAATGGCAGATAACAATGACGGGACTTAAGCTTTTACTAGAGAAAAACAAACTGACAGGACTGAACTATAAAGAATGGTTGAGAATCTTGAACATTGCACTCACATATGATAAAGTATCATATGTCCTCACTACCAAAGCCCCACCCGTCCCAGGACCTGAATCATCTATTTCGGATAGGGAGATCCGAAAAACATGGGATATTGACTGCAACACGGCCAAGTGCCTCGCGCTTGCTTCTATGGACAATATCCATAAAAAAAAACACGAGAAGATTGATGTGCAATCTATCTTTCTTCATACAAAAGAGTTGTATGAAGAGCAATCTCGTACTTTGAGATACGAGGCATCTCGAAAGTTGTTTCAGATGCGAATGGCCCCCTGGTGCATCAGTAGGAGAACATGTTTTGAAGATGATTGGTCTTATAGAAGAACTCGAGGAACTGGGATGGACCATGGATAATGAGCAATATGCAGATATTGTTCTTCAGTCTCCCCCCCCCCCCCCGCCTTTCATCCGTTCATAATGAATTTCAATATGAACGATTTGGAGAAATCATTGTCTGAACTTCTCAATATGTTGAGAAGTACAGAGAGCACGCTGAAAACAGCGAAGACTCCCGCTCTGATTGCTGGGCCATCTTCCTGTTCCGTCCCAAAAGCCAAGGCCAAGGGAAAGAAGAAGAAGAAACACATCAAACAGAAACGTGGAGTTAAAAAGGCGAAGGGGCAAGAAATATCTGGGACCGCGGGAAGTGGAAAAGGAGAATGTTTTTACTGGCACAAGTCGGGACATTAGAAACGCAACTGTGCTGTGTATCTTGCTGATCTCAAGAAGAAGAAGCATGGTGATGCTTCCTCTTCAGGTGTGTTTGTAACTGAGAACTGTTTTTCAATTAACTCTACATCTTGGGTATTAGATACCGGTTCTGGTTCTCATATCCACAATTGTGTGCAGGGGTTGAGAAACAGTAGAGTTTTGAAGACTGGAGACCATACTCTGCAGGTTGGAAATGGTTCCAATGTACACGTTGTATCCGTAGGAGAGTATCATCTGGGGTTGCCTTCGGGTTGTATTTTGGTTTTGAACCCTTGTCATTTTGTACCAAGTATGCTATGTAATATAATATCCGTTTCTTTGTTAGACAATGAAGGATATCATTTTGTTTTGCAGAACAATATTATGAACATTAACTTGAATCAACAGTTGATTGGGTATAGTACACTAAATAACGGTTTTTACGTCCTAAACCAACACACAGTTTTCAACATACAACATAGTAATAAAAGAAAATTTTCAGATATAAATGAAGCTTTTCTTTGGCATTGTAGACTTGGTCATATTAATGAAACAAGACTAAGCAAGCTACATAAAGATGGATATTTAAATCCTTTTGAATATAAATCTTATGCGACTTGCCAACCCTGTATCAAAGGTAAAATGACCGAAATTCCATTTACTGGACACGGAGAAAGAGTTGTGGAACTCTTAGGCCTCATATACAGTGATGTATGCAGACCAATGTCTACACATGCTAGAGGCGGTTTTTCATACTTTATTACTTTTACTGATGATTTCTCAAGATTTGGACATGTGTTTTTAATAAAGCATAAATCCGAAGCTTTCGAGAAATTCAAGGAGTACAAACTTGAAGTACAAAAACAAACAGGCTTGAGCATCAAGAAACTTCGATCGGATCGAGGTGGAGAGTACTTAAGTACAGAGTTTTTAGACTTCTTAAAAGAGAATGGGATTCTCTCTCAGCTCATTCCTCCTTACACACCACAGCACAACGGTGTATCAGAACGGAGGAATCGTACCCTATTAAATATGGTACGATCCATTATGTGTGATGCTGAGTTACCGCTTTCCTTTTGGGGGTATGCATTGGAGACAACAATGTATCTGTTAAACAGAGTTCCAACTAAGACCGTGTCTACCACTCCATATGAGATATGGAGTGGAAAGAGACCATCTCTTAAAAGAGTTAGGATTTGGGGTTGTCCGGCTTTTGTTAAAAAGCAGAATCCAGACAAACTCGAGACACGATCGGTCATGTGTAAATTTGTGGGATATCCAAAACATTCGTATGGATATCTATTCTACCACAACGAGGAACAAAAGGTGTTTGTTGCTCTGCATGCCACATTTTTGGAAAATGAAATCTTTACAGACGGTACTGATGGAAAAGCGGTAGAACTAGAAGAGGTTCTAGAGACACAAATTACTCAGGTCGAATTGGTTGAAACTGATGTTGCAGTAGAACTTCAAGAACCTCAGCCGCTCCGGAGATCTAGTAGAAATTCTCGCCCACCGGAGAGATACTATGGGTTTCTCATTTTGATGGTGATAAAGAAGATTGCATCATGGATGATGATGACCCTACTAATTTTCAGCAAGCTATCACGAGTGGTGACTCAGTGAAGTGGCTGGAAGCTATGAGATCCGAAATGGAGTCCATGTACACCAGTATGGACTTTGGACGTTGCACCTCCTGGGATAAAACCCGTTGGGTGCAAATGGATCTTTAAGAGAAAGATTGGTGTAGATGGACAGGTAGAGACCTTCAAAGCAAGGTTTGTGGCGAAAGGTTTTCGTCAAAGACCAGGACTGGACTATGATGAAACTTTCTCTCCAGTAGCAATACTTAAATCCATTCGGATCCTACTTGCTATTGTTGCTCGCTATGATTATGAAATCTGGCACATGGACGTTAAAACTGCATTTCTAAATGGTGATTTACAAGAATGCGTTTTTATGGATCATCCAGAGGGCTTCATTGATAGTGGGAGCAGCGGGAAAGCATATAAATTGCTTAAATCCATTTATGGGTTAAAGCAGGCCTTACGGAACTGGAACATCTATTTTGATGATACAATCAAAGAGTTTGATTTTATTAAAAATATAGATGAACCATACATTTATAAGAAGATTGTAGGGAATACTGTCACATTACTCGTATTGTACGTGGATGACATTCTCTTGATAGGAAATGATATTCCTATGCTACAATCGGTCAAACTATTTTTATCACAAAGGTTCTCCATGAAGGACCTGGGTGATGCCTCGTGCATTTTGGGCATTAGGATCTATAGAGATAGATCCAAGAGGTTATTGGGATTATCCCAATCAAAGTACATTGACACCATCCTAAAAAGGTTTAGTATAGAAGATTCCAAACGTGTTGCCTAACCCGCTTGTCATGGTATCACTCTCTCCAAAGATTTCTGTCCGAAGACTAATGAATAGAGAACTCGCATAAGCATTATACCCTACGCTTCAGCCGTAGGATGTATAATGTATGCGATGTTATGTACACGCCCTGATGTAGCTTATGCACTAGCTGTAGTAAGCATGTATCAATCCAACCCAGGGGAGAAATATTGGATAGCAGTGAAGAACATTCTTAAGTACCTGCGAAGGACTAAAGAACTGTTCTTGGTGTATGGTAATGGGAATCTCCAAATGGAGGCCTTTACCAATTCCAGCTTCCAAAGTGATAAGCATGACAGCAAATCTATCTCAGGGTTTGTATTTACCCTCGATGGAGGGGCGGTTAGTTGAAAGAGTTCCAAACAGGATACCGTTGCAGACTCCATGATGGAAGCTGAGTATATTGCGGCAAATGATGCTGCCAAGGAAGCTGTCTGGATGAAGAAGTTCATCGCGGAACTAGGAGTAGTTCCAACCATTGTTAATCCAATACCATTGTATTGTGATAATAATGGGGCTATGGCGTTAGCTAAAGAACCAAGACCCCATCAGAAGTCCAGACACATCCTAAGGCGATATCATTTGATCCGGGAGATAATAGATCGCCACGAGATCGAGATTCGGAGAGTAGATACAAAGAATAACACAGCGGATCCACTCACCAAGGCCCTTCCACAGCCGCAGCATGAGCAACTTTTTGAGATGTTGGGTATGCGATATGCCAATAACTGGCCTTAGTGCAAGTGGGAGATTGTTGGATATATGTATGCCCTAGAGGCCGTTATATGTATAGTGGATTCTTGGACATGTATATATATAGATTACTTTCTTGCTCGACATGATAGTATGCTATATGGTTTACTTTATCTGACATGTTTATTTGATCATGCTTTTATTCATTCGCACATGTTGATAAAGCCCGCAGGATATTTGCTTGACTACTATGACTATGATGCGGATCATACTAGTGGGGCATATCCTTGAACTGTTCCTAGTCGTAGGTGTATCGAGACAGGGCATCGATATTCCAGAGTAGACTAGCGTATACCATTCTTTTCCTATATGATGGGCGACGGATGATCCCATATCCATCTGGTGTGGTGACACCAAAGAATGTATGCGGGTGCTCAGTAGAGACTGGGTACACTGAACGGACTCACTGAGAACTCCTATACGGTATTATATCTATCGTCGGATAGCAGTTCTCAGGACACACTGTTACAGGTTAGTCTGTAGACCCGAGATCGTCATAGAGTCTTGTGTGTACTCGCATTATACTTTGATCTCCACCCTACCACGGCTCTACTGAGTCGTGCAAACAGGTGGCCTTTGGGTACAGTCCCGAGGCACATGGAGGCGATGCGCGATAGTAGGGGTTTCGTCTCTCCCGGTTTTGGGAGTTGATGTTGTGCAATGCTTGATTGGCTATAGCAGGAAGTCCATGGCCAGGGGTGCTGAGATTTACTGATAAGTGTTATCAGTAGTTTCTCGATCTGTTATGAGACATACACCGGCATGACTTATTGAGTTATTGGGGTCGACGATACCATCCCTAGACTCGATATGCAACATATCTAACGAGGAGACCGGACTGTACGATAAGTGTTGCCAGATGGCTCGACGGGAGTTTTGACAGCTTTGCTGGTTTTCTTCTGATCACTCACTACCCGGGTGGCCGTTACGTTTAGCTGACCGCTTGCGGCTTGTGGATGTTTGATATGATCATCACCTACTACTGGCGTATTGACGAGTCTTAGAGTCCCACATAGAAGTTTCCTAGCCCAGGCAAAACGATGTGGTGGCATATGTGATATGCACTGGGACCCGATTAAATACGTGCATGTGATACCGTATTTTAGTCAGGCATTTTTCTATTAGTCTGATCGCATGTGATATGACCGGATTGTTAAATCAATTATTGATTTAACATTTGACTTTTAGTTTTATTCTTTATTCAAACCCTTTTTCTAGAAGAAGATGTATGCATGTATGTATGCACATGTTGATGTGTATGTATGCACATGTTGATGTGCATGGACACATACATATAAAGTATCATGGTTGATGATACACCTTTGATGGCAATACAAGACTCACATGGAACTTATATTTATATATATTCATTTTGCATTTAAGTTAAAAGGAAAGAAAAGGAAATATTCATCCATGGTTATCTTTTACACTCTTCTTGAAGTTAACCATTGTTCACCCACTTTTTAACCATGGATTAGTTTTCCTTTTACCTTTTAACTCATATGCAATAATATCTAAATTAATTAACCATGGTTTGAGATGACAAATAGAAATATATATACTATCTTTTCTATTTCTCATTTTAGATTTATCATTATCATTTAGACAAAAGCTTTTGCCTTCATCTTCTTCTTCCTCCTTGCTCTCTTGAGTTGGAAAGAAAGTGAGTTAGTGAAAAATATTGGGTTTTGATTAGAGGAAAACAAACCACCTCTTCGTTCTACTCTAATCTAGCCAATTAGTTTAGAGTGTTTAGCTTCATCATCTTCTTTGATCAAGTGAAGCTAGGAGTTTGGACAAAGTGGACTTCGGGTGGATCATCGTGGACAAAGGAGCTCACTTGCAAGCTTTTCGAACTCTCAACGATCCAAGGAGTCACTACAAAGAGGACTACAAAGGTTGTATTCCTTTCACTTAGTGATAGTGTTGGATGTATATGCTCTAGAGGCCAGTATTGTATATGTATACATATGGATACTAGGGATATGTATGTACAGAACAATCTTGCTCGGTTTTATAGTATATTATTTGACTTGTCTTTATCAGGATATGTGTATTTATTTGTATTGTTGTTATATCTAGCTTGCACATATTGATAAAGACTCAATAGCGGTGGTATACTTAGTGGTTTGTCTTTATCTTAACATGGCATATGTCATATTCGTTATTACATATTGCGGTTACATGTTGATGATGCCCCTAGGATCTTGCTTGACTGCCCGCGTTGTGATGGCGATCATACTTATGGGAGCAGGGTAGTCCATAAGCACATCCTTAAATGGTCCCTAGTCACGTGGGTATCGAGACCGGGCACTGATACTCCAGAGTAGAATAGTGTGTACGTTTCTAGCCCTGTCGGGGATGGTTGGTCTCGCAGCCATTGGTCTAATGCACCTAAGATCGTATACAGGTGCTCACTGGGTGTGAGTACACTGGACGGACTCGCTGAGAACTTCCATGTGGTACTATACCTATCGTCAGATGGAAGTTCTTAGGTGACATGTGTACAGGTAAGTCTTTGGACCCTAGATCGGCATTTGTCTCGTGTGAGTTCCCACTGAACTTTGATCACTACCCTACCACGGCTCTACTGAGTCGTGCAAATAGGTTTTGGTTGGGTTCAGTCCCGAGCCACATGGAGGCAGTGAGCGATTGTCAGGGATTCGTCTCTCCCGGTATAGGGAGTCGATATCGCACTGTGATTCGATTGGTCAGGACCATAAGACCTTGGCCTAGACGCTTGGGATTTACTGATAGGTTGATCAGTAGTTTCCCGGATTGGTCCTGAGCCACATCGGCACGACTTATCAGGTTGTTAGGGTCTGACGTTCACCATCCCCTAAACCCGGTATACGATACTCTTTGACGAAGAGACCGGACTGTATGGATATTGTCACGTACCTGGGTAGTAGGATCAGTAGGAGATCCGGAGACCGGACTGTATAGGATCAGTAGGAGACCGGACTGTATAGGATCAGTAGGAGATCCGGATGAGTTTGCTCATCGGCCTTCTTTTCGACAGGTACCTGGGTAGCCGTTACGTACAGCTAGTGCCGCTGACGTGCCTGTGGTTAAACCCACTGCCAGAGTACCCTCGAATCTTTAGAGTCCCACACAGAGGGTTTCCCTGATTCAGGCGAAATGATGTAGTAGCCGTATTGGATACGTGCAGGGTTTGATCGATTGATGTACTTGGTACTCAGATTTTCGATCAGACAGTTTGTAATACTAGTCGGCTTGGTTTTGAGCCGGATTATTAAATCAGGTATTGATTTAATAATTTACGTATATGTATTTCGATATATATTCTAGTATTACGTTCTTCTTGTTATTCTATCTCTTTTGGGCATTCAGATTTTTATCTGATTGCCGGTATATTTGTACAGTAGACTGAAATCCGTATTTATTACAGATTTCCTTCTAGAAGGTGGCCACCTCATTTTGGATTTTCCATTTATATGATAAATGGAAATGAGTTGTAAAGTGAGAGGTGAGGGAGGTATGGAGTTGACCATGCTTCAATAGTTTACAAATGAATTTATAATTCATTTTGGTTTACTATTGAAGCATGGTTGCTATTGTTTAATGAAAGAAATGAACATACAAAACTCTTGTGTGTGAATTTCTCTCTCATGCTTGCTCATTTTTTCCTTGAGCTCCATTTTCTCTCCAAGCTCCTCCCTCCTCTTGCTTTCCTCCACCTTCATCTTCTTCCTCTTCACTAACATTCTCATGTGTTGAGAAACAAGTGAAGAGGTTAGAAAAGAGATAACAAACACTTAGACATCCAAATTACATCCTAGATTACTTAAACTAGCATCCCAAGTTCTCTAGTTTCTCTTTTGACACTTAGCAAAGAGCTAGAGCCATGGATCATACTCCCCGGGTGGATTATCTACGACAAAAGGAGGCCGGAGAACAAGCTCGATCCCGGAGGACCGATGGAGCCGGAGTTGGAGTTCAAGCATGTTCAAGGTGGATGCAAGGAGCTAAGGATTAAGAACGAAGACCGAAGGACTTGGTTCGTTCTGTAAGAATTCCTCATCATCGTAGATAGCTCTCGTAGTTTAGCTAGTTAGTTTATTGAAAGATCCGGTTAAGTTTTATTCTAGTGCTAAGTTTTTGTTTGCAAGAAAAATTGTGTTCCGTATTTGGCCACGGAAGTTGGCCGGGGCACTAGGGTAACCCTTCATGGTATCAGAGCCACCCATAAAACTTACACTAGCTAGTTCTAACGTGTTTAAAATAACAATCGACCGGATTTTTCAAAAACTGAATTTCCATTCATGGGTTTTCTGTCGATTTTAAAAGTGCTCGAAAAATCAATTTTTTGCTCTCAGAAAATTATGCAGGCTTTTTTAGGACGGCAGAAGAAAATTGGTTACTGATCTCTCTAAACCGCCGCGGATCCGCCACGCAAACCCCCTATTGGCGGCGGTTCCGCGGCCGTTTTGGGGCCCACGTGAACAAAATTTCTTCTGGGCCTCTTATTTTTGGAATTGTGGTTTCTGGAATAATTATTTTTTGGGGCCCAGATTTGTTACAGTGTTGGTTTAATACTTGGGGCCCACTTGGAAAGTTTAGTCGATCGTAATTTTAAAATATGTATTTTGTTACCGGTACTTAGCTTAGATTCTGCGACCTCAAATGTCATTTGATCGGTAAAAATCGTCTGATCGCTATATGTTCTTTTAGACGGGTTTTGCGAACATGACATTCGCATTGATGTTTCTGTGATTATGCTGATGTTGTGGTTGGATTGTCGTGGTGGATAGCATGTGGTGCAATGTTAGTAATACAGTTTATAATTCATTTGTACATTTGTTATTGCGGGGCGAGCGTCCGACATTTAGACTGCCGTCTTTGCCGGGTTGTATATTATTTTGGGGCACGACCGGGTTGAGGTCGATGTCATCCCTTGTATATATTGTTTTCATTTTCTGTATTAGGATTACCCCGCGATGGGGTGCATGAATAGCCGGGTACTAGAAGGCAACAAGCCCGCATCTCAAGGTGCTGAGACGGAGGGGGCTTCATTCTAGAACTGGCGGGCTATTCGCCGCACTCGTAGGGGGTACAATTTTTCATTGCACAGGCTATCCACACGACCGAGAACGTCGGGTTTTATTTGTGGCTCAAATGAAACCCGGGGCTCCAAGATTATCCACCATTCTGTATTGCTATCTGTGATGTTGTTTATTATCATGCTGTAACATTTCAAAAAAAATAAAATATTATTTTTGGGAATTTTTATAATTTAGTATCATTTTATTGAATATTTTAATATTTTGGTATAATTAAATACGGAAAAATTTGGAAAAATTATGGAAAATTCCAAAATAGGTTATTTTATAGAATTATGTCATTTTTATGTTTTTATGATCATTTATATGCTAATTTAGTGCTAATCGCGATTAAAAATCGCTAATCGGTTTTTTTGCATTTTTGTGCAAAACATGCACATATCATTTTTCTTACACTTGTGCATTTCTACCATGTTGTTTTGTGTTTACTATTCTTGAGAGAAGGTTATGGAGAATTAGAAAAGGAAAAGGAAAAGAGAAGGGGACAAGGCATTTATTGAGGTATGGGAGGTGTTTTATCATGGATCTTTTTCTCTCTCTCCCTCTCATTTCCCTCATCTCTCCCTCTCCCTTCTCAGCTGAAGCTTCTGCCCTCTTCACCCTCCACCTTCAAACCCTCAATTCATTTCTAAAACAATACCAAAAACCTATCTCTCCTTTTCACAAAAAGTGTGCACAAGCTCAAGATCTACACATTGGACAAAGAAAGCAAGGATTTTGGCCACTAGGAGCAACTCAAGAATTTTCTTGAGTTGCCAAATGAGGTATTTACTGAACCATTAGCTTAGTTTTTGTATTACTTTTGCCCCCATGCTAGTTTAGAATCGATATCGGGTGATTTTGTGGACATAGGAAAAACCTAGTTAGGGTTTGAGGGGATGGTGAGTTGTGGTGAGCAATTGAGCTCAGTTGAGGCCATACATACACCCTAGTGCTAGAAAACCCAGACCAACCAAACCTGGAACCCAAAAATACGGAATTACAGAACTTTCATGTCGGTTTGTGAGTGATTAGGGTGTGCAGGTGAATCTGGGATGACCCGGGGAGTTTCTGAGACAAATAAACAATACTAGGAGCTTAGTTAGACCTCCAGGAGACCACCCTAGGCAGACGAGAGTACAAATCCCTGACCAGGCTGGCCAGGCCAGTTTTTTGATGAATGTGACCGGCCCCCCTGTAAGTGTTGGTATCCATCTTGCTTCAGTAGGTCTTATGTACCCCATACATCACCCCAGCGTTCTTTATTTGCCCTGTTTTGGCCTGAGTCAAAATCTGGGACCACTTTCCCTAGTTTCTACTTTGAATTGGTTTATTGTTTTCCGTATTTTGATTTCTAGATTTGTGTATTTGTGTTTTACCACGATCACTCGGCGTTTGTACGATGATATCGAGGGTTGTTCGATGATTTTGAAAGCGTACCTATAGGTTCTAACCTATAGGCCCCTTAGCGTATCATTTTGGTTTTCGTGTGTCGTTTTAGCTTTGATTTGGTTTTAATGCGCATATACGATACTTTGATGTGTAGGTACCCCATGAAGACTTCGGGACGACAAGCAAGCGCGTGGCGACGTCGACAAATGAAGACGCAAGGTGAGTAGATTATATCTACGGGGGAAGTCAGGTGGATGGCGTATAGCACCCCCGCAGTCCGAAGTTTGTATACTATATATGTATATATTATATGTATATGATAGCTTATAGTGTGTCGTAGATATTGAGATTAGATGTACTATAGTTAGATTAAGGTTAGAATGTAAACTAGTATAGTTCCTAGTTGCGAACCCTAGAATAGGTTTACACCCACACGCACAAACTAGCATAGTGTGTTGGATATAGTGCCCTCAAAGTCAATTATTGGATCGCAGGCACGTGATTGCAATGATTGCGGAGGACCTATACCAGTAGGACAGTCTTACTCAAGATGATAGTATGCTATCTGGTTTACCTTTATCAGTCGTGTACAGGTTCAGGTGACTGATCACCGTTACACGTTGATAAAGCCCTTAGGATCTTGCTTCACTACCAACAGTATGATGGTGATCATATACGTGAGAGTTGGGTAGTCTATAAGCATACCCTTAATTGTGGTCCCTAGTCGTGGGAGTTTGGAGACAGGGTATCGATACTCCGGAGTAGACTAGTATATACAGTCGAGACCCCGACGAAGCGCGGTGGCCGGTCTCACAAGCCACTGGTGTCAGTTGGATCACCTAAGATGTATACAGGTGCTCATTGGGTTATGAGTACACCGGACAGGACTCGCCGGGAACCTCCTAGTTGGTATTATACTTATCGTCAGATAGCAGTTCCCTGGTGACATGTGTACAGATTAATTCATCGACCTGAGGTCGTCATTTGTCTTGTGTGAGTTCCCACTGTGCTTTGATTTCTACCCTACTACGGCTCAAAGGAGTCGTGCAAACAGGTATTTTTTGGGTACAGTCCCGAGCCACATGGAGGCAATTGAGCGGATCGGCGGGGCATTCGTCTCTCCGGGTATCGGGGGTGAGATCGCACTATGTCTAGGAGAGCCATTACACATAGCCCTCAGCCGAGGCAGGAGATTTACTGGTAGGTACTCCAGTAGTATCTCAGGGTGTTTTTGGGCTACACTCTGACACGACTTATATTGCTATTGGGGGTCTGACGTTACCAGCCCCCCAGGCCGATATGCGATACTCATAGACAAACGGACCGGACTGTGTATACATTGCCACTGTTAGGCTCAGTAGGGTTCCAGGATGAGTTCGCTCATCGGCTTCCCTTGAGGTCAGTACATAAACAGCCGTTACGCACAGCTGGTGCCGCTGACGGTTCGTGGTTAAACCCACTGCCATGTTACTGACGAGTCATTAGATTCCCCCACAAATAGTTTCCCAAGTTTGGGCGAAACGTTGTAGAGGCCGTATGGTTTTATGGCAGGGTTCGGAAAATGCACGTGCGTTTACGCACGTGTCATATTTCGGGCAGATAATACTGGTTGGCTTTGGTTTAAGCCAGATCCGAGTATTATATTGAGTAGATATAATATCTTTGTATTCGGTCGCAGTACAAATGCGGGTATGTTTATACTGTTACGGGGTTGTCCTGAAATTCGTTTTATGATTGCTTTTGGAAATTGCCGGTTTTCTATCGCCCGTATTTAACATTCGGTTAAATACGGATTTATCTTTTCTTGGGTGAGTCATGAGGTGTGTCATGTGTGGAAGCTTCTTCTTTTGGTGACTAGATTAGTGATTCATTTCATAGCATTAAATGAATGGTGACTAGGTTAATGTATCTTCATTTGCATTAAATGTTTTAGCAAGGTGTTATCATGACTCATTCTTTTTCATTAAGTGCTAATGGTCACCTCTCTTGTTCCTACACTCACCTCCCTCTCCTCAAAAGTGGTCGGCCCTTCATTGTGAAGGGGATGATTGATTCATTTGGAAAAAAGTATATGAAATTTGCTTCATGGAAATTTCATAAGTTCATTTACCATTTCCCTATTCCAAAAGGAAACTTCATTAACCGTTCATCCATAGTTTTGGATGTAACGAGACAAAATATTCGACTCATTCTCTACATCAATCTTGGTCATCTCTTCTAGCAAACTTGATGACCGAGTTACCTCGGGTCAGAGGCGGGAGCCCGTTTAAAGATCCGTTGACGTGGTGCCACCTGGATGAGGAGACCGGAGATCGAGGAGATCGGAGCAACCGCAACAAAGCGTGGGATGATGGTTAAAGAACAAAGGACTCGGATCGTTCGGTATAACATTTCTACCCACTTTGTAGTTTGTTAGTTTAGCAATAATGGCAGATCCGGGTTATAGTATACGATAGCGCCAGTTAAAAAGTTTTGTTCCGCATTTGGCGTCTGATAGACGGCCGGGGCGCTACCGTAGACTTACAGTGGTATCAGAGCCTCGTCATTAAGCTTTACTAACTTGTGCTAACGCGTTTAAAATATCGATCGAACCGAATTTCAAAAACTACAATTTTTCTGTTCAATGTTTCTGTCGATTTTAAATCAGGTCTTAAAATTATTTTGATCATCACAGAAAATTGAGCAGGCTTTTTGAAGCATTCTGGTGAAATTTGGGCACGTGATCCCACAGTACTGCCGCGAATCCACGGTTAAAGCTAGGGTTTGACCACGGAAACACGGCCAGTATGTAGGAACAGTAAGCCAATTTTTCCAGTGAGTTTGCCATGGTAAATTATCGTTTTTGGTATATTTCTTTTTGGCCCAGATTTTTTACTGTACTGCAGATGTACGTGGGGCCCACTTCGGGAATTTTTGTCGATCGAAATTTTAAACTTGTCAGTATGCAGTACTTACATTATATCTCCGACCGTGAATGTCATTCGAGCGGTAAATTGCGTCTAATTGCTATAGTTCTTTTAGACAGATTTGCGAACGTGACATTCGCGTTGATGTTCTGTGTTGTGTTGTGATGTTGCGGATTTGTCGTGGTGGATAGCAGTGTGCAATGGTAGTGCAGTTTGAATTTATTTGTACATTTGATATTGCAGGGCGAGCGTCCAACATGTGGACTGTCGTCTCTGCCTGTTTGTATAATATTCTTTTGGGGCACGACCGAGCTGAAGTCGATGTACCCGTTGTACATATTTTTTTATTTCTGTACTAGGTTTACCCCGTGACGGAGTGCACGGATAGCCAGGTTCTGGAGGCCAACGGGTCCGCATCTCATGGCTTTGAGAGGCAGAGGGGCCTCACTCTAGAATTGGCAGACTATTCGCCGCACTCGTAGGGGGTACAGGTTGACCCAAAGAGGGGTGCTCAAGTTACCGGATTCCGTGAAGTGTTGGGTGGTCCATTCACTTTGCTGTAGGGGGCTGCCTCGCTTCAGATTTTGGCGGGTAACTTGCTGCACCCGTAGGGGTCTAGGTTTCATTGCACAGGCTATCCACACAACCAGACGAACGTCGGGTTTCAGTAGCGGCTCTGTGAAACCCGGGGATCCCAGATTATCTGTATTGTTCTGTGATGCTTATTACTTTTCTCTAATGTTGCATATTATCACACCTGGAGCGATTATTGTATATTGGTATATATACTATTAGATGTTGTATATGTTTTGCACCCACGCTAGTCCAGTCCCCGCTCTGTCGTTAGTTAAGTAACCTAACGGGTGATGACGGGACCCAGTGACGAATGCGGATGGCATATACGTATATTTTATTTTCGTTCTTTTCTGCTGTGATTAAATGATGGGACTGCGTTGATTTTGATCAATGCAAAGGAAAACAAACCTGTTTGGATGTTGTTGGAACAGTTTTAAAAAGTGTTATTACAAAGACGTTTCCTTTTGTTTTGCATAGCGGTATTCGGTTGGAATATCCTGCACCTCATTCGACGAGGCAAGGGACGATATCCCTTCACCGGGAATGACCCCTTAGGCAGAAGTTTATGTCAGGGTAATAACTTCACTATAGTCGATTACGAGTTGCTTTGCGTCGCGGTATTCAGTTGGAATATGTAGGGTTCCTAGGCACACTAGTGAGGTCTCACAAGGCATCAACCATGCCAATAAAAAAATTCTAGGTGCCGAGAGACCCGACTACGGATCGTTTGCTAGATATCTAGGCGAAAAAGCTAACTAGTTAACACTTAACTATGAGATACGGAAATAAAACCTTTGTAGATCCGGTGCTCCACCTCCATAGCTCCGCAACGAAGTCGTCTCCGCTGTCCAAAAAGAATCCGGGCTCTAGTGTCGGCTTCGTCGGAGAATAAGCGAGCTAGGTCGTCGATGTCCATGCCGAAGATGATCTACGTCGAGGCATCGCTAGATCAAGCTCCACCTTCACCAAGCCTTGAAAACTTGTGAAGGAAACACACTCTACTACTTGGCAAGAGGTAGAGGATGAAGAAATAGGAAGTGGGTTCAATTTAGAATTGGATTTCTCACTCTTTATTATCAATCACCATTGATGGATGCAAGCTTCTTTCTTTTAGTGAAGAAGAAGAAGAAGATGAGGAAGATGATAAGTATTATGATAAGTTGATTTAAATTAGAAAAGAAAATCCAAACTTATCATAATCCAACCATGGTTATGTGTAGAGAGCAAACTATAGTTAGGTTAATGGTTAGGTTAGGTATAAAACAAAAATGGTGGACTTTATTCAAAGCTTCATGAAGCTTCAACAAAGAACAAAAATAGCCACCATTTTCCTTTTACCAAAATAAAATAAACAAATAAATAAATGAATAAAACAAAACCCTAACCATTATTATGTAACCATGGTTTGATCTTTACACAAAAACCCTAGCAAACATGTATCATCAAACATGATACAATCAAGTGCACAAAAGTATATCACATATACAATGTGTACATCCGAGTGAGAAAATCCATTTAAAGTGAACCAATACTAGTTAATGCAAAGTAATATATCAAATATATAATTATGCATTAAATCATTAAATCAACACTTGATTTAACGATCCGGTCATGACGCACATAACCGACTGGTATCATTAGTAAGATCTTATCGAATCAACACTTGATCCGATAACCCGGCTATATCGCATATAACCGATCAATGTCACATCGCGAGAATCGAATACAGTATCACATACTCGTATTATTCTCGGTCCCGCACATATCTCATATGCGCTCCTATTTCATTTCGCTTGAGCCAGGAAACCTCTGTGTAGGACTCTAAAGACTCGTCAATACGCCGGCAGCAGATGATGATCATATCAAACACCCACAAGCCGCAAGCGGTCTGCTAAACGTAACGGCCACCCGGGTATTGAGCGATCTGAAGATCGACGAGCAAGCCCGCTCACACTCCAGTGAATCCAACCAGTAACACTACCGTACAGTCCGGTCTGATCGTCTGATATGTCGCATATCTCGCCTAGGGGTGGTAAACGTCAGACCCCAATAGCTCAATAAGTCATGTCGATATGAGGTCTATAACTGTTCGAGAAACTACTGGTAACACTTACCAGTAAATCTCAGCAACCCTGGCCAGGGATTTCCTGTTATAGCCAATCGAACACAGCGCAACATCAACCCCCTATACCGGGAGAGACGAATCCCCTCCTATCGCTCATTGCCTCCATGTGACTCGGGACTGTACCCAAAAACCACCATTTTGCACGCCCTCTTGGATGTGGTAAGATGGAAATCAAAGCACAGTGGGAACCATACAAGACTCTATGACGATCTCGGGTCAACAGACTACTCTGTACCAGTGTCACCAGAGAACTGCCATCTGACGTGAGGTATAATACCATCTGGGAGTTCTCGGCGAGTCCGTCCAGTGTACCCAGTCTCTACTGAGCACCCATATATCATCTCTGATGTCAAACACCGATGGATATGGGATCATCCATCGCCCATCTGTATGGGTCGAGAAGGTACACGCTAGTCTACTCTGGTATATCGATGCCCCGTCTCGATACACCCACGACTAGGGACTTTAAAGAATGTACTTACGGACTACCATGTCCCCACTAGTATGATCCGCATCATAGTCCAGGTAGTCAAGTACAGATCCTAAGGGCTTTACCAACATGTAACAGAGAGACAATCAATATACACGTTAAGGTAAAGATCAACCAGATAGCATACTATCATGTCGAGCAAGAAAGTCCTCCCTATATATGTCCCAGCATCCACTACAATATACATCCTATGTATAGTAATGGCCTCTAGGGCATACATATAACTAACAATCTCCCACTTGCACTAGGGCCATCTGTAGAAGTGGTTGCAGTATCTCATACTCAACCATCCCATAAAAAAATCTCTCTTTGGGAACAGGCCTTTGTGAGTGGATCCGCTGTGTTGTCCTCAGAGTCTACTCTCCAAGCCTCGATCACCCTGGAGATCAACCATCTCCATGATCAAGTGATACTGCCTTAGAATATGTCTGGATCACTGATGGGACGGGTGTTCCTTGGCATAAGCCACAACTCCATTGTCTCACAATGGTAGGAACGAAGTTCATCTCATGAACTATTATACACCCAGACCGCCTCTATGGTAGCATCTTAAGTAGCGATGTATTCAGCCTTTATCGTCTAGTATGTCACGGTATCTAGCTTGGAACTCTTCCAACATACCGTCCCTTTACTGAGGGTAAAGACAATGCCTGTGACTGACACTCAGTCGTCTTTATCACCTGGAACCTTTCCAGTGATTCTCCCCAGAATCAATTGATACCATCTCACTACTTCTAGTGAGATTCCTAACATCCAATTAGATCTATCTCATAGATCCAAAATCTAGGATTTAGTAGGTATCGCTTTGATCCTATATGGAGAATCATTATGATAAGTGGAGATTGATCGAGCGTAGCATAAGAAACTCCTTTCTTATCAAGAGTATGTCATCCACGTACTCTACGAGGATCACTTTCATACTCCCTACTACCTTTTTGTTTATACAAGGTTCATCTACCATTTTGATGATGTCAAACTCTTTGACTACTTCATCAAAACAGATGTTCCAACTCCGCGATGCCTGCTTTAATCCTATAAAGCATCTTGCACACGTTTCCGCTGCTCCCACTGTCTACGAAGCCCTTTGGCTGTGTACTTATAGACGCTCTCTTCTAAATCATCATTTAGAAAAGCAGTCAAGACACCCAACCACCAGATATCGCAGTCATGGTATGTAGCCGTGACAAGTAGGATCTGGATGGACTTAAGCATAGATTCTTAGAAAAAGGTTTCATTATGATCCATATCTGGTCAATTATGCAAACCTTTAACAAGTTTAGCTTTGAAAGTCTCAACTTTTCCATTTACACCAAGTAATCTTCTCAAGATATACTTGCTCCTGATGGGGATTTAACCCTTCAGATATTGCAACTAAAGTCCATACTTTGTTGGTGTATAAGGATTCCATCTCAGATCACTAAGCATCCAGCCATTCTTACAGAGTCTTACTCCTGATGGCCAGCTCAAAACTAGTTGGGTCATCATCTCATGATGTAATCCTCGTTCCTACTGTCATAGAGAAACCAAAGTATCTCTCAGGTGGGTGAGGAACCCTACTAGATCGGCGGAGAGGCTGAGGTTCGTTGGAATCTACTGAATCCTTTGGTTCTTTCAAATCATCAGCTGCAGTTTGTATAGCTGGAACCTTTCCAGTTCTACATTACAGACCTTGCCTCGAGCTTGTCCGGATTTTGCTTTTAGACATAGGCCGAACAACCCCAAATCTTAACTAACTTAAGAGATGGGCTCTTCCCTTATCATATCAAATATGAAGTGGTAGGCAACGGATTTGATTTGAACCCTATTCAATAGGTATGCATCTTCTCAAGTGCATAACTCCCAAAAAGAAATAGGTAACTCAGTAGTACTCATCATAGAGCACACCATATCAAATAGGGTGTATCTGCTCCGCCCCGATATACCATCGTGCTATGGTATATACAGAGGAGTAATGCTGAGAGAGAATCTCATTCTCCTTTAGAATAGTCCAGTATTTCCGTGCTCAAGTATTCTCCTCCTTGATCTCATCATAGGACATAATACTTATACCCTTATTCTGGTTCTCTACTTCTCGCTTATATTCTGTGAATATCTCAAAAGGTTCGGACTTGTGTTTCAACGGGAACATAGGTCTGAAACTCGAAAGATTATCAGAGAACGTAATGAAGTAAAAAGAACCAGTCCTGGCATGTGTAGACAGGGGACCTACATACATCAACATGTATCATCCCAAGAGTTCACTAACTCTTTCTCTGTTTCCAATAAATAGAGCTATGGTCATCTTATCTTTGTGACATGACTGGCGAGTTTCACAAGATATAAGTTCAAACTAATTTAAATATGCATCTTGATGTAACTCTAGCTAGTCGGGTCACATTGATATGACCTAGTCTACAATGCCTCAAGAAGGATTCGTCATTTCTGAACTCTTCCTCTTGTGTGTGTTCCGTATACTAAAGAACTGTAGTTTGATTTAGAACATCAACGCTTTTAGATAACGTGCCTGAACCGATCAACTTTTGATATAGGAAATGTTCAAAACATTATCCAACAATACAAAATTATATCATTTCTTTACTGATAAAAAGACTGATATGATTTTGTATATCAGGTTCGGTATCTAATAACATTCGTTCAGAATCAATGTATTGGTAATACAGGGTGACAGTGACCAACAGACTTGGCTGCAACACTTGCCCCATTTTCTGCCTCATGAAACTTATCACCCGTTCTTAGTTCTCTACCTTTCTGTAGCCCTATGTAACATATTACATATCTGGGATCCTGATCTGGTATCACATACCCAGGACGTAAAGGATACTGAGAAACAGCTCTCTGTAATGAACACACCCGAAGATGATGCATCAGCATGCACTCTCTTCGTATGGGCGGTACGGGAAATCTGGTATTCCCCAATTTCCTGCTCTGTCTTATAACATTTATAAGTTGGAGCGGGACCAACGTTCCCTAGCTCAGTATAACAAGCGGGTTCGGTCAAATATCCGTATTATTATCTTGATTAAGGCGTGATAGGGTCGCTACCTGGAGAGAGAGAGAGAAGAAAACACTCAGCGTGCGCTCTGTCAAGAATAGATTGGTTATTATTTTATCTAATCAGGATGGCTCCCACTGCTTTTTATCAAATCTTCCTTCAAACCCTAAAAGGAAAGACTAGCCGGGATTAATTACACACTACAAGTTCGCCAATCTTTCAGCCAGGCCAGTGTCGGTACTTTGAGGGAGGTCCCCCGTGCTTTCGCACGAACCTAATTAATGTAAACCTCGTTTTCCCAGAGGCGTAACCCCGTTGACACCTTTCTAGACACCTACTTGATCGGCTAATTGTAATGTATAAAACTCTCCCAGGAGTAACACTTACTCGCAGCGGGTATCGGGATCCAACTATCTCATAGAAGGTATGCAATCTCATTGCAAATTTCAACACTTGAAATTCCCGATAATATTTTGCCCCATGTGATCTATGACCTTGACTGAGTCAACAAACCATAGACCGCAAGTAAAGTTCAACCCGTCATTTCTCGATTGAATTAAACCCACCCGCACGACCCTTGACTGAGTCAACAAGGCCGCACGACTACCCTAATCCAATCGCATCATATGCATTGCAGATAAGCACTAATCAGCTACCGCACACTACGCCTTGACTGAGTCAACAAACGCAGCACGAATACTAACTAGGACTTATCTGAAATGACGGAGGGCTACGTCAGGTTTTCAAGAAAACCTTTTGCGTAATGAACTTTATATCGTTGTAGAATCAAATGATTAAAAAATGGAGTGCTTTTGAGGCTTTTCTAGTTTTGCTAAAGGAGTCACTCCCGGTGAAGGGATCGTCGGTCCATTCCTCGTCGAATGAGGTGTGAGATATATCATATATATCACTGTGCAAAGCAAAAACTCTTAAAAGCAATCAAAAGACAAACCGAGTGTGTAGCATCTGCCAGTTATTGCTAAAGGAGTCACTCCCGGTGAAGGGATCTCGGTCCTTTCCTCATCGAATAAGGTGCAGGATATATCACATATACCGCTATGCAAAGCAAGAACTGTAGCTACCTGTTTTATTTTGAAATTCGATTCTACAACATCTTTAGGTTTCTTTTATTTTCATTAATCACATTAATGAAGTCCCATCATTTATATACCTAAACATCACAGATAAATACGACGTACAATTATGCCATCCGCATTCGCCTCGATGTCCCCTCATGCACCGTTAGGTTAGGTAACTAACGGCAGAGCGGGACAGGGCTAGCGCGGGTGTAAAACATAAGTAACGTCTATATAATATATCATATATACTATATTCTGTATCTATCAAAGAACATCACATGATCACATCACAGATATCGCAGCAGAAAAATCATATGAAATATTGGATATACTAGGACGTCCGTGTTTTCAATACGAGCCAGTATAAAACACGGATTCCACGGTCGCGATGAATAGCCAAACCCACACCCCTAGACCCCTACGAGAGCGGCAAGCAACCCTACCAATAATAGAGTTAGGAGACCCGGACTCGACTCCTCGAGTTGGTCTCCCACTGGACTCCAGAACCCGGTTACTTGTGCCCTCCTCCTTGGGTCTATCCTAGTGCGGAAAAGTAAATAATATACAAACGGCGACAACTTCCGCAACCTGGAAGCGTCCCAATAAAAGAATATTACATACAATTTTTTACATGAATGAAAATGAAAAACACTCATCTCACATAAAAACCCCCGGCTATTCAAACATGACGATCCAATATAACATATCCAGCAACACATAACATCACATGTCATCAACGTAAGTAAATATGCGCATCCCAATTGTCGTTGACATATAGCAACGAAACCGGCGATATCACATATTACACTTACGGTCACAGAAAAGAAAGTGTAAAACTACAACAGTTGGAATCCGCAACCACCTCAGACATCACATGCCTGACCAAATGAAATTCTTAGACATCGCATGCCTAACAATTATAAACCCCGCATTTTAGTCTCAAAATCGAAAACTCTTTTCAATATCAAGTCGGGCAATTCAACAAGATTCCCGACATGCTGATCGAATGCTCGTCGCAAACTTCAGTAGACGGCCGCACCCCCGTTACCGTCGACGAAGTGCACCAAGGCGGAACACCGCTACCGCGAGCACCCGAACGGATGCTTTCGGCGACGGGGTTCTCCTACAGTCACTTGGTCGGGGCTATGGGGTGAGGCTGTCTATTAAGTTTACCCGGTGAGTATCCGCGTACGCTACGTGATTGCGACGGACTTTTGATCACATCAAAATTCCGTGGCAACCGATCATTCGAGACTAAATTGCTATGTTTATAATATTCATTCAGTTATCTCATAACTTTTTGTGAATTCCAATTATTGTATCCCATTCCAGATAAATAGAAAATGTTAAACTTTCCGATCGAACAATCGAACACCCAAGTTTTCCCGATACAGCTGAACACATGAAATAAGTCTAACAACATTCAGTTCGTGCCTCAGTACCAACGGTCCAGCCGTAGAAGGGTCAAGCCAACGCCTCACATGTGGCACGCCGTACTGCCCCAAACCCTAAGGTTCAAAGGGCAGTTCAAGACGGTCACATAATCGAGTTAAGGTTTGTTGTCTTCTAGAGGGACCATCGCGTTACTTGCACTACTTAGAACGTCATTAAACTACGGAAAAATCCAACACTTGGAAATTTCCCGACAGGGGAAAAATTGGGTATTTATATCCGGTCGAACTTTTTAACATATTATAAAATTTATCCGGAAAGCCACACAGACAAAATTTGATACCCCGATCGAAACACCGAATCCCCAAAACAACTGCAGAAAATTCAACTCTTGAAAAAATATCAAAAATACCCAGGAAAACCAGCACAGCATATTATGAATAACTGTAAAAATTTGGATGCCACAAACGACAAAACGGCAGCGGTTCCGCCGCACGAGCCATGCTCGTGCCGCGGAAACGCGGCGCTTTGGTGGAATCAGGCATACGAATTTTGCAGTATCCCTTAGAATTTCCTGCTGATTTTACTGAATATTTTTAATATGGAAAAATGCACTGTTTTGAAAAAAGTACAGAGAGCAAGTTTGGTTTGGGGTTCCGGGTTCGTTCGGACTTCAAATTCCGTCTGGACTTCGCCTAAGGCTCTAGCTAGGCTCTGATACCACTGTAGGGTTCCTAGGCACACTAGTGAGGTCTCACAAGGCATCAACCATGCCAATTTAAAAAATTCTAGGTGCCGAGAGACCCGACTACGGATCGTTTGCTAGATATCTAGGCGAAAAAGCTAACTAGTTAACACTTAACTATGAGATACGGAAATACAACCTTTGTAGATCCGGTGCTCCACCTCCATAGCTCCGCAACGAAGTCGTCTCCGCTGTCCAAAAAGAATCCGGGCTCTAGTGTCGGCTTCGTCGGAGAATAAGCGAGCTAGGTCGTCGATGTCCATGCCGAAGATGATCTACGTCGAGGCATCGCTAGATCAAGCTCCACCTTCACCAAGCCATGAAAACTTATGAAGGAAACACACTCTACTACTTGGCAAGAGGTAGAGGATGAAGAAATAGGAAGTGGGTTCAATTTAGAATTGGATTTCTCACTCTTTATCCTCAATCACCATTAATGGAAGCAAGCTTCTTTCTTTTAGTGAAGAAGAAGAAGAAGATGAGGAAGATGATAAGTATTATGATAAGTTGATTTAAATTAGAAAAGAAAATCCAAACTTATCATAATCCAACCATGGTTATGTGTAGAGAGCAAACTATAGTTAGGTTAATGGTCAGGTTAGGTATAAAACAAAAATGGTGGACTTTATTCAAAGCTTCATGAAGCTTCAACAAAGAACAAAAATAGCCACCATTTTCCTTTTACCAAAATAAAATAAACAAATAAATAAATGAATAAAACAAAACCCTAACCATTATTATGTAACCATGGTTTGATCTTTACACAAAAACCCTAGCAAACATGTATCATCAAACATGATACAATCAAGTGCACAAAAGTATATCACATATACAATGTGTACATCCGAGTGAGAAAATCCATTTAAAGTGAACCAATACTAGTTAATGCAAAGTAATATATCAAATATATAATTATGCATTAAATCATTAAATCAACACTTGATTTAACGATCCGGTCATGACGCACATAACCGACTGGTATCATTAGTAACATCTTATCGAATCAATACTTGATCCGATAACCCGGCTATATCGCATATAACCGATCAATGTCACATCGCGAGAATCGAATACAGTATCACATACTCGTATTATTCTCGGTCCCGCACATATCTCATATGCGCTCCTATTTCGTTTCGCTTGAGCCAAGAAACCTCTGTGTAGGACTCTAAAGACTCGTCAATACGCCGGCAGCAGATGATGATCATATCAAACACCCACAAGCCGCAAGCGGTCTGCTAAACGTAACGGCCACCCGGGTATTGAGCGATCTGAAGATCGACGAGCAAGCCCGCTCACACTCCAGTGAATCCAACCAGTAACACTACCGTACAGTCCGGTCTGATCGTCTGATATGTCGCATATCTCGCCTAGGGGTGGTAAACGTCAGACCCCAATAGCTCAATAAGTCGTGTCGATATGAGGTCTATAACTGTTCGAGAAACTACTGGTAACACTTACCAGTAAATCTCAGCAACCCTGGCCAGGGATTTCCTGTTATAGCCAATCGAACACAGCGCAACATCAACCCCCTATACCGGGAGAGATGAATCCCCTCCTATCGCTCATTGCCTCCATGTGACTCGGGACTGTACCCAAAAACCACCGTTTTGCACGCCCTCTTGGACGTGGTAAGATGGAAATCAAAGCACAGTGGGAACCACACAAGACTCTATGACGATCTCGGGTCAACAGACTACTCTGTACCAGTGTCACCAGAGAACTGCCATCTGACGTGAGGTATAATACCATCTGGGAGTTCTCGGCAAGTCCGTCCAGTGTACCCAGTCTCTACTGAGCACCCGTATATCATCTCTGATATCAAACACCGATGGATATGGGATCATCCATCGCCCATCTGTATGGGTCGAGAAGGTACACGCTAGTCTACTCTGGTATATCGATGCCCCGTCTCGATACACCCACGACTAGGGACTTTAAAGGATGTACTTACGGACTACCATGTCCCCACTAGTATGATCCGCATCATAGTCCAGGTAGTCAAGTACAGATCCTAAGGGCTTTACCAACATGTAACAGAGAGACAATCAATATACACGTTAAGGTAAAGATCAACCAGATAGCATACTATCATGTCGAGCAAGAAAGTCCTCCCTATATATGTCCCAGCATCCACTACAATATACATCCTATGTATAGTAATGGCCTCTAGGGCATACATATAACTAACAGAATATCCTGCACCTCATTCCACGAGGAAAGAGCCGAGATCCTTTCACCGGGAGTGATCTCTTTAGCAAAAGGTTTTCGCCACTATATTTTTATAAAAAGCTATCAGGTTCCTTTAGCGATATCAAGTTCATTACGTTAAAGGTTTTTCGCCAAAAACCAGCCGTAGCCCTCCGTCATTTCTTTTGGGTATTCAGTAGTATTCAAGCTATGTATTTTTGCCAAATTCAAGGCACAGTGTTTGGTAGCTGCTAGGTATTCATTTGTTACATAGATAGATGAGTTGGTATGGGACAGTCGTTCTGCCATTTTGGCCAAAGTCAAGGGCATGTGCGGGTGGGTTCAAATTGACAAGATAGTGACGGGTAGAACTTGGCATGTGACTTATGACATTTTGACCAAAGCTAAGGTCATAAGAGCATGAGGAAAAAATCATATCGGGAGTTTCTAAAGAAACTGAAACTTGTCAGGCATGCGCATACCTTCTGGAGTGTGATAACGTGAATGGATTCCATCACGTTATCATGCGATGAGAGTTGGATCCCGATTCCCACTGATGAGTTGGTTTACTCTTCGGGTGATCCCGATTGATTCTTCTTTTAGATTTGGAGGAGAATTTGACAGTACAGTGGGAGGTTTCCTGATTAGATAAAGTGATAACCATTCTGATCTAGGTTAGAGTGCACGCAGAGTGTTTCTTTTCTCTCTCTCTTTGGCAGCGACCATTGACCGACCCTAGACTATGACTAAGTGACCAAGTTGACCGAACCTTCTTAAAATACTGGCTTTTGGATTGTCCGAGTTGCATAAGTCATTGCCGCTCCTTCTTTTACCCTTTGCATTTCTCAGAACACCCCGTATTACTACGAACATCCACTTCCATTGGATAGATCCATCGTATGGTTATATACAAACTCGGAGGGACTTCTTCGAGGATGGATCCAGGTTCAGAAGAAATAGAATTGGTTTATTCTGTTGTCTTTTATTATCACCTTCTCTCAGGTTGCGAGGGCTCCTTGGTTTAGGAGAGTACACCTATTACGCTTATTGGATAGTCTTATTCCAAACCATAGGCAGGTGCCGAAAGGTAGGGAATGGAGAATACCAATTAGCCTAAGTAGGGTGTACAGAAGGTAATAACTAAAGACAAAATAAAGGGATTAGAAAGAGGGCAAAGTAAATTGCGACTGCTATCATTCACGACCAAACCGCGTACTTCATCGCCACTCCTATTTCACCTTTGCTTTTTTCCCCAGTTCGGGAGAAATAGAATAAGGTATTATTCAGTTATCTTTTATTATCACCTTCTCTCAAGTTGCGAGTACTCCTTGGTTTAGAGAGTACACCTATTATGCTTACTGGATAGTCTTATTCCAAACCATAGACTGGTGCCGAACGGTAGGGAAGGAAGGAAACCATTGAGCCTAACGATGGTGTACAGAAGGTAATGAATAAAGACAAATAAAGGGATTTGGAGAGATGGCAAAGAAATATACGGTTATAGTCATGAATTGGATTATGGAAGAGGCATTATTAGGAATACCAGGATACCCCTACGAAACATTTTCATGTTTCAGTACATTGTTAAAGGAAAACTGTTTTCCCGATTAGATACTTACTCCAGGCTATGTATTTACCAAGTATGATTCTCACATCTGTATGGTTTTACTGATGATGAGTGGGAGTGAGTTATTGGGAATTAGGCGATCATCCTCATTATATCGGAATTCATTGTAATTGGTGATATTTGAGGAAATCTCCTGGGTACAGTTTTCAACCTACGACGCACAGGTTTTGACTTATTCAATTCAGCGGACTTATACAGAGTATTGTATGTTGTCCAGTATCCATCAGGACAAAGGGGTAGGTCCTCGTACTATGTTCTGTTTACTTATGACTTCTCTAGTTTTTATACAAGTGTTTCGTAGAAATACAAGGTCTAAGTTTTGAGAACTTGTGGGTATAAGAATAATGTAGAGAACCAAATGTCGCAAGTATCGGGATTTTTCAAAGAGATCAAAGATGTAGATTCTTGTGATTGGTATTCAGATGAAAGTAATAGTTTTGAGAAACTTGTTTCTCTTTCAGGTTACTCAAAATTGGATGGATTCTTAAGTTAAGTAATGCTGATTAGCCTCTTTCCATTAAGTTTATATGCACTGGAGACAGCTGCATGATTTGAATCTGGTTCCGATTAAATAAGTGCCAAAGTTTCTATATTGGATATAGAATTGTTCATATCTTAACGATGTTAAGGTACGGGGAGTTGTCCGGCTTATGTTTAAAACCAGACTCTGGATAACTCAGGGCACGTTTCTGTAATGGCAGTTTGTGGGTTGACTCTGGCTATGACGAGGGTTGATTTTCTACCATCTAGAAGATCAATAGTGATAATGTTCTTGACTCGCCACAGTTTTAGTAAAATGGATTTTTTCATAAAACAGTAGTGGGAGTATGGTAGAACTGGAAGTGATTCCAGAACCGCAAACGATTACGAAAAATTTAATAGGACCTATATATTCAATCAGGTTTGACATTCCATTAGCCACTCCGCAGATATGGTGGGTAACCTCAGACACCCGAGAGGTACTCCGGTAGCCTCAAGGACGGTGACAGGGAGGTTCTTGTTTACCCAGACTTGACACTACTGTTGTTCCAGGCCATGAGACCCGGTAGAAGGTTAAGTATAGCGTCGTTCTAAACTGGCTTTAGAAATGCACGTATATATTATTCTGCCAGAGGGTTGTTGTGGTCAGTGGGAGCAGCGGAAGCATAGTTGGCAAGTAACTTATGTCTATTTATAGACTTGAGCAGTTATAGCGGAGATAGATCATCTAATTTTGATGTGACAGTCATAGGTCTGACTTCATCAGAATAGGGGATGGATCTGTTAAGAAGGTAGTAGGGTGTGATGTCCTAGTATTTGGATGACATACACAGAGTAGGAAGTAAAATTCTTATACTACGATCGGTTGTACTGTGGTCGTCACACAGTTGTTTCTCCACGCAGGATATGGATATAATATCAGACATTCTGGTTACTAGATCCATGGTTTTAGATCTAGATTTGGGTAGTTTACCAATATGGGTACTTTGACAGTATTCTAAAGGTTTTTGGAATAAATGACTCCTGGCATGGTGGTGTACCTGCAGGTGATGGAGTCACCCTCTCTAAAGGTGTCTTACAGACTAAAGGTTAGAGGGATGTTCATGATTGGCATATCACTTGCTTAGGCAATTGAGTCAATCATGAGATGTCAAGTACCACACCAGATGTTGTTTTTGCACTAGATGCGATAAGTTTATATTAATCCAATCCTGGAGAAACATAAGGAAGCAGTTTTAGAACATAAGTGCATGTTCTACGGATTTGATGACGGCACCCTCCTTCAGGAGACGGTTATCATTCCAGGCTTCAAAAGTGACATGGATGACAGAGTGATTGTCAGAGTTATAGTTTTCCCTCTGACGAAAAGGGACAGTATTATGGACAGATGATCCAAGAGGATACTGTGGGAGGCATGGTGCAGGACACTGATTAGTTTCAGTTGTCGATACAGTCTAAAAAGTTTGGATTTGGAGTTCATTTATGAACTAGGTCCCATCAGATATCCAGACATATTCTAAGACAGGTATTACTCAATTCGGGAGAAGGCTTTCTCCGCGAACTTGAGATTAAGAGAGATATAGAAAGAAACATCAGGGCGGATCCACTCACTGAGGCTATTTCTCGAACACAATAGTTTTATAAACGGGCTTTGTGAAACTGATTAGTAGAGGAGTTGGATGTTCGGTTTCACACGGGCTGTGAGTATGCGACATCGCAATAATTAGACTTGAGTGCAAGTGGGAGATTGTTGGATATAGTGCCCTCAAAGTCAATTATTGGATCGCAGGCACGTGATTGCAATGATTGCGGAGGACCTATACCGGTAGGACAGTCTTACTCGAGATGATAGTATGCAATCAGGTTTACCTTTATCAGTCATGTACAGGTTCAGGTGACTGATCACTGTTACACGTTGATAAAGCCCTTAGGATCTTGCTTCACTACCAACAGTATGATGGCGATCATATACGTGAGAATTGGGTAGTCTATAAGCATATCCTTTGTTAGTTATATGTATGCCCTAGAGGCCATTACTATACATAGGATGTATATTGTAGTGGATGCTTGGACATATATAGGGATGACTTTCTTGCTCGATATGATAGTATGCTATCTGGTAACTCTTTACCTTAACATGCACACTGATTGTCTCTCTGTTACATGTTGGTAAAGCCCTTAGGATGTGTACTTGACTACTTGGACTATGATGCGGATCATACTAGTGGGGACATGGCAGTCCATAAGTACATCTTTCAAAGTCCCTAGTCGTGGGTGTATCGAGACGGGGCATCGATATACCAGAGTAGACTAGCGTGTAGCTTCTCGACCCATAAAGATGGGCGATGGATGATCCCATATCCATTGGTGTTTGACATCAGAGATGATATACGGGTGCTCAGTAGAGACTGGGTACACTGGACGGACTCGCCGAGCACTCCCAGATGGTATTATACCTTACGTCAGATGGCAGTTCTCTGGTGACACTGGTACAGGTTAGTCTGTAGACCCGAGATCGTCATAGAGTCTTGTGTGATTCCCACTGTGCTTTGATTTCCATCATACCACATCCAAGAGGGCATGCAAAATGGTAGCTTTTGGGTACAGTCCCGAATCACATGGAGGCAATGAGCGATAGGAGGGGTTTCGTCTCTCCCGATATAGGGAGTTGATGTTGCGCAGTGCTCGATTGGCTATAACAGGAAGTCCTTGGCCAAGGCTGCTTTAGGGATTTACTGGTAAGTGTTACCAGTAGTTTCTCGACCCGTTATGAGCCTCATATCGACACGACTTATCGAGTTATTGGAGTCTGACGTTTACCACCCCTAGACGAGATATGCGACATATCAGACGAACAGACCGGACTGTACGGTAATGTTACTCGTTGGATTCACAGGAGTGTGAGCGGGCTTGCTCGTTGATCTTCTGATCGCTCAATACCCGGGTGGCCGTTACATTTAGCAGACCGCTTGCGGCTTGTGAGTGTTTGATATGATCATCACCTGCTGCCGGCGTATTGACGAGTCTTTAGAGTCCTACACAGGGGTTTCCTTGCTCAAGCGAAACGAAATAGGAGCGCATATGAGATATGTGCGGGACCGAGAATAATACCAGTATGTGATACTGTATTCTATTCTCGCGATTTGTATCATCGGTCGGTTATATGTGATATAGCCGGGTTACCGAATCAAGTGTTGATTCGATACATTGATACACTTGATATTAGTCGGTTATATGAGATATGACCGGATCGTTAAATCAAGTGTTGATTTAATGATTTAATGTATAATTATATATTTGATATATTACTTTATATTAACTAGTATTGGTTCACTTAAGATTGATTTTCTCACTTGGATGTGCACATTGTTTATATGTGATATATGCAAGTGTACATGTTTGTATCATGTTTGATGATACAAACAAGTTGTGTGTATGAGACTTGAACCAAATCAAGGTTAGATTAGGGTTTACTATTTTCCTAAGCATATAACAAAAGAGTGTGACTTTGGTCAAAGTTATCAAGCTTCATGAAACTTGATAAACATTGACAAAGTCAACTCTTTTGTCATATGTTTAAAGATATTAGTTAACCTAACCGTTAACCTAATGGTTTGGTTAAATCTCTACATGAGTTAAGCATGAGGGCTTAACTCAACCATGGTGCCATTATTCATTTGGATAAGTTTCATTTGGATAATAATTCATATGATTCTTTCTTCTTCTTCATCATCATCAAGCTTACAAAAGCTTGAGAGCTCCAATGGTGCCATGGTAAAAAGAGTGAGAAATCCAATTCTAAAGTACACCCACTTCCTATTTCTTCATCCTCTACCACTTTCCATGTAGTATAGGGTGTTCTCTTCACAAAGTTTTCCACCGAGTGAAGGAATAGCTTGAGTTTGAATCTCCCCGACGTAGATCATCTTCGGCCTCGAAGTCAATGACCTAGCCCGATCATTTCTCCGACGAAACCATCGCAAGAGTCCGGGATCCGATGAGCGCAGCGGAGGGACGTCAACACGGAGCTAAAGAAGTGGTGGACCGGATCTACAAAGGTTGTAATCCCTTTCACTTATTAGCAAAGTCGTTTGCTTGCATGTTCTTTCGCCTATTCTCTAGTTAACGATCGCATTAGGGTTTCTCGGCACCGGAAAAATTTTAATTTGGCATGGTTGATGCCTTGTGGAACCTCTTGAGTGTGCCTAGGAACCCTACAGTGGTATCAGAGCCTAGCTAGAGCCTTAGGCGAAGTGTAGACGATGTTAGAAGTCCGATCGAACCCGAAACCCTAGTTTAAAACCCTTCTCTGTACATTTTTTCAAAACTAGGTTTTTTCCAAATTAAAAATATGCAGAAAATTCAGTAGGCTTTTTCAGGGATTACTGTGCAGCACGTGATCATGATTCGACTAAAGCGCGGCGGAACCGCGGCACGAGCATGGCTCGTGCGGCGGTTCCGCGGCCAAGTAGTCACATCAGCTTTTGAATTTTGCACAGTAATTCCTATCTTTTAGTGCTGTATTTTCTGGGAATTTTTAACTTCTACTCAAGAGTTGAGTTTTCTGGGTTGTATTAGGGACTCGGTGTTTCGATCGGGAAGCTTAACTTCGTCTGTGTTTTTCCGGATAATTTAGAATGTGTTAAAAAGTTCGACCGGATATAAATACCCAATTTTTCCCCTGCCGGGAAATTTCCAAGTGTTGGATTTTTCTGTAGTTTGAAAACGTTCTAAGTAATGCAAGTAACGCGATGGACCCTCTAGAAGACAACAAACCTTAACTCGATTATGTGACCGTCTTGAACTGCTCTTTGAACCTTAGGGTTTGGGGCAGTACGGCGTGCCACATGTGAGACGTTGGCTTGACCCTTCTACGGCTGGACCGTTGGTACTGTGGTATGAAATGGATGTTTTTGAACTTATTTCAAGAGTTGAGCTGTTTCGGGAAAACTTGGGTGTTTGATTGTTCGATCGGAAAGTTTAATATTTTCTATTTATCTGGAATGTGATACAATATTTGGAATCCACAAGTAGTTATGAGATAACTGATTTGAATGTTATAAACATGCACTTTAGTCTCACTTGATCGGTTGCCACGGAATTTTGATGTGATCAAAAATCCGTCGCAATCACGTAGCGTACGCGGATACTCGCCAGGTAAACTTAATAGACAGCCATGCTCCATAGCCCCGACCAAATGACTGTAGGAGATTCCCGTGGCCGAAAGCATCCGTTCGGGTGCTCGCGGCAGCGGTGTTCCGCCTTGGCGCACTTCGTTGACGGTATCGAGGGTGCGGCCGCCTACTAAAGTTTGCGACGAGCATTCGATCAGTTTTTCGGGAATCTTGTTGAATTGCCCGACTAGATATTGAAAAGTGTTTTCGATATAGAGACTAAAATGCGGGGTTTATAATTGTTAGGCATATGATGTCTAAGAAATTCATTTGATTAGGCATGCGGTGTCTAAAGAGATTGCAGATTCCAACTGTTGTAGTTTTACACCTTCTTTTCTGTGACCGTAAGTGTAATATGTGATATCGCCGGTTTCGTTGCTATATGTCAACGAAAATTGGGATGCGCACATTTACTTACGTTGATGACATGTGATGTTATATGTTGCTGGATATGTTATATTGGATCGTCGCGTTTTGAATAGCCGGGGTTTTTTTTATGTGAGATGAGAGTTTTTATTTTCCTTCATGTAAAATTCATTTGTATATAATATTCTTTTATTGGGGCACCTCCAGGTAGCGGAAGATGTCACCATTGTATATTATTTACTTTTCCGCACTAGGATAGACCCAAGGAGGAGAGCACAAGTAACCGGGTTCTGGAGTTCAGTGGGAGACCAACTCGAGGAGTCGAGTCCGGGTCTCCTAACTCTAGAATTGGTAGGGTTTCTTGCCGCTCTCGTAGGGGTCTAGGGGTGTGGGTTTGGCTATTTATCGCGACCGTGGAATCCGTGTTTTATACTGGCTCGTATTGAAAACACGGACGTCCTAGTATATCCAATATTTCATATGATTCTTCTGCTGCGATATCTGTGATGTGATCATTTGATATGTGATGATAGATACTGTATATGATATATATGATATATTATATAGACGTTACTTATGTTTTGCACTCGCGCTAGCCCTGCCCCGCTCTGTCGTTAGTTACCTAACCTAACGGTGCACGAGGGGACATCGAGGCGAATGCGGATGGCATAAGTGTATGTCGTATTTATCTGTGATGTTTAGGTGATTTAGTTGATGGGACATTCATTAATGAGATTAATGAAAGAAAATAAACCTAAAAGATGTTGTGGAATCAAATTTCAAAATAAAATAGGTAGCTACAGTTCTTGCTTTGCATCGCGGTGTTCCTTGTAGAACATCCTGCACCTTATTCGATAAGGAAAGGACCGAGATCCCTTCACCGGGAGTGACTCCTTTAGCAATAACTGGCAGATGCTACATCCTTCGGTTTGTTTTTTGATTACTTCTATAGTTTCTGCTTTGCACAGCGGTATATATGATATATCCTGCACCTTATTCGATGAGGAAAGGGCCGACGATCCCTTCACCGGGAGTGACCCCTTTAGAAAAACTAGAAAAGCCTCAAAAACACTCCATTTAAAAACATTTGATTCCGCAACAAGATCAAGTTCAAAGCGTTAAAGGTTTTCTTAAAAACCATCCTCAACCCCCCGTCATTTTAGGAAGTAGAGTACTTAGTATTCGTGCTACGTTTTTCGACCATAGCCGAGGCGTAGTGTACGGTAGCTAAGTGATGTCTTCCTATACCGCATATGATGCGATTAGTTAGGACAGTCATGTGGCTTTGTTGACCATAACCAAGGGTCATGTGGGTGGGTCTAATTAATCACGAAATGACGGGTAGAACTTGACTAGTGCTTATGATTTGTTGACCTTAGCCAAGGTCATAAGTGCTAGGGGTAAAAACCACTATCGGCAGTTTCAAGTGTTGAAATTTGCAATGAGATTGCATACCTTCTATATGATAGTTGGATCCCGATACCCACTGCGAGTAATTGTTACTCCTGGGAGAGTTTTGCATTTTACAATTAGCCGATCAAGTAGGTGTCTAGAAAGGTGTCAACGGGGTTACGCCTCTGGGAAAACGAGGTTTACATTAATTAGGTTCGTGCGAAAGAACAGGGGACCTCCCTCAAAGTACCGACACTGGCATGGCTGAAAGATTGGCGAACTTGTAGCGTGTAATTAATCCTGGCTAGTCTTTCCTTTTAGGGTTTGAAGGAAGATTTGATAAAAACAGTGGGAGCCATCCTGATTAGATAAAATAATAACCAATCTGATCTTGCAATAGCGCACGCAGAGTGTTTTCTTCTCTCTCTCTCCAGGTAGCGACCATGTCACGCCTTAATCAAGATAATAAAACGAATATATTGACTGAACCCGCTTGTTATACTGAGCTGGGGAATGTTGGTCCCGCTCCAACTTATAATTGTTATAAGACAGAGCAGGAAATTGGGGAATACCAGATTTCCCGTGCCTTCCAAACGAAGAAAGTGCATGTTGATGCATCATCTTCGGGTGTGTTCATTGCAGAGAACTGTTTCTCAGTATCCTTTACGTCCTGGGTATGTGATACCGGATCAAGATCCCGCATATGTAATCTATTACATGGGCTACAGATAGGTAGAGAACTGAGAACGGGTGATAAGTTTCATGAGACAGAAAACGGGGCAATTGTTGCAGCCAAGTCTGTTGGTCACTATCACCCTGTATTACCAGAATACATTGATTCTGAACAAATGTTATTAGATACCGAACCTGATATACAAAATCATATCAGTCTCTTTATTTAGATAAAGAAGGATATAATTTTGTATTGTTGGATAATGTTTTGAACATTTCCTATATCAAGAGTTGATCGGTTCAGGCTCGTTATCTAAAAACATTGATGTTCTAAATCAAACTACAGTTCTTAGTATACGGAACACACACAAGAGGAAGAGTTCAGAAATGAACGAATCCTTCTTGAGGCATTGTAGACTAGGTCATATCAATGCGACCCGACTAGCTTAAGTTACATTAAGATGCATATTTAAATTAGTTTGAATTTACATCTTGTGAAACTTGCCAGTCATGTCACAAAGATAAAATGACCATAGCTCTGTTTATTGGAAACAGTGAAAGAGATAGTGAACTCTTGGGATGATACATGTTGATGTATGAAGGTCCCCTGTCTACACATGCCAAGACCAGTTCTTTGTACTTCATTACATTCTCTGATAATCTCTCAAGATTCAGACATATGTTCCTGTTGAAACACAAGTCCGAACCTTTTGAGATATTCATAGAATATAAGTTAGAAGTAGAGAACCAAAATACGGGTAGAAGTATTATGTCCTATGATGAGATCAGGAAGGAGAATACTTGTGCATAGAATTCCTGGACTATCCTAAGGAGAATGAGATTCTCTCTTAGCATTACTCCTCCGTATACACCATAGCACGATGGTATATCGGGGCGGAGCAATAGCACCCTATGTGATATGGTATGCTCTATGATGAGTACTACTGAGTTTCCTTTTTCCTTTTAGGGAGTTAAGCACTTATGAAGTTGCATACCTATTGAATAGGGTTCCAATCAAATCAGTTGCCTACCATTTCATATGAGATATGGAAAGGGAAGAGCCAATCTCTTAAGTCAGTTAAGATTTGGGGTTGTCCGGCCTATGTCTAAAAGAAAAATCCGGACAAGCCCGAGGCAAAGTCAGGTCTGTGGAAGTTTGTTGGATATCCCAAGCATACGCAAGGGAATATCTTCTACCTAACCGAGGAACAAAAATGTTTTGTTTCTCAGCATGCCTCCTTTTTGAAAGGGAATTTCTTGTGAAGAAATTATTGGTTATGAGGTAGAACTGGAAACAGTTCCAGCTATACAAACTGCAGCTGATGATTTGGTAGAACCAAAGGATTCAATAGCGACCAACGAACCTCAGCCTCTCCGCCGATCTAGTAGGTTTCCTTACCCACCTGAGAGATACTTCGGTTTCTCTATGACAGTGGGAGCAAGGATTGCATCATGAGATGATGACCCAACTAGTTTCGAGCTGGCCATCAGGAGTGGGACTCTGTAAGAATGGCTGGATGCTTATCGATCAGAGATGGAATCCTTATACACCAACAAAGTATGGACTTTGGTTGCCTTATCTGAAGGGTTAAATTCCCATCAGGAGCAAGTATATCTTGAGAAGATTACTTGGTGTACATGGAAAAGTTAAGACTTTCAAAGCTAGACTTATTAAAGGTTTGCATCATTGACCAGGTATGGATTATAATAAAACCTTTTCTAAGAAACTATGCTTAAGTCCATCCAGATCCTACTTGCCACGGCTGCATACCATGACTACGATATCTGGCGGTTGGGTGTCTTGACTACTTTTCTAAATGATGATTTGGAAGAAAGCGTCTATAAGTACACAGTCAGAGGGCTTCATAGACAGTGGGAGCAGCGGAAACGTGTGCAAGATGTTTTATGTGATAAAGCAGGTATCGAGGAGTTGGAACATCTGTTTTGATGAGTTAGTCGAAGAGTTTGACATCATCAAAATGGTAGATGAACATTGTATATACAAAAAGGTAGTGGGGAGTATGCTGGTGATCCTCGTAGAGTACGTGGATGACATACTCTTGATAGGGAAGTAGTTTCCTATGCTACGCTCGGTCAATCTCCTCTTATCACAAGGATTCTCCATATAGGATCAAAGTGATACCTACTAAATCCTGGATTTTGGATCTATGAGATAGATCTAATTAGATGTTAGAATACTCACTAGTTGTAGTGAGAAGGTGTCAATTGATCCTGGGGAGAATCACTAGAAAGGTTCCAGGGTGATAAGGACAACTGAATGTCAGTCACAGGCATTGTCTTTACCCTCAGTAAAGGGACGGTATGTTGGAAGAATTCCAAGCAAGATATCGTGGCATACTAGACGATTAAAGGCAAGATACATCGTTACCAAAGATGCTACCAAAGAGGAAGTCTGGGTGTATATTAGTTCATGAGATGAATTTCGTTCCTCCCATTGTGTGACAATGGAGTTGTGGCTTATGCCGAGGAATGCCCATCCCATCAGTGATCCAGACATATTCTAAGGCAGTATCACCTGATCATGGAGATGGTTGATCTACAGGGGATCGAGGTTAGGAGAGCAGACTCAGAGGACAACACGACGGATCCACTCATAAAGGCCTTTTCCAAGAGAGAAACTTTTATGGGATGGTTGAGTATGAGATACTACAACCACTGCTATCAGATGGCCCTAGTGCAAGTGGGAGATTGTTAGTTATATGTATGCCCTAGAGGCCATTACTATACATAGGATGTATATTGTAGTGGATGCTTGGACATATATAGGGATGACTTTCTTGCTCAATATGATAGTATGCTATCTGGTTACTCTTTACCTTAACATGCACACTGATTGTCTCTCTGTTACATGTTGGTAAAGCCCTTAGGATGTGTACTTGACTACCTGGACTATGATGCGGATCATACTAGTGGGGACATGGTAGTCCATAAGTACATCCATCAAAGTCCTTAGTCGTGGGTGTAACGAGACGGGGCATCGATATACCAGAGTAGACTAGCGTGTAGCTTCTCGACCCATAAAGATGGGCGATGGATGATCCCATATCCATTGGTGTTTGACATCAGAGATGATATACGGGTGCTCAGTAGAGACTGGGTACACTGGACGGACTCGCCGTGAACTCCCAGATGGTATTATATCTTACGTCAGATGGCAGTTCTTTAGTGACACTGGTACATGTTAGTCTGTAGACCCGAGATCGTCATAGATTCTTGTGTGATTCCCACTGTGCTTTGATTTCCATCATACAACGTCCAAGAGGGCATGCAAAAAGGTGGCTTTTGGGTACAGTCCCGAATCACATGGAGGCAATGAGCGATAGGAGGGGTTTCGTCTCTCCCGGTATAGGGAGTTGATGTTGCGCAGTGCTCGATTGGCTATAACAGGAAGTCCTTGGCCAAGGCTGCTTTAGGGATTTGCTGGTAAGTGTTACCAGTAGTTTCTCGACCCGTTATGAGCCTCATATCGACACGACTTATCGAGTTATTAGGGTCTGACGTTTACTACCCCTAGACGAGATATGCGACATATCAGACGAACAGACCGGACTGTACGGTAGTGTTACTCGTTGGATTCACAGGAGTGTGAGCGGGCTTGCTCGTTGATCTTCTGATCGCTCAATACCTGGGTGGCCGTTACGTTTAGCAGACCGCTTGCGGCTTGTGGGTGTTTGATATGATCATCACCTGCTGCCGGCGTATTGACGAGTCTTTAGAGTCCTACACAGAGGTTTTCTGGCTCAAGCGAAACGAAATAGGAGCGCATATGAGATATGTGCGGGACCGAGAATAATACCAGTATGTGATACTATATTCTATTCTCGCGATTTGTATCATCGGTCGGTTATATGTGATATAGCCGGGTTACCGAATCAAGTGTTGATTCGATACATTGATACACTTGATATTAGTCGGTTATATGAGATATGACTGGATCGTTAAATCAAGTGTTGATTTAATGATTTAATGTATAATTATATATTTGATATATTACTTTATATTAACTAGTATTGGTTCACTTAAGATTGATTTTCTCACTTGGATGTGCACATTGTTTATATGTGATATATGCAAGTGTACATGTTTGTATCATGTTTGATGATACAAACAAGTTGTGTGTATGAGACTTGAACCAAATCAAGGTTAGATTAGGGTTTACTATTTTCCTAAGCATATAACAAAAGAGTGTGACTTTGGTCAAAGTTATCAAGCTTCATGAAGCTTGATAAACATTGACAAAGTCAACTCTTTTGTCATATGTTTAAAGATATTAGTTAACCTAACCTTTAACCTAATGGTTTGGTTAAATCTCTACATGAGTTAAGCATAAGGGCTTAACTCAACCATGTGCCATTATTCATTTGGATAAGTTTCATTTGGATAATAATTCATATGATTCTTTCTTCTTCTTCATCTTCATCAAGCTTACAAAAGCTTGAATGCTCCAATGGTGCCATGGTAAAAAGAGTGAGAAATCCAATTCTAAAGTGCACCCACTTCCTATTGCTTCATCCTCTACTACTTTCCATGTAGTATAGGGTGTTCTCTTCACAAAGTTTTCCACCGAGTGAAGGAATAGCTTGAGTTTGAGTCTCCCCGACGTAGATCATCTTCGTCCTCGAAGTCAATGACCTAGCCCGATCATTTCTCCGACGAAACCATCGCAAGAGTCTGGGATCCGATGATCGCAGCGGAGGGACGTCAACACGGAGCTAAAGAAGTGGTGGACCGGATCTACAAAGGTTGTAATCCCTTTCACTTAGTAGCAAAGTCGTTTGCTTGCATGTTCTTTCGCTTATTCTCTAGTTAACGATCGCATTAGGGTTTCTTGGCACCGGAAAAATTTTAATTTGGCATGGTTGATGCCTTGTGGAACCTCTTGAGTGTGCCTAGGAACCCTACATCCTTAATTATGGTCCCTAGTCATGGGAATTTCGAGATAGGGTATCGATACTCCGGAGTAGACTAGTGTATACAGTCGAGACCCCGACGAGGGGCGGTGGCCGGTCTCACAAGCCACTGGTGTCAGTTGGATCACCTAAGATGTATACAGGTGATCATTGGGTTATTAGTACACCGGACAGGACTCGCCGGGAACCTGCTAGTTGGTATTATACCTATCGTCAGATAGCAGTTCCCTGGTGACATGTGTACAGGTTAGTTCATAGACCTGAGGTCGTCATTTGTCTCGTGTGAGTTCCCACTGTGCTTTGATTTCTACCCTACCACGACTCAAAGGAGTCATGCAAACAGGTATTTTTTGGGTATAGACCCGAGCCACATGGAGGCAAGTGAGCAGATCGGCAGGGGATTCGTCTCTCCCGGTATTGTGGGTGAGATCGCGCTGTATCTAGGAGAGCCATTACACATAGCCCCCGGCCGAGGCAGGAGATTTACTGGTAGGTACTCCAGTAGTATCTCAGGGTGTTTTGGGGCTACACTCTGACACGACTTATACTGCTATTGGGGGTCTGACGTTACTAGCCCCCTAGGCCGATATGCGATACTCATAGATGAATGGACCGGACTGTATATACATTGTCACTGTTACGCTCAGTAGGGTTCCAGGATGAGTTCGCTCATCGGCTTCCCTTGAGGTCAGTACATAAACAGCCGTTACGCACAGCTGGTGCTGCTGACGGTTCGTGGTTAAACCCACTGCCATGTTACTGACGAGTCATTAGATTCCCCCACAGATAGTTTCCCAAGTTCGGGCGAAACGTTTTAGAGGCCGTATGGTTTTATAGCAGGGTTCGGAAAATGCACGTGCGTTTACGCACGTATCATATTTCTGGCAGACAATACTGGTGAGCTTTGGTTTAAGCCGGATCCGAGTATTATATTGAGTAGATATAATATCTTTGTCTCAGTTGCATTTGTATTCGGTCGTAATACAAATGCGGGTATGTTTATACTGTTACGAGGTTGTCCAGAAATTCGTTTCAGGATTGCTTTTGGAAGTTGCCAGTTTTCTATCGCCCGTATTTAACATTCGGTTAAATACGGATTTATCTTTTCTTGGGTGAGTCATGTGTGGAAGCTTCTTCTTTTGGTGACTAGATTAGTGATTCATTTCATAGCATTAAATGAATGGTGACTAGGTTAATGTATCTTCATTTGCATTAAATGTTTTAGCATGGTGTTATCATGACTCATTCTTTTTCATTAAGTGCTAATGGTCACCTCTCTTGTTCCTACACTCACCTCCCTCTCCTCAAAAGTGGCCAGCTCTTCATTGTGAAGGGGATGATTGATTCATTTGGAAAAAAGTATATGAAATTTGCTTCATGGAAATTTCATAAGTTCATTTACCATTTCCCGATTCCAAAAGGCAACTTCATTAACCGTTCATCCATAGTTTTGGATGTAACGAGACAAAGTGTTCTACTCATTCTCTACATCAATCTTGGTCATCTCTTCTAGCAAACTTGATAACCGAGTTACTTCGGGTCAGAGGCGGGAGCCCGTTTAAAGATCCGTTGACGTGGTGCCACCTGGACAAGGAGACCGGACATCGAGGAGATCGGAGCAACCGCAACAAAGCGTGGGATGATGGTTAAAGAACAAAGCACTCGGATCGTTCGGTATAACATTTCTACCCACTTTGTAGTTTGTTAGTTTAGCAATAATGGCAGATCCGGGTTATAGTATACGATAGTGCCAGTTAAAAAGTTTTGTTCCGCATTTGACGTCTGATAGACGGCCGGAGCGCTACCGTAGACTTACAGTGGTATCAGAGCCTTGTCATTAAGTTTTACTAACTTGTGCTAACGCGTTTAAAATATCGATCGAACCGAATTTCAAAAACTACAATTTTTCTGTTCAATGTTTCTGTCGATTTTAAATCGGGTCTTAAAATTATTTTGATCATCGCAGAAAATTGAGCAGGCTTTTTGAAGCATTCTGGTGAAATTTGGGCACGTGATCCCACAATACTGCCGCGGATCCACGATCAAAGCTAGGGTTTGACCGCAGAAACGCGGCCAGTATGTGGGAACAATAAGGCAATTTTTCCAGTGAGTTTGCCATCGTAAATTATGGTTTTTGGTATATTTCTTTTGGGCCCAGATTTTTTACCGTACTGCAGATGTACGTGGGGCCCACTTCGGGAATTTTTGTCGATCGAAATTTTAAACTTGTTAGTATGCAGTACTTATATTATATCTCCAACCGTGAATGTCATTCGAGCGGTAAATTGCGTCTAATTGCTATAGTTCTTTTAGACGGATTTCCGAATGTGACATTCGCGTTGATGTTCTGTGTTGTGCTGTGATGTTGCGGATTTGTCGTGGTGGATAGCAGTGTGCAATGGTAGTGCAGTTTGAATTTATTTGTACATTTGATATTGCAGGGCGAGCGTCCAACATGTGGACTGCCGTCTCTGCCTGATTGTATAATATTCTTTTGGGGCACGACCGGGCTGAGGTCGATGTACCCGTTGTACATATTTTTTATTTCTGTACTAGGTTTACCCCGCGACGGAGTGCACGGATAGCCGGGTTCTGGAGGGCAACGGGTCCGCATCTCATGGCTTTGAGAGGCAGAGGGGCCTCACTCTAGAATTGGCAGACTATTCACCGCACTCGTATGGGGTACAGGTTGACCCAAGGAGGGGTGCTCAAGTTACCGGATTCCGTGAAGTGCTGGGTGGTCCATTCACTTTGCTGTAGGGGGCTGCCTCGCTTCAGGTTTTGGCGGGTAACTTGCCGCACCCGTAGGGGTCTAGGTTTCATTGCACAGGCTATCCACACGACCAGGGGAACGTCGGGTTTCAGTAACGGCTCTGTGAAACCCGGGGATCCCAGATTATCTGTATTGTTCTGTGATGCTTATTACTTTTCTGTAATGTTGCATATTATCACGCCTGGAGCGATTATTGTATATTGGTATATATACTATTAGATGTTGTATATGTTTTGCACCCGCGCTAGTCCAGTCCCCGCTCTGTCGTTAGTTAAGTAACCTAACGGGTGATGACGGGACCCAATGACGAATGCGGATGGCATATACGTACATTTTATTTTCGTTCTTTTCTGGGGTGATTAAATGATGGGACTGCGTTGATTTTGATCAATGCAAAGGAAAACAAACCTGTTTGGATGTTGTTGGAACAGTTTTAAAAAGTGTTATTACAAAGACGTTTCATTTTGTTTTGCATGGCGGTATTCGGTTGGAATATCCTGCACCTCATTCGACGAGGCAAGGGCCGATATCCCTTCACCGGGAATGACCCCTTAGGCAGAAGTTTGCGTCAGGGTAATAACTTCACTATAGTCGATTACGAGTTGCTTTGCATCGCGGTATTCAGTTGGAATATCCTGCACCTCACTCTATGAGGAAAAAGCCGAGATCCCTTCACCGGGAGTGACCTCTTTAGCAAAAGATTTTCGCCACTATATTTTTATAAAGAGCTATCAGGTTCCTTCAGCGATATCAAGTTCATTGCGTTAAAGGTTTTTCGCCAAAAACCAGTCGTAGCCCTCCGTCATTTCTTTTGTGTCTTCAGTAGTATTCAAGCTATGTATTTTGGCCAAAGTCAAGGCATAGTGTTTGGTAGCTACTGGGTATTCATTTGTTGCATAGATAGATGAGTTGGTTTGGGACAGTCTTTCTGCCATTTTGGCCAAAGTCAAGGGCATGTGCGGGTGGGTTCAAATTGATAAGATAGTGACGGGTAAAACTTGGCATGTGACTTATGACATTTTGACCAAAGCCAAGGTCATAAGAGAATGGGGCAAAAATCATATCGGGAGTTTCTAAAGAAACTGAAACTTGTCAGGCATGCGCATACCTTCTGGAGTGTGATAACGTGAGTGAATTCCGTCACGTTATCATGCGATGAGAGTTGGATCCTGATTCCCACTGATGAGTTGGTTTACTCTTCGGGTGATCCCGATTGATTCTTCTTTTAGGTTTGGAGGAGAATTTGACAGTATAGTGGGAGGTTTCCTGATTAGATAAAGTGATAACCATTCTGATCTAGGTTAGAGTGCATGCAGATTGTTTCTTTTCTCTCTCTCTCTTTGGCAGCGACCATTGACCGACCCTAGACTATGACTCAGTGACCAAGTTGACCGAACCTTCTTAAAATACTGGCTTTTGGATTGTCCGAGTTGCATAAGTTATTGTTGCTCCTTCTTTTACCCTTTGCATTTCTCAGAACACCCCGTATTACTATGGACATCCACTTCCATTGGATAGATCCATCGTATGGTTATATACGAACTCGGAGGGACTTCTTCGAGGATGGATCCAGGTTCAGGAGAAATAGAATTGGTTTATTCAGTTGTCTTTTATTATCACCTTCTCTCAGGTTGCAAGGGCTCCTTAGTTTTGGAGAGTACACCTATTACACTTATTGGATAGTCTTATTCCAAACCATAGGCAGGTGCTGAAAGGTAGGGAATGAAGAAAACCAATTAGCCTAAGTAGGGTGTACAGAAGGTAATAACTAAAGACAAAATAAAGGGATTAGAAAGAGGGCAAAGTAAATTGCGACTGCTATCATTCACGACCAAACCGCGTACTTCATCGCCACTCCTATTTCACCTTTGCTTTTTTCCTCAGTTCGGAAGAAATAGAATAAGGTATTATTCAGTTGTCTTTTATCATCACCTTCTCTCAAGTTGCGAGTACTCCTTGGTTTAGGAGAGTACATCTATTATGCTTACTGGATAGTCTTATTCCAAATCATAGGCTGGTGCCGAACGGTAGGGAAGGAAGGAAACCATTGAGCCTAACGATAGTGTACAGAAGGTAATGAATAAAGACAAATAAAGGGATTTGGAGAGATGGCAAAGAAATATACGGTTATAGTCATGAATTGGATTATGGAAGAGGCATTACTAGGAATACCAGGATACCCCTACGAAACATTTTCATGTTTCAGTGCATTGTTAAAGGAAAACTGTTTTCCCGATTAAATACTTACTCCAGGGTATGTATTTACCAAGTATGATTCTCACATCTGTATGGTTTTACAGATGATGAGTGGGAGTGAGTTATTGGGAATTAGGTGATCATCCTCATTATATCGGAATTCGTTGTAATTGGTGATATTTGAGGAAATCGCCTGGGTACAGTTTTCAACCTACGACGCACAGGTTTTGATTAATTCAACTCAGCGGACTTATACAGAGTATTGTATGTTGTACAGTGTCCATCAGGACAAAGGGATAGGTCCTCGTACTATGTTCTGTTTACTTATGACTTCTCTAGTTTTTAGACAAGTGTTTCGTAGAAATACAAGGTCTAAGTTTTGAGAAGTTGTGGGTATAAGAATAAAATAGAGAACCAGATGTCGCAAGTATCGAGATTCTTCAAAGAGATTGAAGATGTAGATTCTTATAATTGGTATTCAGATGAAAGTAATAGTTTTAAGAAACTTGTTTCTCTTTCAGGTTACTCATAATTGGATGGATTCCTAAGTTGAGTAATGCTAATTATCCTCTTTCCATTAAGTTTATATGCACTTGAGATAGCTGCATGATTTGAATCTGGTTCCAATTAAATATGTTCCAAAGTTTCTATATTGGATATAGAATGGTTCATATCTTAACGATGTTAATGTACGGGGAGTTGTCCGGCTTATGCTTAAAACCAGACTCTGGATAACTTAGCGCATGTTTTGAGATACGATTTTGGTGCACACCGATGCACTAAATCGGGATTCTTCGTGCATGTCAGATGCACCTGATTTTGCTGTCAGACACACACGTTGCCTATGACAGATGTTTCGTGCATACCCGTTGCACCTAGATGTTGTTTTTGTGCACCTGCATGGCACATATGTGGATTTTGATGTCCGTGCGTACCAGACGCACAGGGTATTCTTATATACATCTTGAGATCGATTCCTTATGGAGCATTACATTTTTATGATATTTGCTATGTGTTTTCATACTGAGCAGGACTAGTCAGAGGACAGTACCTAGATATATTTTTCACGCATTTCCTTTAGTTATTTACATATATAGATTTTATATATACATGTATAAATTGGATTTACATCATACTGGTTTTGTTTTGGATTTGACATTGTGTCTTTATCATGACTCCGATGATTGCGGGATGCTTGACGGAGTTTTGATTTTGAGTTATCTGCTCATTACTTATGCGCATGCATTGCGCTATGATGCGTTTTATGTATTGATGATTTCGGAGCCCCGACGACTTGGATTTTTACTGAAATGTTTTAGTAATTAGGGGTTTAAATCTAAATTCGGGGACCGAATTTCTTTAAGGGGGAAGATTGTAACATTTCAAAAAAAATAAAATATTATTTTGGGGAATTTTTATAATTTAGTATCATTTTATTGAATATTTTAATATTTTGGTATAATTAAATACAGAAAAATTTGGAAAAATTATGGAAAATTCCAAAATAGTTTATTTTATGGAATTATGTCATTTTTAAGTTTTCATGATCATTTATATGCTAATTTAGTTCTAATCGCGATTAAAAATCGCTTATCGGTTTTTTGCAAAACATGCGCATATCATTTTTCTTACTTGTGCATTTCTACCATGTTGTTTTGTGTTTACTATTCTTGAGAGAAGGTTGTAGAGAATTAGAAAAGAAAAAGTAAAATAAAAGGAAAAGAGAAGGGGACAAGGCATTTATTGAGGTATAGGAGGTGTTTTATCATGGATCTTTTTCTCTCTCCCCCTCTCATTTCCCTCATCTCTCCCTCTCCATTCTCAGCTGAAGCTTCTGTCCTCTTCACCCTCCACCTTCAAGCCCTCAATTCATCTCTAAAACAACACCAAAAACCTATCTCCTTTTCACAAAAAGTGGGCACAAGCTCAAGATCTACACATTGGACCAAGAAAACAAGGATTTTGGCCACTAGGGGAAACTCAAGAATTTTCTTGAGTTGCCAAATGAGATATTAACTGAACCATTAGCTTAGTTTTTGTATTACTTTTGCCCTCATGCTAGTTTAGAATCGATATCGGGTGATTTTGTGGACATAAGAAAAACCTAGTTAGGGTTTGAGGGAATGGTGAGTTGTGGTGAGCAATTGAGCTCAGTTGAGGCCATACAAACACCCTAGTGCTAGAAAACCCAGACCAACCAAACCTGGAACCCAAAAATATGGAATTGTGGAACTTTCATGTCGGTTTGTGAGTGATTAGGGTGTGCAGGTGAATCTGGGATGACCCGAGGAGTTTCTGAGACAAATAAACAATACTAGGAGCTTAGTTAGACCTCAAGGAGACCACCCAAGGCAGACGAGAGCACAACTCCCAGACCAGGTTAGCCAGGCCAGTTGTTTGATGAATGTGGCTGGCCCCCCTGTAAGTGTTGGTGTACATCTTGCTTCGGTAGGTCTTATGCACCCCATACATCACCCCAAAGTTCTTTATTTGCCCTGTTTTGGCCTGAGTCAAAATCCGGGACCAGTTTCCCTAGTTGCTGCTTTGAATTGGTTTATTGTTTTCCATATTTTGATTTCTAGATTTGTGTATTTGTGTTTTACCTCGATCACTTGGCGTTTGTACAACGATATCGAGGGTTGTTCGATGATTTTGAAAGCGTACCTATAGGTTCTAACCTATAGGTCCCTTAGCGTATCGTTTTGGTTTTCGTGTATCGTTTTAGCTTTGATTTGGTTTTAATGCGCATATAAAATACTTTGATGTGCAGGTACCCCATGAAGACTTCGGGACGACAAGCAAGCGCGTGGCGACGTCGACAAATGAAGACGCAAGGTGAGTAGATTATATCTACGGGGGAAGTCGGGCGGATGGCGTATAGCACCCCTGCAGTCCGAAGTTTGTATACTATATATGTGTATATTATATGTATATGATAGCTTATAGTGTGTCGTAGATATTAAGATTAGATGTACTATAGTTAGATTAGGGTTAGAATGTAAACTAGTATAGTTCCTAGTTGCGAACCCTAGAATAGGTTTACACCCACACGCACACACTTGCATATTTGCTATACTTTTACCGTGATGATGAGAATAGTGGATGATATTTTGAGATGAGTCGATGATATTAGGCATTGTGCCGTGAGATCAGTGATGTGATGCGATTCGTATTTGGGATACGACATGTGATCTCTAGCATGCCTTTGGACGTGTGTTTACACACGCAGTATATAGATGGTATCAGTTGTACTAGACTTAGATCAGTACTCCAGATTATGTGATATGATGATGAGGATACCAGATAATTGATGAGATGAATGTGATATTGACCCGTACCCAGCTATTGGGATGCCGTACGATGATTTACCGTACTAGCTTTATATTGATGATAGATCCGCACTCATGACTCGAGGATGTCATATGATATACTGTATCGTACGCAATACTATTGAGGCAGGATCACCGACTGTTATATCTATATTTATATATATCGACTCAGATTTAGGTGGTTTCCATGTTGGAGATAGTGCCCTCAGAGTCTATTATTAGGTCACAGGTACGTGATTGTAATGATTGAGGGAGGACCTATCCCGGTAGGACAGTCTTACTCGAGATGATAGTATGCTATCTGGTTTACCTTTATCATCGTGTACGGTTTTAGGTGACCTGACACGTCGCTATTACACGTTGATAGAGCCCCTAGGATTCTTGCTTGACCACCAGCAGTATGAGGGCGATCATATAAGTGGGAGCTGGGGGTCTACAAGCATATCCTTAAAAGGTCCCTAGTCGTAGGAGTTTCGAGACCGGGCATCGATACTCCATTAGTAGACTAGTGTATACAGTCGAGACCCCGACGAGGGGCGGTGGTCGGTCTCACAAGCCACTGGTGTCAGTTGGATCACCTAAGATGTATACAGGTGCTCATTGGGTTATGAGTACACCGGACAGGACTCGCCGGGAACATGCTAGTTGGTCATATACCAGACGTCAGATGGCAGTTCCCTGGTGACATGTGTGCAGGTTAGTTCATCGACCTGGGAATCGCCATTTGTCTCGTGTGAGTTCCCACTGTACTTTGATTACTACCCTACCACGGCTCAAAGGAGTCGTGCAAACAGGTTTTAGTTGGGTACAGTCCCGAGCCACATGGAGGCAGTGAGCGTATCTTCAGGGGTTCGTCTCTCCCGGTATTGGGGGTGAGGTCGTGCTGTGTCTAGGAGAGCCATTACACAAAGTCCTTGGCCAAGGCAAGGAGATTTACTGGTAGGTATTCCAGTAGTATCTCAGGGTGTTCTGGGCTACACTCCGACACGACTTGTACCGCTTTTGGGGGTCTGACTTTTACCAACCCCCTAGGCCCGCCATGCGATACTCATAGACGAACGGACCGGACTGCACGGATATTGTCACTGACAGGCTCAGTAGGGTGTCAGGATGAGTTCGCTCATCGACGTCCCTTTTAGTCAATTGCTGGTGGCCCGTTACGTATTGGCTTATACCTCTGACGTGCTAGTGGTTAAATCCACAGCCATAGTATTGACGAGTCTTTAGAGTCCACCACACTTACAGTTACTCAAGTTTCGGGCGAAACACTGTAGAGGCCGTATGGAGATATGGCAGGGTTCGATCAGATACGTGCGGTATTGCACGGATCAGGATCGGACGGTTTTGTACTAGTGGCCGTATAGTTATATGGCAGCGTTCGATCAGATACGTGCGGTATTGCACGGATCAGGATCGGACGGATATTACTAGCCGGCTTTGGTTTAAGCCGGATCCTAGTATAGTACAGTGTAGATTTTGTCTCATTGCATTTGTATCCGGACGGAATACAGATGCGGGTGTGTATGCACAGTATGGGGGTTTTCCTGTAATTTATTACGGGACCAGTTTTCTGGAGTTGCCAGTTTGCATTCCGTTCCGGCCGGTTTTCCTTTGTTCTTTCCCGGCCGGACTTTTCAGATGGAGGGTGTTATTTGCAATTGTGCAAATAACATTTGTGGAGGGGGTATCTTGCATTTTGGTGGCATCATGATGGCTTTTCATGATGAGATCCTTTTTCTTTCTTTTCTTTGCTTTATGAGATTAGAAATGAAAAGAGGTTTGATGTTGATTTAGTGATGATTATGTTTTAGGTTGTGGTCACCACTTTTTGCATCCTACACTCACCTCCCTCTTGTTATCATATTGTTTTTGCTCCACCATTTTTTCATACTCACTTGATGAGAGGTTTTTGTTCATGGTTGAGAAAAAGAAAGAGAGAAAGAAAAGAGAAGAAGAGAGTTTCATCTTCATCCTTGAGAGTGTTTCATTTGATTGATCTCATTTCATGTTAAGAAAAATGCAAGCACCATTTTTCTTGTCTTGTTTCCTCCATCATCCACAAATGGCAACCAAACCCCAAAAGAGACTATGATTCTACACTACACTTCCTACAGCATATCTTGAGCATGTCGATTTGCCGGCTTCATGCGCGAGTTGCCTCGGTATTGAGGTGGGAGCCCGTAAAAGTACCCGGCTTCGTGGTGCCCTTTCCGACGAGGAGGAGATGGACGGAGATCCCGCGAGGAGATCGGAGTGGAGATGAAGACCGGAGGACTCGGATCGTATGGTATATTTCTCTACCCCCTCTCTAGATAGATTAGACTAGTTTAATGGCACGATCCGGAGTTTGGTGCGCGGTGGTGCCGGTTTGCTAAGTCCGCAAAAATAAAAGTTTACCACCGTTTCCGCGTTTGGCCGTCGGATTGACGGCCGGGGCGCCGCCGTGCACTTACAGTGGTATCAAAGCCTCGCCATTAACTTAGTCTAGCTTTGTGTAATGTGTTTGCATTTCCGATCGATCAAAAAGTTCCAAAACTGCATTTTAGTTCGCATCAGTTTCTGTTGAAAATTTTTGGTCTCGAAAAATTTTTCAGGTTGTAAAATATTGATGTACTGGAAAATCTAAGAGTTCTGTAAAAATTTGATGAAGTAACTCCACAGTTGGAGCGCGGAACCGCCGCGAAAACCCCATTTGTGCGGCCCTTCCGCCGCGCACTATTCACATCACTTCACCATTTTTTTACAGAGGCCTTCTGGGCTTAAAATATGGGCTTTGGAATATTAAAGTTGGGCCAATTGTTTCTGTGAGTGCTACAGTTTTCTTTGGGGCCCACTTGTTAATTGTTTGATCAATCGGAAATTTTTTAAACACATTTTTTCACAGTATTTACATTATATCTGCGACCGTGAATGTCACTCGATCGGTAAATCCGGTCTAACTGCTATAGCCCGGTTAGACGGATTTGCGAACGCGACTTTCACGTTGATGTTCTATGTATTTGCTGTGATGTTGCGGATCGGTCGTGGGGATAGCCTGGATGCAATGCTAGTACAGTGTTGTTGTATTATGTACATTTGATATTGCGGGGCGAGCGTCCGACATGTGGACTGCCGTCACTGCCTGTTTGTATTATTCTTTTTGGGGCACGACCTGGTTGCGGTCGATGTACCCGGTGTATGTATATTTTACTTTCTGTACTAGGATTACCCCACGGAGGGGTGCACGGATAGCCGGGTTCTGGAGGGCAACAAGCCCGCATCTCAGGGCATTGAGACGGAGGGGCTTCAGTCTGGAATTGGCGGGCTATTCGCCGCACTCGTAGGGGGTACAGGTTGACCCAGGAGGGGTGCCCAAGTTACCGGATTCCGTGAAGTGCTGGGTGGTCCATTCACGGTGCTGAAGGGGGCTGCCTCGCTTCAGGTTTTGGCGGGTGACTTGCCGCGCCCGTAGGGGTCTAGGATTTCATTGCACAGGCTATCCATACGACCAGGGGAACGTCGGGTTTCAGTAGTGGCTCTGTGAAACCCGGGGATCCCAGATATCTGTATTGTTTCTGTGATGCTGTTCATTCTCTGTGATGTTGCATTTCTTTTCACGCCTTGAGCGAAATATAATATATTGGTATATATATTAGTAGATGTAGTATATGTTTTGCATCCGCGCTAGTCCAGTCCCCGCTCTGTCGTTAGTAAGCTAACCTAACGGGTAATGACGGGACCCAGTGGCGAATGCGGATGGCATATACGTACATCAGTATATTTTCGTTCTTCTTGGTGTGATCAATTGATGGGACTGCATTGATTCGGATCAATGCAAGTTAAAAACAAACCTAATCTGATGTTGTTGGAACACCTTTTCAAAAAGCTGTTATTGCAAGGACGTTCACTTTTGTTTTGCATTGTGGTATTCATTTGGAATATCCTGCTCCTCAGTCGACGAGGCAAGGGCCGAGATCCCTTCACCGGGAGTGACCCCTTGGACAGAAGTTTGCGTCAGGGCATTAACTTCACTATAGTCGATTACTTTTGCTTTGCACCGTGGTATTCAGTTGGAATATCCTGCACCCCATTCTACGGGGAAAGAGCCGAGATCCCTTCACCGGGAGTAACCTCTTTAGTAAAGGTTCTCGTCACTATATTTTCTAAAAAGCTATCCGTTCCTTCAACGATATCAAGTTCACTACGTTAAAGGTTTTCGCCAGAAACCATTCGTAGCCCTCCGTCGTTTCAGACGGGTAGCACGTAGTATTCATGCTATGTTTGTTGACCTTCGTCAAGGCATAGTGTATGGTAGCTGCTTGTTACCTTTCTGCTGCATAGATAGATGTGTTGGTTTGGGACAGTCGTATAGCCTTGTTGACCTTCGTCAAGGGCTTGTACGGGTGGGTTCAAATTAACCTGGACAATGACGGGTGGAACTTGACATGTGACTTATGATTTGTTGACCTTCGTCAAGGTCATAAGAGCATGGGGCAGAAATCACATCGGGAGTTTCAAAAGTACTGAAACTTGCCAGATATGCGCATACCTTCTGGAGTGTGATACCGTGAGCGGATTCCGTCACGTTGTCATGCGATGAGAGTTGGATCCCGATTCCCACTGATGAGTTAGTTTACTCCTCGGGTAACCCCGACTAATTCTTCTTTTAGGTTTGGAGGAGAATTTGAGGTACAGTGGGAGGATTCCAGATTAGATAAATTGGTAACCATTCTGATCTAGGTTAGAGTGCACGCTGAGTGTTTCTTTTCTCTCTCTCTTTGGCAGCGACCTTTGACCCGACCCTAAGACTATGACTCAGTGACCAAGTTGACCGAACCTACTTAACACAGGCTTTTGGATTGTCAGAGTTGCAAACCTCATTGCCACTCCTACTTTTACCCTTTTCTCCAGGACACCCCGTTGTACTACGATCGTCCACTTCCATTGGACAAAACCATCGTATGGTTAGATACGAACTCGAAAGAATTTATTCGAGGATGGTTTCCGGTTCTGGAGAAAACGGATAGGATTATTCAGTTGTCTTTTCTTTTCACCCTCTCTCAGGTTGCGAGTACTCCTTGGTTTAGGAGTAGTACACCTATTACGCAAATTGGATAGTCTTCTTCCAAACCATAGGCTGGTGCCGACCGGTAGGGAAGGAAGAAAACCAGTTAGCCTAAACGGTGTACAGAAGGTATTAAGTTCAGACAAAGCAAGGGATCAGTAAGAGGGCAAAGTAAATTGCGACTGCTATTCACGACAAAACCAAGTATTTCTTCGCCAATCCTAAATCACCTTTGTATTTCTCCAGGACACTCCGTGTCACTACGAAGATCCCATTTTATTGGATAATCCATCGTATGGTTATATACGAACTCGAAAGGAACTTGTTCCAGTTCGGGGATGGATCCTGGTTCAGGAGAAATAGGAATAAAGTACATTCAGATGTCTTTTATCTTCACCTTCTCTCGCGTTGCGAGTGCTCCTAGGATTAGGATAGTACACCCTTTATGCTTTTTGGATAGTCTTCTTCCAAACCATAGGCTGGTGCCGAACGGTAGGGAAGGAAGAAAACCAATTGGCCTAAAGGGGTGTACAGAAGGTAAAGACTAAAGACATATGAAGGGATATGGAGAGGTGGCAAAGAATTATACGGTTATAGTTGTGAATCTGGATAATGGTAGAGGCATTACTAGGAATACCAGGATACCCCATCAAAACATTTCAATGTTTCAAGTTCACTGTGTACAGTTAATAGAAAACTGATTTCCCGATTAGACACTTGCTCCAGGGTATGTATTTACCAGATATGATTCTCACATCTGTATGGTTTTACAGATGATGAGTGGGAGTAAGTTATTGGGAATTGGGTGATCATCCTCATTATATCGGGATTCGTTGTAATTGGTGATATTTGAGGATGCCACCTGGGTTGTTTGCCGGTCGGCAAATATTTGGTTTTGAATATCCGCTGTTGTGCACCAATTTCAAATTGATATATCTGTACGTCTATTTTCATAGAGTGAGATATACCTTTTGATATTATGTCGATGACATTTACCTATATCAGTGGATGGTTAGGTAAGGAGCATTAAACAGCGGTGTAATTCTTCTTAACCATAAGTACAGTTTTCAATCTACGACACACAGTGAATGAGTTGTTAGACTCAGCGGACTTATACAGAGTATTGTATATTGTCCAGTGTCCATTAGGACAGAGAGCTTGGTCCTCGTACTATATTCTGTTTACTTTTAACTTCTCTAGCCCTTAGACATGTGTTTCGTAGAAACACAGGGTCTAAGTTTTGAGGAGTTATAGGTATTTGAATAGAGTAGAGAACCAGGTATAGCAAGTATCGGGATTCTTCAAAGTGATCGAAGATGTAGATACTTGTGTATGGTATTCAGTTGATAGTAATAATTAAGAGAAATTGCTTCTCTTTCAGGTTACTCATAATTGGAAGCATTCCTAAGTTGAGTAACGCTGATCGGCCTCTTTCCATTTAGTTGACATGCGCTGGGGACAGCTGCATGATTTGAATCTGGTTAAATTAAATCAGTGCCTTTGTTTCTATATTGGATATAGTACAGTTCATATCTTAACATTGTTAAGGTACGGGGAGTTGTCTGGCTTATGATTAAAACCAGACTCTGGATAACTCAAGGCACGTTTCTGTAATGGCTGTTTGTGGGTTGACCCAGGCTATGACGCGGGTTGATTTTCTACCATCTGGATGAACAATAGCAATATTGTTCTAGACTCGCCACAGTTTTATTAAAAATGGATTTTTCAGAAAACAGTAGTGGGAGTATGGTAGAACTGGAAGTGATTCCAGAACCACAAACGATTACTGAAGATTTGATAAGGAACCTAAAGATTCAATCTGGATTGACATTCCATTGGCCACTCCGCAGATAAGGTGGGTAACTTCAGGCACCCGAGAGGTACTACGGTAGCCTCAAGGACGGTGACAGGGAAGTTCTTGTTTACCCACAATTACCATTGCTGTTGTTCCAGGCTGCGAGACCCGGCGGGAGGATGAGTATAGCGTCATTCTAAACTAGTTTTAGAAGTGTACGTCTATATGACTCTGCCAGAGGGTTGTCGTAGTCAGTGGGAGCAGCGGAAGCATTGGTGGACAGGTAGCTTATGTCTATTTATAGACTAGAGCAGATATAGCGGAGATAGATCATCTATTTCTGACGTGACAGTCATAGGTTTGACTTCATCAGAATAGGGGATGGATCTGTTGAGAAGGTAGTAGGGTGTGATATCCTGGTATTTGGATGATATACACAGAGTAGGAAAAGAAACTCCTACACTACGATCGGTTATACTTTGGTCGTCACACAGTGGTTTCTCCACACAGGACTTGGACATTATATCTGACATACTGGTTACTGGATCTATGGTTTTAGATCTAGATTTGGGTGGTTTCCCAATCAGGGTACTTGACAGCATTCTAAGAGTATTTAGGATGGACGACTCCTGGCTCGGTAGTGTACCTGCAGGTAATGGAGTCACCTTCTCCAAAGGTGCCTTACAGACTAAAGGGGAGAGGGACGTGCATGATTGGCAGATCACTTGCTCAGGCAATTGAGTCAATCGTGAGATGTCAAGTACCACACCAGATGTTGTTCTTGCACTAGATGCAATAAGTTGACATTAATCCAATCCTGGAGAAACAGTCGGAAGCAGTTTTTAGAACATAAGTGGATGTTCTAGGGATATGATAACGGCTGCCTCCTTTAGGAGACGGTTATCATTCCAGGCTTCCAAGGTGACATGGATGGCAGAGTGGCTGTCAGAGTTGTAGTTTTCCTTCTGATGAGGGGCAGTATTTTGGACAGGTGGTCCAAGGCAATACTGAGGGAGGCATGGCGCGCAGGATACTGATTAAGTTCAGTTGACGATACAGTCTAAGAAGTTTGGATTTGGAGTTCATTTATGAGCTATATCCCATCAGACATCCAGACATTCTAAGACAGGTATTGCTCATTTCGGGAGATGGCTTTCTCCGCGAACTTGAGATATAGAGAGACATGGATAGAAACAACAAAGCGGATCCACTCACTGAGGCTATTCCTCGAACGCAATAGTTCCGCAAACGAGCTTTGTGAGACTGACTAGTAGAGGAGTTGGATGTTCGGTATCACACGGGCTGTGAGTATGCGACATCGCAATAATTAGCCTTGAGTGCAAGTGGGAGATTGTTGGAGATAGTGCCCTCAGAGTCTATTATTAGGTCACAGGTACGTGATTGTAATGATTGAGGGAGGACCTATCCCGGTAGGACAGTCTTACTCGAGATGATAGTATGCTATCTGGTTTACCTTTATCATCGTGTACGGTTTTAGGTGACCTGACACGTCGCTATTACACGTTGATAGAGCCCCTAGGATTCTTGCTTGACCACCAGCAGTATGAGGGCGATCATATAAGTGGGAGCTGGGGGTCTACAAGCATATCCTTAAAAGGTCCCTAGTCGTAGGAGTTTCGAGACCGGGCATCGATACTCCATTAGTAGACTAGTGTATACAGTCGAGACCCCGACGAGGGGCGGTGGTCGGTCTCACAAGCCACTGGTGTCAGTTGGATCACCTAAGATGTATACAGGTGCTCATTGGGTTATGAGTACACCGGACAGGACTCGCCGGGAACATGCTAGTTGGTCATATACCAGACGTCAGATGGCAGTTCCCTGGTGACATGTGTGCAGGTTAGTTCATCGACCTGGGAATCGTCATTTGTCTCGTGTGAGTTCCCACTGTACTTTGATTACTACCCTACCACGGCTCAAAGGAGTCGTGCAAACAGGTTTTAGTTGGGTACAGTCCCGAGCCACATGGAGGCAGTGAGCGTATCTTCAGGGGTTCGTCTCTCCCGGTATTGGGGGTGAGGTCGTGCTGTGTCTAGGAGAGCCATTACACAAAGTCCTTGGCCAAGGCAAGGAGATTTACTGGTAGGTATTCCAGTAGTATCTCAGGGTGTTCTGGGCTACACTCCGACACGACTTGTACCGCTTTTGGGGGTCTGACTTTTACCAACCCCCTAGGCCCGCCATGCGATACTCATAGACGAACGGACCGGACTGCACGGATATTGTCACTGACAGGCTCAGTAGGGTGTCAGGATGAGTTCGCTCATCGACGTCCCTTTTAGTCAATTGCTGGTGGCCCGTTACGTATTGGCTTATACCTCTGACGTGCTAGTGGTTAAATCCACAGCCATAGTATTGACGAGTCTTTAGAGTCCACCACACTTACAGTTACTCAAGTTTCGGGCGAAACACTGTAGAGGCCGTATGGAGATATGGCAGGGTTCGATCAGATACGTGCGGTATTGCACGGATCAGGATCGGACGGTTTTGTACTAGTGGCCGTATAGTTATATGGCAGCGTTCGATCAGATACGTGCGGTATTGCACGGATCAGGATCGGACGGATATTACTAGCCGGCTTTGGTTTAAGCCGGATCCTAGTATAGTACAGTGTAGATTTTGTCTCATTGCATTTGTATCCGGACGGAATACAGATGCGGGTGTGTATGCACAGTATGGGGGTTTTCCTGTAATTTATTACGGGACCAGTTTTCTGGAGTTGCCAGTTTGCATTCCGTTCCGGCCGGTTTTCCTTTGTTCTTTCCCGGCCGGACTTTTCAGATGGAGGGTGTTATTTGCAATTGTGCAAATAACATTTGTGGAGGGGGTATCTTGCATTTTGGTGGCATCATGATGGCTTTTCATGATGAGATCCTTTTTCTTTCTTTTCTTTGCTTTATGAGATTAGAAATGAAAAGAGGTTTGATGTTGATTTAGTGATGATTATGTTTTAGGTTGTGGTCACCACTTTTTGCATCCTACACTCACCTCCCTCTTGTTATCATATTGTTTTTGCTCCACCATTTTTTCATACTCACTTGATGAGAGGTTTTTGTTCATGGTTGAGAAAAAGAAAGAGAGAAAGAAAAGAGAAGAAGAGAGTTTCATCTTCATCCTTGAGAGTGTTTCATTTGATTGATCTCATTTCATGTTAAGAAAAATGCAAGCACCATTTTTCTTGTCTTGTTTCCTCCATCATCCACAAATGGCAACCAAACCCCAAAAGAGACTATGATTCTACACTACACTTCCTACAGCATATCTTGAGCATGTCGATTTGCCGGCTTCATGCGCGAGTTGCCTCGGTATTGAGGTGGGAGCCCGTAAAAGTACCCGGCTTCGTGGTGCCCTTTCCGACGAGGAGGAGATGGACGGAGATCCCGCGAGGAGATCGGAGTGGAGATGAAGACCGGAGGACTCGGATCGTATGGTATATTTCTCTACCCCCTCTCTAGATAGCTTAGACTAGTTTAATGGCACGATCCGGAGTTTGGTGCGCGGTGGTGCCGGTTTGCTAAGTCCGCAAAAATAAAAGTTTACCACCGTTTCCGCGTTTGGCCGTCGGATTGACGGCCGGGGCGCCGCCGTGCACTTACATTCCATACCTCTCCCGATTGACTTGATACTTAGATCTGTAGTTTGCATAGTAGATGTTAGACTACACCCGAGTCATACCTATTTCAAAAACTAACGAATCGGGAGTATTTTAAAGACAAGTAAAGGGATTCTACGGGTATTTTCAAAGGAAGCATCCTTTCTTAAAAACACCGTAGCCCTTATTTTACTAAGAACCCCGATTCGTCTTATTTCAAATGGCATAACTGCATGACATATATACATTGATATAAATTCCTTACTGTTGCATTGATTATTCGATTTCCGCATTTTTATGCTATTCACATTACTTTGCATGTGTAAATGTGTTCATTGCTATATTTCCATCATGCCGTTAGGACACCAGCACCATTATCGATGATGCGTATGTTCCACGTACACTTGCTTGCCGGCTCACATATTTCATCATCGATAATTGCCATATCACTACACAGTAGTATTATTGCATCAGGATATGACCTTGTATGTGCATACTATTATTCCATGTTGCATGGTATACTGTTATACTTGCATTTCATTTATATGTTACATACATCATGCTTTCTGATTTTGCGTATTGAGATATGTTGTTACTATGATATTTCTGGATTTGGGAACCGTGGATATTTCAAAGAGATTATGTAAATGTTTCAAAAACCCGGTTTCCTTGATATGATATTTCAGCTTCCACCATGATTTTTATCGGTTATGATATATATATATATACCCCATGCGAGGAGGCGTAGAGGCCGTATGAGGGTACATGGTGGGGCCCGGAGGTACCCCGGGGCGAGAACGGATCTGTCGTGCAGTAGGCGATGAACCTGACAGGGGAACCATACCGTCCGGTGACATTACCTTTTACTCGGCGGTTATCTTGGGGATACCGACCGGAGTTATGTACGTATGATACGTCGAAATTCAAGGGTCGAAGCTGGGCACTCGGGTTTCGAGATAGCGTATGATACGTACCTATCAGGGCGCCAGTCTTGGTGACAACACCTGATAGATCAGTATTTCGTGCCGATGCTAGGCACAGGCTTCATGATGTTTTCCATGATTTTGATTACATCCTCATATTTACATTCATGATGCTTATTTTCATTGGGTGATAGGTGGACGGGATCCACATATATGCAGACATTGATCACATACAGACTTTGATTACATTGATCATACTTCATTTGTATATATAACAGGGTATGAGGGCGCTGTTATATATACTCTTACACCAATATTAGTAGAATGGGATGCTAATATATGTGTATTGATATCCATTTTGATACTTCATCATATTTACTTCATGCAGACATACCTTATATTTATGACATGTTATTACCTGAGTACTTGGCACTACATACATGTTTAGATGCTACATTGACACCTTATCATGTTTCAGACTTATTCTTGAGGTTTATATTATATACTGATCGTATTGACCTAGGATTATGTCATGCATTCGATTTCTGCTTTTAGATATTTTCTATTCACGAGTTGGCAACTCACCCCTGTTGTGCCACAGCTTCTTGCAGGTTTTTTCCGTACAGGTTCCATTGCGGCTTTCTGGCACACTGCTTCCTTTGCGGGTGATTTGCTTTGGTAGGTGGATTCTTTTGCATCAGAACCACCATTGTACATGTATTATTCTTTTGTATCTAGAGATTCCATCAACCAAAACTTGTATATTGTTTCAGACTTAGACACTAGTGATATATTATTTCGACCTTAGAGTCGCGTGTAGCAGTATTACGGTTTTCATATTATTTGAGTTTTTTTTTTTAGTTTTGATCCTCGCCCTTTGGCGTTGTATATATATTGCTTGCGTGGTTGTGACCGTCGATTAACGAAGAGATAGCTCCCGCTTGGGGATGCCTTTTATCGTTGCATATATATTATTCTTGTTGTACCCCGTTCGGGGCCAGTATTTACAAAGGAAACTCTGCCGAAATTTTTTTTAAAAGACTATACATTTTAAAAATGCATATTTGGCTTAGTTATTTAAAAATTTTGATTTCAAAACCTGTTTTCTTTACTTATAAAAACCAGTTTTCTTTATTTATTCATTTAAAATGGCTTTAGATTTCTGGGCTTTTGGCTTACTTGAATCAGATGGAGTCCTATAGACTTCATATGGTTCAAGGGCCAGTCACGTGCTCTTTCGGGTCGTGACGCATACTTGGGACGAATGTTATATATACTTATATATATACTAGTAGATGTTGTATATGTTTTGCACTCGCGCTAGTCCGGCCCCCACTCTGTCGTTAGTTAAGTAACCTAACGGGTGATGACGGGCCCCGTGGCGAATGCGGATGGCATATACTTACATTTTATTTTCGTTCTTTTCTGGTGTGATAGGTTACAAATTGATGGGACCGCATTAATTTTGATTAATGCAAGATAATAAACCTAAAATATGTTGTTGGAACCAAGATTTAAAAACTGACATTACAGACGTTCTCTTTTGCTTTGCACAGTGGTATTCAGTTCGGAATATTCTGCACCTTATTCGACGAGACAAGGGCCGAGATCCCTTCACCGGGAGTGACCCCTTGAGTAAAAGTTCGCATCAAGGTAATAACTTCAATATAGTCGACTATTTTTTGCTTTGCATCGTGGTATTCAGTTTGGAATATCTTGCACCTCATTCGACGAGGAAAGAGCCGAGATCCCCTCACAGGGAGTGACCTCTTTAGCAAAGGTTTTCACCACTTTATATTTATAAAACTACTCAAGTTCCTTCAGCGATATCAAGTTCATTACGTTAACGGGTTTTTCGCCAAAAACCCAGTCGTATCCCTCCGTCATTTCTTACAAGTGTTGCTTAGTATTCGTGCTGCGTATTTTGACCTAGTCAAGACGTAGTGTTCGGTAGCTAAGTAATGCTTTTTTGTTGCATGTATTGCAATTATTTAGGACAGCCGTATAACCATTTTGACCTAGTCAAGGGTATATACGGATGGGTCTAAGTTATTCCAGGATAATGACGGGTTAAACTTGACTAGCGGCTTATGATATGTTGACCTAGTCAAGGTCATAAACCACTAAGGGTAAAAATCACATCGGGAGTTTCAAACATACAGGAAACTTGTAGATTTAGCATACCTTCTGGAGTGTGGTGACTAAAGTGGATTCCATCTAGTGCATCAGACAATGATAGTTGGATCCCGATCCCACTGATGAGTTGGATTACTCTTAGGAGATTTTTCACTTAACAATCAATGCTATAAACCAAGTGGGTGTCTAGAACGGTGTTAGCGGGGCTACGCCTACAGGGAAAAGAGGTTATGTAATTAAGGAACTTTGCGAAAGCGTTGGAAAACCTTCCTCGAAGTACCAACACCAGCCTGGCTGAATGGTTAAGCAAGTATTGTGACGTGCGATTAATCCTGACTAGTTCTTCTTTTAGGGTTTGAAGAAGAATTTGAGGAAACAGTGGGAGCCATCCTGATTAGATAAATTAATAAACCAATCTAATCTTGCAAGAGCGCACGCTGAGTGTTTTCCTTCTCTCTCTCCAGGTAGCAACTATTTCACGCCCTAATAAAGATAATAAAATGCATCGCTTGACCGATCCGAATTCTTATTCGGGGCTGGGGAACGTCGGTTCGGCTCTAACTTACGACAACTGTCATAAGTATGAGCAAGGGAAAGAGGAAAGTTTGAATTCCTTGATAACCACATCTAAGAAGAAACATACTGTTGCATCTTCTTCAGGTGTTCTTGTTATTGAGAACTGTTTTTCGGTCAGTCCTACCTCCTGGGTACTAGATACCGGATCAGGATCTCATATCTGTAATTTATTGCAGAGACTGAGAAAAAGTAGGATAGTTGGACCTGGTGATATGTCCCTCAGATTAGGGAACGGAGCACAAATTAATGCTACAGCCATCGGTGAATATCACCTAGTATTGCCAAATGGAAATGCTATGATTTTGAACAATTGCTACTATGTACCTTCCATGCTTTGCAAAATCATATCAGTTTCTTTACTTGATAAAGATGGATATAACTTTGTTCTTGATAGAAATATCATGAACATTTACCTTGATAACGTACTGGTTGCAGAAGGTACACAGTGTAATGGTATCTATGTTCTAAATCAGAACATAGTTCTCAATGTACAAAACACACGCAAGAGAAAGAGTTCAGATACGAACGAATCCTACTTGTGGCATTGTAGACTTGGTCATATCGGAGAGAAAAGACTAAGTAAGTTACATAAAGATGGATTCTTGAATACGTTTGAATATTCATCTTATGAAACTTGTCAGTCTTGTCTCAAAGGAAAGATGACCAAATCTCCGTTCACCGGGCATGGAGAAAGAGCAGCAGAGCTCTTGGGACTCATACACAGTGATGTATGTGGTCCGATGTCTATACATGCAAGGGGTGGGTTCTCGTACTTCATCACATTCACTGACGATCTCTCTAGATTCGGGTATGTGTATCTTATGAAACATAAATCTGAAGCTTTTGAGAAATTCAAAGAATATAGAAATGAAGTAGAGAACCAGACTGGCAAGAGTATTAAGATCCTCCGATCTGACAGAGGAAAGGAGTACTTAAGCACGGAATTCCTAGATTACCTAAAAGTGAATGGAATTCTCTCTCAGCTTACTCCTCCGTATACACCACAACACAACGGTGTATCAGAGCGGAGGAATCGTACTCTATTTGATATGGTTCGCTCCATGATGAGTAGTGCTGAGTTGCCTCTTTCATTTTGGGGACATGCGCTTTTAACAACAGCATATCTGTTGAATGATGTTCCATCCAAATCCATTCCTAAGACACCATTCGAGATGTGGAATGGAAAAAAGGCCGTATCTTAAAAGATTTAAGATATGGGGTTGTCCGGTTTATGTTAAAAAGCACAATCCGGATAAACTGGAGGCACAGTCAGTTTTGTGTAAGTTTGTAGGATATCCTAAGAACAGTTATGGATATCAGTTTTACCACACCGAGGAACAGAAGGTGTTTGTCGCTCAGCACGCCACCTCTTTAGAGTGGCAGTTTCTTGGAAAAGAAATTAGTGGGAGCACGGTAGAACTGGAAGAAATTCCAGAGGGACAAACTGCAACTGAAGATTTGGTGGAACCTCAGGATTCAATAACCCTGGACGAACCTCAGCCACTCCGCAGATCTAGTAGAATTTCTCATCCGCCCGAGAGATACAACGGTTTTCTCATAGATGGGGATCGAGAGGATTGCATCTTGGAAGAATATGATCCTACTAGTTTCAGGCAGGCCATTATCAGTAGGGACTCTGATAAGTGGCCGGATGCTATGCAATCGGAAATGGAGTCCATGGACGCCAATAAAGTGTGGACCCTAGAAGTTGCTCCACCAGGGGGAAAACCCATTGGATGCAAATGGATACAAGAAGAAACTTGGTGTAGATGGGCAGGTGGAAACCTATAAGGCTAGACTCGTTGCAAAAGGTTTTCGTCAAAGACCAGGAGTGGACTATGACGAGACCTTTTCTCCAGTGGCTATGCTCAAATCCATTAGGATCCTGCTTGCCATTGCTGCCTTCCATGACTATAAGATCTGGCAGATGGACGTAAAAACGGCTTTTCTAAATGGAAGTTTAGAAGAGTGCGTTTATATGGATCAGCCAGAAGGTTTTGTAAACAGTGGGAGCAGCGGGAAGGTGTGCAAGTTACTCAAATCCATTTATGGATTGAAGCAAGCATCGTGGAGCTGGAACATCTGTTTTGATGAGACAGTCAAGGACTTTGACTTCATCAAGAACGAAGATGAGCCTTGTATTTATTAGAAGATTGTAGGACGAACTGTCGTGTTCCTAGTCTTATACGTAGATGACATTCTTTTGATAGGAAATGACATTCCTATGCTACAATCGATCAAGCTATTCTTATCACAAAGGTTCTCCATGAAAGACCTAGGTGATGCCTCGTACATTCTGGGGATCAAGATCTACAGAGATAGATCCAAGAAATTACTAGGACTTTACAGTCCAGGTACATAGAGACCGTACTAAAGAGATTTAGTATGGAAGATTCCAAGCGCGGTAACATACCCGCATTGAACGGAATCACCCTCTCCAAGAAGATGTCTCCCAAGACTGACGAGGACAGGGTTCGCTTGAGCACTATACCCTACGCTTCGGCGGTAGGATCTATAATGTATGTGATGCTATGTACAAGACCAGATATAGCTTACGCGCTAAGCGTGGTGAGTCGGTATCAGTCAGACCCAGGTGAGGACCACTGGATAGCAGTAAAGAACATTCTCAAGTACCTGAGAAGGACTAAGGAGATGTTCCTGATTTACGGTAATGGAGACCTCAGGGTCGAGTCCTTTACCGACTCAAGCTTCCAGACTGACAAGGATGACAATAAGTATGTCTCGGGTTTTGTGTTTACCCTCAACGGAGGGGCGGTATGTTGGAAGAGTTCAAAACAGTATACCGTCGCAGACTCGACGATGGAGGCTGAATACATTGCTGCAAGCGATGCCGCAAAAGAGGCAGTCTAGATAAAGAAGTTCATAGCTGAACTTCAGGTGGTTCCGTCCATTATTGATCCGATACCAGTGTATTGTGATAACAATGGGGCTATAGCTTTAGCGAAGGAACTACGGTCCCATCAGAAATCCAGGCACATCTTAAGGCGGTATCACCTGATCAGGGAGATCGTAGATCGCCAGGAGATCGAGGTCCGGAGAGTGGATACGAAAGACAACACGGCGGATCCATTTACAAAGGCCCTCCCTCAAGCACAGTCCGAGCGACTTTTTGGGATGTTGGGTATGCGGTACGCCAGCAGCTGGCTTAAGAGCAGACGTTGGGTATTCGGTATACCAATCATTGGCCTTTAGTGCAACTGGGAGATTGTTGGATGTATATGCTCTAGAGGCCAGTATTGTATATGTATACATATAGATACTAGGGATATGTATATACAGAACAATCTTGCTCAGTTTTATAGTATATTATTTGACTTGTCTTTATCGGGATATGTGTATTTATTTGTATTGTTGTTATATCTAGCTTGCACATATTGATAAAGACTCGATAGCGGTGGTATACTATAGTGGACTGTCTTTATCTTAACATGGCATATGTCATACTCGTTATTACATATTGCGGTTACATGTTGATAAAGCCCCTAGGATCTTGCTTGACTACCCGCGTTGTGATGGCGATCATACTTGTGGGAGCAGGGCAGTCCATAAGCACATCCTTAAACGGTCCCTAGTCACATGAGTATCGAGACCGGGCACTGATACTCCAGAGTAGACTAATGTGTATTTTTCTAGCCCCATCGGGGATTGTTGGTCCCGTGGCCATTGGTCTGATGCACCTAAGATCGTATACAGGTTCTCACTGGGTGTGAGTACACTGGACAGACTCACCAAGAACTTCCATGTGGTATTATACATATCGTCAGATGGAAGTTCTCAGGTGACATGCGTACAGGTTAGTCTTTGGACCCGAGATCGGCATTTGTCTCGTGTGAGTTCCTACTGAACTTTGATCACAACCCTACCACGGCTCTACTGAGCCGTGCATATAGGTTTTGGTTGGGTTCAGTCCCGAGCCACATGGAGGCAGTGAGCGATTGTCAGGGATTCGTCTCTCCCGGTATAGGGAGTCGATATCGCACTGTGATTTGATTGGTCAGGACCATAAGACCTTGGCCAAGGCACTTGGGATTTACTGATAGGTTGATCAGTAGTTTCCCGAATTGGTCCTGAGCCACATCGGCATGACTTATCAGCTTGTTAGGGTCTGACGTTCACCATCCCCTAGACCCGGTATGCGATACCCTTTGACAAAGAGACCGGACTGTACGGATATTGTCACGGATAGGCTCAGTAGGAGATCCGGATGAGTTTGCTCATCAGCCTTCTTTTCGACAGGTACCTGGGTAGCCGTTACGTACAGCTAGTGACGCTGGCGTGCTTGTGGTTAAACCCACTGCCAGAGTACTGTCGAGTCTTTAGAGTCCCACACAGAGGGTTTCCCTGATTCAGGCAAAATGATGTAGTAACCGTATTGGATACGTGCAGGGTTTGATCGATTGATGTACTTGGTACTCGGATTTTCGATTGGACAGTTTGTAATACTAGCCGGCTCAGTTTTGAGCCGGATTATTAAACCAGGTATTGATTTAATAATTTACGTATATGTATTTCGATATATATATTCTAGTATTACGTTCTTCGTGTTATTCTATCTCTTTTGGGCGTTCGGATTTTTATCTGATTGCCGGTATATTTGTACAGTAGACTGAAATCCGTATTTATTACAGATTTCCTTCTAGAAGGTGGCCACCTCATTTTGGATTTTCCATTTATTTGATAAATGGAAATGAGGTGTAAAATGAGAGGTGAGGGAGGTATGGAGTTGACCATGCTTCAATAGTTTACAAATGAATTTATAATTCATTTTGGTTTACTATTGAAGCATGGTTGCTATTGTTTAATGAAAGAAATGAACATACAAAACTCTTGTGTGTGAATTTCTCTCTCATGCTTGCTCATTTTTTTCTTGAGCTCCATTTTCTCTCTAAGCTCCTCCCTCCTCTTGCTTTCCTCCACCTTCATCTTCTTCATCTTCTTCCTCTTCACTAACATTCTCATGTGTTGAGAAACAAGTGAAGAGGTTAGAAAAAAGATAGCAAACACTTAGACATCCAAACTACATCCTAGATTACTTGGACTAGTATCCCAAGTTCTCTAGTTGCTCTTTTGACACTTAGCAAAGAGCTAGAGCCATGGATCAATCTCCCCGGGTGGATCATCTACGACAAAAGGAGGCCAGAGAACAAGCTCGATCCCGGAGGACCGATGGAGCGGGAGTTGGAGATCAAGCATGTTCAAGGTGGATGCAAGGAGCTAAGGATAAAGAACGAAGACCGAAGGACTTGGTTCGTTCGGTAAGAATTCCTCATCATAGTAGATAGCTCTCCTAGTGTAGCTAGTTAGTTTTATGGAAAGATCCGGTTAAGTTTTATTCTAGTGCCAAGTTTTTGTTCGCAAGAAAATTTTTGTTCCGCATTTGGCCATGGAAGTTAGCCGGGGCACTAGGGTAACCCTTCAGATGGAATGGTTTTAGTATGAGATACAAGTGTTGTTACCCTAGTATTCTAGTTAAAGATCCTTGCTTTGTTTGCTTAGCACCTTTAAATTTTTAAAGTGGCATGTATGATGCTTCCATACTCTATAGTAGGTGCTAGGAAACCCTAACACGGACAACATACAACACTTTGTATACGGCCCCCTAAGTTTAATAACTCAAACCTTGTGCGTCTTAGGTTGAAAACTGTGTCATGGTTAAGAAGAATTACACCGTTGTCGAATGCAACTTACCTAACCCTCAAGTGATATAGGTAAATGTCATAAACATAATTCTAAAAAGTTATATCTCACTTTATAAAATAAACGTATAGATATATCAGTTTGAAAATGGTGCATAACAATGGATATTCAAAACCAAATATTTGCCGTTAGGCAAGACCCGGGTGATTTCCTCAAATATCACTAATTATAAAGAATTCTGATATATTGAGGATATAATCACCCAATTCCAATATTCTACTCCCATTCAGCATCTGTAACGCCATACAGATGTGAGAATCAAGTCTGGTAAATACATACCCTGGAGTCAGAATCTAATTGGGAAAATAGTTTTCAATTAACACTGCACAGTAAAACTGAAATATGAAAATGTTTCAAAGGGGTGGCTGGGTATTCCTAGTAATTCCTCTTCCAGTATCCAGACTCATGACAGTAACCGTATATTTCCTTGCCCTCACTCCAATCCCTTTATATGTCTTTACGCATTACCTTCTGTACACTACACTTAGGCTAATTGTTTCTTCCTTTCCTATCTTTCGGCACCTGCCTATGGTTTAGAAGAAGACTATATAATAAGCGTAATAGGTGTACTCTCCTAATACCAAGAGTCCTCACAACCTGAGAGAAGGTAAAGAGAAAATACAACCGAATAATCCTAATCAATTTCTCCAGAACCGAAATCCATCCTCGAACAGAAACAGGTTTTTTTGAGTTCGTATGTTACTATACGATGGCATACCCAATCAATATGGATCTTCGAGTTCGTTTGTAACTATACAATGGAATATCCAAGCAATATAGATCTTCGTAGTGATACAGAGTGTTCTAAAAAATGCAAAAGGAAAGTAGGAGCGGCAGGGATATATGCGACTTTATGACAATCCAAAAGCCAAATTGTTTTAAGATGGTTTGGTTAACTTGGTTTATGAGTTTTAGTTTAGGGTTAGGTCATGGTTGCTGCCAAAGAGAGAGAGAAAAGAAACACTCAGGGTGCACACTAACTTAGATTAGATTGGTCAATCATTTTATCTAATCAGGATGGCTCCCACTGTTTCATCGAATTCTCCTTCAAATCCTAAAAGGAGAATTAGTCGGGATCATCTGAAAATCACCCGAGGAGTAACACCTACTCATCAGTTGGAATCGGGATCCAACTATCATCGCATGATAATTTGATGGAATCCACTCAAGTCACCACACTCCAGAAGGTATGCGCATGCCTGACAAGTTTCCTTTATGTTTGAAACTCCCGATATGGATTTTTCCTCTAGGACCCTAGTGACCTTAATGGAGTCAACAAATCAAAGAGTCCTAGTCAAGTTCAACCGGTCATTATCATGATTGTATTAAACCCACGCACATAACCCTTAACAGAGACAATAAGGTTACACGACTGTCCTAACCAATCACATCTAATGCAACAAACAAGCACCACTTAGCTACCATACACTATGCCTTGATGGAGTCAACAAACGTAGCACGAATACTAAGTACTAATCGTAGGAAATTAAGGAGGGCTACAGCTGGTTTTTGGCGAAAAACCTTTAACGTAATGAACATGATATCGTTGAAGGAACCGAGTAGCTTTACAAATATATAGCTGAAGGGTTGCCTAGCACGGCAGCAAGGTTTCGGGAGGCATCGTCCATGCCAATTTCAAATTTTAGCCGTACTAGCTAACCCTAATATAGAATCGCATACTAGAAAAAGCAACGAATCGAATGCAAACATCTTTGCAACTAAAGTGAACAAGGAATACAACCTTTGTAGACCGGTCCTTCACTTCAATAGCTCCGTGTAGTAGTCCCTTCACTGTGATCATGAACTCCGAGACTCTAGAGAGGCTCCCATGAAGAAATGAACAAGCTTGCATCGAAATCTTCGAGGCCGAAGATGATCTACGTCAACGAGACACTAACCCAAGCTATCTCTTCACTAATTATGGAATTAGTGAAGCAAACACCCTATACTAAATGGCAAGTAGTAGAGAATGATGAAGTAGAAAGTGGGCTCACAATAGATTTAATTTTCTCACAAGTTTTCATCACTTGATCAAAATCTAGAAAGTTTTTTCAATAAGGAAGAAGAAGATGATGAAGCAAGTGATGAATGAATATTCATGAGGTTAGAAATGAAACCATGGTGAGTTATTTTGTCATGCCTAACTCATGTAGAGAATAAACCATGGTCATGGGTTAATGTTGGGTTAACAAATATCTTAAGGAAGACAAACGAGTGGACTTGGTCAATATTCTACAAGCTTCATCCAAGCTTGAAACATTAATCCTTTACCATCCAATTTGTTTAACTTTAAATAAATAAAAACCCTTCACATAAACCCTAGCATGGTATAAGTCTCATACATATATGTTGCATGTGTAACTTAGCATGATACAAACATTTACACAAATATACATATCTCATATATACAATGTGCACATCAAGTGAGAAAAGAAATCATAAGTGAGCAAGTATTAGTTAATGTAACTTAATATATCAAATATATAATTATACATTAGATTATCAAATCAACTCTTGATTTAATAATCCGGCTATATCACATATAACCGACTAATAGCATATGTAACTGTCAGTGAATGTTGCACACGCTCACAACACTTGTGAGGAGGCGGAAGTGGTAAACAATAATTTTTCTTGCATGCAACACCCACATAACCCAAGATTAGTTCTTAAACCCTAACTAGCAAAAACCATCAAGAGATCTAATCTACTATGATAGTATTTATACCAAATGGAACCGGTCCTTCTCTTCACTTGCTCCGTGTAGTAGTCCCGTGACTCCACTAGGCTTCTCTTAAGACTTTGAACGAGTCTCCTTTGTGATATTCACGCCAAATACAATCCACCCGAAGTTCCTCTAGATCAAGCTAACTCTACACTAAACTTCTTTAGTATATAAAACACACCACACTAAATTGCTAGTTTGGTGTGGAATAATGAAGTAGGGGAAATGATAAGTTCACTAGGTTACTCACAAGCTCAATGATTCACATCTCATGTAAGGGTTTGAGCTTGGGGGTGAGATGAAGAAATTGTAGAGATCAAGAGAAAGAAGAAGCTCAAGGAAAATGGCTAAGGCATTAAGCATGAAGCAAGTGTAGAAACAATAATATGAATCATCACTCTCCTAACTCATTCAAGCATGGAATAAATTGCAATTCAAAATTGGAACCATGCTTGAATAGTGAGTCGAGACTAATAAAAACCCATATAATCCCATGCCTCATCCATACCCAAAATATCTCCATAATTTACACCTCATTTTTCTATTTTTCTAAAAATAGAAAAACATGGCATGCTTCATATAATATATATATATCAAATATACATTAATATATATATATATATATAAATAAAGCAATTAGTGAGCTAATGATATTAGTTAAGATATAATTATATCACATATAATATATATCACATTATTAAATCAACACTTGATCTAATAATCCGGATATGTAACATATAGCCGACTAATATCGTTTATCTGAATATCACATTATCAAATCAACACTTGATTCGATAATCTGATCATATCATATATGACCTAACCGATACCAGATAACTGCCAGATTACAATACGGTATCATATACACGTATTTAATCAGGCCCACGCACATATCACATATGTGCCCTACTTCATTTTGCTCGAACCAGGATACTCCTGTGTGGGACTCTAAAGACTCTTCAATAAGCCGGCAGTAGGTGATGATCACATCAGTCACCTACAAGCCGTCAGCAGTACTAGCTGGACGTAACGGCTACCTGGGTATTGAGCGATATGAAGATCAACAAGCAAGCTTGTCCATACTCTCCATGAAGCCTATCAGTAACACTACCGTACAGTCCGGTCTCTTCGTCTGATATATCGCATATGAAGTCTACGGGTGATAAACGTCAGACCCAGTAACTTTATAAGTCATGCTGATGTATGGGTCATAACTGTTCGAGAAACTACTGATAATTCTTATCAGTAAATCTCGACAACCCTAGCCAGGGATTTTCTGTTATGGCTAATCAAGCACAGCGTGACATCAACCCTCTATACCGAGAGAAACGAAACCTCTCTTATCGCTCACTGCCTCCATGTGACTCGGGACTGTACCCAAAATCCACCTGTTTGCACGACTCCTTTGAGCCGTAGTAGGGAGGAAATCAAAGCTCGGTGGGAATCACACAAGACTCTATGACGATCTCGGGTCTACAGACTAATCTATACCAGTGTCACCAAAGGACTGCTATCTGACGATAGGTATACTACCACATAGGAGTCCTCGGCGAGTCCTGTTCAGTGTACCCAGTCTCCACTGAGCACCTGTATACCATCTTTGATGTCTAACACCAATGGATGTGGGATCATCCATCGCCCATCATATGGGTCAAGAAGTGTATATACTAGTCTACTTTGGAATATCGATGCCTTGTCTTGATACACCCTCGACTAGGAACAATTAAAGGATGTACTTGTAGACTACCATGGCCCTACTAGTATGATCTCCATCATAGTCCTGGTAGTTAAGTACACATCTTAAGGGCTTTATCAACACATGAGAGCAAGACAATATCATAATAAAAGTCTACATGTTAAGATAAAGAGTAACCAGATAGCATACTATCATGTCGAACAAGAAAGTCCACTATATATATGTCCAAGCATCCATTATAATATACATCAATGTACAACAATGGCCTTTAGGGCATATATCACTAACAATCTCCCACTTGCACTAAGGCCATTTGTTGTAGTATCTCATGCCCAACATCCCAAAGTGTCTCTCAAATTGCATATGGGGAAGGGCCTTCATGAGTGGATCCGCTACGTTGTCCTTCGTGTCAACTCTCCTTACCTCGATCTCCCAGCGATCTACTATCTCTTGGATCAGGTGATACCGCCTAAGAATATGTCTGGATCGTTTATGGGACCAGGGTTCCTTAGCTAAAGCCACAGCTCCATTGTTATCATAATACACAGGTATTGGATGCTCAATGGATGGAACCACACTAAGTTCAGCTATGAACTTCTTCATCCAGACAGCCTCTTTGGCAGCATCGTTGGCAGCGATGTATTCAGCCTCCATCGCCGAGTCTGCAACGGTGTCTTGCTTGGAACTCTTCCAACATACTGCCCCTCCGTTGAGGGTAAAGGCAAAACCCGAAACCAACTTACTGTCGTCCTTATCACTCTGGTAACTCGAGTCGGTAAAGGACTCCACTTGGAATTCACCATTACCACACACCAAGAACATCTCTTTAGTCCTTCTCAAGTACTTGAGAATGTTCCTTACAGTTGTCCAGTGATTCTCTCCTGGATCTTCTTGATACCTACTCACTACACTTAGTGAGTACGCTACATCGGGTCTGGTACATAACATCGTGTACATGATAGAGCCTACTGCCGAAGCATAGGGTATCCCTTGCATGCGAGCTCTCTCCAAATCAGTCTTGGGAGACATCTCTTTAGAGAGAGTGAGTCCTGAGATCCTGGGTACATTACCATGCTTGAAATCTTCCATACTAAACCTCTTTAGTACGGTGTCAATGTACCTGGATTGGGACAATCCCAGTATCCGTTTAAATCTATCTCTATAGATCTTAATTCCCAAGATGTAGGAGGCATCACCTAGATCTTTCATTGAGAATCTATATGATAAGAAGAGCTTGACCGAGTGCAGCATAGGAACATCACTTCCTATCAAGAGTATGTCATCCATGTACAATACAAGGAATACAACCTTACTCTCTGCCACCTTCTTGTATATATAAGGTTCATATACATGTTTGATGAAGTCAAACTCTTTGACTACCACATCAAAACTGATGTTCCAACTCCATGATGCATGCTTTAACCCGTAAATGGATTTAAGCAGCTTGCACACCTTCCCGCTGCTCCCACTGTCCATGAAGCCCTCTGGCTGAATCATGTACACGCACTCTTCTAAATCACCATTTAGAAAGGCGGTCTTAACATCCATTTGCCAGATTTCGTAGTCATGGTATGCAGCGATGGCAAGTAGGATCCGGATGGACTTAAGCATAGCCACTGGAGAAAAGGTTTCATCATAATCCACACCTGGTCGTTGACGAAAACCTTTAGCAACAAGTCTAACTTTGAAAGTCTTAACTTTTCCATCTACACCAAGTTTCTTCTTAAAGATCCATTTGCTCCTAATGGATTTTACCCCTTCGGGAGCAACTTCCAAAGTCCATACTTTGTTGGTGTACATGGATTCCATCTCAGATTGCATTGCATCCAGCCATTTCATAGAGTCCCCACTCGTAATGGCCTGCTCGAAGCTAGTTTGGTCATCATCTTCCATGATGCAACCCTCGCTCCCACCATCAATGAGAAAACCGTAGTATCTCTCAGGTGGATGAGGAACCCTACTAGATCTGCGGAGAGACTGAGGTTCGTTAAAGACTACTAGAACTTCTGGTTCCACTAAATCGTCATTTGTAGTCTGTGCTGCTGGAACTTCTTCTAGTTCTACCTCACTGCCACTAATTTCTTTTACAAGAAATTCCTTGTCTAGAAAGGTGGCATGTTGAGCAACAAACACCTTTTGTTCCTCAAGGTGGTAGAAGATATGCCCTCGCGAATGTTTGGGATATCCTACAAACTTACACAGAACTGACCTTGCCTCGAGCTTGTCCGGATTTTGCTTTTTGACATAGGCCGGACAACCCTACATCTTAATGAAATAAAGATATGGTCTTTTCCCATTCCATATCTCATATAGAGTGGTAGGCACAGATTTGGTCGGAACTCTATTCAATAGGTATGCAGCTGTCTCAAGCGCATAACCCAAAAAAAATAGGTAACTCAGTATTACTCATCATAGAGCGCACCATATCTAATAGGGTGCGATTTCTCTGCTCCGATACACCGTTGTGCTGTGGTGTATACGGAGGAGTAAGCTGAGAGAGAATCCCATTCTCTTTTAAATAGTCTCGGAATTCCCCGCTCAAGTATTCACCTCCCCGATCAGATCGTAGGATTTTAATACTTTTGCCCGTCTGGTTTTCGACTTCGCTCTTATATTCTTTGAATTTCTCAAAGCTTCAGACTTGTGTTTCAACAAGAACACATGTCCAAACTTTGAGAGATCATCGTTGAATGTAATAAAGTATGAAAAACCATTCCTGGCATGTATAGACATAGGACCGCATACATCACTTTGTATCAGTCCCAAGACTTCAGTAGCTCTTTCTCCATGTCCAGTAAACGGAGTTTTGGTCATTTTCCCTTTGAGACATGACTGGCAAGTTTCATAAGATGAAAATTCGTACGGATTGAAATATCCATCTTTATGAAGCTTAGCCAGTCTTGTCGCATTGATATGACCTAGTCTACATTGCCATAAGAAGGCTTCGCTCATTTATGAACTTTTCCTCTTATTTGTGTTCTGTATGTTAAGAACTGTGTTTTGATTTAGAACGTATAAACCGTTACATAGCACACCAAACCCAATCAACACTTGATTTAGGTAAATGTTCATAACATTATTCTCTACTACAAAGTTATATCCTTCTTTATCTAATAAAGAAACTGATATTAAATTGCATATCATAGAGCGTACGTAATAACATTCGTTCAAGATCAAATTATTCCCTTTAGGTAATACTAGGTGATATTCACCAACTGCTTTGGCTGCAACATTTGAACCATTCCCTACTTTTAGGGAATGATCACATTTTCCCAGTTCTCTACCTTTCCTTAGCCCATGCAACATATTACATATGTGCGATCCCGATCCGGTATCCAATACCCAGGACGTAGAGTGTACTGAGAAACAGTTCTTGGTAACTAACACACCCGAAAAAGATGCATCAACATGCTTATCCTTCGTTAGGGTGGCATGTGAATCCGGATATTCCCCTATCTCCTACTCAAACTTATAAAACTTATAAGTTGGAGTGGAACCAACGTTCCCCTGCTCAGCATAACAAGCAAGTTCGGTCAATACATCCATATTATTATCTTGATTATGGCGTGACATTGGTTGCTGCCTGGAGAGAGAGAGAGAATGAAACGCGTTAGCATGCGCTCTTTGCAAGATCAGATTGGTTATTATCTTATCTAATCAGGATGGCTTCCAGTGTTTTTATCAAATCTTCCTTCAAACCCTAAAAGGTAAGACTAGCCGGGATTAATTACACCTTACAAGTTTGCCAATCTTTCATCCAGGCCAGTGCCGGTACTTTGAGAGAGGTTCCCCGTGCTTTCGCACGAACCTAATTAAAATAAACCTCGTTTTCCCAGAGGCATAACCCATTAACATCTTTCTAGACACCTACTTGATCGGCTGATTGTGATGTGTAAAACTCTCCCAGGAGTAACTCTTACTCGCAGTGGGTATCGGGATCCAACTATCTCATAGAAGGTATGCAATCTCATTGCAAATTTCAACACTTGAAATTCCCGATAATACTTTTACCCCTAGCTTCCTATGACCTTGACGGAGCTCAACAAACCATAGGCCGCTAGTCAAGTTCAACCCGTTCATTTCTTGATTGAATTAAACCCGCCCGCACGACCCATGACGGAGGTCAACAAGGCCATACGACTACCCTAATCCAATCGCATCTCATGCGGCAGATAAGCACTAATCATCTACCGCACACTACGCCTTGACGGAGGTCAACAAACGCAGCACGAATACCAAATAGTACATATATGAAATGACGGAGGGTTACGTAGGTTTTTAAGAAAACCATGAGCGTAATGAACTTGATATCGTTGCAGAATCGAGCGAAAGGGGTGGTTTAAGCTCCAGTTTAAAAAGTCGAATGGTTTTGTAGTTTCTTTCTAATTTTGCTAAAGAGGTCACTCCCGGTGAAGGGATCTCGGCTCTTTCCTTATCGAATAAGGTGCTGGATATTTATGAATACCATGATGCAAAGCAAAAGTTAGATCAACTATAAAAACAATCGAGTGATTTGTAACACTTTCTAGTTTCGCTAAATGGGTCACTCCCGGTGAAGGGATCTCGGCTCTTTCCTTATCGAATGAGGTGCTAGATATTCATCAAGGAATACCACTATGCAAAGTAAAAACTAGAGTTACCCATTTTAAAAAGTTTGATTCTACAACATCTTCAGGTTTCTTTTTCTTAACATTAATCACATTAATGTTGTCCCATCATTTACGTTTCCTAAACATAACAGAAAAGAAACAAAAATAGAACGTATGCTTATGCCATCCGCATTCGCCACGGGGCCCTGTCATGCACTGTTAGGTTACTTAACTAACGGCAGAGCGGGGGCTGGACTAGCGCGGGTGCAAAACATAAGCAACGTTTATTATATATCTCATATATAAATAGCCATTCGTCGCACGCATTTATAAACATTCCAGATCATAGATGAATACATTGGATATACTAGGAATTCCGTACTTCATTTAAGCCCTTAATGAAAGACGGTTTCCACGGTCGTCATAAATAGCCAAAACCCTACCCTAGACCCCTACAGGTGTGGAAAACTACCCACCAAATTCCCGAAGTGAAGCAACCTCCCTCAACAAAGTGAGTAGGTCACTCGGCACTTCGAGAACCCGGTAGTTTGTGCACCCCACCTTGGGTCTATCCTAGGAGAAAAAACAGTAAAAAGAAAATATACAACGATGGCTACAACCTCAACCCGGATGTGTCCCGCAAAATAATATTACATTGATTTTTACAAATTACATGAATGAAAGAAAAACGCTCTTCTCACATCCCCGACCATTCATCATGACGATCCAACATATTCATATACACATACCATCGCATGATACCAATACCAATGTGTGCAACCCCGACTAATCGACATATAGTAATTAGTCGACGTTTCCATAACACACATACACAACACTAAGATCTTAAAGTAACCGCAACATTAGAATTCCGCACGAGATTAGCAAACTAAATCATTTTCCAACTCTTGAAAAAATCCAGTGAGTGAGCCAATCCGGGAGTCAAAACGAACTCGAAACCCGCCCGAACTTTGCAGAGGGGAAGAACAACATGTTAAAAGTCGAATGAGGGGCCTAGAGGGGGTACCATACCCCCGAGGCCACCACGAGGTGGCCAGGAGGTGAGGCAAACCCGAAACTGCCTATAGTGGGGCAGTTTCGGGTCCCCACCGCCAAGACCACCTTGTGGTTGTCTTGGGGAGTGGGCCCAGCCATTCGGTCCCCTCGGGGTATCCCCGGGGTGCGCTCACTCCACCCCGTGGCTTCTCGGTTCAATCCGTAAGCCCGCGGTGCAAACAACTCAAAAAATCGATTTTCAAAACTGTTTTTCCGGCAGTTTTTGCACGACGAAAAACGGCGGAATTCTAACGTTGCAAAAAACTAGTTAAGGTTTAAGATAGGCTTTGATACCATGTTAGTGAATCTTGCACACCCTCACAACACTTGTGAGGAGGCGGAAGTGGTAAACAATAATTTTTCTTGCATGCAACACCCACATAACCCAAGATTAGTGCTTAAACCCTAACTAGCAAAAACCATCAAGAGATCTAGTCTACTATGATAGTATTTATACCTAATGGAACCGGTCCTTCACTTCACTTGCTCCGTGTAGTAGTCCCGCGACTCCACTAAGCTTCTCTTGAGACTTTGAACGAGCCTCCTTTATGATCTTCGCGCCAAAGACGATCCACATAAAGTTCCTCTAGATCAAGCTAACTCTACACTAAACTTCTTTAGTGTATGAAACACACCACACTAAATTTCTAGTTTGATGTGGATGATGAAGTAGGGGAAATGATAAGCTCACTAGGTTACTCACAAGCTCAATGATTCACATCTCATGTGAGGGTTTGAGCTTGGAGGTGAGATGAAGAAATTGTAGAGAACAAGAGGAAGAAGAAGCTCAAGGAAAATGGCTAAGGCATTAAGCATGATGCAAGTGTAGAAACAATAATATGAATCATCTCTCTCCTCACTCATTCAATCATGGAATAAATTGCAATTCAAAATTGCAACCATACTTGAATAGTGAGTCAAGACTAATAAAAACCCATATAATCCCATGCCTCATCCATACCCAAAATATCTCCACAATTTACACCTCATTTTTCCATTTTTCTAAAAATAGAAAAACATGTCATGCTTCATATAATAATATATATGTATATATTTATATATATCAGATATATATTAATATATATATAAATAAAGCAATTAGTGAGCTAATGATATTAGTTAAGATATAATTATATCACATATAATATATATCACATTATTAAATCAAAACTTGATCTAATAATCCAGTTATGTCATATATAACCGACTAATATCATTTATCTGAATATCACATTATCAAATCAACACCTGATTCGATAATCTGGTCATATCATATATGACCTAACCGATACCAAATAACTGCCAGATTACAATACGATATCACATACACGTATTTAATCAGGCCCACGCACATATCACATATGTGCCCTACTTCATTTCGCTCGAACCAGAAAACTTCTGTGTGGGACTGTAAAGACTCGTCAATATGCCGGCAGTAGGTGATGATCACATCAGTCACCTGCAAGCCGTCAGCGGTACTAGCTGGACGTAACGGGTACCCGGGTATTGAGCGATATGAAGATCAACAAGAAAGCTCGTCCATACTCTCCATGAAGCCTATCAGTAACACTACCGTACAGTCCGGTCTCTTCATCTGATATGTCGTATATGAAGTCTAGGGGTGGTAAATGCCAGACCCAGTAACTTTATAGGTCATGCTGATGTATGGATCATAACGGTTCGAGAAACTACTGATAACTCTTATCAGTAAATCTCGACAACCCTGGCCAGGGATTTGCTGCTATGGCCAATCAAGCACAGCGCGACATCAACCCCCTATACCGGGAGAGACGAAACCCCTCCTATCACTCACTGCCTCCATGTGACTCGGGACAGTACCCAAAATCCACCTGTTTGCACGACACCTTTAAGCCGTGGTAGGGAGGAAATCAAAGCACAGTGGGAATCATACAAGACTTTATGACGATCTCGGGTGTACAGACTAACCTATACCAGTGTCACCAGAGGACTGCTATCTGACGATAGGTATACTACCACATAATAGTCCTTGGTGAGTCCTGTTCAGTGTACCAAGTCTCCACTGAGCACCCATATACTATCTTTGATGTCAAACACCAATGGATGTGGGATCATCCATCGCCCATCATATGGGTCAAGAAGCATATATGCTAGTCTACTCTGGAATATCGATGCCCTATCTCGATACACCCTCGAGTAGGAACAATTAAAGGATGTACTTGTAGACTACTATGGCCCCACTAGTATGATCTCCATCATAGTCCTGGTAGTTAAGTATACATCTTAAGGGCTTTATCAACACGTGAGAGCAAGATAGTATCATAATACAAGTCTACATGTTAAGATAAAGTGTAACCAGATAGCATACTATCATATCGAGCAAGAAAGTCCTATATATATATATATGTCCATGCATCTATTATAATATACATCAATGTACAAAAATGGCCTCTAGGGCATACATATCACTAACAGTAACAACTTATCGAATCAACACTTGATCCGATAACCGGCTATATCACATATAACCGACCGATGTCACAAATCGTGAGAATAGAATACGGTATCACATATCGTATTAATCTCGGTCCCGTACATATCACATATATGCTCCTACTTTGTTTCTCTTGAGCCAGAAAACCTCTGTGTAGGACTCTAAAGACTCGTCAATACGCCGGCAGTAGGTGATGATCACATCAAACACCCACAAGCTGCAAGCGGTCTGCTAAACGTAACGGCCACCCGGATATTGAGCGATCAGAAGATCAACAAGCATGCCTGCTCATACTCCTGCGAATCCAATCAGTAACACTACCGTACATTCCGGTATCTTCATCTGATATGTCACATATCTCGTCTAGGGGTGGTAAACGTCAGACCCCGGTAACTCGATAAGTCGTGCTGATGTGAGGCTCATAACGGGTCAAGAAACTACTGATAACACTTACCAGTATATCTCTGAATCATCCCTGGCCAGGGACTTCCTGTTATAGCCAATCGAGCACAGCGCAACATCAACCCCCAATACCGGGAGAGACGAAACCCCTCCTATCGCTCATTGCCTCCATGTGATTCGGGACTGTACCCAAAAGCCACCGTTTTGCACGTTCTCTTGAACGTGCTAAGGTAGAAATCAAAGCACAGTGGGAATCACACAAGACTCTATGACGATCTCGGGTCTACAGACTAACCTGTACCAGTATCATCAGAGAACTGCCATCTGACGTGAGGTATAATACCATCTGGGAGTTCTCGGCGAGTCTATCCAGTGTACCCAGTCTCCACTGAGCACCCGTATACTATATCTGATGTCAAACACCAACGGATATGGGATCATCCATCTCCTATCTACATGGGTCGAGAAGCTATACGCTAGTCTACTCTGGTATATCGATGTCCTGTCTCGATACACCCACGACTAGGAACATTTAAAGGATGTACTTACCGAAAACTCTGTCCCCACTAGTATGATCTGCATCATAATCCTGATAGTCAAATACTCATCCTAACGGCTTTATCAACATGTAACATAGAGACAATCAGTGTACATGTTAAGACAAAGAGCAACCGGATAGCACACTATCATGTCGAGCAAGAAATTCATCCCTGTATATGTCCAAGCATCCACTACAATATACAGTGCATGTACAGTAATGGCCTCTAGGGCATACATATAACTAACAATAGCGGCGTAAACTTTTGCCAAAGAGGTCACTCCTTGTGAAGAGATCTCGGCTCTTTCCTCATCGAATGAGGTGAAGGATATTCCTAACTGAATACCACGATGCAAAGCAAAAGAATTGACTATAGTGAAGTTATTACAAAGACGCAAACTTTTGCCCAAGAGGTCACTCTCCATGAAGGGATCTCGGCTCTTGCCTCGTCGAATGAGGTGCTGGATATTCATAACCGAATACCGCTGTGCAAAGCAAAAGGAAATGTCTGTAATGTTAGTTGACAAAAATTGGTTCCAACAACATCATTTAGGTTTATTTTTCCTTGCATTAATCAAAATTAACGCAGTCCCATCAATTAATCCATATCACACCAGAAAAGAACGAAAATACAATGTACGTACATGCCATCCGCATTCGCCACGGGGCCCCGTCATGCACCATTAGGTTACTTAACTAACAGCAGAGCGGGGGCTGTACTAGCGCGAATGCAAAACATATACAACATCTACTAATATATATAAATATAAATATATATATATAACATTCGTCCCAGGCATGATATAAGCAACATCACAGAAGAGCGATAAGCAATAAAGAATAACGGATAATCTAGGAGCCTCGGGTTTCCTTTGAGCCACAAATAAAACCAGACGTTCCCCGTGAAAGTGTGTCTTAGCAGCTCTACTAGGTTTCCACATGCATCAAGTATGCAATTTAAAAAAACCTAAAGTTTAAGCTACACTAACCTAGAATCGAACTAGAGAATTAAGGTCTTTAGAAAGCTAGCAAGTTCTATAACTAAGTGAAGAGGGTTACAATCTTTGTTGACCAAGTCCTTCACTTCTATAACTCAAAATAGTTGTCCCTAGAACTCTTCTTGGCTCCACTTGAAGAAAGGATCGAGTTTGCTACGTAGTCTTCGAAGTCGAAGATGATCCACCTTGAAGTCTCACTAACTCAAGTTATCTCTTCACTAATCAAGGTATTAGTGAAGTAAACAACCTAAACTAAAGGGCTAGTAAAGTGTAGGTTGATGAAGTATGAATTTTGCACTATATTTTTTTCTTTCTCTTTTCTTTTCCTCTCCTCAAGAAAACCTAGAGAGCTCAAGAGAAGAAGAAGATGAGGGGATGAACTTTGATGAGAGAGGGAACCATGAGGTAAGTGATGAGATGAGTATTGAAAATATCTATGAATAAGTCCAAAGAAATAAGGTGAGTCATGGCTTCTCAAAGCTTCCACAAGCATCCAAGACTAATGACTCATATCTCATTATCTTTAATTCATAAATAAAACCAATTATCTACTCATCAAAAAACCTTATGTGTGATTCTTATAGAACCTAGTTCTATGTATCATCAACCATGATACAATATATAATACATATAATTATATATATCATATTTATATTAATATGTATAAAGAGAAGAAAATGTTTAGTGAGCAATGATATTAGTTTATATATATATATATCAAATATATAAATACATATCAAATTATTAAATCAACACTAGATTCAATGATACGATTATATCATATAAAACCGACTAATATCATATATGTGTGTGTGTGTGTCACAGTATTAAACCAACACTTATTCAATAATCCGGTTATATCGCATATAACCGTCTAATATTCAATACTAGTTTTTATATATATATATATATATATATATCACACACACACACACACATATCAAATTATTAAATCAACATATGATTCAATAATCTGGTTATATCAAATACAATCCGGCTAATATCAAATATAAACTACATATATATATATATATATATATATATATCATTGAATCAACACTTGATTCAATAACCCGGTTATATCACATATAACCTGACTGATATCAAATCTTGTGAGATTAGAATATGGTATCACATACTTGTATTTAATCAAGCACCCACACATATCACCATATGTACCCTACTTCGTTTCGCTTGAGCTACGAAATCTCTGTGTGGGACTCTAAAGACCCGTCAATACGCCAACAGTAGGTAATGATCACATCAGTTACCCACAAGCCATCAGGGGTACTAGCTGGATGTAATAACTACCCAGGTATTGAGCGAATAGAAGATCAACAAGCAAGATTGTCCAAACTCCCGTAAATCCTACAAGCAACACTTACCATACAGTCTGGTCTGTTTGTTTGATATGTCGCATATCGAGTCTGGGGGTGGAATCGTCAGACCCCAGTAACTTGATAAGTCATGCCGATGTGTGGCCTATAACCGTTCAAAAAACTATTGATAACATTTACCAGTAAATATCATCAACCCTGGCTAGGTACTTGCTGTTATAGCCAATCGAGTATAGCGCAACATCAACACCCTATACCGGGAGAGACGAAACCCCTTCTATCGCTCATTGCCTCTATGTGACTCGGGACTGTACCTAAAATCCACCTGTTTGCATGACTCCTTTGAGCTGTGGTAGGGAGGAAATCAAAGTAAAGTGGAAACCACACAAGACTCTATGACGATCTCGGGTCTACAGACTAACATGTACAAGTGTCACCATAGAACTGCTACCTGACTATAGGTATGGTATCATCTAGGAGTTCTCAGCGAGTCCGGTTCGTTGTACCCATTCTCTAACGAGCACTTGTACACAATCTTTGATGTCAAACACCAATGGTTGTAGGATCAACCATCGCACCATACAGGGTCAAGAAACGTACACACTAGTCTACTTTGGAATATCGATGCTCTGTTTCGATACTCTCTCAACTATGAACTGTTAAAGGATGTGCTTGTGGACTACACAAGCCCTACTAGTATGATCTGCATCATAGTTCTGATAGTCAAGCCTACGTCCCAAAGGGCTTTATCAACATGTTAAGATAAAGAGCAACCAAATATCATACTATCATGTCAAGCAAGAAAATCCTATATATATGTCCAAGCATCCACTATATCATACAATAATGGCCTCTAGGGAATACATATTCCTAACAATCTCCCACTTGCACTAAGGCCATTTGTTGTATTATCTCATACCCAACATCCCAAAAAGTCTCTCAAACTACGTCTGGTGGAGGGCCTTCGTAAGTGGATCCGCTGTGTTGTCCTTTGTATCAACTCTCCTGACCTCGATCTCCCGTTGATCAACTATCTCCCGGATCAGGTGATACCGCCTAAGAATATGTCTGGATCGCTGATGGGACCGAGGTTCCTTGGCCAAAGCCATAGCTCCATTGTTATCACAATACAAGGGTATTAGATCTACAATAGATGGAACCGCATCAAGTTCAGGAATGAACTTCTTCATCCAGACAGCATGTTTGGCAGAATTGTTGGCAGTGATGTATTCAGCCACCATCGTCGAGTCTGCCACGGTACCTTGCTTGGAAATCTTCCAACATACCGCCCCTCCATTGAGGGTGAAGACAAAACCCGGGACCAATTTACTGTCGTCCTTATCACTCTGAAAGCTCGAATCGGTAAAGAATTCCACCTGGAGTTCTCCATCACCATACACCAAGAACATTTCTTCAGTCCTTCTCAAGTACTTAAGAATGTTCTTCACAGTTTTCCAGTGCTTCCCCCCTGGGCTTGATTGATACATACTTACAACACTAAATGCGTAAGCTACATCCGGTCTGGTACACAACATCGCATACATGATAGACCCTACTGCAGAAGCGTAGGGTATCTCTTGCATGCGAGCCCTCTCCAAATCAGTCTTGGGAGACAACTCTTTGGAGAGAGTGATTCCTGAACAAGCAGGTAAATTACTACGCTTAGAATCTTCCGTACTAAACCTCCTTAGTACAGTATCTATGTACCTGTATTGGGACAATCCCAACATCCTTTTAGATCTATCTCTATAGATCTTTATCCCTAAGATATAGAAGGCATCACTCAGATCTTTCATGGAGAACTTTGTGATAGGAAGAGCTTGACCGAGTGCAGCATAGGAACATCATTTCCTATCAAGAGTATGTCATCCACATACAATACAAGGAAGACAACCTTACTCTCTACAACCATTTTATATATACAAGATTCATCTACGTTTTTTATGAAGTCAAACCTTTTGACTGCCACATCAAAGCAGATGTTCCAGCTCCGCGATGCATGCTTTAATCTGTAGATTGATTTAAGCAGCATGCACACCTTTCCGCTTCTCCCACTGTCTACAAAGCCCTCTGGCTGTGTCATGTACACGATCTTTTCTAAATCACCATTTAGAAAAGTGGTCTTAACATCCATCTGCCAGATTTCATAGTCATGGTATGCAGCAAAGGCAAGTAGGATCCTGATGGACTTAAGCATAGCCACTGGAGAAAAGGTTTCATCATACTCGACACCTGTTCGTTAACGAAAACCTTTTGCTACAAGTCTAACTTTGAAGGTCTCAACCTTTCCATCTACACCAAGTTTCTTCTTAAAGATCCAGTTGATCCCGATGGGTTTTACCTTTTCAGGAGCAACTTCCAAAGTCTATACTTTGTTAGTATACATGGATTCCATCTCAGATCACATAGCATCCAGCCATTTCACAGAGTCCCCACTTGTGATGGCCTGCTCGAAACTAGTTGGGTCATCATCTTCCATGATGCAATCCTCGCTCCCACCATCAATGAGAAAAGTGTAGTATCTCTCAGGTGGATAAGGAACCCTACTAGATCATCGGAGTTGCTAAGATTCGTCGGGGATTATTGAATCCTTCGGTTTTACCAAATTATAAGTTGTAGTTTATGTATCCGGAACTTCTTCCAGCTCTACCTCATTACCACTAATTTCTTTCACAAGAAATTCCTTTTCTAAAAAGGTGGCATGCTGAGCAACAAACACCTTTTGTTCCTCACTTTGGTAGAATAGATATCCATAAGAATCCTTTGGATATCCCACAAACTTACAAAGAATTGATCGTGCTTCGAGTTTGTGCGGATTCTGTTTTTTAATATAGGCCGGACAACCCCATATCTTAACTCGTTTAAGAGACGGTCTCTTCCCATACCATATCTCGTATGGAGTGGTAAGCACGGATTTGGTCGGAACCTTGTTCAATAGGTATCCAGCTATCTCAAGTGCATAACTCCAAAAGGAAATAGGTAACTCAACAATACTCATCTAGAGCGCACCATATCTAATAGGGTGCGATTCCTCCGCTCCGATACTCCATTGTGTTATGATGTATATGGAGGAGTAAGATGAGAGAGAATCTCATTCTCTTTTAGATAATCTAGGAATTCCATGCTTAAGTATTATCCTCCTCGATCAGATCGAAGGATTTTAATACTTTTACCCGTCTGGTTCTCTACTTCGCACTTATATTCTTTGAATTTCTTAAAAGATTCAGATTTTTGTTTCAACAAGAACACATGCCCGAATCTTGAGAGATCATCAGTGAATGTAATGAAGTACGAGAAACCATTCCTGGCATGTGTAGACATAGGACCGCATACATCACTATGTATCAGTCCCAAGAGTTCAACGACTCTTTCTCTGTGTCCAGTAAATGGAGTTTTGGTCATCTTGCCTTTGAGACATGACTGGCAAGTTTCATATGATGTAAATTCGAACGGATTCAAATATCCATCTTTATGCAACTTGGCTAGTCTGGTCGCATTGATATGACTAAGTCTATAATGCCACAAGAAGGCTTCGTTCATTTCTGAACTTTTCCTCTTGTGTGTGTTCTGTATATTTAGAACTGTATTTTGATTTAGAACGTATATACCGTTACACAATGTACCAAACCCCATCAACACTTGATTTAGGAAAATGTTCATAACATTATACTCTAATGCAAATTTATATCCTTCTTAATGTAATAAAGAAATGGATATTAAATTGCACATCATCTTTGATACGAAATAACAGTCGTTCAGAATCAATGTATTACCATTTTGTAAGACTAGGTGATATTCACCAACTGCTTTGGCTGCAACAATTGCTCCATTCCCTACTCTGATAGACATATCACCCTTTCTCAGTTCTCTACATCTTTATAGCCCATATAACAGATTACATATGTGGGATCCTGATCCGGTATCTAATACCCAGGATGTAGAGCAGACTGAGAAACAGTTCTCAGTAACTAACACACCTGAAGAAGAAGCATCAGCATGATTTTTCTCCGTTCGGGTTGCGAGGGAATCCATGCATTCCTTTATCCCTCGCTCAGACTTATGACAGTCATAAGATAGAGCGGAAACAACGTTCCCTAACTTAGTATAAAAAGTGGGTTCGGTCAATTAATCCATATTATTATCTTGATTAAGGCATGTCACGGTCTCTACCTGGAGAGAGAGAGAGAAGAAAACACTTTAACGTGCGCTCTTGCAAGATTAGATTGGTTATTATCTTATCTAATCAGAATGGCTCCCACTGTTTTTATCAAGTCTTCATTCAAACCCTAAAGGGTAAGGTTACCCGGGATTAATTACACCCTACAAGTTCGCCAATCGGTCAGCCAGGCAGGTATTGGTACTCTGAGGGAGTCTCCCCATACTTTCGCATGGAACTAATTAAATAACCTCGTTTCCGCAGGGGCATAACCCCGTTAACACCTTTCTTAGACACCTACTGGATAAGCTAATTATAAAGTGGAAAACTCTCACAGGAGTAACTCTTACTCACGGTGGGTATCGGGATCTAACTATCTCATAGAAGGTATGCAATCTCATTGCAAATTTGAACACTTGAAATTCCCAATAACTGTTTTTACCCCTAACGACCTATGATCTTGACGGAGGCCAACAAACCATAGGCCGCTAGTCAAGTTCAACGCTTCATTTCATGATTAAATTAAACCCACCCGCACGACTCTTGACGGAGGCCAATAAGGCCATACGACTACCCTAATCCAATCGCATCAATATGTAGCAGATAAGCACTAATCAGCTACCGCACACTACGCCTTGACAGAGGCCAACAAACACAGCACGAATACTAAATAGCACTTATCTGAAATGACGGAAGGCTACGACTGGTTTTGAAGAAAACCTTTAGCGTAATGAACTTGATATCGTTGTAGAATCTAGTGATTTGAAAAGGAGTGGTTTAAGCTCCACTTTTAAAATCGAGTAGTTTTCAAATAAAACCGAGTGGGTTGTATGATTGAATGGAATTCTTGTTGTGTAGTATCGAATCAAATGATCCCCGATAATGGTACCATTTGATTGATCTTACTTTCCGCTGTCGGTTTATAGAAACTTGTAAGAAATCACAACCAAAAATATTTTGACCGCAATCAACTACGGTGTCAGTGGTAGATCGTAAGCGAGTGCGGATCATCTACAGGGATTGTGCGATTCATTTTTATGTTTGATTTGTTTGAATTGAAAAGTTAATCGAAAAGAAAAGAAAACATGATTCAAGATTTTTATCAATGGTTTCAAGTGTCACTATTCTAATCAAGAATCAAGAAAATGATAAACATCGAGAATCGAGTTTCGATAGAATTCCAATCACTTTAGGGTTTCAAGATTTGAAGTAAAACTCGTAGGAATCGATTAGATTGTAGATGTGATGAAGACTAGAAATCAACGTTTCTTATCCATTAGCGAATTGATGCTAACTTGATGACGATTGATCGAGGTTTAAGGATCTTGCGAAGAATTAGGGTTCTTCGTCCTATCCTTTGTCCTTTCGATGAATCACATTCACTAGATAGCTTCTTGAAAATACAATGATCGATCGTTGATTCTCTAGATCGTGCGAAAAGAATCAAGAGCCCATTTCACATCGATCTAGATCATCGATCATTCTATTTTCAAGAATTCACAATTGCTATAGGACTTAAGAAAACGTTTAAAGATTTATCAACATCATCATTCTACAATCATCTCGATTCCTCCACGAGCAGAGTTTATTCACACATCATCGCAAAGAATACATTCAAGAATCGAAATGAAATCATGATGCTAGAATTGAAATGTAAACAAGTTTAAAGAATCTTCACCTTTATTATATCAACAAGAAGTTACAACTCTCAAGAATTACAAGAGGAAGGAATATCGCTCGTCGAATCTTGCATTGCTCGGCTTCTTGAGTCTTGGATCGCTTCGATCTCGTGCTTCGATGAAGTCCGGCTTTGCTTCTAAAGGGTCGTCGAAGACTTGCTTTTCTTGAACTCCATGAATCTTGAATTGGGTATTTGTATATTGGATTAGGGTTAGGGTTTTGGCACAAGCCTTGTCACTAGACTTGTGGGTGGAAATTGGGGAAGATGAAGAATGGGAGAGATTGGGATGATATCTAAAATCCTAAGATTGGATTCTTGATGATTGGATTCTAGATTCAATGAATGGATCCCCTTTACCCTAGGTCTAGGCTTCTATTTATAGACTTCCCAAACCCTAGGTCTAGGTTTGAAATTACAATTCCCTCCAAAAGTTTGTTGAGGAGTTTCTAGAAAGAGTTTGTTAGGAGCTAGCTTAGGCTTTAAGCTAGGATTAATTAAGCATTAGAAACCCTAGTTTGCTGATCTGGCAGAAGTCTCTGGAGTCTTCTGGAACTTGAAGTGTCTTGAAGAGCTTCTGGAAGTGAGGTAGGAGTTATGCACTGAATTTGAGGTGATGATGTGTCAAGGCTGCCGCGGAACCGCGGCTCAAGCCGGCTCCGGCCGCGGTTCCGCGGCCATGTTGGCTCTTTGTGGCTTGGTTCTTCTGGTGTGGTCTTGGGATGATATTTGGAGCTTTATCTGATGTGTTGATTTGTATTTGTCCCTTTGGATTGATACCAGAACTGAAATCATTGAGTTGGCGTAATGTTTGATCAGTACCATGTAAATTTTTGGCTTTTCTTCTGAGTTTTCCTGCATAGATCTCAAAACAAGTGTTACGCAATATAGGGATGATGCGATGCCATGAAATGCCGTCAATTTCCTTTATAGTGCCGGTTTTAGAGTCTAACACATGCAATCTGATATTTAACGACTGATTTGCTAATATGTGAAATATGAATACCGTACACTTCTAAATGAATGCAAATGATAGGGAAATTGTCGGTTAAAAGATGCAGTATTTTCGACTGATCAAATTCCCCCAAACTTAATTTCGATCGTCTCGAGCGAACTGTTTATTAAAAAGAAGGAGAAAATAAAGAAAGAGAAAAACTAACTAGCACACTTTCGTAGGCAACACGATTGCACTGAGCACGTGCAACAAGCCTTTAAGCCTCTAGGTGTCCCTAGTAGGAGGAGTGTTGTCTCCTGAGGGTTTTCAGTGGATTGCACCCACAAAATCCAATAATAAAAGGAAGATCATGAATATTACATTTAAAGAAAAGAATTGTAAAAGAAAAGCCTTCAAAAATTAGGGTTTCCAACTAAGCTAGCTTTTCGGTTGTCATGAGCCCTATCTTAATGGTCATGAAAAGATGTCAGAAATCACGTCCTCCCTCAATAAAACATCGTCTTATTATTCATTCCTATCTTTCTTCCAAACATCGATCATATCACCCTGCGTGTGTGTAAAGACATCCCTACACCCGGAGAATTCAATTCAAGCTATCATACTCTTGCCCGTCAGCCTCAGTACTTTTTAATTAATGAATATTTAGATGAGATTGCTTACACACTTTCATGCGACCGTTAATACTTCTTGAGGTACTAACCGACCGATTACTCTTGTGCTTGCTTACTTGGTGTATTTTCCTCGTCTTGCACCACCTCAGGCATAGCAGTGACTCCCAGACCAGTTGGCCTTAGGGCACTAGGTGAAGAGGCACCCTCGCTATATATTTTTTTTTTGCCCTCGGTGATAACAAAACCAGTGTCCATTTTTCTCACCGCTTTATATATTTTTCATTTACTTTTTCTTTTTATTTCCTTCATACATCGGCTTTAAGACGAGCATTTTAAGGTATCCTCTACTATCCCAAGCTTCAAGACGTGTGTAAGTGCGAATAGCAGGGTAGCAACGTTCAAAATGTTTGGCTTCCAGAATAGAAACTATTTTTCAGACTTAGTTTTATCCTCAGATTAGTGACGTCCTTCATCTTACTAACCCTTGGGACAACGGCTCATAACTACTTATTACTAGTTCGTATAAGAAAACTTCTAATTTTCTTGGTTTTCTTAAATTTTTCTAATCTTATGGATGTAATTTTTCACTATCTAATCTTTTATTATCTTATTTATATACAAAATATTTTTATTTTTGAAAATTTTTAAATTTTTATAGGTTTTTTAAAAATGTTTTGTGCTTATGCAAATGATATGCAAATGATGCGAAAATAAGCACAAACCTCCCCCAAACTTGTTTTCAACAGTGTCCTCACTGTTGCCATCAGCTAAATCTCGAAAAACCTGTAAGCCTGGGAGGAATTTATTAGTGGGGGCAAAATATTTAAGTGAAGACCTTCCCCCAAACTTATTTTTGGCTCAAAATTTTGTAAAAAATTTTCTTTTCAGGAGCCCGATCATACCCCCCCCAAACTTGAGTTATGCAATGTTAATCTTTGAAAATCATATGAGGGGGTCAAAAATCAGTGGTCGATGCCAAACTTTGCAAAGACCAAACGTTAACACCAACCATTCAAAATTTTTATCAATGCAGTGCGCTGGTTGGTGGAAGAAGAAGTGGGGAAAGGTTAAGTGGTAGAAGAGAGTGTGTGTGCGTCTCATTTTGCAGAGACGATGCAGTGAGTGTGATGGATTACTCGCATTCTTCTTACAAGTCAGAAGAAGGGGTGGAGGTTCAATTTCAATGATTGGAACCTGATTCATCTCAACACCCGTGTTATTCAGAAATGCGAGTTCATCAGCGAAGATCTCCTCAAAAGTTTCATCAATACCCCGAAGAATAATGTCATCACAAAGTGCGGGGTGATCTTCAGACTCTAAAAACAGTTCATAATCAGTGTTGGTTGTTGACCCGGACATTTTGGTGGAAGAGTCCGTATGTGTAAGATACATAGTTGGGTCAAACAACAACATATGAAAAGATTCTAGATCAGTATCATGAGGATCATCAAATTCGCTGCTGTCGACATCCATTAAGTCAACAGAACAAACCTGAGCAGTAGGTTCGGAGGGTACACTTCCCAACTTGTAAATGTTCATCTCAATTGTCCTCTTCCCGAAGGATAGGGTCATAGAACCATTACGACAATTGATGATAGCGTTGGAAGTGGCCAAAAAGGGGCGACCTAAAATCACCGAAATTTGATTCCGTGAGTTCGCTACAGGCTGTGTATCAATTACAATAAAGTCCACAGGGAATATAAATTCCCCGATTTTTATTAACACATCTTCCAGTTCACCCCTAGGTTTGGTGATTGATCGGTCAGCCATCTGGAGAGTGCAAGGAGATGGCTTCAACTCTCCAATCCCTAACTGCTCATAGACTGAGAAAGGAAGCAGGTTAACACTTGCCCCAAGGTCTAGTAGAGCACGGTTGATGTCTTTCTCCCCAATAGAGATGGAAATCGTAGGATAGCCAGGATCCTTACGTTTCCTCGGTAATTGCTGGGGGAAAGCCATGTCTACAGTCTTTGCCATGAATATCTTCTTGGGCATTTGTTTCTTCCTCTTTCTAGTACACAAGTCTTTAAGAACTTTCGCATATGCGGGGACTTGTTGGATAGCATCTAGAAGAGGGATGTTTATGTTAACCTGTTTAAACATCTCAGTGATCTTCTCCATATGTGGACTTGGTGTGTTAGCCCTTAACCGATTAGGATAAGGTGCTTTAGCAATAAGCGCTGGGTCCATCATAGGAGAAGGAAGTGTGTGTCGAACCGATCCCAGAATAGAAGTGGGGATCGTCCGTGAAGGAGTAGAAGAGGTGGGCTGAAGTGGCGAGCCTTTTTGGAAACGAAGAATAGGCTCGGAAGAAGGTGGTGGGGTAGAAGAACTGGGGTCAGAATTAGAAGTAGAAGTGTGTGTGTGAGGAAAGGTCTCAGCCGGTGTGTTGATAGGATTTTCAATATCATCAATCTCTTCCCCAACGTGATTATCAAGCACTCTTCCAGATCTCAACGTGGTGATTGCATTCACATGATGTGAATAGCCAGGATTGGGTAAGGGTTGAGCTGGAAGTTTCCATTTCTCTCTTGCACTCATTTCGGCTTTTAATCGTGCAATTTCTTCTTCCATCGATTTAATACTCTCGTTTTGGGACGCAGAGTTTTTCTCAATTTTATCGACAGAAGACTTCATTTCAGCCGAAACTTGCATGATATTTGTTAAGACCAAATTCATGTATTGTGCAAAAGAAGAGGATTCATCTGTTCCGGTCAACTGTAAAGGACTAGACAGTGCAGGGGTGTTGACCGGATTTTGAAAGTTATATGCTTGAAAGGGGTGCTGACTCAATTGAAGTTGTGGTTGCTGTTGTGGTGGAGGGACCCTTTGGAAATTGTTTTGGTTTGGAACCGTGTTTTGAGATTGTGATTGGTTCCAAGCAAAATTAGGGTGATTCCTCCAACCCTGATTATATGTGGAAGAAAAAGGATCGTTTCTAGGTCTTTGAAATGCGGCATTGGTATGCTCATGACCTTGAAACTAAGAATTTCATGGACATTCTTCCGTCAAATGAGAAGGATCAGAACAGCATCCACATACAGTTTTGGAAAGTGACATTTGATTAAGGGAGGCAGCTAAAAATTTGTTTTCCATAGTCTCGAGTTTCTTGTGTATAGCTGAAATGTCAGCTCTAACTCCTATAGAAACATCCGATTGGTTATTGCCACTCCTAAATGATGGACTTTCCCACTGTAAAATTTTTTCAGCGAAATCTTCTAAGTATTTCCAAGCTTCCCCATCGTCTTTGATCATAAAATTTCCTTGAAACATGTTTTCAAGACTCTGTTTAGTGTTAGGGTTACTGCCCTCATATATGATTCGGCACAGTTCCCATCTCGGGATTCCGTGATGTGGGCATTGAACCAACAGATCCTTGAATCGGTCAAGATATTTTGAAAATGGTTCATTTGGAAGCTGATTGAATTGATTTATTTCGCTGAGGACTCGAGCTGTCTTGTGATTAGGGTAGAATTTCTTAAGGAATGCCGCTACGAATTCTTCCCAATTTGTGATTGAGTGTGCGGTAGTGTTATATAGCCACTTCTCGGCTATATCGCACAAAGTAAATGGAAGAATTCGTAGACGCATAGTATCCACTGAAAGTTGTGACGTACCCATCATTGCGCATACGTTTTCAAATTTAGTAATAAACACGTATGCGTCCTCAGTCTCGAGACCGTGGTATTTGGGTAGAAGGTTGATGTATTGGGGTTTAATTTCAAAATTTTCCCCGTTGGCTGGTGGAATGGATAAGCAGGTGGAAAAGGGACCTCGTGTAGGATAGCACCTCTCTTGGAGAGAGATGCGAGGTGGATTCTGCGCACCAACGGAAGGCGGCAGATTAGGGTTAATGAAGTTCGATGGAGGTGGATCCATCGATGTGGGTGTGGTAATAGGTAAAGATGAAGTAAATGGAGAAATATCGACTTCGGAGTCGATAAAGGGTACGCGGACTGAACGGGCACTAGAATCCCGTGTCCAGCCTATCTTGCACTAAAATGGGTTAGTACAAGTGGCAGCGTTGACTTATAATTAGGGGTATGAATGAATGCGGTGTTTGCTTTAAAAAAAACGGGACGGATTTTTGAAAAAATGTTGCGACACAACAAATGCAGCAGCAAAAAAAAACCCTAGAATCTAGTGGTCACCTAGGTCCGGCTCTAGACCGCTCCTAACTGCCAAAAGACAAGTCGCAGGATAGAATCCTCCACTGCCTCTTTGTCCCCCTGTGGCCAGGTAAGTGCCAGGTAAGTGGGAAGGTACTCCACTACGTAAGTAGTGGGCCTAATTAATAACCACTAGCCTTCGACACACTTGCCTTAGACACCACAAGAAAACGCGGATAAGCAATGAATTACCCACGGCCTTCTTCTGTCCTAAGTGAGCGCGACGGTCCTTAGAGTCATCTCTAGATATTTTTTAGTTAATGTGGGTCAATGCGGATGCAAGTTTTGCGATTTTTGGGGCCTAGGAAGGGTAATGAACTCCCCACCTAATTTGGATTTGGCCGTGCCCCTTAATATCCGTATTAGTTATGCAAACAACCAAGAAACAAAAACACGCACAAATTTAATTTGCTATTTTGCGGCGCTGCGATTTTTGCAAAGAAGCCTGCAGAAATTTGTTAGTTGGACCTAAAAAGAGGAGAGAGGAGAAAGTGAGAAAGTACCTGAAGAAAAATTGCACAGAGATCCCTTTACAATACCGCGGAACCGCCGCTATTGATGGCTCCCACCGCGGAATCGCGGTCGTTTGTGCTGATCACTGCACCAAAATTCAGCAGCAAGCTACTGTATACATCCTCGGCTCTCTGGAATTTTCCAAAAATTATTTCAATTTCACAGCAAGCTCCAGATCTCCTTGCAATAAACCACAACAAATTGTTTAGATTTTGCGCGAATTTTGATCTTAAAAATTACAATGGAATAAATCTTTCAATTCAAACTTCAATATAAAACGAATTAGCGCGCGATCCCCGGCAACGACGCCATTTGATTGAATGGAATTCTTGTTGTGTAGTATCGAATCAAATGATCCCCGATAATGGTACCATTTGATTGATCTTATTTTCCGTTGTCGGTTTATAGAAACTTGTAAGAAATCACAACCAAAAATATTTTGACCGCAATCAACTACGGTGTCAGTTGTAGATCGTAAGCGAGTGCGGAACGTCTACAGGGATTGTGCGATTCGTTTTTATGTTTGATTTGTTTGAATTGAAAAGTTAATCGAAAAGAAAAGAAAACATGATTCAAGATTTTTATCAATGGTTTCAAGTGTCACTATTCTAATCAAGAATCAAGAAAATGATAAACATCGAGAATCGAGTTTCGATAGAATTCCAATCACTTTAGGGTTTCAAGATTTGAAGTAAAACTCGTAGCAATCGATTAGATTGTAGATGTGATAAAGACTAGAAATCAATATTTCTTATCCATTAGCGAATTGATGCTAACTTGATGTCGATTGATCGAGGTTTAAGGATCTTGCGAAGAATTAGGGTTCTTCGTCCTATCCTTTGTCCTTTCGATGAATCACATTCACTAGATAGCTTCTTGAAAATATAATGATCGATCGTTGATTCTCTAGATCGTGCGAAAAGAATCAAGAGCCCATTTCACATTGATCTAGATCATCGATCATTCTATTTTCAAGAATTCACAATTGCTAAGGACTTAAGAAAACGTTTAAAGATTTATCAACATCATCATTCTACAATCATCTCGATTCCTCCACGAGCGGAGTTTATTCACACATCATCGCAAAGAATACATTCAAGAATCGAAATGAAATCATGATGCTAGAATTGAAATGTAAACAAGTTTAAAGAATCTTCACCTTTATTATATCAACAAGAAGTTACAACTCTCAAGAATTACAAGAGGAAGGAACATCGCTCGTCGAATCTTGCATCGCTCGGCTTCTTGAGTCTTGGATCGCTTCGATCTCGTGCTTCGATGAAGTCCGGCTTTGCTTCTAAAGGGTCGTCGAAGACTTGCTTTTCTTGAACTCCATGAATCTTGAATTAGGTATTTGTAGATTGGATTAGGGTTAGGGTTTTGGCACAAGCCTTGTCACTAGACTTGTGGGTGGAAATTGGGGAAGATGAAGAATGGGAGAGATTGGGATGATATCTAAAATCCTAAGATTGGATTCTTGATGATTGGATTCTAGATTCAATGAATGGATCCCCTTTACCCTAGGTCTAGGCTTCTATTTATAGACTTCCCAAACCCTAGGTCTAGGTTTGAAATTACAATTCCCTCCAAAAGTTTGTTGAGGAGTTTCTAGAAAGAGTTTGTTAGGAGCTAGCTTAGGCTTTAAGCTAGGATTAATTAAGCATTAGAAACCCTAGTTTGCTGATCTGGCAGAAGTCTCTGGAGTCTTCTGGAACTTGAAGTGTCTTGAAGAGCTTCTGGAAGTGAGGTAGGAGTTATGCACTGAATTTGAGGTGATGATGTGTCAAGGCTGCCGCGGAACCGCGGCTCAAGCCGGCTCCGGCCGCGGTTCCGCGGCCATGTTGGCTCTTTGTGGCTTGGTTCTTCTGGTGTGGTCTTGGGATGATATTTGGAGTTTTATCTGATGTGTTGATTTGTATTTGTCCCTTTGGATTGATACCAGAACTGAAATCATTGAGTTGTTATAATGTTTGATCAATACCATGTAAATTTTTGGCTTTTCTTCTGAGTTTTCCTGCATAGATCTCAAAACAAGTGTTGCGCAATATAGGGATGATGCGATGCCATGAAATGCCGTCAATTTCCTTTATAGTGCCGGTTTTAGAGTCTAACACATGCAATCTGATATTTAACGACTGATTTGCTAATATGTGAAATATGAATACCGTACACTTCTAAATGAATGCAAATGATAGGGAAATTGCCGGTTAAAAGATACAGTATTTTCAACTGATCATTGTAGCATATGCCAGTTTTGCTAAAGAGGTCATTCCCAGTGAAGGGATCTAGGCTCTTTCCTCATCGAATGAGGTGCTGGATATTCATAATGGTATGCCGCAATGCAAAGCAAGAACTAGAGCTACCTTTTTTGAAAAAATTGATTCTACAACATTTTTAGGTTTCTTTTCTTTTCATTAATCTCATTAATGACGTCCCATCATTTATGTTTCCTAAACATCACAAAAGAAACAAAAATAAAACACATATATATGCCATCCGCATTCGCCACAGGGACCTGGGTCTTTACCGTAAGGTTACTTAACTTACGGCAGGGCGTGGTCAGGACTAGCGTGGATGAAAAACATATATAGTTTCTACTAGTATATCATATATATATATATATATATATATAAGTATCATTCGTCTCACGCAGTTATATGATCACATCACAGGACACACACACACACACACACACACACACACACACACACACACACACATATATATATATAAGTATCATTCGTCTCACGCAGTTATATGATCACATCACAGAACATTTCAGAACAGCAGAAGAAAACATATGAAATATAGGATATACTAGGAAGTATGTGTTTTAAATTAAGCCAGTAATGAAAAACACGGGTTCCACAGTCGTGATGAATAATCAATCCCACATACCTAGACCCTACGAGTGCGGAAAGTAACCCTACCAATTCTAGAGTTAGGCGAGCCGGTCTCGACTCCTCGAGATGGTCTCCTACTGGACTCTAGAACCCGGTTACTTATGCTACCCGCCTTGGGTCTTTCCTAATGCGGAAAAGTAAATAATATACATCAATGGAGACAATAACCTCAACTCGGACATTGTTGGAGATAGTGCCCTCAGAGTCAATTATTGGATCACAGGCACGTGATTGCAATGATTGAGGGAGGACCTATCCCGGTAGGACAGTCTTACTCGAGATGATAGTATGCTATCTGGTTTACCTTTATCATCGTGTACTGTTTCAGGTGACCTTACAGGTCGCTATTACACGTTGATAGAGCCCCTAGGATTCTTGCTTGACGACCAGCAGTATGATGGCGATCATATACGTGGGTGCTGGGGTCTATAAGCACATCCTTAAATGGTCCCTAGTCGTGGGAGTTTCGAGACTGGGCATCGATACTCCATTAGTAGACTAGTGTATACAGTCGAGACCCCGACGAGGGGCGGTAGCCGGTCTCACAAGCCACTGGTGTCAGTTGGTTCACCTAAGATGTATACAGGTGCTCATTGGGTTATGAGTACACCGGACAGGACTCGCCGGGAACCTGCTAGTTGGGATTATACCAGACGTCAGATAGCAGTTCCCTGGTGACATGTGTACAGGTTAGTTCATCGACCTGAGATCGTCATTTGTCTCGTGTGAGTTCCCACTGTGCTTTGATTACTACCCTACCACGGCTCAAAGGAGTCGTGCAAATAGGTTTTAGTTGGGTACAGTCCCGAGCCACATGGAGGCAGTGAGCGGATCTGCAGGGGTTCGTCTCTCCCGGTATTGGGGGTGAGGTCGCGCTGTGTCTAGGAGAGCCATTACGCAAAGCCGTCGGCCGAGGCAGGAGATTTACTGGTAGGTATTCCAGTAGTATCTCAGGGCGTTCTGGGCTACACTCCGACACGACTTGTACCGCCTTTGGGGGTCTGACTTTTACCAACCCCCTAGGCCCGACATGCGATCCTCATAGACGAACGGACCGGACTGTACGGATATTGTCACTGACAGGCTCAGTAGGGTGTCAGGATGAGTTCGCTCATCGACGTCCCTTTTGGTCAATAGCTGGTGGCCCGTCACGTATTGGCTAATACCTCTGACGTGCTAGTGGTTAAATCCACAGCCATTGTATTGACGAGTCTTTAGAGTCCACCACACTTACAGTTACTCAAGCTTTCGGGCGAAACGCTGTAGAGGCCGTATGGAGATATGGCAGGGTCCGATCAGATACGTGCGGTATTGCACGGATCAGGATTGGAAAGTTTTGTACTAGTTGCCGTATAGTTATATGGCAGGGTTCGATCTGATACGTGCGGTATTGCACGGATCAGGATCGGACGGATATTACTAGCCGGCTTTGGCTTAAGCCGGTCCTAGTTTAGTACAGTGTAGATTTTGTCTCATTGCATTTGTATCCGGTCGGAATACAGATGCGGGTGTGTATGCACAGTATCGGGGTTTTCCTGTAATTTATTACGGGACCAGTTTTCTGGAGTTGCCAGTTTGCATTCCGTTCCGGCCGGTTTTCCTTTGTTCTTTCCCGGCCGGACTTTTCCGATGGAGGGGGTTATTTGCAAGTTTGCAAATAACTCTTTGTGGAGGGTATTATTGCAAAAGTATTGATTATGATAGCTTCATATCTTTTGCTCCATCACTTGCATTAATTGTGATTTATGAAAGGGTATGGGTTTTATTGTGTGAAGCATGGTTGATGTTTCTTTGTCTCTTGATGTGGTCACCTTTTCTTCACTCCTACACTCACCTCCCTTCATGCTTCATATTCCCTCCTCCACCATTCTCATTTTGGATGATAAGTTTTTCATGAGAGGAAAAAGAAAGAGAGAAGAAGAAGAAGAGAGCTTCATCTTGAGAGTTTCATTCATGATCTCGTTTTCTCGCTAGAAAAATGCAACCACCATTTTTCTATTCTTGATTCCTCCATCACCATGGCAACAAACCCCAAATGAGACAAGCATCTTCTACACTACATTCTACAGCATATCTTGAGCATGTCGAGTTGCCGGCTTCATGCTCGAGTTGCCTCGGTATTGAGGCGGGAGCCCGTAAAAGACGCAGGCGATGTGGTGCCCTTTCCGGCGAGGAGGCGACGATATGGAGACAAGACTTTCCGCGGGAGATCGGGACGATGAAGAGAAGACCGGAGGACTCGGATCACTCGGTATACTTCTCACCCTATCTCTTGATTGCTAGCATTAGGTTAATGGTAAACGATCCGGGTTTTCATTGTCCGCGGTAGCGCCGGTTTCCGAGTAAGGAAAAATTTTGATTCCACATTTTGGCCTAGAGTACGAGGCCGGGGCGCTGCCGTGGCGCAACATGGTATCAGAGCCACGCCATTAACCTTACCTAGCTTCGTTTGATGTGTTTGCGTTTCCGATCGACCAAAATTTCCAAAAACCGTATTTTTCTAGCACAATCAGTTTCTGTCGAAATTTTTTGGAGTCTAAAAATTTTTCAGGTGGTCTCAGAATGATGTGTAGAGAGTTCTAAGAATACTGCAAAAATTTGGTAAAGTGATCGTTCCGTACGACCGCGGAAGCGCGGCCTTATCCCCTTATTGGCCGCGCTTCCGCCGCAGGAAGTAGGCGTCACTTCACCAACTTTTTTCAGTGGGCTTGTGGGCTTATTTTAGGGGTTTTGGAATATTAAAATTGGGCCCAGGTTTTCTGTGAGTGCTACAGTTTTGATTGGGGGCCCACTTGTTAATTTTTGGTCAATCGGAAAATTTTAAACACATTTTTTCACAGTATTTACATTATATCTGCGACCGTGAATGTCACTCGATCGGTAAATCCGGTCTAACTGCTATAGCCCGGTTAGACGGATTTGCGAACGTGACTTTCACGTTGATGTTCTATGTTTATGCTGTGATGTTGCGGATCGGTCGTGGGGGATAGCCTGGATGCAATACTAGTACAGTTTTGTTGTATTATGTACATTTGATATTGCGGGGCGAGCGTCCGACATGTGGACTGCCGTCACTGCCTGTTTGTATTATTATTTTGGGACACGACCAGGTTGCGGTCGATGTACCCGGTGTATGTATATTTTACTTTCTGTACTAGGATTACCCCGCGGAGGGGTGCACGGATAGCCGGGTTCTAGAAGGCAACAAGCCCGCATCTCATGGCATTAGGACGGAGGGGGCTTCACTCCAGGATTGGCTGGCTATTCGCCGCACTCGTAGGGGGTATAGGATATCATTGCACAGGCTATCCACACGACCAGGGGAACGTCGGGTTTCAGCAGCGGCTCTGTGAAACCCGGGGCTTCCAGATATCTGTATTGTTCTGTGATGCTGTACATTTCTGTGATGTTGCATTTTATCACGCCTTGAGCGGAGTACTATATATTAGTAGATGTTGTATATGTTTTTCATCCGCGCTAGTCCAGTCCCCGCTCTGCCGTTAGTTAGCTAACCTAACGGGTGATGACGGGACCCAGTGGCGAATGCGGATGGCATATACGTACGTCAGTATATTTTCGTTCTTTGTGGTGTGATCATTTGATGGGACTGCGTTGATTCGGATCAATGCAAGCTAAACAAACCTAATCTGATGTTGTTGGAACAATTTTTCAAAAAGCTGTTATTGCAAGGACGCTCACTTTTGTTTTGCATCGTGGTATTCATTTGGAATATCCTGCTCCTCAGTCGACGAGGCAAGGGCCAAGATCCCTTCACCGGGAGTGACCCCTTGGACAGAAGTTTGCGTCAGGGCATTAACTTCACTATAGCCGATTACTTTTGCTTTGCATCGTGGTATTCAGTTGGAATATCCTGCACCTCATTCTACGGGGAAAGAGCCGAGATCCCTTCACCGGGAGTGACCTCTTTAGCAAAGGTTTTCGTCACTATATTTTTATAAAAGGCTATGCAGTTCCTTCGACGATATCAAGTTCATTACGTTAAAGGTTTTTCGCCAAAAAACAGCCGTAGCCCTCCGTCATTTCCTACAGGTATTTTTTGGTATTCGTGCTGCGTTTGTTGACCTAGTCAAGACGTAGTGTTCGGTAGCTAAGTGGTACTTGTTTGTTGCATAAGTGGGATTGGTTAAGACAGTCGTGCGGCCTTGTTGACCTAGTCAAGGGCACGTACGGGTGGGTTTAATGCAATCCAGAATAATGACGGGTTGAACTTGACTGGCGGTTTATGGTTTGTTGACCTAGTCAAGGTCATAAACCGCTTGGGGTAAAAATCACATCGGGAGTTTCAAAAGAACTGAAACTTGCCAGGCATGCGCATACCTTCTGGGGTGTGGTGACGTGAGTGGATTCCGTCACGTTATCATGCGATGATAGTTGGATCCCGATTCCCACTGATGAGTTGGTTTACTCCTCGGGTGATCCCGACTAATTCTTCTTTCAGGTTTGGAGGAGAATTTGAGGTACAGTGGGAGGTTTCCAGATTAGACAAAGTGATAACCATTCTGATCTAGGTTAGAGTGCACGCTGAGTGTTTCTTTTCTCTCTCTCTTTGGCAGCGACCATTGACCCGACCCTGGACTATGACTCAGTGACCAAGTTGACCGAACCTTCTTAACACAGGCTTTTGGATTGTCAGAGTTGCAGACCTCATTGCCACTCCTACTTTTACCCTTTTCTCCAGGACACCCCGTATTACTACGAACGTCCACTTCCATTGGACAAAACCATCGTATGGTTATATACGAACTCGAAGGACTTCGAGGATGGTTTCTGGTTCTGGAGAAAACGAATAGGATTATTCAGTTGTCTTTTCTTTTCACCTTCTCTCATTGCGAGTACTCCTTGGTTTAGGAGATAGCACACCTATTACGCAAATTGGATAGTCTTCTTCCAAACCTTAGGCTGGTGTCGACCGGTAGGGAATGAAGAAAACCAATTAGCCTAAACGGTGTGCAGAAGGTATTATGATTAAGACAAAGTAAGGGATTAGTAAGAGGGCAAAGTAAATTGCGACTGCTATTCACGACCGAACCAAGTATTTCTTCGCCAATCCTAAATCACCTTTGTATTTCTCCAGGACACTCCGTATCACTACGAAGATCCACAGTTTATTTGGATACTCCATCGTATGGTTATATACGAACTCGAAAGGAACTTGTTCCAGTTCGGGGATGGATTCTGGTTCAGGAGAAACATGAATAAAGTACATTCAGGTGTCTTTTATCTTCACCTTCTCTCGCGTTGCGAGTGCTCCTAGGATTAGGACAGTACACCTTTTTGTGCTTATTGGATAGTCTTCTTCCAAACCATAGGCTGGTGCCGAACGGTAGGGAAGGAAGAAAACCATTTGGCCTAAAGGGGTGTGCAGAAGGTAATGACTAAAGACATATAAAGGGATTTGGAGAGGTGGCAAAGAATTATGCGGTTATAGTTATGAATCTGGATAATGGTAGAGGCATTACTAGGAATACCAGGATACCCCATCGAAACATTTCAATGTTTCAGTTCAACTGTGTACTGTTAAAAGAAAACAGATTTCCCGATTAGACACTTGCTCCAGGGTATGTATTTACCAGGTTGGATTCTCATATCTGTATGGTTTTACAGATGATGAGTGGGAGTAAGTTATTGGGAATTAGGCGACCATCCTCATTATATCGGGATTCGATGTAATTGGTGATATTTGAGGAGATCATCTGGGCTGTTTGCCGGTCGGCAAATATTTGGTTTTGAATATCCGCTGTTGTGCACCAATTTCAAATTGATATATCTGTACGTCTATTTTCATAGAGTGAGATATACCTTTTGATATTATGTCGATGACATTTACCTATATCAGTGGATGGTTAGGTAAGGAGCATTAAACAGCGGTGTAATTCTTCTTAACCATAAGTACAGTTTTCAACCTACGACGCACAGTGAAAGAGTCGTTAGACTCAGCGGACTTATACAGAGTATTGTATGTTGTCCAGTGTCCATTAGGATAGAGGGGTTGGTCCTCATACTATATTCTGTTTACTTTTAACTTCTCTAGTTCTTAGACATGTATTTCGTAGAAACACAGGGTCTAAGTTTTGAGGAGTTATAGGTATTTGAATAGAGTAGAGAACCAAGTATTGCAAGTATCGGGATTCTTCAAAGTGATCGAAGATGTAGATACTTGTGTATGGTATTCAGTTGATAGTAATGATAAAGAGAAATTGCTTCTCTTTCAGGTTACTCATAATTGGAAGCATTCCTAAGTTGAGTAACGCTAATCGGCCTCCTTCCATTTAGTTGACATGCACTAGAGATAGTTGCATGATTTGAATCTGGTTCATTTAAATCAGTGCCTCTGGTTCTATATTGGATATAGTACAGTTCATATCTTAACATTGTTAAGGTACGGGGAGTTGTCCGGCTTATGATTAAAACCAGACTCTGGATAACTCAAGGCACGTTTCTGTAATGGCTGTTTGTGGGTTAACCCAGGCTATGACGAGGGTTGATTTTCTACCATCTGGAAGATCAATAGTGATATTGTTCTTGACTCTCCACATTTTTAAAAGAAATGGATTTTTCAGAAAACAGTAGTGGGAGTATGGTAGAACTGGAAGTGATTCCAGAACCGCAAACGATTACTGAAGATTTGAAAAGGAACCTAAAGATTCAATCTGATTTGACATTCCATTGGCCACTCCGCAGATGAGGTGGGTAACTTCAGGCACCCGAGAGGTACTCCGGTAGCCTCAAGGACGGTGACAGGGAAGTTCTTGTTTACCCACACTTGCCATTGCTGTTGTTCCAGGCTGCGAGACCCGGTGGGAGGATGAGTATAGCGTCGTTCTAAACTAGCTTTAGAAGTGTACGTCTATATGACTCTGCCAGAGGGTTGTCGTAGTCAGTGGGAGCAGCGTAAGCATTGGTGGACAGTTGGCTTATATCTATTTATAGACTAAAGCAGATATAGCGGAGATAGATCATCTATTTCTGATGTGAAGTCATAGGTTTGACTTCATCAGAATAGGGGATGGATCTGTTAAGAAGGTAGTAGGGTGTGATGTCCTGGTATTTGGATGACATACACAGAGTAGGAAGTGATATTCCTATACTACGATCGGTTATACTTTGGTCGTCACACGGTGTTTCCTCCACATGGGACTTGGACATTATATCAGACATTCTGGTTACTAGATCTATGGTTTTAGATCAAGATTTGGGTGGTTTCCCAATCAGGGTACTTTGACAGCATTCTAAGAGTATTTAGAATGGACGACTCCTGGCATGGTAGTGTACCTGCAGGTAATGGAGTCACCCTCTCTAAAGGTGTCTTATAGACTAAAGTAGAGAGGGATGTGCATGATTGGCAGATCACTTACTTAGGCAATTGAGTCAATCATGAGATGTCAAGTACCACACCAGATGTTGTTCTTGCACTAGATGCAATAAGTTGATATTGATCCAATCCTGGAGGAACAGTCGGAAGCAGTTTTAGAACATAAGTGAATGTTCTAGGGATATGATAACGGCTGCCTCCTTTAGGAGACGGTTATCACTCCAGGCTTCTAAGGTGACATGGACGACAAGGAGGTTGTCAGAGTTATAGTTCTCCCTCTGACGAGGGACGGTATTCTGGACAGGTGATCCAGGCAGATACTGAGGGAGGCATGGCGCAGGATACTGATTAAGTTCAGTTGACGATACAGTCTAAGAAGTTTGGATTTGGAGTTCATTTATGAACCAGGTCCCATCAGACATCCAGACATTCCAAGACAGGTATTGCTCATTTCGGGAGATGGTTTTCTCCGCGAACTTGAGATATAGAGAGACATAGAAAGATACTTCCTGGCGGATCCACTCACCGAGGCTATTCCTCGAACGCAATAGTTTCGCAAACAGGCTTTGTGCGACTGACTAGTAGAGGAGTTGGGTGTTCGGTATCACACGGGCTGTGAGTATGCGACATCGCAATAATTAGCCTTGAGTGCAAGTGGGAGATTGTTGGAGATAGTGCCCTCAGAGTCAATTATTGGATCACAGGCACGTGATTGCAATGATTGAGGGAGGACCTATCCCGGTAGGACAGTCTTACTCGAGATGATAGTATGCTATCTGGTTTACCTTTATCATCGTGTACTGTTTCAGGTGACCTTACAGGTCGCTATTACACGTTGATAGAGCCCCTAGGATTCTTGCTTGACGACCAGCAGTATGATGGCGATCATATACGTGGGTGCTGGGGTCTATAAGCACATCCTTAAATGGTCCCTAGTCGTGGGAGTTTCGAGACTGGGCATCGATACTCCATTAGTAGACTAGTGTATACAGTCGAGACCCCGACGAGGGGCGGTGGCCGGTCTCACAAGCCACTGGTGTCAGTTGGTTCACCTAAGATGTATACAGGTGCTCATTGGGTTATGAGTACACCGGACAGGACTCGCCGGGAACCTGCTAGTTGGGATTATACCAGACGTCAGATAGCAGTTCCCTGGTGACATGTGTACAGGTTAGTTCATCGACCTGAGATCGTCATTTGTCTCGTGTGAGTTCCCACTGTGCTTTGATTACTACCCTACCACGGCTCAAAGGAGTCGTGCAAACAGGTTTTAGTTGGGTACAGTCCCGAGCCACATGGAGGCAGTGAGCGGATCTGCAGGGGTTCGTCTCTCCCGGTATTGGGGGTGAGGTCGCGCTGTGTCTAGGAGAGCCATTACGCAAAGCCCTCGACCGAGGCAGGAGATTTACTGGTAGGTATTCCAGTAGTATCTCAGGGCGTTCTGGGCTACACTCCGACACGACTTGTACCGCCTTTGGGGGTCTGACTTTTACCAACCCCCTAGGCCCGACATGCGATCCTCATAGACGAACGGACCGGACTGTACGGATATTGTCACTGACAGGCTCAGTAGGGTGTCAGGATGAGTTCGCTCATCGACGTCCCTTTTGGTCAATAGCTGGTGGCCCGTCACGTATTGGCTAATACCTCTGACGTGCTAGTGGTTAAATCCACAGCCATTGTATTGACGAGTCTTTAGAGTCCACCACACTTACAGTTACTCAAGCTTTCGGGCGAAACGCTGTAGAGGCCGTATGGAGATATGGCAGGGTCCGATCAGATACGTGCGGTATTGCACGGATCAGGATTGGACAGTTTTGTACTAGTTGCCGTATAGTTATATGGCAGGGTTCGATCTGATACGTGCGGTATTGCACGGATCAGGATCGGACGGATATTACTAGCCGGCTTTGGCTTAAGCCGGTCCTAGTTTAGTACAGTGTAGATTTTGTCTCATTGCATTTGTATCCGGTCGGAATACAGATGCGGGTGTGTATGCACAGTATCGGGGTTTTCCTGTAATTTATTACGGGACCAGTTTTCTGGAGTTGCCAGTTTGCATTCCGTTCCGGCCGGTTTTCCTTTGTTCTTTCCCGGCCGGACTTTTCCGATGGAGGGGGTTATTTGCAAGTTTGCAAATAACTCTTTGTGGAGGGTATTATTGCAAAAGTATTGATTATGATAGCTTCATATCTTTTGCTCCATCACTTGCATTAATTGTGATTTATGAAAGGGTATGGGTTTTATTGTGTGAAGCATGGTTGATGTTTCTTTGTCTCTTGATGTGGTCACCTTTTCTTCACTCCTACACTCACCTCCCTTCATGCTTCATATTCCCTCCTCCACCATTCTCATTTTGGATGATAAGTTTTTCATGAGAGGAAAAAGAAAGAGAGAAGAAGAAGAAGAGAGCTTCATCTTGAGAGTTTCATTCATGATCTCGTTTTCTCGCTAGAAAAATGCAACCACCATTTTTCTATTCTTGATTCCTCCATCACCATGGCAACAAACCCCAAATGAGACAAGCATCTTCTACACTATATTCTACAGCATATCTTGAGCATGTCGAGTTGCCGGCTTCATGCTCGAGTTGCCTCGGTATTGAGGCGGGAGCCCGTAAAAGACGCAGGCGATGTGGTGCCCTTTCCGGCGAGGAGGCGACGATATTGAGACAAGACTTTCCGCGGGAGATCGGGACGATGAAGAGAAGACCGGAGGACTCGGATCACTCGGTATACTTCTCACCCTATCTCTTGATTGCTAGCATTAGGTTAATGGTAAACGATCCGGGTTTTTATTGTCCGCGGTAGCGCCGGTTTCCGAGTAAGGAAAAATTTTGATTCCGCATTTTGGCCTAGAGTACGAGGCCGGGGCGCTGCCGTGGCGCAACAGACATGTCACAATAAAAGAATATTACATACAAATTTTACATGAATGAAAATTGAAAAACTCTTATCTCACGCAAGAACCCCAAGCTATTCATTCACGAAGATCCAATATAACATATCAACCAGCAATACAATAGCATCACATGTCATCAACGTAAGTAAATATGCGTATCCCTAATGTCGTTGACGTATAGCAACGAGATAGGGGATACCCTACATGTTACACTTACGGTCGCAGAATAGAAATGAAAACTACAATAATTAGAATCCGTATCATCTTTAGACATCATAAACCCGGAATATCTCATATTTCTAATTTCATGCTTAACCCAATAAATCTTGCATTTAAGTCTCGAATTGAAAACACTTTCTGTAACGTTCTGAAAATCGTTTAGGAGAATTTTCCGATAATCGGTAAATAATTTGTATTTTCCGTAAAAACCAAGATATAATTATTTTTCAACATAGACTTAAATATACATATTCTAGCTATGTGATTGCTAGTATTTGGTATTTAATTGATCACTTGTAAATTTCTAGTTTGCTTAAATATTTTTCTTAATTAATTATTTTTAATATTATTTTAAGCTTTCACTAATAAATTTAATTAGTGGTAATTACAAATTGGAATGGGTTAAGCACACAATTGTGAACCATGAAAACTTAGATACAAGTTTGTAACATGCTCTTTTTTTAATATGTCTCCACCACTCTAGAAAAGTCTAGGATTTATTTAGAAAAAGAAAACTAAATAATTAAGGAAATGAGTGAACACATGTATTAATTAAAGATACTTCCACACACACACCTCGCCCCCTCTCTCCCCTCAATATTTTGGCCGAGCCCCCCATGTGCAGCCCCCCTCTCTCTTCACCCATTTTCCATCTCATTCCCACTTCTAAAATTAATAGAAATGAAAGATTTGATGTTTGATGAGTGTGGGGGGGAAAGGTTGCCTCTCTCTCTCTCACTTACACACACCTCTCTCTCTCTCACTCACCCTCACTTTCTCCCCCTCAAAAGATTCGGCCAACAGCCCCTCTCCACCTTTTCATCATCTTATTTAATCAAAAACTCTTCAAAAATTCATCAAAAATCAATACAAAATTCCACAAACTCTAAATCAAATCCTTACCCATTATTCCTTGGCCTAATCTACCATGGATCTTGGAGCAAGAGAGCAAATTGGGAGGCCAAGTTTGCATGTTTGATCTCATGTTGTAGAGGTATAATCTTGACCCTATAGTTAAATTGTTGGTTATTGCTTTAAATCTAGCTTGATTAGGTATTTAATGATGGTTTTTATTGCAAGTTTGGAAATTCAAGAAAGGGGTTTGAGATCAAGTTAGGATTTTTATCATGTGATTATGGGTACAAAGTGTAGTTTAACATCTTAAAATATGAAAAATCTAGCCTATTTGTTAATTTGTAAATTTTTATTTTCCAAATTGTCCAAATTAAGCTTTTTGCAAGATAAATTTTTATTAAATCTAAAATGTGTGAGATTAAAATTTTAGTAAGGGTTTGTGTGGCTTAATTAAGCTATTATGTGATTATTGTGGCCACTAGTTTTGTTGAAATATCTAGTTTTGGACTAAAATGGTAAATCGATGCTTACTAAGTTTTTGGAATAAATCGATTTTGATTAAGTTTTAGGTTTTGATGATATACAACCCATTTCATATAATATTTAATGTGTTGTGAATGCGCGATTGGTGCATTTTGGTTTTAGGTTTGGTAGTTTCCACGTATAGCGACTCTAGTTGTGGTTTGTGGTATTGTCACGAGCGTGTTTTGTGCACCAGGTGCGTGCGCATCTAGTTAGTGCGCGTGGTTGATGTGTATCGTTTGTGTCCGCGAATATTTATGTATCTATTCTCGTATTGACTTGTGTGCGTTTCTAGGATCAGGTGCAGAGGCGTCGGATGTGGCGTGGAAAAGACAAGGCTGAGATTTGATCAGAGTAGCCGAGGCCTTCCAGTGAGTAGATTTAACATCTACGGGAAAATCGCCCGTATGGTGTTAAACGTCAGGGCTAGATATGATATTATAGCCACATGTTTATATGCATATATATGGATTGTACATGAGCATCATTGTATACCATTACTTGTTGTGCCTTGACTTAGTACATATCGGACACTGCACCATTACTGATTGTTCATATTGCACGAGCACTAAATTATATGCTACACACATACCATCGGTGATTGCTATGACACACACAACCTATACACATATGCGGTATTGTATTGTTATTGACCTTGAGACGTTGATTCTTGTTCTATTGTGCATATGAAATGCATAATGAATACATACTTACATGTATACACGCATACCTTGCTATAGATATATGATGTTGCATTTGATTTTGGAGAATGTGGGAACCACATGATATATTTACAAACTTGATTCATTTAAAAGAGCGGTGTTTCCCTTGATATGATCATATTACTGTTCTATGTTGCATAGATCATATTTCATGGATTTACGCATTGAGATACGGATTTCATGTGATTTATGGATTTGAGAACTATGGGGATATTTCAAGAAATTATGCATTTGTTTTGAAAATCCGGTATCATTGGGGATTCGACTCTCCCGGTATTGGGGGTTGATGTCGCGTTGTGTACGGATGGCCATCACCATAAATCCATGGCCACGGTGGATGAGAATTATCAATCCAGGATCGATAGTTTCTCAGGTGGTGATGGGTTTCATACCGACACTAAATATCGCGTTGTTGGGGGTCTGACTTCATCCACCCCCTAGACTCGATATGCGATACTCTTAGACGAACAGACCAGACAGTACGGATATTGTCACTGTCAGGCTCAGTAGGGGTTCTGCATGAGTTTGCTCGTCGGCCTCCCTTTCGCTCAATACCTGGGTAGCCGTTACGTACAGCTAGTGCCGCTGACGTGCTTGTGGTTAAACCCACTGCCAGCGTATTGACGAGTCTTTAGAGTCCCACACAGAGAGTAGGGTTGCTAGGCACGCGCACAAGGGTCTACGAGGCATCAACCATGCCCGATTAAAAATTTAGCCGTGCCGAACAACCCGAATACGGATCTTTAAACTAGAGATCAGGCGAAAACTAGCATGCTAAACACTTTAACACTAAGTGAGAGGGATTACAACCTTTGTAGATCCGGTCCTTCACTTCATATGCTCCGTGTTGTGGTCCCTTCGCTGCGATCATCGGGTTCCGGGCTCTCGAGAGGTTCCACGAAGAGAAAGATGCAACCTTTGCTTCCGATCTTCGATACTAAGATGATCTACCTTGAAGTTTCTTTAACACAAGCTAACACTCATGAAATGATGTGAACACCCTCATCTAAATGGCAAGGGAAGATGAGGATGATGAAGTAGGATTTTTGCTCTCTTTATTTATCTTTTTCTCATATTTATTCATCACTTTGGAAAAATCTAGCAAGCTTTTTCATGAAAGAATGAAGGAAGAAGAAGAATAGCAATCCATTTTCTTTTGTGATGAATAAGAAAGGATTAATATGAAGAATAATGCAACCATGGTTGACTTAACCATTGTAGAGAATTGACTAGGGTTAGGGTTTGGGTTGGGTTAAAGCATGAGTCACTTGTAAATATCTTTATCATGACAAAAAGAAAACCTTCTAGAAACATCTAGAAAGCTTAACCCTAATCCAAACCCTAATCATGTTTAAACTCCACTAAACATGTTGCATTAGTTATCATATCATGTTACAATATTATATATCACATATATAATATTTATTGTAACAAAATAAAATAATACAGTTAACATATATCGCATATATATCAATGTATTATCCGAGTGAGAAAAAGAATCTTTTAGTGAGCAAATATTAGTTAATGCAATTTAATATATCATATATATTATTATACATTAAATTATCGAATCAACACTTGATCCGACAATCTGGCTATATCGTATATAACCGACTAATAGTTATCCGTACCGATTCATCGAATCAACACTTGATCCGATGACCCGGCTGATATCAAATATCACGAGAATACAATACGGTATCACATATCGCATTATCCTCAGTCCCGCACATATCACATATGTGCTCCTACTCCGTTTTGCCTGAGTCAAGAAACCTCTGTGTAGGACTCTAAAGAATCGTCAATACGCCGGCAGTTGGTGATGATCATATCAAACACCCACAAGCTGCAAGCGGTCAGCTAAACGTAACAGCTACCCAGGTATTGAGCGCTCAGAAGATCAACAAGCAAGCCTATACATTCTCCTGCGAATCCAAACAGTAACACTCCCGTACAGTCCGGTCTCGTTGTCTGATATGTTGCATATCTCGCCTAGGGGTGGTAAACGTCAGACCCCAGTAGCTTGATAAGTCATGTCGATTTGAGGTCTATAACAGTTCGAGAAACTACTGATAACACTTACCAGTAATCTCAGCAACCCTGGCCAGGGATTTCCGGTTTTAGCCAATCGAACACAGCACAACATCAACTCCCTATACCGGGAGAGACGAATCCCCTCCTATCGCTCATTGCCTCCATGTGATTCGGGACTGTACCCAAAAGCCACCTTTTTGCACGCCCTCTTGGACGTGGTATGATGGAAATCAAAGCACAGTGGGAACCACACAAGACTCTATGACGATCTCGGGTCAACAGACTACTCTGTACCAGTGTCACCGGAGAACTGCCATCTGACGTATGGTATAATACCATCTGGGAGTTCTCGGCGAGTCCGTCCAGTGTACCCAGTCTCCACTGAGCACCCGTACACCATCCTTGATGTCAAACACCGATGGATGTGGGATCATCCATCGCCCATCATATGGGTCAAGATGCGTATACGCTAGTCTACTCTAGTGTATCGATGCCCTGTCTCGATACACCCTCGACTAGGAACAGTTATAGGATGTACTCGTCGACTACCGTGGCCCCACAAGTATGATCTCATCATAGTCCCAGTAGTCTAGTACATATCCTAAGGGCTTTATCAACATGTAATATAGAGACAATCAGAGTACATGTTAAGATAAAGTACAACCAGATAGCATACTATCATGTCGAGCAAGAAAGTCCTCCCTATATATGTCCTAGCATCCACTACAATATACATCGTATGTACAGTAATGGCCTCTAGGGCATACATATAACTAATAATCTCCCACTTGCACTAGGGCCATCTGTTATGGTATCGCATACCCAACAATTAGCTGTGGTTGAAGTATCTCATACTCAACCATCCCATAAAAGTCTCTACTGGGAAAAAGGCCTTTGTGAGTGGATTCGCGCTGTTGTCCTCTGTGTCTACTCTCCTAACCTCGATCTCCCTGGAGATCAACCATCTCCATGATCAGGTGATACTTCCTAAGAATTATATCTGGATTTCTGATGGGACGGTAGTTCCTTGGCTAAAGCCACAAGTCCATTGTCACACAATGGTAGGAACGAAGTTCATCTTATGAACTTATATTTATCCAGACTGCCTCTTTGGTAGTATCTATGGTAACGATGTATCTTGCCTTTAATCGTCTAGTATGTCACGGTATCTAGCTTGGAACTCTTCCAACATACCATCCCTCCACTGAGGGTAAAGACAATGCCTGCGACTGACATTCAGTCGTTCTTATCACCCTGGAACCTTTCCAGTGATTCTCCCCAAGATCGATTGATACCATCTCACTACAACTAGTGAGTATCCTAACATCCAATTAGATCTATCTCATAGATCCAAAACCCAGGATTTAGGAGGTATCACTTTGATCCTATATGGAGAATCCTTGTGATGAGCGGAGATTGACCGAGCGTAGCATAGGAAACTCCTTCCCTATCAAGAGTATGTCATCCACGTACTCTACGAGGATCACCACCATACTCCCTACTACCTTTTTTGTATATACAAGGTTTATCTACCATTTTGATGAAGTCAAACTCTTTGACTAGCACATCAAAACAGATGTTCCAACTCCGCGATGCCTGTTTTATCATATAAAACATATTGCACACGTTTCCGCTGCTCCCACTGTCTACGAAGCCCTCTGGCTGTGTACTTATAGACGTTCTCTTCTAAAACATCACTTAGAAAAGCAGTCATGACACCCAACCGCCAGATATCGTAGTCATGGTATGTAGCCGTGGCAAGTAGGATCTGGATGGACTTAAGCATAGATCCTTAGAAAAGGTTTCAACATAATCCATACCTGGTCTATGATGCAAACCTTTAACAAGTCTAGCTTTGAAAGTCTCAACTTTTCCATGTACACCAAGTAATCTTCTCAAGATATACTTGCTCCTGATGGGGATTTAACCCTTCAGATAAAGCAACCAAAGTCCATACTTTGTTGGTGTATAAGGATTCCATCTCAGATCGATAAGCATCCTGCCATTCTTACAGAGTCCCACTCCTGATGGCCAGCTCGAAACTAGTTGGGTCATCATCTCATGATGCAATCCTCGCTCCCACTGTCATAGAGAAACCGAAGTATCTCTCAGGTGGGTGAGGAACCCTACTAGATCGGCGGAGAGGCTGAGGTTCGTTGGAAACTATTGAATCCTTTGGTTCTACCAAATTATCAGCTGCAGTTTGTATAGCTGGAACCTTTCCAGTTCTACATAACAGACCTTGCCTCGAGCTTGTCCGGATTTTGCTTTTAGACATAGGCCAGACAACCCCAAATCTTAACTAACTTAAGATTATGGGCTCTTCCCTTTCCATATCACATATGAAGTGGTGGGCAACTGATTTGATTCGAACCCTATTCAATAGGTATGCAACTTCACAAGTGCATAACTCCCTAAAGGAAATAGGAAAATCAGTAGTACTCATCATAGAGCACACCATATCACATAGGGTGCTATTGCTCCGTCCCGATACACCGACGTGCTGTGGTGTATACGGAGGAGTAATGCTGAGAGAGAATCTCATTCTCCTTTAGAATATTCCAAGAATTCCGTGCTCAAGTATTCTCCTCCTTGATCACATCGAAGGACATAATACTTATACCCGTTGTTGGTTCTCTACTTCTAACTTATATTCTGCGAATATCTCAAAAGTTTCGGACTTGTGTTTCAACAGGAACACATGTCTGAATCTTGAGAGATTATCAGAGAATGTAATGAAGTACAAAGAACCAGTCTTGGCATGTGTAGACAGGAGACTTTCATACATCAGCATGTATCAATCCCAAGAGTTCACTAACTCTTTCTCTGTTTCCAATAAACAGAGCTATGGTCATCTTATTTTTGTGACATGACTGGCAAGTTTCATAAGATGTAAATTCAAACTAATTTAAATATGCATCTAAATGTAACTTCAGCCAGTCGGGTCGCATTGATATGACCTAGTCTACAATGCCTCAAGAAGGATTTGTTCAAATCTGAACTCTTCCTCTTTTGTGTGTTCTGTATACTAAGAACTGTAGTTTGATTTAGAACGTCAATGATTTTAGATAACGTGCCTGAACCGATCAACTCTTGATATAGGAAATGTTCAAAACATTATCCAATAATACAAAATTATATCCTTTCTTTACTAATAAAGAGACTGATATGATTTTGTATATCAGGTTCGGTATCTAATAACATTTGTTCAGAATCAATGTATTCAGGTAATACAGGGTGATAGTGACCAACAGACTTGGCTGCAACACTTGCACCGTTTTATGTCTCATGAAACTTATCACCCGTTCTCAGTTCTCTACCTATCTGTAGCCCATGTAACAGATTACATATGCGGGATCCTGATCCGGTATCACATACCCAGGACGTAAAGGATACTGAGAAACAGTTCTGTGTAATGAACACACCCGAAGATGATGCATCAGCATGCACTTTCTTCGTTTGGGCGGCACGGGAAATCTGGTATTCCCCAATTTCCTGCTCTGTCTTATAACAATTATAAGTTGGAGCGGGACCAACGTTCCCCAGCTCAGTATAACAAGCGGGTTCAGTCAATATATCCGTATTATTATCTTGATTAAGGCGTGATATGGTCGCTACCTGGAGAGAGAGAGAAGAAAACACTCAGCGTATGCTCTTGCAAGATTAGATTGGTTATCTAATATATCTAATCAGGATGTCTCCCACTGTTTTAATCAAATCTTCCTTCAAACCCTAAAAGGAAAGACTAGCCGGGATTAATTACACGCTACAAGTTCGCCAATCTTTCAGCCAGGCCAGTGTCGGTACTTTGAGGGAGGTCCCCCGTGCTCTCGCACGAACCTAATTAAAGTAAACCTCGTTTTCCCAGGGGCGTAACCCCGTTAACACCTTTCTAGACACCTACTTGATCGGCTAATTGTAATGTGTAAAACTCTCCCAGGAGTAACTCTTACTCGCAGCGGGTATCGGGATCCAACTATCTCATAGAAGGTATGCAATCTCATTGCAAATTTCAACACTTGAAATTCCCAATAATATTTTGCCCCTAGCGCGCTATGACCTTGACGCATGCCAAACAACCCATAGTCCGCTAATCAAGTTCAACCCGTACATTTCTTGATTGAATTAAACCCACCCGCACGACCCTTGACGCATGCCAAACAACGCCGTACGAATACCCTAATCCAATCGCATCGTATGCTAGCAGATAAGCACTAGTTAGCTACCGTACACTACGCCTTGACGCATGCCAAACTACCGCAGCACGAATACTAACTAGTACTTATCTGAAATGACGGAGGGCTATGACAGGTTTTTAAGAAAACCCTTTGCGTAATGAACTTGATGTCGTTGTAGAATCGAGTGATTTTAAATGGAGTGTTTTTGAGGCTTTTCTAGTTTTGCTAAAGGGGTCACTCCCGGTGAAGGGATCGTCGGCCCTTTCCTCATCGAATAAGGTGCAGGATATATCATATATACCGCTGTGCAAAGCAAGAACTATAGAAGCAATCAAAAGACAAACCGAGTTTGTAGCATCTGCCAGTTATTGCTAAAGGAGTCACTCCCGGTGAAGGGATCTCGGTCCTTTCCTTATCGAATAAGGTGCTGGATGTTCTACAATAAACACCGCTATGCAAAGCAACAACTAGAGCTACCAGATTTTATAAACAAGTCTCTACAACATCTTAGGTTTCTTTTATTTCATTAATCTCATTAATGAAGTCCCATTTTAATTATGCTTCGCAAGCATCTCCTTTTGAAACGAAATCTGCAATATAACATATATCTCATATATATAATATAAACATTCATCTCAGGCAGTAATATGATCTCATCACAGAACATTGCAGCAGAAGAACATATATGAAATATTGGATATACTAGGACGTCCGTGTTTTCAATACGAGCCTGTATAAAACACGGATTCCACGGTCGCGATGAATAGCCAAACCCACATCCCTAGACCCCTACGAGAGCGGCAAGTAACACTGACAATTCTAGGGTTAGGAGACCCGGTCTCGACTCCTCGAGATGGTCTCCCACTGGACCCTAGAACCCGGTTACTTGTGCCCCCCGCCTTGGGTCTACCTAATGCGGAAAAGTAAATAATATACAACGGTGACATCTTCCGCTACCTGGAAGTGCCCCAATAAAAGAATATTACATACAAATGAATTTTACATGAATGAAAAAGAAAAACTCTCATCTCACATAAAACCCCTGGCTATTCAAAAGCGACGATCCAATACAACATATCACAGCAACACATAATATCTCATATCATCAACGTAAGCAAGTATGCGTATCCCGATTGTCGTTGATGTATAGCAACGAAGCCGGCGATACACCACATACTACGCTAACGGTCACAGAAAAGAAAGTGTAAAACTACAACAGTTGGAATCCGCAACCTCTTTAGACATCGCATGCCTAACCAAATGAATTCCTTAGACATCGCATGCCTAACAATTATAAACCCCGCATTTTAGTCTCATTATCGAAAAGTCTTTTCAATATTAAGTCGGACAATTCAACAAGATTTCCGACAACCTGATCGAATCATCGTCGCAAACTTTAGTAGACAGCCGCACCCCCGAAGCCGTCGACAAAGTGCACCAAGGCGGAACACCGCTACCGCGAGCACCCAAACGGATGCTTTCGGCGACGGGGTTCTCCTACAGTCACTTGGTCGGGGCTATGGGGCGTAGCTGTATATTAAGTTTACCCGGCGAGTATCCGCGTACGCTACGTGATTGCGACGGACTTTTGATCACATCAAAATTCCGTGGCAACCGATCAATTGAGACTAAACTGCTATGTTTATAATATTCAAATCAGTTATCTCATAACTACCTGTGGATTCCAAATATTGTATCACATTCCAGATAAATAGATAAAGTTAAACTTTCCGATCGAATCATCAAACACCCAAGATTTCCCCAATATATCTCAACACTTGAAATCAGTTTAAAAACATTCATCACATGCCACAGTACCAATGGTCCATCCGTAGAAGGGTCAAGCCAACGCCTCACATGTGGCACACCGTACTGCCCCAAACCCTAAGGTTCAAAGGGCAGTTCAAGACGGTCACATAATCGAGTTAAGGTTTGTTGTCTTCTAGAGGGTCCACCGAGTTACTTGCACGACTTAGAACATTCTTAAACACGAGAAAAAAAAAATCCAACTTTTGAAAAAATTTCCGACAGGGGAAAAAGTGAGTTATTGATATCCGTTCGAACTTTTTAACAGTTTCTAAAAGTTATCCGGACAAAACACAAAGACGCAGTTAAAGTTCCCGATCAAATCATCGAATCCCCAATACAACCCAGAAAATTCAACAGTTTAATAAATATTAAAAATTCCCAGAAAATACAGCACTAAAAGACAAGAATTACTGTGCAAATTTGAAACAGTGAAGCAACAAAAGGGCCGCGGAACCGCCGCACATGCCATGCATGTGCCGCGGTTCCGCCGCGCTTTGGTGGAATTAGGCGCACGTGCTTCACAGTAACTCTTGTATTTCCCTGCTGATTTTTTTGAGCATTTTTAATTTGGAAAAAATCACAGTTTAAAAAAATTTCCAGAAACTAGGGTATATCGGGTTTTCCGGGTTCGATCGGACTTTAAACTTCGTCTAGACTTCGCCTAAAGCTCTAGCTTGGCTCTGATACCACTGTAGGGTTGCTAGGCACGCGCACAAGGGTCTACGAGGCATCAACCATGCCCGATTAAAAATTTAGCCGTGCCGAACAACCCGAATACGGATCTTTAAACTAGAGATTAGGCGAAAACTAGCATGCTAAACACTTTAACACTAAGTGAGAGGGATTACAATCTTTGTAGATCCGGTCCTTCACTTCATATGCTCCGTGTTGTGGTCCCTTCGCTGCGATCATCGGGTTCCGGGCTCTCGAGAGGTTCCACGAAGAGAAAGATGCAACCTTTGCTTCCGATCTTCGATACTAAGATGATCTACCTTGAAGTTTCTTTAACACAAGCTAACACTCATGAAATGATGTGAACACCCTCATCTAAATGGAAAGGGAAGATGAGGATGATGAAGTAGGATTTTTGCTCTCTTTATTTATCTTTTTCTCATATTTATTCATCACTTTGGAAAAATCTAGCAAGCTTTTTCATGAAAGAATGAAGGAAGAAGAAGAATAGCAATCCATTTTCTTTTGTGATGAATAAGAAAGGATTAATATGAAGAATAATGAAACCATGGTTGACTTAACCATTGTAGAGAATTGACTAGGGTTAGGGTTTGGGTTGGGTTAAAGCATGAGTCACTTGTAAATATCTTTATCATGACAAAAAGAAAACCTTCTAGAAACATCTAGAAAGCTTAACCCTAATCCAAACCCTAATCATGTTTAAACTCCACTAAACATGTTGCATTAGTTATCATATCATGTTACAATATTATATATCACATATATAATATTTATTGTAACAAAATAAAATAATACAGTTAACATATATCAATGTATTATCCGAGTGAGAAAAAGAATCTTTTAGTGAGCAAATATTAGTTAATGCAATTTAATATATCATATATATTATTATACATTAAATTATCGAATCAACACTTGATCCGACAATCTGGCTATATCGCATATAACCGACTAATATTTATCCGTACCGATTCATCGAATCAACACTTGATCCGATGACCCGGCTGATATCAAATATCGCGAGAATACATTACGGTATCACATATCGCATTATCCTCGGTCCCGCACATATCACATATGTGCTCCTACTCCGTTTTGCCTGAGTCAAGAAACCTCTGTGTAGGACTCTAAAGAATCGTCAATACGCCGGCAGTAGGTGATGATCATATCAAACACCCACAAGCTGCAAGCGGTCAGCTAAACGTAACAGCTACCCAGGTATTGAGCGCTCAGAAGATCAACAAGCAAGCCTGTACATTCTCCTGCGAATCCAAACAGTAACACTCCCGTACAGTCCGGTCTCGTCGTCTGATATGTTGCATATCTCGCCTAGGGGTGGTAAACGTCAGACCCCAGTAGCTTGATAAGTCGTGTCGATTTGAGGTCTATAACAGTTCGAGAAACTACTGATAACACTTACCAGTAAATCTCAGCAACCCTGGCCAGGGATTTCCGGTTATAGCCAATCGAACACAGCACAACATCAACTCCCTATACTGGGAGAGACGAATCCCCTCCTATCGCTCATTGCCTCCATGTGATTCGGGACTGTACCCAAAAGCCACCTTTTTGCACGCCCTCTTGGACGTGGTATGATGGAAATCAAAGCACAGTGGGAACCACACAATACTCTATGACGATCTCGGGTCAACAGACTACTCTGTACCAGTGTCACCGGAGAACTGCCATCTGACGTATGGTATAATACCATCTGGGAGTTCTCGGCGAGTCCGTCCAGTGTACCCAGTCTCCACTGAGCACCCGTACACCATCCTTGATGTCAAACACCGATGGATGTGGGATCATCCATCGCCCATCATATGGGTCAAGATGCGTATACGCTAGTCTACTCTGGTGTATCGATGCCCTGTCTCGATACACCCTCGACTAGGAACAGTTATAGGATGTACTCGTCGACTACCGTGGCCCCACAAGTATGATCTCATCATAGTCCCAGTAGTCTAGTACATATCCTAAGGGCTTTATCAACATGTAATATAGAGACAATCAGAGTACATGTTAAGATAAAGTACAACCAGATAGCATACTATCATGTCGAGCAAGAAAGTCCTCCCTATATATGTCCTAGCATCCACTACAATATACATCGTATGTACAGTAATGGCCTCTAGGGCATACATATAACTAACACAGAGGTTTTTCACGGTTCAGGCGATATGGTGTACATATGGTATGTTGATACATACAGGTCTCCGATTAAATATGTGCACATGCTGCGCAGACTTTAATCGGACGGTTGATAATACTAGCAGCTTAGGATTAAGCCGGATTATTAAATCAGGTTTTGATTTAATAATTGATATATGTATTTGTATATACGTATTCTAGTATTATTGTTCACTATTCGTTTTCTCTCTCGGCTATTCGTATTTTGGTACGAATACGCGTAGATGTATTTCGGTACATGTACCGGGAAGTATTCCGTATTTTATACGGAATAGCTTCTAGAAGAAGATACCACCTCATTTATTTGATTTTCCATTTTGGAAAATCATTTGTTTTATAAATGAGGTGGAAGGGATGATGTGGCAAAGGCATGGGTCAAAGCATGGACCTAGGTATGGTTGCATTTGTTTAATGAAATTAAACAAAGGAAATGTTTTTTCATGTAGGGAATGAGAGAGGGGGGCCGGCCACATTGGTGGGGGTTAATTTCTTTTGATGATTTTTCAATATACTAGCCCACTCTCTCACTCTCTCATGTTAACAAACACTTAACCATTTTGTTCATGCCAAAAGTCATCACCTCCTTCATCATCTTCTATGGTTGCTCTCATGAACATAAGAGTTGAGACGAAATTGTAGTGACACTTTCATACACCCCCACTCTCCATCGCCAGCGACGTTGGAGCGTCGGTTACCTCGTTCGACGAGGTTGGAGCTTGTGCCGTTTCCCTCGGGTGGATCATCGGAGATGGAGGAAGATCGGCAACCAAACATCGTCAAAGGATCACTAGGAGCTTGGAATGAAGACCAAAGGACACGGATCAACTCAATATAACTTTTCTAACTCTTAGTTAGCTTGCTAGAATAGGGTTTAAGGTCGATCCGTAAATCGGGTAACGAAAGCGCTGGTTTAATAAATTTTTGTTCCGCATTTTGGCCGCGTTTCGATGGCCGGAGCGCTGCCGGGACCCTATTGTCAGCCTATTGAAGACTGATATCCGCTGAGTGGGGATAGCCAACCTATCGAAGGCAGACTTCCGAGAAGGGGAAGCAGCCTTGACGATTTCTCCTGGAACGAGAGCTGAAACGGTTAGTTTTGTGAAGACCGACCCCTTGGCAAGAGAAGCCGCTTTGACGACTTCGAGAGCAGGAATGGCTATCCTTTTTGGGATAACCCTTTCTGGTATCGCAGGCTTCTTCACGGGCCCACATGAGCTTTGGCCCAATCTGTCAAAAACTGAGGCGTTGGATTTGGGCGACCCGTTGAGAAGGGCCGCGGTAGTGGTAAGTCGATCAAAGACTGACTTCTTTGGGGCTTCTTGCGACAGCAGCGGGGCATTGAAGCTCATCCGTGGGATCATGGTCCCAAAGAACAGCCCAGTGGTGGCCTGAGTTTCTTGCTCCACTGGCATCTTGAACAGGGAGGCCGCTTGGGGCCCGTAGGTTACTCCTCCAATTGAGGCGGAACAGGATTTGCAATTGTAGCTGGAGCAGTTAGAGGCCATTGATGTTCTGTTTTCTGCACGGAGAAAAACACCAAATCTTAGTACCTCGAATCCAGAGGCAACCATAGCAAACCGCTATTCGTTCGCGAAACACGATACACGAAGTGTGGAGTGGAAAGAGGAAAAGGTCCCACCGGGCGTACCAGAATCTATTCCCAGAGACGCGACCGTGTAGGTTCGTCTTGCCTGAATTTGGGGGCAGAAGCTAATTGTTGCTATCTGTCCACCTCTCCAAAGATGCCAAGTTGATTTATGGCACCGTAGATCGAAAGTTTAAATGGATGCGGTCGATGTAGCAGACTTCGTCAGATTCCCCCTCGTTGAGGGGTTTTTTATTGTAGGGATGCTCTTCCCTGCAGGCGCAAGCCCCTGCAGTTAATTACGCTACCGCATCGCGGTAACCACTTTCTCCTTCTCCAGATGGTCACTTCGTGTCGTTTGTTTTTGTTTTGTTTTTTGGTTGCCCGTGGATTGTATACGGAGACTAATTTATGTTGTCGCCCGTAGGGCGTGGATTAGTCCAAATCCATATTTTCTTAGATTTGGGATTGGGGTTGGGTTTAAGAATACGTTAGTCTCATTTGAGACTAAGATCAACTTAAACGTATGTTAAGGATACGTTAGTCTAATTTCAGACTAAGATCAACTTAACGGGATCGTTTAAATCCAACAAAAGAGCATTCGGGCTCTATTGTTTAGTTTAGCGATATTACGGTTGATTACCAGTTTAAGGACATGGTGGTCCAAGGTTAAGGACATCATAGTCCGTGGGTTTAAAAGGACCCCACAGTCCGAGGTTAAGGACATCGTAGTCCTTGGGTTTAAAGGGACCCCACAGCCCGAGGTTAAGGACATCATAGTCCGTGGGTTTAAAGGGACCCCACAGTCTGAGGTTAAGGACATCATAGTCCATAAAGATTAAGGACCCCACAGTCCATGGAATGATTGGTTATCGGGACCCGTCACCTCTCTGAAGAAGTTGAAGGATTACAACGACAAATATCAGAGGAGTGAAGAGATGTACCCTTAAACCAAAGTTGATTGGGAAATCTGTAGTCCAATTTGGGACTAAGATCAATTAATTAGATTATGAGCACATGGGCTCAGTTAAATCTGAATTGAAGACTTATGGCCAACTTGGGCTAAGTCTAATTAGGTTTGAAATGTTGGATCTTTATTTGGACCGTTGAACATTTGTCTGTGTTCAGCCCCCCATTATTTAGCAATGCTAAACATGAGTCTGGGTTCTGACCGTATTTTGTCTTTTATTGAGTGATGAGCACTTACATGCCATATGAGATGAACAACTTTAGAAGACAAAAGTGTATTTGAGGCTCAGTCAAAAGGGGAGTCTTTCCTCTGGAAGATTTAGCCAATTTAGGCTAAGACTGGTTTGAAAATAGTGTTAAACACTAGCATATATCTGGCAGTCACGTGTTCCCACGTGATATGCTTAAAACATTGTTAAGCACTAGGGACAAAATGCCCAAAATAGTGTTAAACACTAAAAATGAGGCAGTCACGTGGGGTCACGTGAGGTGCCTGAGAATTGGGCCAAACCACTTTTATTTTACTCTCAAAATCTGCAAATAAGTGTTAAACACTTAGCCTTTGTAATCATCACGTGTGGACACGTGATAATGCCAATGTATTAGGTATTAATTCCTTTGTTTTCCCTCATTTGCCCTTTTAAAAAGGTGTTTGTCAGGGGTTACGTGGGGACACGTGAGGCGCCATAAATCAGTACTGCCTTTGCTTTGTTTTCTCTTTGTTTTGAGGGTCACGTGTGAGAACGTGAGGCATTGCCTCCAAGATTTTTCTTTCTCATCTTAAGGAGTCTATTTAAGAGTCACGTTGGGACACGTGACCTTGTCTCATTCTTTCTTTTTTTTACTCATTGAGGAGGAGGGTCACGTGTTACCACGTGATCGGATTGAATACTGATCTTTTTACGTGCATGGAAAGTTTAAGTCCCTTGTTTAAGAATTAAATTCTTTTATAGGGTTAAACCCTAATTTATTTTGGAGGAATTAAATTCCAATGAATTTGGAAGAATTAAATTCTTTTATACCCAATTCTCCCTCTAAGTCTTGGATCTGCATGGCAAAATCTGTAGGGTTAGCATAGCACCATATGAAGGTTTTGGCAAGCATCAATCATGCTACTTTATAATTTTTGGGGTACTAAACAAACCCTGACCAAGATCTTAACTAGAGACTTAGGGTTAACATGCATGTAAACAACTTTACATCTAAGAGTTAGGGATTACAACCTTTGTGGTCTGTTCCTTCACTTCATAAGCTCCATGTTAAGGTCTCTTCACTGCGATCATCAAGTACCCGGACTCTAGAGAGGCTCCATGAAGAGAAAGATGCAAGCTTGCTTCCAATCTTCAACAACTAAGATGATCTACCTTGAAGAAACTCAAACCCAAGCTCTTGCTTCACTAATCATGTATTAGTAAAGCAAACACCCTAATCTAAGTGGCTAGAATAGATGAGGATGATGAAGTAGGAATTTAGCTCTTTTTTGTTTTCATATTCTCACTTATTATCATCACTTATGAAAAAGCTAGTGAAGTTTTTCATCAAAGAAGAAGAAAAGAAGAAGATGAAGCAATCCTTTTGTGATGAATAATGAAATCATTTGTTATGGTTACAAATTAACCATGAGTTAAGTATGAAGGCTTAACCCTTGTAGAGAGTAAACTAGGGTAAAGAGTTTGGGTTGGGTTAATAAATATCAACACAAAATATCAAAGGTCAAAGTCAAAGCTTCATCCAAGCTTAACCTTAATCCAAACCCTAACAATGTTTAAACTCCACAAAACATATTGCATTTGTAACCCTAACTTGTTACAATATTATATATCACATATATAACATATTTTGTAACAAAATAAAATAATACAATTAACATATATCACATATATATCAATGTATTATCCAAGTGAGAAAAAGAATCTTCAAGTGGGCTTATATTAGTTAATGTAATATAATATATCAAATATATAATTATACATTAAATTATCGAATCAACACTTGATCCGATAATCCGGCTATTTCATAAATAACCGACTACTATAATCTGTATCAGTTCATCAAATCAACACTTGATCCGATGACCCGGCTATATCACATATACCCGGCCGATATCTCATATTGCGAGAATCTAATGCGGTATCACATACTCGTATTATTCTCGGTCCCGCACTTATCACATATGTGCTCCTACTCCGTTTTGCCTGAACCAGGAAACTTCTGTGTAGGACTCTAAAGAATCGTCAATACGCCGGCAGTAGGTGATGATCATATCAAACACCAACAAGCTGCAAGCGGTCAGCTAAACGTAACAGTCACCCCGGCATTGAGAAATCAGAAGATCAACAGCAAGCCTGTACATTCTCCTGGGAATCCAATCAGTAACACTCCCGTACAGTCCGGTCTCTTCGTCTGATATGTCGCATATCCAGTCTAGGGGTGGTAAACGTCAGACCCCAGTAACCGATAAGTCGTGTCGATATGAGGTCCATAACAGTTCGAGAAACTACTGATAACACTTACCAGTAAATCTCAGCAACCCTGGCCAGGGATTTCCAGTTATAGCCAATCGAACACAGTGCAACATCAACTCCCTATACCGGGAGAGACGAAACCCCTCCTATCGCTCATTGCCTCCGTGTGATTCGGGATTGTACCCAAAAGCCACCGTTTTGCACGCCCTCTTGGACGTGATAAGGTGGAAATCAAAACACAGTGGGAATCACACAAAACTCTATGACGATCTCGGGTCTACAGACTAAGATGTACCAGTGTCACCAGAGAACTGCCATCTGACATGAGGTATAATACCATCTAGGAGTTCTCAGCGAGTCCGTCCAGTGTACCCAGTATCCACTGAGCACACGTAAACTATCGCTGATGTCAAACACTAATGGATATGGGATCATCCATCGCCCATCTACATAGGTCGAGAAGCATACGCTAGTCTACTCTAGTATATCGATGCCCTGTCTCGATACACCTATGACTAGGAACATTTTATGGATGTACTTAGCGACTACACTGTCCCCACTAGTATGATATGCATCATAGTCCTGGTAGTCAAGTACTCATCCTAAGGGCTTTATCAACATGTAACATAGAGACAATCAGAGTACATGTTAAGATAAAGTGCAACCAGATAGCATACTATCATGTCGAACAAGAAAGTCCTCCCTATATATGTCCAAGCATCCACTACAATATACATCGTATGTACAGTAATGGCCTCTAGGGTATACATATCACTAACAATTTCCCACTTGCACTAGGGCCATCTGTTGTAGTATCTCATACCCAACAATCAGTTGTGGTTGAAGTGTCTCATACTCAACCATCCTATAAAAATCTCTACTAGGAAATAGACCCTTGTCAGTGGATCCGCGCTGTTGTCCTCTGTGTCTACTCTCCTAACCTCGATCTCCCTGGAGATCAACCATCTCCATGATCAAGTGATACTACTTAAGAATATGTCTGGATCTCTGATGGGACGGGGATTCCTAGGCCTAAGCCACAACTCCATTGTCTTACAATGGTAGGAACGAAATTCATCTCATGAACTCATATATATCATGACTGCCTCTTTGGTAGCATCCTTGGTAACGATATATCTAGCCTTTAATTGTCTAGTATGTCACAGCATCTAGCTTGGAACTCTTCCAACATACCGTCCCTCCACTGAGAGTAAAGACAATGCATGTGACTGACATTCAGTCGTCCTTATCACCCTGGAACCTTTCGAGTGATTCTTCCCAGATCGATTGATACCATCTCACTACACTTAATGAGAATCTTAACATCCAATTAGATCTATCTCATAGATCCAAAACACAGGATTTAGCAGGTATAAACTTAATCCTTTTTGGAGAATACTTGTGATAAGAGGAGATTGACTGAGCGTAGCATAGGAAACTCCTTTCCTATCAAGAGTATGTCATCCATGTACAATACGAGGATCATCACCATACTCCCTACTACCTTTTTGTATATACAAGGTTCATCTACCATTTTGATGAAGTCAGACTCTTTGACTACCACATCAAAACAGACGTTCCAACTCCGCGATGCCTGATTTATCGCATAAAACAACTTGCACACGTTTCCGCTGCTCAACTGTCTACGAAGCCCTCTGGCTGTGTACTTATAAACGCTCTCTTCTAAATCACTATTTAGAAAAGCAGTCATGACACCCAACTGCCAGAAATCGTATTCATGGTATATAGCAATGGCAAGAAGGATCTAGATGGACTTAAGCATAGTTTTGAAAGTCTCAACTTTTCCATGTACACCAAGTAATCTTCTCAAGATATACTTGCTCCTGATGGTGATTTAACCCTTCAAATAAAGCAACCAAAGTCCATACTTTGTTGGTGTATAAGGATTCCATCTCAGATCGCTTAGCATCCAGCCATTCTTACAGAGTCCTCACTCCTGATGACCTGCTCGAAACTAGTTGGGTCATCATCTCATGATGCAATCCTCGCTCCCACTATCATAGAGAAACCGAAGTATCTCTCAGGTGGATGAGGAACCCTACCAGATCGGCGGAAAGGCTGAGGTTCGTTGGAAACTATTGAATCCTCAAGGTTTACCAAATCATCAGCTGCAGTTTATATAGCTGGAACTCCTTCCAGTTCTACCTCATGACCACTAATTTCTTCACAAGAAATTCCCTTTCCAAAAGGTGGCATGTTGAGAATCAAAACACCTTTAGTTCCTCAGTGTGGTAGAAGATATTCCGTTGCGAATGCTTAGGATATCCAACAAACTTCCATAGAACTGACCTTGCCTCGAGCTTGTCCGGATTTTATTTTTGATATAGGCCGGACAACCCTAAATCTTAACTTCCTTAAGAGATGGGCTCTTCCCATACCATATCACATATGGAGTGGTAGGCATCTGATTTGATTGGAACCCTATTCATTAGGTATGTAGCTTCACAAGTGCATAACCCCCAAAAGGAAATAGGCAACTCAATAGTACTCATCATAGAGCACACCATATCACATAGGGTGTGATTGCTCCGCCCCGATATACCAACTTGCTGTGGTGTATATGGAGGAGTAATGCTGAGAGAGAAACTCATTCTCCTTTAGAATAGTCCAGGAATTCCGTGCTCAAGTATTCTCCTCCCTGATCACATCAAAAGACATAATACTTATACCCGTTTTGGTTCTCTACTTCTAACTTATATTCATTGAATTTCTCAAAAGGTTCAGACTTGTGTTTCAACAGGAATATATGTCCGAATCTCAAAAGATAATCAGTGAATGTAATGAAGTACAAAGAACTGGTCCTGGCATGTGTAGACTGGGGACCTTACACACATCATTATGTATTAATCCCAAGAGTTCACTAACTCTTTCTCTATTTCAAATAAAATGAGCTATGGTCATGTTTATCTTTGAGACATGACTGGCAAGTTTTACAAGATGTAAATATAAAGTGATTTAAATATGCATCTTTATGTAACTTAAGCTAGTCGGGTCGCATTGATATGACCTAGTCTACAATGCATCAAGAAGGATTCGTTCATTTCTAAACTCTTTCTCTTGTGTGTGTTCTGTACATTAAGAACTGTAGTTCGATTTAGAATGTATATGCTTTTAGATAACGTGCCTGAACCGATCAACTTTTGATATAGGAAATGTTCAAAACATTATCTATCAATACAAAATTATATCCTTCTTTAGTAAATAAAGAGACCGATATGATGTAATTATATCCTTCTTTAGTAAATAAAGAGACTGATATGATGTTATATATCAGGTTCGGTATCTAATAACATTCGTTCAGAATCATTGTATTTGGTAATACAGGGTGATAACTGCTGACTGCTTGGCTTGCAACAATTGCATCGTTTCCAACTCTTGAAACCTATCACCCGTTCTCAGTTCTCTACCTTTCTGTAGCCCATGTAACAGATTACATTTGCAGGATCCTGATCCGGTATCTCATACCCAGGACGTAAAGGATACTGAGAAATAGTTCTCGGTAATGAACACACCCGAAGAAGATGTATCAGCATGCACTTTCTTCGTTTGGGCGGCACGGGAATCCTGGTAATCCCTAATTTCCTGCTCTGTCTTATAACAATTATAAGTTGGAGCGGTACCAATGTTCCCCAGCTCAGTATAATAAGCGGGTTCGGTCAATATATCCGTATTATTATCTTGATTAAGGCGTGACATGGTCGCTACCTGGAGAGAGAGAGAGAAGAAAACACTCAGCGTATGCTTTTGCAAGATTAGATTAGTTATTAATATATCTAATCAGGATGGCTCCCACTGTTTTAGTCAAATCTTCCTTCAAACCCTAAAAGGAAAGACTTGCCGGGATTAATTACACCCTACAATTTCGCCAATCTTTCAGCCAGGCTAGTGTCGGTACTTTGAGGGAGGTTTCTCGTGCTTTCGCACGGAGCTAATTAAAATAAACCTCGTTTTCCCAGAGGCGTAACCCCGTTGACACCTTTCTAGACACCTACTTGATCGGCTAATTATAATGTTTAAAACTCTCCCAGGAGTAACTCTTACTCGTAGTGGGTATCGGAATCCAACCATCTCATAGGAGATATGCAATCTCATTGCAAATTTCAACACTTGAAATTCCCGATAATTGTTTTTACCCCTAGTACTTATGACCTTAACTATGGTCAACATATCATAAGCACTAGTCAAGTTCTACCCGTCATTTCATGATTAATTAGACCCACCCACATGACCCTCAACTACGGTCGACATAATCACATGACTGTCCTAATTAATCGTATCATATACTGTGCAGGAAGATATCACTTAGCTGCAGTACACTACGCCTCAACTGTAGTCGACATACGCAGCACGAATACTAAGTACTCTACTTCCTAAAATGACGGAGGGCTACGACAGGTTTTTAAGAAAACCTTTTGCGTAATGAACTTGATATCGTTGTAGAATCGAGTGATTTTAAAAAGGAGTGGTTTTGAGGCTTTTACTAGTTTTGCTACAGAGGTCACTCCCGGTGAAGGGATAGTCGGCTCTTTCCTTATAGAATAAGGTGCTGGATATTCTACAAGGAATACTGCTATGCAAAACAAGAACTAAAGCTACCAGTTTTTTTTTAAACAAGTTTCTACAACATCTATAGGTTCCTTTTATCTCATTAATCTCATTAATGATGTCCCATTTATTATGCTTCACAAGCATCACAATTGAAAGGAAATCAACAATATATAATATATATCTCATATATATAATATAAACATTCGTCTCAGGCAGTAATATGATCTCATCACAGAACATTGCAGCAGAAGAACATATATGAAATATTGGATATATTAGGAGGTCCATGTTTTATTGCGAACCTGTATAAAACACGGATTCCATGGTCGCGATGAATAGCAAATCCCACAACCCTAGAGCGGCAAGCAACCCTACCAATTCTAGAGTTCGGAGACCCGGTCTTGACTCCTCGAGATGGTCTCCCACTGGACCCTAGAACCCGGTTACTTGTGCTCCCCGCCTTGGGGCTATCCTAATGCGGAAAAGTAGATAATATACAATAGTGACATCATCCTCAACCCGGAAGTTCCCCAATAAAAGAATATTACATACAATAAATTTTATAAGAATGAAAATAAAAAAACCCTCATCTCACATAAAACCCCGGCTATTCAGAACACGACGATCCAATATAACATATCACAGCAACACATAATATTGTAAGTGCACGGCGGCGCCCCGGCCGTCAATCCGACGGCCAAATGCGGAAGCGGTGATAAACTTTAATTTTTCTTGAACTGGCAAACCGCCGCGCACTAATACCCGGATCGAACCATTAATTAGTCCTAGCTATCTACAAGAAAGGGAAGAGAGATATACCGACAGATCCGAGTCCTCCGGTCTTCTCGTCGTCGTCCCGATCTCCTGCGGAATGTCCCGTCTCCTCCTCGTCGCCGGAAGTGCACCACATCGCCTACTTCTTTTACGGGCTCCCACCTCAATCCCGAGGCAACTCGGGCATGAAGCCGGCTACTCGACGTGCCCAAGGTTCGCTGTAGAATATCTAGAGAAGAAGTCTCATTTGGGGTTTTAGAGCTTTGCCATTTTGGTGGAAGAAAAGAGAGCAACTTTTGGAAATGAACTAGAGGGCTTTTCTAGCAAAACATGAGAAACAAAATGCCACCCCAAAAATGAATCAATTCCCATCCTCTTGCCAAGGAATGGCCGCCCCCCCCCCCTTTGGTGTGATTGGAGAGAGAGTGCAAAAACAAGGGGGGTGGGTGGAAAGTGAGTGATGATGAAAGAAAAACAAATGATCACAAGGAAATCCACACTCCATCAACAACATCAACTCAACAAAGTCAAGCCATCATGATAGCTAGAAGTCAAGGTCAATGAGAGACTATCATGATACAACAATAAGCAAATACCCCCTCCACAAATACTTATTTGCAACAATGCAAATAAGCCCTTCTCCACCAATCTTCGGCCAATGAACGATACAAAGGAAATTGGCCGAAACGGAAAGCAAACTGGCAACTCCAGAAAACTGGTCCCGTAATAAATTACAGGAAAACCCCGATACTGTGCATACACACCCGCATTTGTATTCCGACCGAAATACAAATGCAATGAGACAAAATCTACACTGTACTATACTAGGATCCGGCTTATACCAAAGCCGGCTAGTAATATCCGTTCGATCCTGATCCGTGCAATACCGCACGTATCTGATCGAACCCTGTCATATAACCATACGGCCTATAGTACAAACTGTCCGATCCTGATCCGTGCAATACCGCACGTATCTGATCGGACCCTGCCATATCTCCATACGGCCTCTACAACCTTTCGCCCGAAAGCTGAGTAACTGAATGTGGGGGACTCTAAAGACTCATCAACACCTTGGTTGTGGATTTAACCACTAGCACGTTAGAGGTATAAGCCAATACATAACGGGCTACCAGGTATTGACCAAAAGGGACGTCTGTGAGTGAACTCAGCCTGACTCCCTACTGAGCCTGTCAGTGACAATATCCGTACAGTCCGGTCCGTTCGTCTATGAGCATCGCATGGCGGGCCTAGGGGGTTGGTAAAAGTCAGACCCCCAAAAGCGGTACAAGTCGTGTCGGAGTGTAGCCCAGAACACCCTGAGATACTACTGGAATACCTACCAGTAAATCTCCTTTCCTCGGCCGAGGGCTTCGTGTAATGGCTCTCCTAGACACAGCACGACCTCACCCCCAATACCGGGAGAGACGAACCACTGAAGATACGCTCACTGCCTCCATGTGGCTCGGGACTGTACCCAACTAAAACCTGTTTGCACGACTCCTTTGAGCCGTGGTAGGGTAGTAATCAAAGTACAGTGGGAACTCACACGAGACAAATGACGATCCCCAGGTCGATGAACTAACCTGCACACATGTCACCAGGGAACTGCCATCTGACGTCTGGTATATGACCAACTAGCATGTTCCCGGCGAGTCCTGTCCGGTGTACTCATAACCCAATGAGCACCTGTATACATCTTAGGTGATCCAACTGACACCAGTGGCTTATGAGACCGGCCACCGCCCCTCGTCGGGGTCTCGACTATATACACTAGTCTACTATGGAGAATCGATGCCCTGTCTCGAAACTCTCACGACTAGGGACCTTTTAAGGATATGCTTATAGACCCCCAGCTCCCACTTATATGATCGCCCTCATACTGCTGGTGGTCAAGCAAGAATCCTAGGGGCTCTACCAACGTGTAATAGCGACTTGTCAGGTCACCTAAAGCAGTACACGATGATAAAGGTAAACCAGATAGCATACTATCATCTCGAGTAAGATTGACCTACCGGGATAGGTCCTCCATCAATCATTGCAATCACGTACCTGTGACCTAATAATTGACTCTGAGGGCACTATCTCCAACAATCTCCCACTTGCACTCAAGGCTAATTATTGCGATGTCGCATACTCACAGCCCGTGTGATACCGAACACCCAACTCCTCTACTCGTCAGTCTCACAAAGCTCGTTTGCAAAACTATTGCGTTCGAGGAATAGCCTCAGTGAGTGGATCCGCTTTGTTGTCTCTTTCCATGTCTCTCTATATCTCAAGTTCGCGGAGAAAGCCATCTCCCGAAATGAGCAATACCTGTCTTAGAATGTGTCTGGATGTCTGATGGGACATAGCTCATAAATGAACTCCAAATCCAAACTTCTTAGACTGTATCATCAACTGAACTTAATCAGTATCCTGCGCCATGCCTCCCTCAGTATTGCCTTGGACCACCTGTCCAAAATACTGCCCCTCATCAGAAGGAAAACTATAACTCTGACAACCTCCCTGTCGTCCATGTCACCTTGGAAGCCTGGAATGATAACTGTCTCCCGAATGAGGCTGTCGTTATCATATCCCTAGAACATCCACTTATGTTCTAAAACTGCTTCCGACTGTTTCTCCAGGATTGGATCAATGTCTACTTATTGCATCTAGTGCAAGAACAACATCTGGTGTGGTACTTGACATCTCATGATTGACTCAATTGCCTAAGCAAGTGATCTGTCAATCATGCACATCCCTCTCCCCTTTAGTCTGTAAGACACCTTTGGAGAGGGTGACTCCATTACCTGCAAGTACACTACCGTGCCAGGAGTCGTCCATCCTAAATACTCTTAGAATGCTGTCAAGTGCCCTGATTGGGAAACCACCCAAATCTAGATCTAAAACCATAGATCTAGTAACCAGTATGTCTGATGTAAAATCCATTTCCTTTGTGGAGAAACCACTGTGTGACGACCAAAGTGTAACCGATTGTAGTATAGGAGTTTCCTTTCCTACTCTGTGTATATCATCCAAATACCAGGACATCACACCCTACTACCTTCTCAACAGATCCATCCCCTATTCTGATGAAGTCAAAACCATGACTGTCACGTCAGAAACAGATGATCTATCTCCGCTACATCTGCTTTAGTCTATAAATAGACATAAGCTACCTGTCCACCAATGCTTCCGCTGCTCCCACTGATTACGACAACCCTCTGGCGGAGTCATATAGACGTACACTTCTAAAACCAGTTTAGAACAACGCTATAGTCATCCTCCCGCCGGGTCTCGCAGCCTGGAACAACAGCAATGGTAATTGTGGGTAAACAAGAACTTCCCTGTCACCGTCCTTGAGGCTACCGGAGTACCTCTCGGGTGCCTGAAGTTACCCACCATATCTGCGGAGTGGCCAATGGAATGTCAAACCAGATTGAATCTTTAGGTTCCTTATCAAATCTTCAGTAATCGTTTGTGGTTCTGGAATCACTTCCAGTTCTACCATACTCCCACTACTGTTTTCTGAAAAATCCAATTTTAATAAAACTGTGGCGAGTCTAGAACAATATTGCTATTGTTCATCCAGATGGTAGAAAGTCAACCCTCGTCATAGCCTGGGTCAACCCACAAACAGCCATTACAGAATCATGCCTTGAGTTGTCCAGTGTCTGGTTTTAATCATAAGCCGGACAACTCCCCGTACCTTAACAACGTTAAGATACGAACTGTTCTATATCCCATATAGGACCAGAGGCACTGATTTAACTGAACCAGATCCAAATCATGCAACTGTCTCCAGTGCATGTCAACTAAATGGAAGGAGGCCGATCAGCGTTACTCAACATAGGAATGCTTCCAATCATGAGTAACCTGAAAGAGAAGCAAGATCTCTTAAATCATTACTATCAACTGAATACCGTACACAAGTATCTACATCTTCGATCTCTTTGAAGAATCCCGATACTTGCTACACTTGGTTCTCTACTCTATTCAAATACCTATAACTTCTCAAAATTCGGACCCTGTGTTTCCACGAAACACCTGTCTAAAACCTAGAGAAGTCATAAGTAAACCGAATATAGTACGAGGACCTACCCCTCTGTCCTGATGGACCCTGGACAACATACAATACTCTGTATAAGTCCCTTGAGTCTGATAACTCATTCACTGTGTGTCGTAGGTTGAAAACTGTACTTATGGTTAAGAAGAATTACACCGCTGTTTAATGCTCCTTACCTAACCATCCACTGATATAGGTAAATGTCATAGACATAATTTCAGAAAGGTATATCTCACTCTCTGAAAATAGACGTACAGATATATCAATTTGAAATTGGTGCATAACAGCGGATATTCAAAACCAAATATTTGCCGTCCGGCAAACAGCCGAGGTGATTTCCTCAAATATCACCGATTACAACGAATCCCGATATAATGAGGATGACCACCCAATTCCCAATAACTTACTCCCACTCATCATCTGTAAAACCATACAGATGTGAGAATCGTACCTGGTAAATACATACCCTAGAGTAAGTATCTAATCGGGAAATCAGTTTTCTTTTAACACTACACAGTGAAACTGAAACATTGAAATGTTTCGATGGGGTATTCTGGTATTCCTAGTAATGCCTCTTCCAGATTCACGACTGTAACCGTATAGTTCTTTGCCACCTCTCCAAATCCCTTCATATGTCTTTAGTCTTTACCTTCTGTACACCCCTTTAGGCCAAATGGTTTTCTTCCTTCCCTACCGTTCGGCACCAGCCTATGGTTTGGAAGAAGACTATCCAATAAGCATAATGGGTGTACTGTCCTAATCCTAGGAGCACTCGCAATGCGAGAGAAGGTGAAGATAAAAGACACCTGAATAAACCTTATTCCTATTTCTCCTGGACCAGAATCCATCCCCGAACTGGAACAAGTTCCATTCGAGTTCGTATATAACCATACGATGGAGTATCCAAATAAACTGTGGATCTTCGTAGTGATACGGAGTGTCCTGGAGAAATACAAAGGTGATGTGGGAGTGGTAACGAAATATTTGGTTTGGTCGTGAATATCTGTTGCAATTTACTTTGCCCTCTTACTAATCCCTTGCTTTGTCTTAACTTAATACCTTCTGTACACCATCGTTAGGCTAATTGGTTTTCTTCATTCCCTACCGGTCGGCACCAGCCTATGGTTTGGAAGAAGACTATCCAATTTGCGTAATAGGTGTACTATCTCCTAAACCAAGGAGTACTCGCAACCTGAGAGAAGGTAAAAGGAAAAGACAACTGAATAATCCTATCCGTTTTCTCCAGAACCTGAAACCATCCTCGAATAAATCCCTTCGAGTTCGTATATAACCATACGATGGTTTTGTCCAATGGAAGTGGACGTTCGTAGTAATACGGGGTGTCCTGGAGAAAAGGGTAAAAGTAGGAGTGGCAATGAGGTCTGCAACTCTGACAATCCAAAAGCCAGTATTAAGAAGGTTCGGTCAACTTGGTCACTGAGTCATAGTCTTAGGGTCGGGTCAATGGTCGCTGCCAAAGAGAGAGAGAGAAAAGAAACACTCAGCGTGCACTCTAACCTAGATCAGAATGGTTACCAATTTATCTAATCTGGAAACCTCCCACTGTACCTCAAATTCTCCTCCAAACCTGAAAGAAGAATTAGTCGGGGTCACCCGAGGAGTAAACTAACTCATCAGTGGGAATCGGGATCCAACTATCATCACATGATAACGTGACGGAATCCGCTCACGCTACCACACTCCAGAAGGTATGCGCATATTTGGCAAGTTTCAGTTCTTTTGAAACTCCCGATGTGATTTCTGCCCCATGCTCTTATGACCTTGACTTTGGCCAACAAATCATAAGTCACATGTCAAGTTCTACCCGTCATTCTCCAGGTTGATTCGAATCCACCCGCACAAGCCCTTGACTTTGGCCAACAAGGCTATACGACTGTTCCAAACCAACGCATCTATCTATGCTGCATATGAATAACCAACAGCTACCAAACACTGTGCCTTGACTTTGGCCAACAAACACAGCTTGAATACTATTGACTACCCATATGAAACGACGGAGGGCTACGAATGGTTTCTGGCGAAAACCTTTAACGTAATGAACTTGATATCGTCGAAGGAACGGATAGCTTTTTAGAAATATAGTGACGACAACTTCCGCTAAAGAGGTCACTCCCGGTGAAGGGATCTCGGCTCTTTCCCCGTAGAATGGGGTGCAGGATATCCCAAATGAATACCGCGATGCAAAGCAAAAGTAATCGGCTATAGTGAAGTTATTGCCCTGACGCAAACTTTTGTCCAAGGGGTCACTCCCGGTGAAGGGATCTCGGCCCTTGCCTCGTCGACTGAGGAGCAGGATATTCTAAATGAATACCGCGATGCAAAACAAAAGTGAACGTCCTTGCAATAACAGCTTTTTGAAAAGTGTTCCAACAACATCAGATTAGGTTTGTTTTAACTTGCATTGATCCGAATCAATGCAGTCCCATCATTTGATCACACCACAAAGAACGAAAATATACTGATGTACGTATATGCCATCCGCATTCGCCACTGGGTCCCGTCATTACCCGTTAGGTTAGCTAACTAACGACAGAGCGGGGACTGGACTAGCGCGGATGCAAAACATATACAACATCTACTAATATATATACCAATATATTATATTCGCTCAAGGCGTGAATAAAAATGCAACATCACAGAGAATGAACAGCATCACAGAAACAATACAGATATCTGGGATCCCCGGGTTTCACAGAGCCACTACTGAAACCCGACGTTCCCCTGGTCGTGTGGATAGCCTGTGCAATGAAAACCTAGACCCCTACGGGCGCGGCAAGTTACCCGCCAAAACCTGAAGCGAGGCAGCCCCCTTCAGCTCCGTGAATGGACCACCCAACACTTCACGGAATCCGGTAACTTGGGCACCCCTCCTGGGTCAACCTGTACCCCCTACGAGTGCGGCGAATAGCCCGCCAATCCTAGAGCGAAGCCCCTTCCGTCCCAATGCCATAAGATGCGGGCTTGTTGTCCTCTAGAACCCGGCTATCCGTGCACCCCTCCACGGGGCAATCCTAGTACAGAAAGTAAAATATACATACAACGGGTACATCGACCGCAACCAGGCCGTGCCCCAAAATAATAATACAAACAGGCAGTGACGGCAGTCCACATGTCGGACGCTCGCCCCGCAATATCAAATGTACATAATACAATCACAACTGTACTAGCATTGCATCCAGGCTATCCCCCACGACCGATCCGCAACATCACAGCAAAAACAGAACATCAACGTGAAAGTCACGTTCGCAAATCCGTCTAACCGGGCTATAGCAGTTAGACCGGATTTACCGATCGAGTGACATTCACGGTCGCAGATATGATGTAAATACTGTGAAATAATGTGTTTAAAAATATCCGATCAATCAAATTTTAACAAGTGGGCCCCCAAACAATACTGTAGCACTCACAGAAATTATGGGCCCAAATTTAACATTCCAAAACCCCTAAAATCACCCCAGAAGCCCACTGTAAAAACCCGACCAACTGAATCCTCTATACTGCGGCGGAACCGCGGCAACAGGCAGGGTTTCGCCGCGGTTCCGCGCTCACCTGAGGAGATCAGTGTATCGTCTTTTTCCAGAACTCTTAGATCTTCCAGTACATCAATTTTAAACAACCTGAAAAAATTTTCGACACTAAAAATTTCCAACAGAAAACTGATGTGATCAAAATACGGGTTTTAGAACTTTTTGATCGATTGGAAATGCAAACACATTACATAAAGCTAGACTAAGTTAATGGCGAGGCTCTGATACCACTGTAAGTGCACGGCGACGCCCCGGCCGTCAATCCGACGGCCAAATGCGGAAGCGGTGATAAACTTTAATTTTTCTTGAACTGGCAAACCGCCGCGCACTAATACCCGGATCGAACCATTAATTAGTCCTAGCTATCTACAAGAAAGGGAAGAGAGATATACCGACAGATCCGAGTCCTCCGGTCTTCTCGTCGTCGTCCCGATCTCCTGCGGAATGTCCCGTCTCCTCCTCGTCGCCGGAAGTGCACCACATCGCCTACTTCTTTTACGGGCTCCCACCTCAATCCCGAGGCAACTCGGGCACGAAGCCGGCTACTCGACGTGCCCAAGGTTCGCTGTAGAATATCTAGAGAAGAAGTCTCATTTGGGGTTTTAGAGCTTTGCCATTTTGGTGGAAGAAAAGAGAGCAACTTTTGGAAATGAACTAGAGGGCTTTTCTAGCAAAACATGAGAAACAAAACGCCACCCCAAAAATGAATCAATTCCCATCCTCTTGCCAAGGAATGGCCGGCCCCCCCCCCCTTTGGTGTGATTGGAGAGAGAGTGCAAAAACAAGGGGGTGGGTGGAAAGTGAGTGATGATGAAAGAAAAACAAATGATCACAAGGAAATCCACACTCCATCAACAACATCAACTCAACAAAGTCAAGCCATCATGATAGCTAGAAGTCAAGGTCAATGAGAGACTATCATGATACAACAATAAGCAAATACCCCCTCCACAAATACTTATTTGCAACAATGCAAATAAGCCCTTCTCCACCAATCTTCGGCCAATGAACGATACAAAGGAAATTGGCCGAAACGGAAAGCAAACTGGCAACTCCAGAAAACTGGTCCCGTAATAAATTACAGGAAAACCCCGATACTGTGCATACACACCCGCATTTGTATTCCGACCGAAATACAAATGCAATGAGACAAAATCTACACTGTACTATACTAGGATCCGGCTTATACTAAAGCCGGCTAGTAATATCCGTTCGATCCTGATCCGTGCAATACCGCACGTATCTGATCGAACCCTGCCATATAACCATACGGCCTATAGTACAAACTGTCCGATCCTGATCCGTGCAATACCGTACGTATCTGATCGGACCCTGCCATATCTCCATACGGCCTCTACAACCTTTCGCCCGAAAGCTGAGTAACTGAATGTGGGGGACTCTAAAGACTCATCAACACCTTGGTTGTGGATTTAACCACTAGCACGTTAGAGGTATAAGCCAATACATAACGGGCTACCAGGTATTGACCAAAAGGGACGTCTGTGAGTGAACTCAGCCTGACTCCCTACTGAGCCTGTCATTGACAATATCCGTACAGTCCGGTCCGTTCGTCTATGAGCATCGCATGGCGGGCCTAGGGGGTTGGTAAAAGTCAGACCCCCAAAAGCGGTACAAGTCGTGTCGGAGTGTAGCCCAGAACACCCTGAGATACTACTGGAATACCTACCAGTAAATCTCCTTGCATCGGCCGAGGGCTTCGTGTAATGGCTCTCCTAGACACAGCACGACCTCACCCCCAATACCGGGAGAGATGAACCCCTGAAGATACGCTCACTGCCTCCATGTGGCTCGGGACTGTACCCAACTAAAACCTGTTTGCACGACTCCTTTGAGCCGTGGTAGGGTAGTAATCAAAGTACAGTGGGAACTCACACGAGACAAATGACGATCCCCAGGTCGATGAACTAACCTGCACACATGTCACCAGGGAACTGCCATCTGACGTCTGGTATATGACCAACTAGCATGTTCCCGGCGAGTCCTGTCCGGTGTACTCATAACCCAATGAGCACCTGTATACATCTTAGGTGATCCAACTGACACCAGTGGCTTGTGAGACCGGCCACCGCCCCTCGTCGGGGTCTCGACTGTATACACTAGTCTACTATGGAGAATCAATGCCCTGTCTCGAAACTCTCACGACTAGGGACCTTTTAAGGATATGCTTATAGACCCCCAGCTCCCACTTATATGATCGCCCTCATACTGCTGGTGGTCAAGCAAGAATCCTAGGGGCTCTACCAACGTGTAATAGCGACTTGTCAGGTCACCTAAAGCAGTACACGATGATAAAGGTAAACCAGATAGCATACTATCATCTCGAGTAAGATTGTCCTACCGGGATAGGTCCTCCATCAATCATTGCAATCACGTACCTGTGACCTAATAATTGACTCTGAGGGCACTATCTCCAACAAATATCTCATGTCATCAACGTAAGTAAATATGCGTATCCCAGTTGTCGTTGACATATAGCACCGAAGCCGGCGATACACCACATATTACACTTATGGTCGCAGAAAAGAAAGTGAAAAACTACAGCATTTGGAATCCACAATCACTTTAGACATCTTAAATCCGAAATATCACATACTTCGCATTCCATGCCTAACAATATGAATTCCACATATTGTATCACATTCCAGATAAATAGACAATGTTAAACTTTCCAATCGAATAAACAAACACCCAAGATTTCTCCAATAGCTCAACAATTGAGCGGAGTTCAAAAAGTCCCAGAACATGTCACAGCCGCTATGAACCAGTCGTAGAAGGGTCAAACCAATGCCTCACATGTGGCAACGCTAAACTACCACAAACCATATGGTTCAGTAGCGGTTTTGATGGTCACATAATCGAGTTAAGGTTACGTTCTTCTAGAGGGTCCACATATTCGCTTGCATGTTTTTCTGAAAGTTTTAAACTCAGGAAAAATACAACACTTGAAAGTTTTCCGACAGGGGGAAAATGAGTTATTGATATCTGTTCGAACCTTTTAACACGTTCTAAATTACACGGAAAAACTTAAACGAAGTTAAACTTTCCGATCGAATCAACGAGTTCCCAATATTTCCTAGAAAGCTCAACACTTGAGTAGAATTAAAAATTCCCAGAAGCATGAAAAAGTACCCAAGAATAAACCCCTGAAGTACTAGCCCCAACTCCCAAAGTTGGCCGCGGAACCGCCGCCAAACGCATGGTTTGGCCGCGCGTTCTGCGGTCTCTTGAGTGATTTATGGCTTCATACTTCACAGTAATCCTTAGAATTCCCTGCATGATTTTCTGAGTATTTTTAATATGAAAAATTTCAACTATTGAAAAAATTTCCAGAAAGTGGGATTTATCGGGGTTTTGTAGTTCGATTGGACTTCAAACTTCGTCTAGACAATGCCTAATGCTCTAGCTTGGCTCTGATACCACTGTATGGTTAGCATAGCACTATGTGAAGGTTTTGGCAAGCATCAATCATGCTATTTTATAATTTTTGGGGTGCTAAACAAACCCTGACCAAGATCTTAACTAGAGACTTAGGGTTAACATGCATGTAAACAACTTTACATCTAAAAGTTAGGGATTACAACCTTTGTGGTCCGTTCCTTCACTTCATAAGCTCCATGTTGAGGTCCCTTCGCTGCGATCATTAAGTACCCAGACTCTAGAGAGGCACCATGAAGAAAAAGATGCAAGCTTGCTTCTAATCTTCAACAACTAAGATGATCTACCTTGAAGAAACTCAAACCTAAGCTCTTGCTTCACTAAGTATGTATTAGTAAAGCAAACACCCTAATCTAATTGGATAGAATAGATGAGGATGATGAAGTAGGAATTTAGCTCTTTTTTGTTTTCATATTCTCACTTATTATCATCACTTATGAAAAAGCTAGTGAAGCTTTTATCAAAGAAGAAGAAAAGAAGAAGATGAAGCAATCCTTTTGTGATGAATAATGAAATCATTTGTTATGGTTACAAATCAACCATGAGTTAAGAATGAAGTCTTAACCCTTGTAAAGAGTAAACTAGGGTAAAGGGTTTGGGTTGGGTTAATAAATATCAACACAAAATATCAAAGGTCAAAGTCAAAGCTTCATGAAACTTCATGAAAGCTTCATCCAAGCTTAACCCTAATCCAAACCCTAACCATGTTTAAACTCCAAAAAACATATTGCATTTGTAACCCTAACTTGTTACAATATTATATATCACATATATAACATATTTTGTAACAAAATAAAATAATACAATTAACATATATCACATATATATCAATGTATTATCCAAGTGAGAAAAAGAATCTTCAAGTGGGCTTATATTAGTTAATGTAATATAATATATCAAATATATAATTATACATTAAATTATCGAATCAACACTTGATCCGATAATCTGGCTATTTCATAAATAACCGACTAATATAATCTGTATCAGTTCATCAAATCAACACTTGATCCGATGACCCGGCTATATCACATATATCCGGCCGATATCTCATATCGCGAGAATCTAATACGGTATCACATACTCGTATTATTCTCTGTCCCGCACTTATCACATATGTGCTCCTACTCCGTTTTGCCTGAGCCAGGAAACTTCTGTGTAGGACTCTAAAGAATCGTCAATACGCCGGTAGTAGGTGATGATCATATCAAACACCCATAAACTGCAAGCGATCAGCTAAACATAACAGCCACCCAGGCATTGAGCAATCAGAAGATCAACAAGCAAGCATGTACATTCTCCTGCTAATCCAATCAGTAACACTCCCGTACAGTCCGGTCTTTTCGTCTGATATGTCGCATATCCAGTCTAGGGGTGGTAAACGTCAGACCCCAGTAACCGATAAGTCGTGTCGATATGAGGTCCATAACAGTTCGAGAAACTACTGATAACACTTACCAGTAAATCTCAGCAACCCTGGCCAGGGATTTCTAGTTATAGCCAATCGAACACAGCGCAATATCAACTCGCTATACCGGGAGAGACGAAACCCCTCCTATCGCTCATTGCCTCCATGTGATTCAGGACTGTACCCAAAAGCCAGCATTTTGCACGCCCTCTTAGACGTAATAAGGTGGAAATCAAAGCACAATGGGAATCACACAAGACTTTATGACGATCTCGGGTCTACAGACTAACCTGTACCAGTGTCACCAGAGAACTGCCATCTGACGTGAGGTATAATACCATCTGGGAGTTCTCGGCGAGTCCGTCCAGTGTACCCAGTCTCCACTGAGCACCCGTATACTATCTCTGATGTCAAACACCAATGGATATGGGATCATCCATCGCCCATCTACATGGGTCGAGAAGCATATGCTAGTCTACTCCGGTATATCGATGCCCTATCTCGATACACCTATGACTAGGAACATTTGAAGAATGTACTTAGCGACTACACTGTCCCCACTAATATGATCCGCATCATAGTCCTGGTAGTCAAGTACTCATCTTAAGGGCTTTATCAACATGTAACATAGAGACAATCAGAGTACATGTTAAGATAAAGTGCAACCAGATAGCATACTATCATGTCGAACAAGAAAGTGCTCCCTATATATGTCCAAGCATCCACTACAATATACATCGTATGTACAGTAATGGACTCTAAGGCATACATATCACTAACAGAATCTCCCCGATGAGAATTAAATTCTCAACTTATGGAGAGATCTGCTTCTGCAGATCTTCAATCAGAGATAAGAACTAAGTTCTTATATTAAGGATTAAACCCTATCTTTGTTGAAGGAATTAAATTCCTATGTGTTCTGTGGGAGAATAAAATTCTCTGGACTTAGGTTCTCCCCCAGGCTTTAAATCTGCATGGCAGAATCTCCCCGATGAGAATTAAATTCTCAACTTATAGGGAGATCTGCTTCTGCAGATATTTAACCAAAGGAAGAACTAAGTTCTTATTCAGAAGAGTTAAACTCTTAAATTGAGAATTAAATTCTCTTTTGTTTTATGGAGCTTAGATCTCTTTCCTCCTTTCTCACCTTGGGTTTCTTTCTCTTCTGAAGAAATCTTCTTTTCTCTCTGGAGAATTAAATTCTCTTCTTGTATTTCTCTCCAAAAAAAAAGATCGATCCCCCCTCTTCTCTTCTTGGCTCCTATTTATAGGAGAAAGAAAAGAATCAGTTTATTTAGTCAATCTTTCATTGAAAGATTTTAATTGATTTTATAACCAACATGATCTTTTAGATTACTCAGTGAATTTTATTCACCATTGGATTTTTAATCCAAAAGATATTCTGTTTGTTATTCTTGGTGAATTTTAGGGAAGTCTTTCCTTGTATAGAATCTTTCCATAAATTGGTGATTTTTAATCACCATTGGATTTTTAATCCAACGGTGCTCCACTTTACAGAGCGCAATCTTTTTGTTTGGAAAGATCTAGAGAAATATTTTTCCAATTAGGGTTTTTGATTTCCCTCAATTAGAATTTAATTCTATTAGTTCAGCATGTTTAAGAGCATATCACGTGTTGGCACGTGACCCCACTGATTGATTATTTAATTAGAATTTAATTCTATTGGTTCAGATGGTTTAGGGGTTTATCACGTGTTGGCACGTGACCCCTCTTGAGAAAGCACCTAATTAAAATTTAATTCTATTGTTTCAGAGGATTTAAGACCCCTCTTGAGAAAGCACCTAATTAAAATTTAATTCTATTGTTTCAGAGGATTTAAGAGCCCATCATGTGTTGGCACGTGACCCCATTTAATTATTCATTTTATTTAGTGCCTACAGGCTTTTCCTGTAAATGGTCACGTGTGGGCACGTGATGCCCGGTCATGTGTGGGCACGTGATGCCCGGTCACGTGTGGGCACGCGATGCCTCATAACTTTTGATCCCGAATGAATTATGAGGTTCATAATATATCAAATCAAAGGGTTTTTGAGACGCATTCAATACCATCAGAATTTAGCTGTTTCTCATTCGGGAGTCTGTCAAAATACAGCCCGGAAAATACTGGTTCGCATTTTCTTAAACGTATCGTTGTCATTTGATACCTTTGGCTCTTTTGCGCAGAAATTTTTTGGCGGGAACAGATAATACAATATTAGGATCCGGCTTAAACGAAAGCCTACAAGTATTGTCTGCCTGATCATCATCATTGTACAAGTACACGTACGTGATCGATGCACAGGTCATAAAACTATACGACGTCTACATCAATTGCCTGAAGTAGAGAAACCCTCTGCGTGAGACTCTAAAGACTCGACAGTACGCTGGCAGTAGGTTTAACCACAAGCCGTCAGCGATACTAACTGCATGTAACGGCTACCCAGGTATCTGTCGACAAGAAGACCGATGAGCAAACTCACCCGGACTCCTACTAAGCCTATCGGTGACAATCTCCGTTTAGTCCGGTCATTTCGTCTGAGATACTCGCATATCGGCCTAGGGGATGGTAAACGTCAGACCCCTAACAGCGCGATAAGTCGTGTCGGAGAAGAGCCCAATACACCATAAGAAACTACTGGAGTTCCTTACCAGTATTTCTCGATTGCCCTGGCCAGGAACTTTTTGTAATGGCTTTCCGAACACTGCGCGATATCAACCCCCAATACCGGGAGAGACGAATCATTTCTGATCGCTATGTATCCAAGTGCTTCGGGACTACACACAGCTACTTCATGTTTGCACGACTCCTTTGAGCATGGTAGGGTAGTAATCTAAGTGCAGTGGGAACACACTCGAGACGAAGTAGCGATGGCAAGTCAACGGACTAAGCTGTACTCATGCCACCTGGGAACTGCTGCCTGACGATAGGTATAATACCAACAAGTAGTTCCCGATGAGTCCTATCCAGTGTAACTCACAACCCAGTGAGCACCTGCATACCATTTCTATTATGTCGTACTAATGGCTATAGGACAGACCATATCCCCTGCTGGGATGAGAAGCGTATACACTAGTCTACTCCGGAGTATCGATGCCCCGTCTCGATAATCCAATGACTAGAAACCTGTATAAGGATGAGCTTATAGACTACCCAGCCCCCACAAGTGTGACTGCCATCACAACGCGGGTAGTCAAGCAAAGATCCTAATGGCTCTACCAATATGTATAAGCGGTATGCTAAAAGAAACACATGCACATATTGAGGTAGAATCAAACCAGGTAGCATACTACCATATCGAGCAAGACTGTTATTATAACTGTGAAATATCCGAAGCAACCATTATGTAAAATACAATCCAGTATCATACAATAATGGCCTCTAGGGCATACATCACTAACAGTTATGGACTGCCAGCATATTGTCGAGTCTTTAGAATCCCACACATAGGGTTTTCCCAGTTCATGAAAAATGATTTAGAGACCGTATGTTGATACGTGTAAGGTTTGATTAAATACGTGTACTAGTTACACAGATTTTAATCGGATGGTTGGTAATACTAGACGGCTTAGGATTAAGCCGGATTATTAAATCAAGTGAATCTCGCTTGTCATGGCCAGGGACTTTTTGTGATGGATTTCCGAACACTGCGCGATATCAACGCCTAATACCGGGAGAGACGAATCCTATCTAACCGCTACTGCCTCTAAGTGCTTCGGGATTGCACCCAACTACTACCTGTTTGCACGACTCCTTTGAGCCGTAGTAGGGTAGTAATCTAAGTACAGTGGGAACACACTCAAGACGAATAGCGATGTCAAGTCAACGGACTAACCTGTATTCATGCCACCAGGGAACTGCTACCTGATGATAGGTATAATACTAACCAGCAGTTCCCAACGAGTCCGTCCAGTGTAACTCATAACCCAATGAGTACCTGTATACTATCTCCGGTACGACATACCAATGGCTGTGGGACAGACCATCTCCCCATGCTGGGATAAGAAGCGTATACACTAGTTTACTCTGGAGTATCGATGCCCCGTCTCGATAATCCTATGACTAGGGACCTATATAAGGATGTGCTTATAGACTACCCAACCCCCACTAATGTGACTGTCATCACAATGCTGGTAGTCAAGCAAAGATCCTAAGGGATCTACCAATATGTATTATCGATATACTAAAAGAAACATATACACATATTAAGGTAGAATCAAACCAAGTAGTATACTACCATTTTGAGCAAAACTATTATTATATCTGTGTATATCCCAAACTTTCAAAATATAATATACAAACCAGTACTATACAATAATGGCCTCTAGGGCATATATCACTAACGGTATCAAGATGCTCCGATCTAATCGGGATGGTGAATACTTAAGTACCGAGTTCCTGAAATATCTAAAAGAGAATGGAATTCTCTCTCAGCTTACTCCTCCATACAAACCACAACACAACGGTATATCAGAAAGACGGAATCACACCTTACTTGATATGGTGTATGCCATGATGAGTAATGCTGAGTTGTCGCCTGTTCATACCAGAATATTGCATTTTATACCGCCAATTCTTATGCTCGTGTGTTTATAGGTAGGTGCTTGTAATCCGTGTTTGTTACATATTTACAGAATACAGGTTTCCAGTACAAATATTGCAAATCAAGACAAAATCTCCACAGTTACACCAAATACAGAACATCTGTCACAGCAGATAAAAGCCGGGTTCCGGTCATCCATATCCGTCCAGTGCCGAGTACCGGTTCCAGAGACAAGACATATGACAGTGGTCATTCGTGTCTCGGACATGCACAGAGCACGAGGGGGCTGCACAAGAATCAATGGGTGCGCGGAGCTCGAGAGAGATAAAGTCAAAAGTAAAGAAAAGATAGCAATCTTGGACTAAGAATTCTGAAGATATTCTGGAAAGATTATCAGAAAATATGTGTACCAGACAACAGGGGACAGCAGACCAGGGACCTACAGAAAAGCCCATGCCCTGAACCCTCTATAGTGCGGCGGATCCGCGGCCAATAGGGGGTATTGGCGGCTGATCCGCGGCCTTACTGACTCCTTGTCGTGTCGTTTTTTGGGGGTAGTTTGGGGACTTCATATTGTGGCAGATTCTTGCCCTAGGTCTTCAACTCTCTGCCTATAAATACTCCAGAATTGAGCTAAGCCAAGCTCATTCTTTGTTCTTCTTTCTTTTTAGGATTTAGTCTTTTTCTTCTTCTTCTTCATTTCTTTTTCCATGAAAATTGTAGTGAGAGCTTTTTGAGTGGGAGATCAATGAAGATGAGGGCTTTTTGTATCATTCTCTTTTGTTTCTTCTTCCCCTTGAGATTCTTTCTTTCTCTTGATCATTCAACCTCTTCATTGAGCTTGAATGGTTAAGGGTTAGTTATTGATCTCAAGGGTCGTATTTTCTTATGGAATTAGCGCTTCATTTCACATGCGTTCTCTACCCTTCCCTTGATCTTGCAACCTCTTGATTGAGCTTGCAAGTTTAAGGGTTGGCTATTGATCACATGCTTGTCTTGAGTTCTAGTTTCTTGTTCTTTTTATCGCTTTTTATTACTTGCTTATTATTATCTTGCTTTACTTTCTTGCAATTTATATTCATGCACTTAATTACTTGTAATCTTTTCTTTTCTTTGTTCTTTTCTTTTGCTCTCTTTTTGGTTCCTTTTGTGAATGAATGTAATTATCGTTGTTAAGAATAAATACGGTATTGTAAGTTAAGATTTTCTTTTCTCATTTCCTTTTCCCGTTATTTTCCATTGAACTCCGCCCGAACCATACGCAAGCGCTCCGTTAGGCACCCTACCCTGACAAGGTAGCGGTGATTCCTAACCGCGACCGGTTGCGTTCGGTTTGGCCGGAGGCGAAAGCAAGAGACAAGAACGGAAGGACAAGGGTAAATAAGCCGGATTCCACGAATACCGCGCTTAAATCCCCTAATCCACGTTGTTGCCGATTGCTCTAGCTTCAATCGGTCAAGACTCGGCTCAAAGGTTTTGAGTACGGATATCTTTAGCTTACACTTTCGTATATTTTCTTAACAACTTCATACTTGCAAATAATACACATAGGATAGTCTCGAACAAACATACACAAATTCTTTATTGACTCGTCTAAAACAAGAAAGGACATACAACCATCTCCCTGTGGATCGACCCGTGCTCAACCGACTAGCTGCATAGCGACACCGTCTTGATTGCGGTTAACTTTAATTCTTTCAATCATCGCCCTCCTTCTGGGGTTATGCACTAGAATCTGCTGCATGCCTATTGAATAAGGTTCTAACTAAGTCTGTGCCTACCACTCTATATGAAATGTGGAGTGAGAAGAAACCCTGTCTTAAGTATCTTAAGATATGGGTTTGTCCTGCTTTTGTCAAAAAAGTTCAAGCGGACAAACTCCAGGCACGTTCAGTATTGTGTAAGTTTGTAAGATACCTCAAGAACTCTAGGGGGTATTATTTCTATTATGTTGAGGAACAAAAAGTTTTTGTTTCTCATCATGCCCACTTCATGGAAACTCAATTTCTTGAAAAAGAGATAAGTAGGAGCGCAATAAAGCTGGAAGAAATTCTAGAACCACAAACTATTACTGAAAACTTAGTAGAACCTGAGATTTCAATGGTACCGGACGTACCTACGCCACTCCGCAGATCTAGTAGACAGTCTCATCCGCCCAAGAGATACTACGGTTTTCTCGTAGACGGGGATCGAGAGGATTGCATCATCGATGATGATGAACCAACTAGTTTTCAGCAAGCCATCATAAGTAGAGACTCGGTGAAGTGATTGGATGCTATGCAATCCGAGATAGAATCCATGTACATAAATCAAGTATGGACTTTGGATTTTGCTTCTATTAGGGTAAAACCCGTAAGATGCAAATGGATCTTCAAAAAGAAGATTAGTGTAGATGGTCAGGTAGTAACGTACAAAGCTAGACTTGTTGCTAGGATTGGACTATGACGAAACATTTCACCAGTGGCTATGCTTAAATCCATTCGGATCCTACTTGCCATTGCTGACTTCCATGACTATGACATCTACCAGATGGATGTTAAAACCGCTTATCTAAATAGAAGTTTAGAAGAATGTGTTTACATGGATCAACCAGAGGGTTTCATAGATAGTGGGAGCAGCGGAAAGGTGTGCAAGTTTCTCAAATCCATTTATGGATTAAAGCAGGCATCACGGAGTTGGAACATTTGCTTTGATGAGACAGTCAAGGAATTTGACTTTATAAAAAATGTAGATGAACCTTGTATTTATAATAAGATTGTATGGAGGACTGTGGTATTCCTCGTTTTATACGTGGCTGACATTCTCCTGATAAGAAATGATATTCCTATGTTATAATCGGCCAAGTTGTTCTTGTCATAAAAGTTCTCTATGAAAGACATGGGTGATGCCTTGTACATTCTGGGGATTAAGATATATCGTGACAGATCTAAAAGAATGTTGGGACTTTCACAGTCAAGATACATAGACACCATACTAAAGAGGTTTATATGGAAGATTCTTAGCGCGGTAATTTACCCGCTTGTCATGGAATCACCCTCTCCAAAGAGATGTCTCCCAAGACTGATGAGGAGAGGGCTCACATGAGCATAGTACACTACGCTTTAGCGGTAGGGTCGATAATGTATGCGATATTATATACCAGACCAGATATAGCTTACACACTTAGCGTCGTAAGCAGGTATCAGTCCAACCCAGGTAAGAAACATTGGATATCTGTAAAGAACATTCTAAGTGCCTGAGAAGGACTAAGGAGATGTTCTTGGTGTAAGGTAATGGGGACCTCTAGATCAAGGCTTTTACAGACTCTGGTTTCCAAAGTGACAAGGATGACTCTAAATCTATCTCAGGTTATGTGTTTACCCTCAACGGAGGGGCGATCTGTTGGAAGAGTTACAAACAGGACACCATAGCAGATTCGACGATGGAGGCTGAGTACATCGCTGCTAACGATACCGCAAAAGAGACAGTCTGGATGAGGAAGTTCATTTCTGAACTTCAGGTGGTTCCATCCATTGCTAATCCAATACCTTTGTATTGCGATAGCAATGGAGCCATGGTTTTGGCAAAGCAACCACGATCCTATCAGAATTCCAGACATATATGTTAGTGGATGTTGCACACCCTCACAACACTTGTGAGGAGGCGGAAGCGATAAACAATAATTTTCTTGTATGCAACACCCATATAACCCAAGATTAGTGCTTAAACCTTAACTAGTAAACTTATCAAGAGATCTAATCTACTATGAAAGTATGCTATACCTAATGAACCGATCTTTCGGGTCTTCTCTTTGTTGCAACTCCTTGGCTCCTTCATGGTTGCAAAGAGCTCGATCTCCGTCCACCTCAAGATCTAAGACGATCCACCTGAGAGAGCTATCGAACAAGCTACAAACTCTTCACAAGAGTTTAACTAAGAGATCAAGATTTTTAGAAGTGATCACTTAGATGATATTGAGATCAAGTAATGGATTATATTTGTCCCTTGACCTATGATTCACAACTCATGTGAAGGTTTAGGTCAAGAGGTAGAGGAAAGAGAGAATTAGGAGAGAGAAGGTGTATGTGATGAATGAAATGAAAAATGAAGCGTAACAAAAGATATGGCTCAAAACAATAATTGAAGCATGCATTATTTTTTCACAAAAATAATGCACTATGATTCAATAGTAAATCCAAATGAATATAAAATGATTTGAGCCATGCCTTCAACCATGCTAAGACTTTCTCCAAATTCCACCTCATCATTTCCATTTTCTAAAAATGAAAATCCATTTATGAGGTGTCTCCTTCTAAAATGTATTCTAGTACAATTACAAGAATACCCCTCACCGTATACCGTATAAGTCTACCCGTATTCGAATTTCGAAAAATACGAATACAAATAATCCAATAATATAATATCGGTATCCGACTTAAACCAAAGCATACCAGTATTATCCTTTCGATCATTATTCCTATAACACTTACACGAACATGATCGAAACCCTATCGTAACAACTTATGGCCTCTACATCTTTTGCCTGAACCAGGGAACTCTCTGTGTGGGACTCTGAAGACTCGACAGTACGCTAGAAGTGGGTTTAACCGCAAGCACATCAGCGGCACTAGCTGTGCGTAACGGCTACCTAGGTACATGACGAAAAGGTGGCCGACGAGCGAACTCATCACAACCCTAACGAGCCTGTAAGAAACACTTACCGTACCGTCCGGTCTCTTCGTCTGATACGTCGCATATGAAGTCTAGGGGTGGTAAATGTCAGACCCCGGTAACTTTATAAGTCATGCTGATTTACGGTCCATAACGGTTCGAGAAACTACCGATAACAATTATCAGTAAATCTCGAGAACCCTGGTCAGGGATTTGCTGTTATGGCCGATCAAGCATAGCGCGACATCAACTCCCTATACCAGGAGAGACGAAACCCCTCCTATCGCTCACTGCCTCCATGCGATTCGGGAATGTACCCAAAATCCACCTGTTTGCACGAATCAGTAGAGCCGCGGTAGGGAGGAAATCAAAGCACAGTGGGAATCACACAAGACACTATGACGATCTCGGTTCTACAGACTAACCTATACAAGTGTCACCAGAGAACTGCTATCTGACAATAGGTATATATACCATCTAGGAGTTCTCGGGGAGTCTTGTTCGGTATACCCATTCTCCAATGAGCACCTGTATACAATCTTTGATGTCAAACACCAAGAGTTATGGGATCAACCATCGCCCCCAGGGTCAAGAAACATACGCACTAGTCTACTCTGGTAATATCGATGCCCTGTCTTGATATACTCTTGACTATGAACAATCAAAGGATATGCTTATAGACTGCCCACGCCCCAATAGTATGATCTACATCATAATCCCGGTAGTCAAGCATAATCATAAGGGCTTCATCAACATGTATATAAAGATATGAAATACAACACATCACACGTTAAGATGAAAATAAACCAGATAGCATACTATCATTTCGAACAATGATTGTTTATGTACATATACATGCCTAGCATCCTATACAATACAGGCCTCTAGGGAATACATATCTAACAATCTCCCACTTGCACTAAGGCCTGTAGTTGGTGCAATAAGTATCCACCGTCTACACTAAAACCAGTTGTCGGCGTACCGCATGCCCAACAGCTTGAATAGTTTCTCAAACTGGACTTGAGGGATGGCCTTGGTGAATGGATCTGCTATGTTATCTTTCGTGCCTACTCTTCGTACCTCGATGTCCTGGAGATCCACTATCTCCCTGATGAGGTGATACCGCCTCAAGATATGTCTGGATTTCTGATGGAACCTTGGTTCCTTTGCCAAAGCCATGGCTCCATTGTTATCGCAATACAGAGGTATTGGATTAGCAATGGATGGAACCGCCTGAAGTTCAGAAATGAACTTCCTCATCCAGACTTCCTCTTTTGCGGCATCATTAGCAGTAATTTATCAGCTTCTATCGTGGAGTCAGCGACGGTATCTTGCTTGGAATTCTTCCAACATACCGCCCCTCCATTTAGGGTAAATACAAACCCTGAAATGGACTTACTATCATCCTTGTCGCTCTGGAAGCTGGAGTCGGTAAATACCTCCATTTGGAGATCTCCGTTACCATACACCAAGAACATTTCTTTAGTTCTTCTCAAATACTTCAGAATGTTCATCACAGCAGTCCAGTGTTTCTCCCCTGGATTGGATTGATACCTGTTTACTGCACTCAGTGCATAAGCTACATCTGGGCGAGTACAAAACATCGCATACATTATAGATCCTACAGCCGAAGCGTAGGGTATAATGCTCATGCGAGCCATCTCCTCATCAGTCTTTGGAGACATCTCTTTGGAGAGGGTGATCCCATGACAAGCGGGTAAATTACCTCGCTTGGAATCATCCATACTAAACCTCTTTAGTATGCTGTCAATGTATCTCGATTGGGACAATCCCAATAATTTCTTAGATCTATCTCTATAGATCTTAATCCCCAGAATGTACGAGGCATCACCCAGGTCTTTCATGGAGAACCTCTGCGATAAGAATAGTTTGACCGATTGTAACATAAGAACATCATTTTCTATCAAGAGAATGTCATCCACGTACAATACAAGGAATGTAACAGTACACTCTACAATTATTTTATAAATATATGGTTCATCTACATTTTTGATAAAACTAAGCTCTTTGATTGTATCATCAAAGCAGATGTTCCAACTCCGTTATGCCTGCTTTAATCCATAGATGGATTTAAGCAACCTGCATGCTTTTCCGCTGCTCCCACTATCAATGAAGCCTTCTGGCTGATCCATAAAAATGCATTCTTCTAAATCACCATTTAGAAATGTCGTTTTAACATCCATCTGCCAGATCTCATAGTTATAGTGAGCAGCTATAGAAAGCAGGATCCGAATGGATTTAAGGATCGCGACTGGTGAAAAGGCTTCATCATAGTCCAATCCTGGTATTCGAAGAAATCCTTTTGCGACCAGTCTAGCTTTATAGGTCTCCACCTGACCATCCACACCGATATTTCTCTTAAAGATCTATTTGCACCCTATAGGTTTTACTCCAGAAGGTGCAACTTCTAAAGTCTATACTTTGTTGGTGTGCATGGATTCCATTTCGGATCTCATGGCATCCAGCCACTTCACTGAGTCATCACTCGTGATAGCTTGCTGAAAACTAGTAGGATCATCATCATCCATGATGCAATCTTCTCTATCACCATCAATTAGAAAACCGTAGTATCTATCAAGTGGGCGAGAAGTCCTACTAGATCTACGGAGTGGCTGAGATTCGCCAGGTTCTATTGAAACCTCAGGCTCAACCAAATCATCGGTAATTGTTTGTGTATCTGGAATTTCTTTCAGTTCAACCGCATTGCCAACAGTATCATTTTTTAAAAAATCATTTTCTAAAAATGTGGTATACTGAGAAACAAACACCCTTTGTTCCTCCTTGTGATAGAAAAGATATCCATACGAGTGTTTTGAATATCCCACAAACTTACACAAAACTGATCGTGTCTCGAGTTTGTCCGGTATCTGTTTTTTCACAAAAGCCGGACAACCCCATATCCTAACTATTTTAAGAGATGGTCTCTTCCCATACCATATCTCATATGGAGTGGTAGACACAGTTTTGGTCGGAACCCTATTCAATAGATAAATCGCGGTCTCCAATGCATGCCCCCAGAATGTTATTGGTAACTCAGCATCACTCATCATAGATCGTACCATATCCAATATGGTACGATTCCTCCTTTCCGACACACCGTTGTGCTGTGGTGTGTACGGAGGAGTGATCTGAGATAGAATCTCATTCGCTTTTAGGAAATCTAGAAACTCTGAGCTTAGATACTCACCTCCTCGATCCGATCGAAGTTTCTTGATACTTAAGCCTATTTGTTTTTCTACTTCAGATTTATACTCCTTGAACTTTTTGAAGGTTTCAGACTTATGTTTCAACAAGAACACGTGTCTGAATCTCGAGAAGTCATCAGTAAAAGTTATGAAGCAGGAAAAAACACCTGTAACATTTCAGAAAAATAAAATATTATTTTTGGGAATTTTTATAATTAAATAATAAATATATTGAATATTTTAATGAGGCGTTATAATTAAATACCGATAAATTGGGAAAAATTTGGAAAATTGCAGAAATTACTAAAATGGGGGTGCTTTATATGATTTATGCAAATTATGAATTTTTATGATTAATTATATTCACTTTTAATGCTAATCGCGATTAAATATCACTAATCATGCATTAAGCTTGTTTTGTGCACCAAGTCTTTTTCACACTTGTTACATTTTCTACCATGGTTCTTCTTCTTTCATGCATGGTTTTGTGTTAGAAAAGAAGAGAAAAAGATAAGAAAAGAAAAGGAAATGAATAAGATAATGAGGGATGGGCATGAGAGAAAGTGGGAGAGGGTGAGGGTTTTGTTGACTTGGCCATTCTCTCCACCATCATTTTCCTTCATCTTTTGCCTCCCTCTTCAGCCCATGGCAGCACCCTCTCCTCCACCATCTTCAACCTTCACAAACAACCCCAAATCAAACCCAAAACATCATTCCCTCTTCACAAAAAAACATCCACAAGCTTCTTACAAACACTTTGGACCAAGAAAAATATGATTTTGAAGACTTGGGGCAACTCAAGAAAATTCTTGAGTTGCCAAATGAGGTAATTTTTGCACCATTAGACTAGTATTTCAATTCTATAAGCATCCATACTTGTTTAGAATCGATATTGTGCGGTTTTATGAACTTTGAAAATTCCTAGATGAGGGTTGAGGAAATTTTGAGTTGTGTTAGTGCAATTGAGCTTAGTGGATACTTTAAGCCCCCTTATAAGGATAGAAACCCAGACCAAACCCAACTGAAACCCAAAATACGGAATTTGGAAACATTCCGTGTCGGTTTGTGAGTTATTAGAGGGTGCAGGGAAATCTGGGATGACCCGAGGGATTTCTGAGACAACCAAACAACTCTAGAGACCAAATTAGACCTATAGGAGACCACCCTGCCTGCACGAACCCCAATGGAGCACTGATGGCTGAGCAGGACAGATTTCATTGTCACGACCCGAAAGTACGGAATGTGACCGGCACTTAGATTACGAAGCCTCTAGAGGAGCAACGTAATCTAAGTAAGCCGAACCCCAGAAATCTAAACCATAATAGAAGAAGAAGTAAAGGAAAATATGAAGAAAACAAATTTAAACGCAACATCCAATTTCTCAAAAAAATTCGGCAGAGTCTCCTTTGTAAAAACTAGCCCCCAAACGGGTACAACAAGTATAATATACACAAACAATAAAAAGCATCCCCAAACGGGAGCTAGCTCTACGCCAAAAGGCGGAAACAACCACACCAATGCACAATAGTATACAACGCCAAAGGGCGAGGCTCAAAACTTAAAAGAAAACAAATCCACCAGATACCATAATAATACAAGCGCGACTCCAAGGTCGAAATAAATAACTGGTCCAGTAAACTTATCAAGTAATACAAGTTTGGTTGATGGAGCTTTCTAGATACAAATGAAATAATAAAAGTACAATGGAGGTCCAGATACAAGTGAACCAACCTACCGTGCAAATCACCCTGAATGAAAAGATGTGCCAGCAAGCTGTCAGGAAAACCTGTACATCGAACCTGTAATTAAATTTGGCACAACGGGGGTGAGTTGCCAATTCTTGAGTAGAAGATATCTGCGAAAAGAAATCGAATGCACGATGCTGTCCTAGGTCATAATAATATACTAATATACTACTAGTCATCAAGTTAAGGCAGAATAATAAGCTACGTGTAAGTGCAAATGCTCCGTGCTTGTATCAGTGCCTCATATAGTACTAAGCCATGTGAATGAGTATGCATGTACCAAGAATGTAAAATAACCAATCCTGAAATCTAGATATATCTGTATAAGAAATCTTTAGCTTTTATCATAGTAAAATGTGTATAGAAATCCATGGAAATCCGTGTCAAGTATCGACACAAAACATGTAAATCTTAAGTCTCAGTACCTCATAATCTCAATGTCTCATAGTCTCAATATCTCGGGCTCCGTCAGTCCGGATCGGCCCATATCATCAAATCTCACGACAACGGTCGGTATCCTCCGGATATCCGCCGCGCCAGACATCACCGGTAGGTAGTCCTCCCCTGCCAGGCTCATCGTCTACAACTCGATCTTCTTGCCCCGGGGTACCATACCGGGCCCACCATGTACCCGAGACGGTTCATCCACTCCTCAAATCGGGTCTCGAAATCCAACAGAAAACATAAAATCTCATGGTGGACGACACATACATCACGAGAAAACCGCATCTTATGTTTTAAAAAGAGAGGAGGAGAGAGAGAAGTTTTTATATGTTCTTACGGTTTTCCCTAAAAATCCAGAAATCTCATAGAAATCCAAAACCCAAAATCATGAGTAAGTATATGATAAGTGTCGGCAAGTGCCCCATAATACTGCATGATAACACGAAAATGCGAATGCATGAAATGTCTAAGTAATAAATACCATGTCTATATTAACACCAGAGAGTAATTACAATATTATATCGATCTAGATGTTAGCTGATTGAATCAATAAAAGATAATATGATCTAAAGTGTACGTGACATAGCAATTACCGATGATGATGTGTGTGAGCTGGCAAATAAGTGTACGTGGAATATGCGCATCATCGGTAATGGTGCTGGTGTCCTAACAGGCAGAGTTTTATACTGATTATAGAAACATATGTATGAACATGCAACATTATGATTATGGTATGAATGTAAAGAAGGATGTGCAATAACCACTCATCTGTGATATACATGTAAAACTACTACTATATGACTCGAACTTACACTAGTGTCCATCTAACCTCCTAAGGAACTAAACCTAAGAAACTAGTCGATAAGAACTAGGAGTACACCTAAAGTCTGAATCCATATCTCTAATAGTCGGCCATCCAGCCTCAATAGCGTCACGTACGTAGTACGGCTTCCTCGAATCAAGAGTGCTGGTCAATCATCATATCTATGCCCCATACGGTAAAGTCCATCGTACAGCATCCCAATATCAGGGTACGGGTCAAGTATCACCTATGTGTCTCATCATCTGTATAATATCATTATCAACACATGTCAAGATCAAGGTGCTATACTGTAATCGTATACATCAATCATATATCATTGCCAGCATAAATGTACATCGTTAATTTATCCTCATAAATATCATGTATTTGCATCATATTGTGATTAAGTCACACTTAAATCATATCGTAATCATGTCACACCTATATGATATCGTAAACAAGTTACACATATATATCATATCGAAATTTCTGGCACAGGTTACGGTCCGGGTTCTATTTTAGAGTCCCATATATTTAAATATCATCACCATCCTTTATTATTGTTCATATATACAAATCCATTATCTCATTTTCTAATGATCCGCTAACATCATAACACGACTGTATAGCCAAAAATCACGGCATCAGCCCAGTTATATTGTTTCATCCCCGTGTATCATATCACATACTTGTATAACATATACGTATTGTGTATATATATATACCTACACCTATTTCTATATATATATATATATATATATATATATATATATATATACACATACACGTATACACCACGTCGAGTCTCAGTGTGTACGTGTGTGTGTATCTACCTGAAACATACGAATCTCTTCCAAGGTATTCATCCTCTGGTAAGGTCTTTCTAAATCAATCTAGTCCAACCTAAGGTCATTACTAGGGTCCTACTCACCAAGATTCTAAGGTCACGTCTGACTTCCTAATGACAAAAAGTACTATTCCTATTATACGTTTGCGGAGGTGCTAAACGCTATCCACCCGACTTCCCCTGTAGATACACATCTACTCACCTGGTCCTTGTCTGCCGAAGACGATGCCGCCTTCCTCTTCTTTCTCTTCTGAAGTCTACGCGAGGGGTACCTATACGCAAACATGTATAATATCGTAAACTGAATCACGGACAAAAATCAAAACGACGCACGAAACGCGCATAGGTTAAAACCTATGTCCCGCTCATGCCAAAGGACCAAATATCACTCGATATCGGCGTACAAACGCCGATTGATCGAGATAAACATCAACAAACAACTTTTTTTTTAAAAACTCGTTACTTATAATATAAAACATGGTTTAATCCATCAAAACCCTAAAAATCAATCAAATCGTCCGATTTCGAAAAGCCCGAAAACGCCAATTTACCGTTTTACTTCAAAACTTGACATTAAAATCAAACTAATGGTCATAAAACTCATTAAATAGCATAACTAGATTATACAACCCATTACAATATTTTTAACGCCCCAATTGTATTAATTGGAAAATTCTAGTTTGCAAACTTGCCCGATTTCGATACTTTTAAGCAAAATTTCACAATATCACAACTAAACTTGATTTTGCATGAATTAATGTATTAAACTACAAGTCATGATGATAATAATATAATGAAATCATAATTTAGATTTTAAACCTCATTTATTTAAGAATTTCCAAATTCTAGTTAGCAAAAATAGCATTTTTATTACTATTTTTCAATTATCAATAGAAACTAGTAACCAATTTAAGTTTTTCATTCCACTAACAAGTTAACATCCTCTTTAAAATCACAATCTAGTGTTACAAATATTAATTGGAATTTTATCTCACCAATATATACAGCTTATAGAAATCTAGTTTGCAAAAATACTTAACTTAAACAAATTGGAATGAACAAATTATAATTCAACAACCATGCAAGATTTTCCACTTCTAAAAATGTTAGACTAGTTATTATAACCCTACTTAATTAATAAAAATCATAACTTAATTTTATAACCCTAACTTGAATTTTTAAAACTTGAAGATAGAATTAATTTATTAATTCTAATTATGCTAGAATGAAACATTAAATAACAATAAATCAAAAGAAGAAGATTTATACCTCCAAAACACGAAATCCAAACATGAAAATAAGCCTCCAAAATGAATGCTTTACATCTCCAAAATCTATATAAAGATGAGCAAAGAATAGAGCGTGGGAATTAATTAGGATTTTGTGGATTTTTATTTGGATTTTTGTAGGATTTTGATGATTTTTAATGCAAAAATGATGGGGGGAAAATTTTGGGGCTGCCCATGGTGGTGAGGCCGGCTATGAGGTGAGGAAAAGAGAGGAGAGTGAGAAAAGGTGATGAAAAGTGTAGAAGGTCTCACTAAAATATGACACAATTAAGTCTTTTCATGAAATTAATAAAAATTCTTTATTTTCCTCACTTGATTTAACCTAGAATGGTCTAGAACCATGGATAAATTTGAAAATAAATTTTGCATGATACACACTAGATTCTAATATGCAATGGTTCACTTTTGCAAATTAAACCCATTCAAATTTGTAATTTACACTAATTTAGTGTATAAATAAAGCTTATGTTAATATTTAAAATAATTAATTTAGGAAAAATATTTAATTAAACTAAAAATTTATAAGTGACTAAATAAACACCATTTACTAGTAATAACATAATTAAAATAGGCATTTTTAAATTTATAGTGTAAAATAATTACGGTTTAGTTTTACGAAAAATACGTTTTACTTTACCGAAAATCATAAAATTCACTTAACCGATTTTATTTATTTAATTATTTATTTAATTATTTTTAAAAAGTTACAATCTCCCCCACTTTAAGAAATTCGGTCCCCGAATCTAAATTAAAACTTCCCCCAATTACTAAAACATTCAGCCAAAATACTCAAATCGTCGAGGCTCCGAAATCATCAATACGTAAAACACGTTTTTAGCACGATACAAGCGCATGAAAAACAAGTTCATAACTCAAAATCAAAACTCCGTCAAACATAACACAATCATCGGAGTTATGGTGAAAATAAAATATCCAAACCCAATATGAAAAACCAACATATTTTACATCAATCTATAACTTATATATAGTGCGCATCATAGTAAAACTGTCCAAATATCTGGATAAAGAAGCACGCAAGAACCCCTTTTGAAAATCGCCGTGTAATGCACGTGTCATGGCATAAGTAGCGGACGTTTATTTTTTTAAAAAAAAAGCTATATATATATATATATATATATCTTTTATTTAACATACACGTCCCGCCTGGTTATCAAATCAATGGTAATGATTATAAGAGCATACTGCTTAAACTGAATTCAATCACAATCACATCATAAAAATATCATGTGCGTCCGGTGCGCACTGAAATCGAAACCAAATACAGATACCACGAATACACACAAAAATGAAACTAAGTGCAACAGGTGTGCACCAAAAACATCTGTCAAGTGCAACGGGCGTGCACGACTCAATATCAGGTGCATCTAATCTGCACAAAACCCCGATTTAGTGCATCTGGTGTGCACAAAATCGCATCAAGTGCGCAAGAATATCAATCAGGTGCACATGGTGCACGAAAACATACACCGAATATCAAAATCGAAATTACAGTACGAAAGTGCATGAAAACTAGGTCGAAGCATATGTCAAAATCATGTGTAACCATATGCACGAAATCAAATCAAAATCTCAAAATGTATTAAAACTAAATCAAGTGCACTGGGTATGTACTAAACAACATCAATACAACTGGTATATGAAACACAAATAGAATGTAATGAAGGTACACATAAGAAATACCAATCGTAGAACAAAGTCCTCAAAATACCAAAATCCGATCAACGAAAATATGAAATTCAAATCACCAAATCACAATCGTAAACACTATAGTCAATGTGCACCTCTTTTCCCCTTTCCTCTGGTGTCAACTGTTTCGAACTCGTCTCTTCATAGGTGTGCTGACTGTGCTACCAACGGCAATACTCATCTCTAGAGTCTCCCACGTAGTCGATCGCTTCACCTGATATCCGGACTAAATTAAACTTTTCGATCGATCCATCCAAATCCCATAATTCTTCGAGAGCTCAACACTCAAGTACAGTTTAAAAATATCGGGTACATACCCCAACAACGATGGTCCAGCCGTAGAAGGGCAAACCCAAGCCTCACTAATGGCACCGCGGAACTGCCGTAAACCCTAAGGTTCAAGGGCATTCTCGTGGTCATTATGTCGAGTTAGGGTTTCATTCTTCTAGAGGGTCCATCGAAATACCTGCATGTTCTTCCGAATACCTTAAATTTGGGAAAATGGGTATCTAACAATCGTTCGAATCCTTTAACTTCGTCTGGACGGCATGTGAATACCCTTCTTCCGCACGCTTAACGATGCTTCAATCCTCAAGAATAAATGATACCCTAATGGTTATCACATTCGAGCCGCAGCTCCCTCTGCCCATGCGACCGTGGTAACAGAAACATCATCCGATATCGACGAAGATAGATCAAAGGAATGGATGAAATATGGTGCAAAGAAATGTACATCCTAAGGCTCCTTAAGCAGAGTAGCGTATCGTAAGTATGCCGTGGTCATACCCACAGTACGTCACTCTACCTAAATCACCTACTCCATCAACCAAGGGTCACCCTAGACTTATACAAGGTTAAACCTAGCACTCTGATACCATCTTTGTCACGACCCGAAAGTACGGAACGTGACCGGCACTTAGATTACGAAGCGTCTAGAGGAGCAACGTAATCTAAGTAAGCCGAACCCCAAAAATCTAAACCATAAAAGAAGAAGAAGTAAAGGAAAACATGAAGAAAACAAATTTAAAATCAACATCCAATTTCTCAAAAAAATTCGGCAGAGTCTCCTTTGTAAAAACTGGCCCCCAAACGGGTACAACAAGTATAATATACACAAACAATAAAAAGCATCCCCAAACGGGAGCTAGCTCTATGCCAAAAGACGGAAACAACCACACCAATGCACAATAGTATACAACGCCAAAGGGCGAGGCTCAAAACTTAAAAGAAAACAAATCCACCAGATACCATAATAATACAAGCGCGACTCTAAGGTCGAAATAAATAACTGGTCCAGTAAACTTATCAAGTAATACAAGTTTGGTTGATGGAGCTTTCTAGATACAAATGAAATAATAAAAGTACAATGGAGGTCCAGATACAAGTGAACCAACCTACCGTGCAAATCACCCTGAATGAAAAGATGTGCCAGCAAGCTGTCAGGAAAACCTGTACATCGAACCTGTAATAAAATTTGGCACAACGAGGGTGAGTTGCCAACTCGTGAGTAGAAGATATCTGCGAAAAGAAATCGAATGCACGATGCTGTCCTAGGTCATAATAATATACTAATATACTACTAGTCATCAAGTAAAGGCAGAATAACAAGCTACGTGTAAGTGCAATGCTCCGTGCTTGTGTTAGTGCCTCATATAGTACTAAGCCATGTGAATGAGTATGCATGCACCATGAATGTAAAATAACCAATCCTGAAATCTAGATATATCTATATAAGAAATTTTTAGCTTTTATCATAGTAAAATATGTATAGAAATCTGAAATATCAACGATGAAATCCATGGAAATCCGTGTCAAGTATCAACACAAAACATGTAAATCTCAAGTCTCAATACCTCATAATCTCAATGTCTCATAGTCTCAATATCTCGGGCTCCGTCAGTCCGGATCGGCCCATATCATCAAATCTCACGACAACGGTCGGTATCCTCCGGATAACCGCCGCGCCAGACATCACCGGTAGGTAGTCCTCCCCTGTCAGGCTCATCGTCTACAACTCGATCTTCTTGCCCCGAGGTACCATACCGGGCCCACCATGTACCTGAGACGGTTCATCCACTCCTCGAATCGGGTCTCGAAATCCAACAGAAAACATGAAATCTCATGGTGGACGACACATACATCACGATAAAACCGCATCTTATGTTTTAAAAAGAGAGGAGGAGAGAGAGAAGTTTTTATATGTTCTTGCGGTTTTCCCCAAAAATCCAGAAATCTCATAGAAATCCAAAATCCCAAAATCATGAGCAAGTATATGATAAGTGTCGGCAAGTGCCCCATAATACTGCATGATAACATGAAAATGCGAATGCATGCAATGTCTAAGTAATAAATACCATGTCTATATTAACACCAGAGAGTAATTACAATATTATATCGATCTACCTGTTAGCTGATTGAATCAATAAAAGATAATATGATCTAAAGTGTACGTGACATAGCAATTACCGATGATGATGTGTGTGAGCCGGCAAATAAGTGTACGTGGAATATGCGCATCATCGGTAATAGTGCTGGTGTCCTAACAGGCAGAGTTTTATACTAATTATAGAAACATATGTATGAACATGCAACATTATGATTATGGTATGAATGTAAAGACGGATGTGTAATAACCACTCATCTGTGATATACAAGTAAAACTACTACTATATGACTCAAACTTACACTAGTGTCCATCTAACCTCCTAAGGAGCTAAACCTAAGAAACTAGTCAATAAGAACTAGGAGTACACCTAAAGTCTGAATCCATATCTCTAATAATCGGCGATCCAGCCTCAATAGCGTCACGTACGTATTACGGCTTCCTCGAATCAAGAGTGCAGATCAATCATCATATCTATGCCTCGTACGGTAAAGTCCATCGTACGACATCCCAATATCAGGGTACGGGTCAAGTATCACCTATGTGTCTCATCATCCGTATAATATCATTATCAACACATGTCAAGATTAAGGTACTATACTGTAATCGCATACATCAATCATATATCATTGCCAGCATAAATGTGCATCGTTAATTTATCCTCATAAATATCATGTATATGCATCATATTGTGATTAAGTCACACTTAAATCATATCGTAATCATGTCACACCTATATGATATCGTAAACAAGTTACACATATATATCATATCGAAATTTCAGGCACAGGTTACGGTCCGGGTTTTATTTTAAAGTCCCATATATTTCAGTATCATCACCATCCTTTATTATTGTTCATGTATACAAATCCATTATCTCATTTTATAATGATCCGCTAACATCATAACACGACTGTATAGCCAAAAATCACGGCATCAGCCCAGTTATATTGTTTCATCCCCGTGTATCATATCACATACTTGTATCACATATGCGTATTGTGTATATATATATACCTACACCTAGTTCTATATATATATATACATACACGTATACACCATGTCGAGTCTCAGTGAGTACGTGTGTGTGTATCTACCTGAAACATACGAATCTCTTCCAAGGTATTCATCTTCTGGTAAGGTCTTTCTAAATCAATCTAGTCCAACCTAAGGTCATTACTAGGGTCCTACTCACCAAGATTCTAAGGTCACGTCTGACTTCCTAATGACAAAAAGTACTATTCCTATTATACGTTTGCGGGGGTGCTAAACGCCATCCACCCGACTTCCCCCGTAGATACACATCTACTCACCTGGTCCTTGTCTGCCGAAGACGATGTCGCCTTCCTCTTCTTCCTCGTCTGAAGTCCATGCGAGGGGTACCTATACGCAAACATATATAATATCGTAAACTGAATCACGGACAAAAATCAAAACAACGCACGAAACGCGCATAGGTTAAAACCTATGTCCCGCTCATGCCAAAGGACCAAATATCGCTCGATATCGGCGTACAAATGCCGATTGATCGAGATAAACATCAACAAACAACTTTTAGTTTAAAAACTCGTTACTTATAATATAAAACATGGTTTAATCCATCAAAACCCTAAAAATCAATCAAATCGTCCGATTTCGAAAAGCCCGAAAACGCCAATTTACCGTTTTACTTCAAAACTTGACATTAAAATCAAACTAATGGTCATAAAACTCATTAAATAGCATAACTAGATTATACAACCCATTACTATATTTTTAACGCCCCAATTGTATTAATTGGAAAATTCTAGTTTGCAAACTTTCCCGATTTCGATACTTTTAAGCAAAATTTCACAATATCACAACTAAACTTGATTTTGCATAAATTAATGTATTAAACTACAAGCCATGATGATAATAATATAATGAAATCATAATTTAGATTTTAAACCTCATTTATTTAAGAATTTCCAAATTCTAGTTAGCAAAAATAGCATTTTTATTACTATTTTTCAATTATCAATAGAAACTAGTAACCAATTTAAGTTTTTCATTCCAATAACAAGTTAATATCCTCTTTAAAATAACAATCTAGTGTTACAAACATTAATTGGAATTTTATCTCACCAATATATACAACTTATAGAAATCTAGTTTGCAAAAATACTTAACTTAAACAAATTGGAATGAACAAATTATAATTCAACAACCATGCAAGATTTTCCACTTCTAAAAATGTTAGACTAGTTATTATAACCCTACTTAATTAATAAAAATCATAACTTAATTTTATAACCCTAACTTGAATTTTTAAAACTTGAAGATAGAATTAATTTATTAATTCTAATTATGCTAGAATGAAACATTAAATAACAATAAATCAAAAGAAGAAGATTTATACCTCCACAACATGAAATCCAAACATGAAAATAAGCCTCCAAAATGAATGCTTTCCATCTCCAAAATCTATATAAAGATGAGCAAAGAATAGAGGGTAGGAATTAATTAGGATTTTGTGGATTTTTATTTGGATTTTTGTAGGATTTTTATGATTTTTAATGCAAAAATGATGGGGGGAAAATTTTGGGGCTGCCCATGGTGGTGAGGCCGGCCATGAGGTGAGGAAAATAGAGGAGAGTGAGAAAAGGTGAAGAAAAGTGTAGAAGGTCTCACTAAAATATGACACAATTAAGTCTTTTCATGAAATTAATAAAAATTCTTTATTTTCCTCACTTGATTTAACCTAGAATGGTCTAGAACCATGGATAAATTTGAAAATAAATTTTGCATGATACACACTATATTCTAATATGCAATGGTTCACTTTTGCAAATTAAACCCATTCAAATTTGTAATTTACACTAATTTAGTGTATAAATAAAGCTTATGTTAATATTTAAAATAATTAATTTAGGAAAAATATTTAATTAAACTAAAAATTTATAAGTGAATAAATAAACACCATTTACTAGTAATAACATAATTAAAATAGGAATTTTTAAATTTATAGTGTAAAATAATTACGGTTAATTTTACGAAAAATACGTTTTACTTTACCGAAAATCATAAAATTCACTTAAACGATTTTATTTATTTAATTATTTTTAAAACGTTGCATTCATGGTGAAGTGGCCGGCCACTTGGTGGGTTTTGGTGTCGGGGTTGATCCAGTAGGTCATATACACAATGTACATCACCCTAGACTTGTTTGTGCAACTCCTTTTGGCCTGAGTCAAAATCTGGGCACACTTTGTGATTTTTGGATATGTTTTCCGTATTTTGAATGATGGGTTTTGATATTTGGATTTGTATTTGGTTGTTGCATGTTTGTACATCAACAACAAGGGTTGGTTAGTCGTTTTTGCACGCGTAGGCTATAAGTTCTGACCTATAGGCGATCCGTGTGTCGTTTTGGTTTCTGGACTTGATGTTAATAGCGATTGAGATTGTTTATTATTGTAGGTACCCTCATGTGGATTCCGAGGCGATGGAGCATGGCATCATCGACTTCAGCAATTGAGGATCAAGGTGAGTAGATTTACATCTACGGGGGAAGTCAGGTGGATGGCGTAAGCACCCCCGCAAACTTTGATGGAAACTGATTTATATATATAGAATATGATTAAGGGAACCTATAATAGGAAACTATAGATAGAGTTATATGATAATTAGAGAAACCATATTAGAAACTATAGGATAGTTATAAGCAATATGATATGATTGATATGTGATGACGAGATTCGAGGATGATGTTCGACGATATTGCCGTATTGGATACTATAGGACTAGATAGCCGACGTAGGTGTGTCATCCGAACCATACCTATTTCAGACTGATGAATCATATGCATCTTTTAAACAGATACCTTTAGGGACGTTACGGATTTTCAAATGATATATTTTCCTTAAAAACACCGTAGCCCCTACTTTCAAAAACTACGATTTGCATCTTTAAAAAAACGATTGTATGGTTTGGGTATGTATGTTAGATTAGATATGTATGCTTAGAGTAGAGGTATGATGTTTTGGTAAAATTGACTCGATATGGGAGATAAACGCGATGAAAAGATAAGACGATGTGATATGATGATTTGAGATATGTTGGTATACGGATGCGAGTCGATTGAGATGAGCGATACTTTCGCCTGTCCCCTGATATGAGATTGTTATGGATATGATTTGGGACATAGGTATATAGATATATATAATGTTAAGAATCTTAAATAATAAGCCGTACGAGACGCTAGGTCCGTACCCTCCTCGTCTTATAGGTTGATAGGATCCCTAATAGCTTAATGCCGCCGTACGATGATTTTCCGTACGTGATGAGTTTGACTTGATGTTTGATCCATACCCTTGTCTAGAGGATGTCATACGATGGGTTATACCGTACGTGATGCTGTGAAGCTAGATGCCGATTGATAGATTCACCAACTCAGACATATGATAGATACGTATACCTTATAGCTTTTAGCTGGAGATTTACCTTATGATGCATTTATGTTATTCTCATTGCATTGCATATAACTGTGCAAGTACACTCCCATCATTATCGATGATCTGTATGTTACATGTACATAGATTGTTAGTTGTATGTATGCCCTAGAGGTCAGTATTGTACAGATGATGTATATTATATTGGATGCTTGGACATATATAGAGATGACTTTCTTGCTCGATATGATAGTATGCTATCTGGTTGCTCTTTATCTTAACATGTACACTTGTCTCTTTAAACTGTCTTATGGTTACATGTTGGTAAAGCCCTTAGGATGTGTACTTGACTACCTGGACTATGATGCAGATCATACTAGTGGGGACATGGTAGTCCATAAGTACATCCTTCAAGATCCCTAGTCGTGGGTGTATCGAGACGGGGCATCGATATACCATAGTAGACTAGCATATACGCTTCTCGACCCATGAGATGGGCGATGGATGATCCCATATCCATTGGTGTTTGACATCAGAGATGGTATACGGGTGCTCAGTGGAGACTGGATACACTGGACGGACTCGCCGAGAACTCACAGATGGTATTATACCTCACGTCAGATGGCAGTTCTCAGGTGACACTTGTGCAGGTTAGTCTGTAGAGACCCGAGATCGTTATAGAGTCTTGTGTGATTCCCACTGTGCTTTGATCTCCACCTTACCACGTCCATGAGGGCATGCAAAACGGTGGTCTTTGGGTACAGTCCCGAGTCACATGGAGGCAATGAGCGATAGGAGGGGTTTCGTCTCTCCCGGTATTGGGAGTTGATGTTGCGCTGTGCTCGATTGGCCGTAACAGGGAAGTCCCTGGCCAGGGCTGATCAGAGATTTGCTGGTAAGTGTTACCAGTAGTTTCTCGACCCGTTATGAGCCTCACACCGGCACGACTTATCGGTTATTGGGGTCTGACGTTTACCACCCCTAGACTTGATATGCGACGTATCAGACGAACAGACCGGACTGTACGGTAAGTGTTACTGGTTGGATTCACAGGAGTGTGAGCGGGCTAGCTCGTCGATCTTCTGATCGCTCAATACCCGGATGGCCGTTACGTTTAGCAGACCGCTTGCGGCTTGTGGGTGCTTGATATGATCATCATCTGCTACCGGCGTATTGACGAGTCTTTAGAGTCCTACACAGAGGTTTCCTGGCTCAAGCGAAACGAAATAGGAGCGCATATGAGATATGTGCGGGACCGAGAATAATGCGTTTATGTGATACCGCATTTCATTCTCGCGATGAATGTTTCGATTGGTTGTATGTGATATGACCTAGTTATCGAATCATTGATTCGATAAAACGATACATTGGATACTGGTCGGTTATATGCGATATGACCGGATCGTTAAATCAAGTGTTGATTTAATGATTTAATGTATAATTATATATTTGATATATTACTTTGCATTAACTGGTATTGGTTCACTTTAAATGGATTTTCTCACTTGATGTACATGTTGTATATGTGATATACTTTTGTGCACATCTTTGTATCATGTTTGATGATACTTGCTCATTTGGTTAAGTGTGAAGAATTAAACCATGGTTAAGAGATGATTAGTGTTTTGCCTTTTTATTTATTTATTTGTTTATTTATTTAGAAAAGGTTTAGATGAGAATGGTGGCTTTCTTTGTCTCTTATTGAAGCTTCATGAAGTTTTGACTTATGCAACCATTCTTGTCTTCATGCTTAACCCTAACTCATCCAAGTAACCATGGTATATTCTTTACACTTAACCTTAGTTAGGATATGATAAGTATTGTTTTCTTTTTCATTTTAAATCACTTATCATATTCTTTCTTCTTCTTGATCATCTTCTTCTTCAAGAAAAGCTTAAGCCCATCAATGGCAACTTGAGCAAAAGTGAGTGAAATCCAATTCTAAAGTGAACCCACCTCCTATTTCTTCACCCTCTACCTCTTGCCAAGTTGTTTTTGCAGGGTTCCTAGGCACACTAGTGAGGTCTCCCAAGCCATCAACCATGGCAATTTCAAAAATTATGGTGCCTACAAACCCTAAACTACGGATCAATTGCTAGATTTCTAGGCGAACAAGAACTAGTTAACAGTTAACTATATAAAATACGGAAATACAACCTTTGTAGATCCGGTGCTCCACCTCCATAGCTCCGCAACGAGGTCCTCTCCGCTGTCCAAATCGAATCTGGGCTCTAGGATCGGCTTCGTCGGAGAATAAGTGAGCTAGGTCGTCGATGTCCATGCCGAAGATGATCTACGTCGAAGCATCGCAAGATCAAGCTCTCAACTTCACCAAGTCATGAAACTTGTGAAGGAAACACACTCTACTACTTGGCAAGAGGTAGAGGATGAAGAAATAGGAAGTGGGTAGACTTTAGTTTTGGATTTCTCACTCTAATTCATCAATCACCATTGATGAGGTCAAGGTTTTTCTTCTTTAGTTCAATGAAGAAAAAGAAGAATATGAAGAAGAAAATTATGATTAGATTATCCTCAAAATGAAAAGAATAATAATCTTATCATAACTTGAACCATGGTTATATGTAGAGAGTAAATCATGGTTAAAGAATGGTTAGGTTAAGCATGAGATAAGAATGAAGACTTAGTCAAAGTTTCAAGAAACTTCAACTAAATCCAAAAAAAAAAGCCACCATTTATCTTTCTTTTCCTTATTCCAAAAAAGAATAAATAAGAAAGATAAATGAATAAATAAAAATCAAAACCCTAACCCATTCATTACCATGGTTCATTCTTTACACTTAACCAAGTTTGGCATGCATCATCAAACATGATACAAGCAAGTGCACAAAATCATATCGCATATGCAATGCGCACATCCGAGTGAGAAAATCCATCTTAAGTAAACCGATACTAGTTGATGCAAAGTAATATATCAAATATATAAATATGCATTAAATCATTAAATCAACACTTGATTCAATGACCCGGTTATGTCGCACACAACCGACTAGTATACAATATATCGGCTTATCGAATCAACGCTTGAATCGATAACTAGGTTATATCGCATACAACCATTCGATATATTTATCGCGAGAATAGAATACGGTATCACATACACGCATTATTCTCGGTCCCGCACATATCTCATATGCGCTCCTATTTCGTTTCGCTTGAGCCAGGAAACCTCTGTGTAGGACTCTAAAGACTCGTCAATACGCCGGCAGCAGATGATGATCATATCAAACACCCACAAGCCGCAAGCGGTCTGCTAAACGTAACGGCCACCCGGGTATTGAGCGATCTGAAGATCGACGAGCAAGCCCGCTCACACTCCAGTGAATCCGACCAGTAACACTACCGTACAGTCCGGTCTGATCGTCTGATCTGTCGCATATCTCGCCTAGGGGTGGTATACGTCAGACCCCAATAGCTCAATAAGTCGTGTCGATATGAGGTCTATAACTGTTCGAGAAACTACTGGTAACACTTACCAGTAAATCTCAGCAACCCTGGCCAGGGATTTTCTGTTATAGCCAATCGAACACAGCGCAACATCAACTCCCTATACCGGGAGAGACGAATCCCCTCCTATCGCTCATTGCCTCCATGTGACTCGGGACTGTACCCAAAAACCACCGTTTTGCACGCCCTCTTGGACGTGGTAAGATGGAAATCAAAGCACAGTGGGAACCACACAAGACTCTATGACGATCTCGGGTCAACAGACTACTCTGTACCAGTGTCACCAGAGAACTGCCATCTGACGTGAGGTATAATACCATCTGGGAGTTCTCGGCGAGTCCGTCTAGTGTACCCAGTCTCTACTGAGCACCCGTATATCTCCTCTGATGTCAAACACCGATGGATATGGGATCATCCATCGCCCATCTATATGGGTCGAGAAGGTATACGCTAGTCTACTCTGGTATATCGATGCCCCGTCTCGATACACCCACGACTAGGGACTTTGAAGGATGTACTTATGGACTACCATGTCCCCACTAGTATGATCCGCATCATAGTCCAGGTAGTCAAGTACAGATCCTAAGGGCTTTACCAACATGTAACAGAGAGACAATCAGCATACACGTTAAGGTAAAGGGTAACCAGATAGCATACTATCATGTCGAGCAAGAAAGTCCTCCCTATATATGTCCCAGCATCCACTACAATATACATCCTATGTACAGTAATGGCCTCTAGGGCATACATATAACTAACAATCTCCCACTTGCACTAGGGCCATCTGTAGCAGTGGTTGCAGTATCTCATACTCAACCATCCCATAAAAGTCTCTCTCTGGGAACAGGCCTTTGTGAGTGGATCCGCTGTGTTGTCCTCTGAGTCTACTCTCCAAACCTCGATCACCCTGGAGATCAATCATCTCCATGATCAGGCGATGCTGCCTTAGAATATGTCTGGATCACTGATGGGACGGACGTTCCTTGGCATAAGCCACAACTCCATTGTCTCACAATGGTTGGAACGTAGTTCATCTCATGAACCAATATACACCCAAACAGCCTCTTTGGTAGCATCTTAAGTAGCGATGTATCGTGCCTTTATCGTCTAGTATGTCACGGTATCTAGCTTGGAACTCTTCCAACATACCGTCCCTCTACTGAGGGTAAAGACAATGCCTGTGACTGACATTCAGTCGTCTTTATCACCCTGGAACCCTTCCAGTGATTCTCCTCAGGATCGGTTGATACCGTCTTACTACATCTAGTGAGAATTCTAACATCCATTTAGATCTATCTCATAGATCCAAAATCCAGGATTTAGTAGGTATCACTTTAATCCTATATGGAGAATCTTTGTGATAAGCAGAGATTGATCGAGCGTAGCATAGGAAACTACTTCCCTATCAAGAGTATGTCATCCATGTACTCTACGAGGATCGTCACCATACTCCCTACTACCTTTTTGTTTATACAAGGTTCATCTACCATTTTGATGATGTCAAACTCTTTGACTTATCCATCAAAACAGATGTTCCAACTCCGCGATGCCTGCTTTATCCTATAAAGCATCTTGCACACGTTTCCGCTGCTCCCACTGTCTACGAAGCCCTCTGGCTGTGTACTTATAGACGCTCTCTTCTAAATCATCATTTAGAAAAGCAGTCAAGGCACCCAACCACCAGAGATCGTAGTCATGGTATGCAGCCGTGGTAAGTAGGATCTGGATGGACTTAAGCATAGTCACTTGAAAAGGTTTCATCATGATCCACACCTGGTCAATGATGAAAACCCTTAACAAGTCTAGCTTTGAAAGTCTCAACTTTTCGATGTACACCAAGTAATCTTCTCAAGATATACTTGCTCCTGATGGGGATTTAACCCTTCAGCTATAGCAGCTAAAGTCCATACTTTGCTGGTGTATAAGGATTCCATCTCAGATCGATAAGCATCCAGCCATTCTTATAGAGTCTTACTCCTGATGGCCAGCTCGAAGCTAGTTGGGTCATCATCTCATGATGCAATCCTCGCTCCCACTGTCATAGAGAAAACGAAGTATCTCTCAGGTGAGTGAGGAACCCTACTAGATCGGCGGAGAGGCTGAGGTTCGTTGGAATTTACTGAATTCTTTGGTTCTATCAAATCATGTGCTGTAGTTAGTATAGCTGGAACATTTCCAGTTCTACATTACAGACCTTGCCTCGAGCTTGTCCGGATTTTGCTTTTAGACATAGGCCGGACAACCCCAAATCTTAACTAACTTAAGACATGGGCTCTTCCCTTTCCATATCACATATGAAGTGGTAGGCATCTGATTTGATTCGAACCCTATTCAATAGGTATGCCGCTTCTCAAGCGCATAACACCCAAAAGGAAATAGGTAACTCAGTATTACTCATCATAGAGCACACCTTATCACATAGGGTGTAATTGCTCCACCCCGATATACCATCGTGCTATGGTGTATACGGAGGAGTAATGATGAGAGAGAATCTCATTCTCCTTTACAATAGTCCAGGATTTCCGTGCTCAAGTATTCTCCTCCTTGAACTCATCATAGGACATAATACTTATACCCGTATTGGTTCTCTACTTCTAACTTATATTCTGTGAATATCTCAAAAGGTTCGGACTCATGTTTCAACAGGAACATATGTCTGAATCTTGAGAGATTATCAGAGAATGTAATGAAGTACAAAGAACCAGTCCTGGCATGTGTAGACAGGGGACCTTACATACATCAACATGTATCATCCCAAGAGTTTAATAACTCTTTCTCTGTTTCCAGTAAACGGAGCTATGGTCATCTTATCTTTGTGACATGACTGGCGAGTTTCACAAGATGTAAATTCAAACTGATTTAAATATACATCTATATGTAACTCTAGCCAGTCGGGTCGCATTGATCTGACCTAGTCTACAATACCTCAAGAAGAATTCGTTCATTTCTGAACTCTTCCTCTTGTGTGTGATCCGTATACTAAGAACTGTAGTTTGATTTAGAACATTAATGCTTTTAGATAACGTGCCTGAACTGATCAACTTTTGATATAGGAAATGTTCAAAACATTATCCAACAATACAAAATTATATCTGTTTCTTTACTAATAAAGAGACAGATATGATTTTGTATATCAGGTTCGGTATCTAATAACATTCGTTCAGAATCAATGTATCGGTAATACAGGGTGACAGTGACCAACAGACTTGGCTGCAACATTTGCCCCGTTTTCTGCCTCATGAAACTTATCACCCGTTCTCAGTTCTCTACCTATCTGTAGCCCTATGTAACAGATTACATATCTGGGATCCTGATCCGGTATCACATACCCAGGACGTAAAGGATACTGAGAAACAGTTCTGTATAATGAACACACCCGAAGATGATGCATCATCATGCACTCTCCTCGTTTGGGCGGCACGGGAAATCTGGTATTCCCCAATTTCCTGCTCTGTCTTATAACAATTATAAGTTGGAGCGGGACCAACGTTCCCCAGCTCAGTATAACAAGCGGGTTCGGTCAAATATCCGTATTATTATCTTGATTAAGGCGTGATATGGTCGCTACCAGGAGAGAGAGAGAAGAAAACACTCAGCGTGCGCTCTTGCAAGAATAGATTGGTTATTATTTTATCTAATCAGGATGGCTCCCACTGCTTTTTATCAAATCTTCCTTCAAAGCCTAAAAGGAAAGACTAGCCGGGATTAATTACACACTACAAGTTCGCCAATCTTTCAGCCAGGCCAGTGTCGGTACTTTGAGGGAGGTCCCCCGTGCTTTCGCACGAACCTAATTAATGTAAACCTCATTTTCCCAGAGGCGTAACCCCGTTGACACCTTTCTAGACACCTACTTGATCGGCTAATTGTAATGTATAAAACTCTCCCAGGAGTAACTCTTACTCGCAGCGGGTATCGGGATCCAACTATCTCATAGAAGGTATGCAATCTCATTGCAAATTTCAACACTTGAAATTCCCGATAATATTTTGCCCCTACCCTCCTATGACCTTGACAAAGGCCAACAAACCATAGGATGCTACTCAAGTTCAACCCGTCATTTCCTGATTGAATTAAACCCACCCGCACGGCCCTTGACAAAGGCCAACAAGGTCGCACGACTACCCTAACTCAATCTGCATCATATGCATAAACAGATAAGCACCAGTTAGCTACCGCACACTGCGCCTTGACAAAGGCCAACAAACGCAGCACGAATACTAACTACTACTTATCTGAAATGACGGAGGGCTACGACAGGTTTTTCTGAAAACCTATTGCGTAATGAACTTGATATCGTTGTAGGATCGAATGAATTTTGAAATGGAGTGCTTTTGAGGCTTTTCTAGTTTTGCTAAAGGAGTCACTCCCGGTGAAGGGATCGTCGGTCCTTTCCTCGTCGAATGAGGTGCGGGATATATCACATATATCACTGTGCAAAGCAAAAAACACTTAAAAGCAATCAAAAGACAAACCGAGTGTGTAGCATCTGCCAGTTATTGCTAAAGGAGTCACTCCCGGTGAAGGGATCTCGGTCCTTTCCTCGTCGGATGAGGTGCAGGATATATCACATATACCGCTGTGCAAAGCAAGAACTGTAGCTACCTGTTTTATTTTGAAATTCGATTCTACAACATCTTAGGTTTCTTTTATTTCATTAATCACATTAATGAAGTCCCATCATTTAAGTACCTAAACATCACAGATAAATACGACGTACACTTATGCCATCCGCATTCGCCTCGATGTCCCCTCGTGCACCGTTAGGTTAAGTAACTAACGGCAGAGCAGGGCAGGGCTAGCGCGGGTGTAAAACATAAGTAACGTCTATATAATATATCATATATACTATATACTATATCTATCATAGAACATCACATGATCACATCACAGATATTGCAGCAGAAGAAACATATGAAATATTGGATATACTAGGACGTCCGTGTTTTCAATACGAGCCAGTATAAAACACGGATTCCACGGTCGTGATGAATAGCCAAACCCACACCCCTAGACCCCTACGAGAGCGGCAAGCAACCCTGCCAATTCTAGAGTTAGGAGACCCGGACTCGACTCCTCGAGTTGGTCTCCCACTGGACTCCAGAACCCGGTTACTTGTGCCCTCCTCCTTGGGTCTATCCTAGTGCGGAAAAGTAAATAATATACAAACGGTGACAACTTCCGCAACCTGGAAGCGCCCCAATAAAAGAATATTACATACAAGTTTTTACATGAATGAAAATGAAAAACACTCATCTCACATAAAAACCCCCGGCTATTCAAACACGACGATCCAATATAACATATCCAGCAACACATAACATCACATGTCATCAACGTAAGTAAATATGTCCATCCCAATTGTCGTTGACATATAGCAACGAAACCGGCGATATCACATATTACACTTACGGTCACAGAAAAGAAAGTGTAAAACTACAACAGTTGGAATCCGCAATCACCTCAGACATCGCATGCCTGACCAAATGAATTACTTAGACATCACATGCCTAACAATTATAAACCCCGCATTTTAGTCTCAAAATCGAAAACACTTTTCAATATCAAGTCGGGTAATTCAACAAGATTCCCGACATCCTGATCGAATACTCGTCGTAAACTTTAGTAGGCGGCCGCACCCCCAATACCGTCGACGAAGTGCACCAAGGCGGAACACCGCTACCACGAGCACCCGAACGGATGCTTTCGGCGACGGGGTTCTCCTACAGTCACTTGGTCGGGGCTATGGAGTGAGGCTGTCTATTAAGTTTACCCGGCGAGTATCCGCGTACGCTACGTGATTGCGACGGACTTTTGATCACATCAAAATTCCGTGGCAACCGATCAAGTGAGACTAAATTGCTATGTTTATAACATTCATTCAGTTATCTCATAACTTCTTGTGAATTCCAATTATTGTATCCCATTCCAGATAATTAGAAAATGTTAAACTTTCCGATTGAACATTCGAACACCCAAGTTTTCCCGATACAGATCAACACATGAAATAAGTCTAACAACATTCAGTTCGTGCCTCAGTACCGACGGTCCAGCCGTAGAAGGGTCAAGCCAACGCCTCACATGTGGCACGCCGTACTGCCCCAAACCCGAAGGTTCAAAGGGTAGTTCAAGACGGTCACATAATCGAGTTAAGGTTTGTTGTCTTCTAGAGGGACCATCGTGTTACTTGCACTACTTAGAACGTGATTAAACTACAGAAATATCCAACATTGGAAATTTCCCGACAGGGGAAAAATTGGGTATTTATATCCGGTCGAACTTTTTAACATATTCAAAAAATTATCCGGAACGACACATAGACAAAGTTTGACAATCCGATCGAATGTATGAACTCCCAATACAACCCAAAATACTCAACTCTTGATTTCAGATTAAAAATTCCCAGGAAAACCAGCACTGAAAAATAGGAGTTACTGTGCAAAATTCAATGGCAGATAAGACAAAAGTGCGGCGGAAGGGCCGCATTAACACGCTAATGCCGCGGTTCCGCCGCTCTTTAGAAAGATCATTAGGTAATTTTTGCATCGTAATTCTTAGATTTACCTGCTTGTTTTTCTGCATATTTTTAATTTGCAAAAATCCACATTTTACAAAAAAGTCCAGAGAGCATTTCAAAGTCGGGGTTTCGGGTCGATCGGACTTCTAACTCCGTCTACGCATCGCCTAAGGCTCTAGCTAGGCTCTGATACCACTGCAGGGTTCCTAGGCACACTAGTGAGGTCTCCCAAGCCATCAACCATGGCAATTTCAAAAATTATGGTGCTTACAAACCCTAAACTACGGATCAATTGCTAGATTTCTAGGCGAACAAGAACTAGTTAACAGTTAACTATATAAAATACGGAAATACAACCTTTGTAGATCCGGTGCTCCACCTCCATAGCTCCGCAACGAGGTCCTCTCCGCTGTCCAAATCGAATCTGGGCTCTAGGATCGGCTTCGTCGGAGAATAAGTGAGCTAGGTCGTCGATGTCCATGCCGAAGATGATCTACGTCGAAGCATCGCAAGATCAAGCTCTCAACTTCACCAAGTCATGAAACTTGTGAAGGAAACACACTCTACTACTTGGCAAGAGGTAGAGGATGAAGAAATAGGAAGTGGGTAGACTTTAGTTTTGGATTTCTCACTCTAATTCATCAATCACCATTGATGAGGTCAAGGTTTTTCTTCTTTAGTTCAATGAAGAAGAAGAAGAATATGAAGAAGAAAATTATGATTAGATTATCCTCAAAATGAAAAGAATAATAATCTTATCATAACTTGAACCATGGTTAGATGTAGAGAGTAAATCATGGTTAAAGAATGGTTAGGTTAAGCATGAGATAAGAATGAAGACTTAGTCAAAGTTTCAAGAAACTTCAACTAAATCCAAAAAAAAAAGCCACCATTTATCTTTCTTTTCCTTATTCCAAAAAAGAATAAATAAGAAAGATAAATGAATAAATAAAAATCAAAACCCTAACCCATTCATTACCATGGTTCATTCTTTACACTTAACCAAGTTTGGCATGCATCATCAAACATGATACAAGCAAGTGCACAAAATCATATCGCATATGCAATGCGCACATCCGAGTGAGAAAATCCATCTTAAGTAAACCGATACTAGTTGATGCAAAGTAATATATCAAATATATAAATATGCATTAAATTATTAAATCAACACTTGATTCAATGACCCGGTTATGTCGCACACAACCGACTAGTATACAATATATCGGCTTATCGAATCAACGCTTGAATCGATAACTAGGTTATATCGCATACAACCATTCGATATATTTATCGCGAGAATAGAATACGGTATCACATACACGCATTATTCTCGGTCCCGCACATATCTCATATGCGCTCCTATTTCGTTTCGCTTGAGCCAGGAAACCTCTGTGTAGGACTCTAAAGACTCGTCAATACGCCGGCAGCAGATGATGATCATATCAAACACCCACAAGCCGCAAGCGGTCTGCTAAACGTAACGGCCACCCGGGTATTGAGCGATCTGAAGATCGACGAGCAAGCCCGCTCACACTCCAGTGAATCCGACCAGTAACACTACCGTACAGTCCGGTCTGATCGTCTGATCTGTCGCATATCTCGCCTAGGGGTGGTATACGTCAGACCCCAATAGCTCAATAAGTCGTGTCGATATGAGGTCTATAACTGTTCGAGAAACTACTGGTAACACTTACCAGTAAATCTCAGCAACCCTGGCCAGGGATTTTCTGTTATAGCCAATCGAACACAGCGCAACATCAACTCCCTATACCGGGAGAGACGAATCCCCTCCTATCGCTCATTGCCTCCATGTGACTCGGGACTGTACCCAAAAACCACCGTTTTGCACGCCCTCTTGGACGTGGTAAGATGGAAATCAAAGCACAGTGGGAACCACACAAGACTCTATGACGATCTCGGGTCAACAGACTACTCTGTACCAGTGTCACCAGAGAACTGCCATCTGACGTGAGGTATAATACCATCTGGGAGTTCTCGGCGAGTCCGTCCAGTGTACCCAGTCTCTACTGAGCACCCGTATATCTCCTCTGATGTCAAACACCGATGGATATGGGATCATCCATCGCCCATCTATATGGGTCGAGAAGGTATACGCTAGTCTACTCTGGTATATCGATGCCCCGTCTCGATACACCCACGACTAGGGACTTTGAAGGATGTACTTATGGACTACCATGTCCCCACTAGTATGATCCGCATCATAGTCCAGGTAGTCAAGTACAGATCCTAAGGGCTTTACCAACATGTAACAGAGAGACAATCAGCATACACGTTTAGGTAAAGGTTAACCAGATAGCATACTATCATGTCGAGCAAGAAAGTCCTCCCTATATATGTCCCAGCATCCACTACAATATACATCCTATGTACAGTAATGGCCTCTAGGGCATACATATAACTAACAGTTTTGGGTGTTTTATTCACAAGTTTCACAACTTTGTGAAGTCGGAGCTTGAACTTGTGATGCCTCGACGTAGATCATCTTCGGCACGAAGCCGACGACCTAGTCCGCCCAATTCTCCGATGAAGCCGACATTTGAGTTCGGGATTCGAGATGGACAGCGAGAGGACGCCTACGTGGAGCTAAGGAAGTGGAGAACCGGATCTACAAAGGTTGTAGCCTCTCTCCTTTAGTTAAGTTGTTAACTAGTTTCGTTTATCGCCTAAATTTCTAGTCAACGATCCGTATTAGGGTTTCTTGGCACCCGTAAAATTTGAAATTGGCATGGTTGATGCCTTGTGAGACCTCTATAGTGTGCCTAGGAACCCTACAGTGGTATTAGTGCCTAGTTAGAGCCTTAGGCGAAGTCTAGACGGAGTTTGAAGTCCGATCGACCCGGAACCCCAACTCAAATATTGCTCTCTGGACTTTTTCTAAAAAATGGGATTTTTCCATATTAAAAATTCTTTAAAATATCAGCATGAAGATATAAGAATTATGGTGCAAAACGAGCTCATGATGCATCTAAACAGCCGCGGAAACGCGGCAGAAGCATGACTTCTGCCGCGGTTCCGCCGCCTACTGTTCACAATGTGCAATAATTTTTGCACAGTAATTCCTCTTTTCTGGTGCTGAGTTTTATGGGAATTTTTAATATTTATTCAAGAGTTGAATTTTCTGGGATTGTTTTGGGGATTCGCTGTTTCGATCGGAGTATCAGATTTTGTCTATGTGGCTTTCCAGATAAATTTTAGAATATGTTAAAAAGTTCGACCGGATATAAATACCCAATTTTTCCCCTGTCGGGAAATTTCCAAGTGTTGGATTTTTCCGTAGTTTAACGACGTTCTAAGTAGTGCAAGTAACGCGATGGACCCTCTAGAAGACAACAAACCTTAACTCGATTATGTGACCGTCTTGAACTGCCCTTTGAACCTTCGGGTTTGGGGCAGTACGGCGTGCCACATGTGAGGCGTTGGCTTGACCCTTCTACGGCTGGACCGTTGGTACTGAAGCACGAACTGAATGTTGTTAGACTTATTTCATGTGTTGAGCTGTATCGGGAAAACTTGGGTATTCGACTGTTCGATCGGAAAGTTTAACATTTTCTGTTTATCTGGAATGTGATACAATAATTGGAATTCACAAACAGTTATGAGATAACTGAATGAATGTTATAAATCTAGCGGTTTAGTTTCACTTGATATTGAAAAGAGTTTTCGATAATGAGACTAAAATGCGGGGTTTATAACTGTTAGGCATGTGATGTCTAAGTATTTCATTTGATTAGGCATGTGATGTCTAAAGAGGTTGCGGATTCCAACTGTTGTAGTTTTACACTTTCTTTTCTGTGACCGTAAGTGTAGTATGTTCATATCGCCGGTTTCGTTGCTATACGTCAACGACAATTGGGGTATGCATACTTACTTACGTTGATGACATGTGATGTTATGTGTTGCTGGATATGTTATATTGGATTGTCGTGTTTGAATAGCCGGGGGTTTTTATGTGAGATGAGTGTTTTTCATTTTCATTCATGTAAAAACTTGTATGTAATATTCTTTTTATTTGGGGCACTTCCAGGTTGCGGAAGTCGTCACCTTTTGTATATTATTTACTTTTCCGCATTAGGATAGACCCAAGGAGGGGTGCACAAGTAACCGGGTTCTGGGGTCCAGAGGGAGACCAACTCGAGGAGTCGAGTCCGGGTCTCCTAACCCTAGAATTGGCAGGGTTGCTTGCCGCTCTCGTAGGGGTCTAGGGGTGTGGGATTGGCTATTCATCACGACCGTGGAATCCGTGTTTTATACTGGCTCGTATTGAAAACACGGACGTCCTAGTATATCCAATGTTTCATATGTTCCTTCTGCTGCGTTATCTGTGATGTGATCATATGATGTTCTGTGATAGATACTTTATATAATATATATGATATATTATATAGACGTTACTTATGTTTTGCACCCGCACTAGCCCTGCCCTGCTCTGTCGTTAGTTACCTAACCTAACGGTGCACGAGGGGACATCGAGGCGAATGCGGATGGCATAAGTGTACGTCGTATTTATCTGTGATGTTTAGGTATTTAAATGATGGGACTTCATTAATGTGATTAATGAAAGAAAAGAAACCTAAGATGTTGTAGAATAAAATTTTAAACAAAACAGGTAGCTACAGTTCTTGCTTTGCATAGCGGTATATATGATATACCCTGCACCTTATTCGATGAGGAAAGGACCGAGATCCCTTCACCGGGAGTAACTCCTTTAGCAATAACTGGCAGATGCTACATACTCGGTTTGCTTTTGATTGTTTTTGAGTTTTTCTTTGCACAGTGATATATATGATATATCCCGCACCTCATTCGACGAGGAAAGGGCCGACGATCCCTTCACCGGGAGTGACCCCTTTAGCAAAACTAGAAAAGCCTCAAAATCACTCCATTTCAAAACTTCATTTGATTCTACAACGATATCAAGTTCGTTACGCAATAGGTTTTCAGAAAAACCTGTCGTAGCCCTCTGTCATTTCAGATAAGTAGTAGTTAGTATTCGTGCTACGTTTGTTGGCCTGCGTCAAGGCGTAGTGTGCGGTAGCTAACTAGTATTTATCTGCTTATGCATATGATGCAGATTGGATTAGGGTAGTCGTACGACTTTGTTGGCCTGCGTCAAGGGTCGTGCGGGTGGGTTTAATTCAATCAGGAAATGACGGGTTGAACTTGACTAGCGCACTATGGTTTGTTGGCCTGCGTCAAGGTCATAGGACGCTAGGGGCAAAATATTATCGAGAATTTCAAGTGTTGAAATTTGCAATGAGATTGCATACCTTCTATGAGATAGTTGGATCCCGATACCCGCTGCGAGTAAGAGTTACTCCTGGGAGAGTTTTACATATTACAATTAGCCGATCAAGTAGGTGTCTAGAAAGGTGTTAACGAGGTTACGCCTTTGGGAAAACGAGGTTTACATTAATTAGGCTCGTGCGAAAGCACGGTGGACCTCCCTCAAAATACCGACACTGGCCTGGCTGAAAGATTGGCGAACTTGTAGTGTGTAATTAATCCCGGCTAGTCTTTCCTTTTAGGGTTTGAAGGAAGATTTGATAAAAAGCAGTGTGAGCCATCCTGATTAGATAAGATAATAACCAATCTGATCTTGCACGAGCATATGCTAAAGTGTTTTCTTCTCTCTCTCCAGGTAGCGACCATTTCATGCCCTAATAAAGATAATAATATGGATGTATTGACCGAACCCGCATGTTACACTGTGCTGGGGAACGTTGGTTCCGTTCTTTCCTATAAGAGTTATAGGAATGAACAGGATATAGGGGAATACTAGGATTCCCATGCCACCCGAATGAAGAAAGTACATGATGATGCATTTTCTTCGGGTGTGTTCGTTACAGAGAATTGTTTCTCCATTTGCTCTACGTCCTGGGTATTAGATACCGGGTCAGGATCCCATATATGTAATCAGTTACATGGGCTTAGAAAAGGTAGAGAACTTGGAGAAGGTGATAAAGACATAAGAGTTGGAAATGGTGCAATTGTTGCAGCTAAGACTGTCGGGGAATATCACCTTGTGTTACCAACTGGTAATACATTGGTTCTGAACGAATGTTATTACATGACGAACCTGATATGCAACATTATATCGGTTTCTTTATTGAGTAAAGAGGGATATAATTTTGTATTACAGGATAATGTTATGAACATTTTCCGTAACCAAAAGTTGGTTGGATCAGGCACGTTGTGCAATGGCATTTATGTTCTAAATCAATCAACAGTTCTGAGCATAACAAACACATACAAAAGGAAGAGTTCTGAACTGAACGAATCTTTTTTGTGGCATTGTAGACTGGGTCACATCAATACGACACGACTAGCTAAGTTGCATAAGGATGGATATTTAAATCCGTTTGAATTTTCATCTTATGACACTTGCCAGTCATGTCTCAAAGGCAAGATGACCAAAACTCCGTTTACGGGACACGGAGAAAGAGTTACCGAACTCTTAGGACTAATACATAGTGATGTATGCGGTCCCATGTCTACACATGCCAGGGATGGTTCTTCGTACTTCATTACATTCACTGACGATCTCTCTAGATTCGGATATGTGTTCCTGATGAAACACAAATCAGAAGCTTTTGAGAAATTTAGAGAATATAAACTAGAAGTCGAGAACCAAACCGGAAAAAGTATTAAAATCCTTCGATCTGATCGAGGAGGAGAATACTTAAGCAATGAATTCCTGGACTTCCTAAAAGAGAATGGGATTCTCTCTCAGCTGACTCCTCCATATACACCACAGCACAACGGTGTATCAGAACGGAGGAACCGCACCCTATTGAATATGGTGCGCTCTATGATGAGCACAGCTGAGTTACCTATTTCCTTCTGGGGATATGCACTGGAAACAGCTGCAGATCTATTGAATATGGTTCCCACCAAAACCGTGCCAACCACTCCATATGAGATATGGAAAGGAAAGAGACCATGTCTTAATTATGTTAAGATATGGGGTTGTCCGGCATATGTAAAAACGCAAAATCCGGACAAACTCGCGGCAAGGTCCATTCTGTGTAAGTTTATTGGATATCCCAAACATTCGCGCGGGTATATCTTCTACCACACCGAGGAACAAAAGGTGTTTGTTTCTCGACATGCCACCTTTTTAGAAAAGGAATTTCTTGAAAAAGAGATTAGTGGCAAGGAGGTAGAACTGGAAGAGGTTCCAGCAATACAGACTACAACAGAAGATTTGGTTGAACCAGAGGATTCAGTAGTTCCCAATGAACCTCAGCCTCTCCGACGATCTAGTAAGGTTCCTCGCCCACCTGAGAGATACTACGGTTTTCTCATGGATGGTGGGAGCGAGGATTGCATCATGGAGGATGATGACCCAACTAGCTTCGAGCAGGCCATCACGAGTAGGGACTCAGTGAAATGGCTGGATGCTATGCGGTCCGAGATGGAATCCATGTACACCAACAAAGTATGGACTTTGGAAGTTGCTCCTGAAGGGGTAAAACCCATTGGGAGCAAGTGGATCTTCAAGAAGAAAATTGGTGTAGATGGGAAAGTGGAGACTTTCAAAGCTAGACTTGTTGCAAAAGGTTTTCGTCAAAGACCAGGTGTGGACTATGACGAAACCTTTTCTCCAGTGGCTATGCTTAAATCCATCCGGATCATGCTTGCCATCGCTGCATATCATGATTACGAAATCTGGCAAATGGATGTTAAGACCGCCTTTCTAAATGGTGATTTAGAAGAGTGCGTGTACATGACTCAGCCAGAGGGCTTCGTAGATAGTGGGAGCAGCGGGAAGGTGTGCAAGCTGCTTAAATCCATTTATGGATTAAAGCAAGTATCGCAGAGTTGGAACATCTGCTTTGACGTCGTTATCAAAGAGTTTGATTTCGTCAAAAATCCAGATGAACCTTGTATCTACAAGAAGGTGGCAGAGAGTAAGGTTGTCTTCCTCGTATTGTACGTGGACGACATACTCTTGATAGGAAATGATATTCCTATGCTGCAATCGTTCAAGCTCTTCTTATCACAAAGATTCTCAATGAAAGATCTTGGTGATGCCTCCTGCATATTGGGAATCAGGATCTATAGAGATAGATCCAAAAGGATATTGGGATTGTCCCAATCCAGGTACATTGACACCATACTAAAGAGGTTTAGTATGGAAGAATCCAAGCGTGGGAACTTGCCCACGATCTCTGGAGTCACTCTCTCCAAAGAGATGTCTCCCAAGACTGATTTGGAGAGAGCTCGCATGCAAGGGATACCCTATGCTTCGGCTATAGGCTCTATCATGTACGCGATGCTGTGTACCAGACCCGATGTAGCATACTCACTAAGTATAGTGAGCAGGTATCAAGCTGATCCTGGAGAGAGTCACTGGACAGCTGTGAAGAGCATTCTCAAGTACTTACGAAGGACTAAAGAGATGCTCTTGGTGTATAGTAACGGAGAACTCCAAGTGGAGTCCTTTACCGATTCGAGCTTCCAGAGTGATAAGGACGACTCTAAGTCGCAGTCGGGATTTGTCTTTACCCTTTACGGAGGGGCGGTTAGCTGGAAGAGTTCCAAGCAGGAAACCGTGGCAGACTCGACGATGGAGGCTGAATACATCACTGCCAACGATGCTGCCAAAGAGGCTGTCTGGATCAAGAAGTTCATTACTGAACTTGGAGTGGTTCCATCCATTGAGCATCCAATACCTTTGTATTGCGATAACAATGGAGCGGTGGCTTTGGCCAAGGAACCCAGGTCCCATCAGCGATCCAGGCATATTCTGAGGCGGTATCACTTAATCCGGGAGATAGTTGATCGCCGGGAGATCGAGGTCAGGAGGGTTGACACGAAGAACAACACGGCGGATCCACTCACGAAGGCCATTCCCCAGATACAGTTTGAGAAACTCTTCGGGATGCTCGGTATGCGATACTACAGCAGCTGGCCCTAGTGCAAGTGGGAGATTGTTAGTTGTATGTATGCCCTAGAGGCCAGTATTGTACAGATGATGTATATTATATTAGATGCTTGGACATATATAGAGATGACTTTCTTGCTCGATATGATAGTATGCTATCTGGTTGCTCTTTATCTTAACATGTACACTTGTCTCTTTAAACTGTCTTATGGTTACATGTTGGTAAAGCCCTTAGGATGTGTACTTGACTACCTGGACTATGATGCAGATCATACTAGTGGGGACATGGTAGTCCATAAGTACATCCTTCAAGGTCCCTAGTCATGGGTGTATCGAGACGGGGCATCGATATACCAGAGTAGACTAGCATATACGCTTCTCGACCCATGAGATGGGCGATGGATGATCCCATATCCATTGGTGTTTGACATCAGAGATGGTATACGGGTGCTCAGTGGAGACTGGGTACACGGGACGGACTCGCCGAGAACTCCCAGATGGTATTATACCTCACGTCAGATGGCAGTTCTCAGGTGACACTTGTGCAGGTTAGTCTGTAGACCCGAGATCGTCATAGAGTCTTGTGTGATTCCCACTGTGCTTTGATCTCCACCTTACCACGTCCATGAGGGCGTGCAAAACGGTGGTCTTTGGGTACAGTCCCGAGTCACATGGAGGCAATGAGCGATAGGAGGGGTTTCGTCTCTCCCGGTATTGGGAGTTGATGTTGCGCTGTGCTCGATTGGCCGTAACAGGGAAGTCCCTGGCCAGGGCTGATCAGAGATTTGCTGGTAAGTGTTACCAGTAGTTTCTCGACCCGTTATGAGCCTCACATCGGCACGACTTATCGGTTATTGGGGTCTAACGTTTACCACCCCTAGACTTGATATGCGACGTATCAGACGAACAGACCGGACTGTACGGTAAGTGTTACTGGTTGGATTCACAGGAGTGTGAGCGGGCTAGCTCGTCGATCTTCTGATCGCTCAATACCCGGATGGCCGTTACGTTTAGCAGACCGCTTGCGGCTTGTGGGTGCTTGATATGATCATCATCTGCTACCGGCGTATTGACGAGTCTTTAGAGTCCTACAGAGGTTTCCTGGCTCAAGCGAAACGAAATATGAGCGCATATGAGATATGTGCGGGACCGAGAATAATGCGTGTATGTGATACCGCATTTCATTCTCGCGATGAATGTTTCGATTGGTTGTATGTGATATGACCTAGTTATCGAATCATTGATTCGATAAAACGATACATTGGATACTGGTCGGTTATATGCGATATGACCGGATCGTTAAATCAAGTGTTGATTTAATGATTTAATGTATAATTATATATTTGATATATTACTTTGCATTAACTGGTATTGGTTCACTTTAAATGGATTTTCTCACTTGATGTACATGTTGTATATGTGATATACTTTTGTGCACATCTTTGTATCATGTTTGATGATACTTGCTCATTTGGTTAAGTGTGAAGAATTAAACCATGGTTAAGAGATGATTAGGGTTTTGCCTTTTTATTTATTTGTTTGTTTATTTATTTAGAAAAGGTTTAGATGAGAATGGTGGCTTTCTTTGTCTCTTATTGAAGCTTCATGAAGCTTTGACTTCTGCAACCATTCTTGTCTTCATGCTTAACCCTAACTCATCCAAGTAACCATGGTATATTCTCTACACTTAACCTTCGTTAGGATATGATAAGTATCGTTTTCTTTTTCATTTTAAATCACTTATCATATTCTTTCTTCTTCTTGATCATCTTCTTCTTCAAGAAAAGATTAAGCCCATCAATGGCAACTTGAGCAAAAGTGAGTGAAATCCAATTCTAAAGTGAACCCACCTCCTATTTCTTCACCCTCTACCTCTTGCCAAGTTGTTTTGGGTGTTTTCTTCACAAGTTTCACAACTTTGTGAAGTCGGAGCTTGAACTTGTCATGCCTCGACGTAGATCATCTTCGGCACGAAGCCGACGACCTAGTCCGCCCAATTCTCCGATGAAGCCGACATTTGAGTTCGGGATTCAAGATGGACAGCGAGAGGACGCCTACGTGGAGCTAAGGAAGTGGAGAACCGGATCTACAAAGGTTGTAGCCTCTCTCCTTTAGTTAAGATGTTAACTAGTTTCGTTTATCGCCTAAATTTCTAGTCAACGATCCGTATTAGGGTTTCTTGGCACCCGTAAAATTTGAAATTGGCATGGTTGATGCCTTGTGAGACCTCTATAGTGTGCCTAGGAACCCTACATAGATTTGCCGGCTCACATACTTCATCATCGATAATTGCCATGTCACTACACAGTAGGATTGCTGCATCATGATATGACTCCTTGCATGGTGTACTTGCTATAGTTACATATGCACCTTTATATGATGTTGCATTGACTTTGGAGAATTTGGGAACCACGGGACATATTTTAAAACTGGATTCATTTAAAAGAGCGGTTTTCCCTCGATATGTGCATATTACTATTCCATGTTGCATGATATACGGATATGCTTACATTTCTGTTATATGTCGCATACATCATGCTTTACGATTATACGCATTGAGATATACGGTTTTCATGAGATTTCTGGATTTGAGAACCGTGGTCATTTTAAAAGAAAAGTATGTATTGTTTTAAAAACCCGGCTTCTATTGATATGATATTTCAGTGCGTCCACCATGCGTTTCTTGGTTCTGAGATGTGTGACAATGATACCCGATTCGAGGAGCAGGATGAGGCCGATTGCGGGTACATGGTGGACCCAGTATGGTACCCCGAGGCGAGAACGGATCTGCTGTGCAGTTAAACGGCGAGCCTGGCAGAGGGACCACTACCTACCGGTGATAGTATTTGGGCTCGGCGAATATCCAGAGGATACCGACCGGAGTCGAGAGATGAGATGGACCGATCCGAATTGATGGAGCCCAAGGGCTGATTCGGACTGACGGAGCCCGAGAGATCTGAGGATTTACGGGTCGATGCTGGGCACGGGTTTCATGATATTTTCGAGTGTCGATTCTGGGCACTCAGGTTCCATGATTTTGATGTGTCGTGAGGGACCCATATTTATTTATATCCTCATATTTTCATGCATATGCTTTTATGATACTTACATACACTGATGATATAGTTGGACGAGATCCACATGCATACAGATATTGATCATATGGTTGGATGATATCCGCATACACATAGGTGTTGATTACATTGTATGCACACATACACATACGATCACCCTAGATATCATAGTATTACCTTTATGATATAGTTGACCTAGGAGTCATCGTTTATTCGATTTCTCTCTGTTGATATATTTCTGTTCACGAGTTGGCAACTCACCCCCGTTGTGCCACAGTTCTTGCAGGTTGACCGCATGGATCAGTAGCGGCTTCGCTGGCACACAGTTGCTTTCGGGTGTTTTGCTTGGTAGGTAGGACATTTGTATCGTACCCACTCTTGTATTTATATTTCATATTGTATCTAGTCAACTCCATCAATTAAACTAGAATTTGTATAAGTAATGAGACTTAGTGAGATTGTGGTTGCGAGACTTAGAGCGAGGGGTATTCCGCTACTTGTGGTTTTGATGTCTTGCTTATTTATTTTTCCTTTGTGGTGAACTTCACCATTGGGTGTCGTATACTTGTTTTATGACTTGCGTGGTTGTGTATCCGCCGTTTGGCGAAGAGCTAGCTCCCGCTTGGGGATGCCCTTATTATTATCTTGCATTTGTGGTTTTGGATCAAAATATATAAAGGAGGTGCTGCCCAAATTTTTAAAGACAACATATTTTTCAACTAGTAAATTCCACTTGCATTTTTCATATTCCTCTTCTATGCATTTAAGAAAACTTGATTTCATTATACCTTTATTTCAAAACTTCACCTCCTTGATTTTTCTTAAAAAGGTTTAGATATCTGGGTTTCGGCTTACTTGAATTACGTTACGCCTTTAGACGTGGCGTGATTTAAGTGCCGGTCATGAGCTAATATTTCGGGTTATGACAAAGTTGGTATCAGAGCGTTAGGTTTAACCTTGGTTCGAGTCTATGTTTGACTATGCGGAGTCTAGGGCGGGTATGTATTTCGGAACCTAAGCTTGACCTTACGGAACTTAGACTTGAACGGGAGGGGGGGTATTAGACCCGAACTTTCGTTTCATAGGCTGACCCTGATTGATGGAGTAGGTATCTTGAGTAGAGTGACATACCGTACGTCTATTCCGCGGCATATTTATGATACGATACTCTACTTAAGAAACCTTAGGATGTACATATGTTGAGATCTGTGATTATCTTCATACCCATGATTATACATCCATCTGAGATCCTTGATTCTATTCGTTTCCATGATCATACTCTCATTGATACTGTTTCTTCTTATGATCATGTGTCTCTGGGTCTGTCGTTCCTTTCATGCCCTTGATCTGTTTTTATCGATACACGATTGAGGTTCCTGTCACCTTGTTTGAGCGCAGATTGAGCTGCTGCTAGTGTTGCGATCAGGGTGAGCTCGTCTGGTACGAGGGCTGACCATTGTGTTTTCTGGTGACATGGGAACTTGTCGATCTAGTGTTGTGTTGTGACCTCTTGTTGAGGCGAGTGTTTAGTTTTGCACCGGATGATCGGGCTATTGATAGAGGCTACCTGTTGTGAGAGGACTGTTGATGTACAGCATACTTCAGAGATTGTGATGTCGTCTACCGTGCAGACAGATGACCCAGCTGTTGCTGAGATTGATGGGACGTCGCTTCCAGAGCTTACGATATGAGATCGCCGGAGCTTCCAGGAAGAAATGCGACAGATGATAGCTAGTCTATCCCGAGTTGAGAGACGAAGGTGATTCGTCAGATTGATGCGCCGACGCAGGCCCAGTTGAGTTAAAGATTTCCAGTGTGGAGAGTCTTACTCAGGTCTGGAGTAGACCGATCCAGAGATGACCGTGAATGTATCGTCTATCCTTGAGGATTGAAGCATTGTTTAGCATGCTGACGAAAGGTGTTCACATGTCGTCTTGGCGGATATAAAAAGTTCGAACGAATGTCAGAAACTCATTTTTTCCAAGTTTAAGGTATTCGGAGGAACATGCAAGTAATTCTGTGGACCCTCTAGAAGAATGAAACCCTAACTCGACATGATGTGTAGCATTTTGAAAATTTAGAAATAAATAAAGTTAATTAATTTAATAATAAAATGATAAATCACAAAGTTATTAAAAACAAATAAGTCAATTTCATAAGACGCATGTAAAACAATTTAAATTAAAATTTTAGTATGCAACATAAATAAGTTATAAGGGTTTTAAGGTGAATTTTAGCTTCATTTTAATAAAATGAGTGGTTTATAATAAACTAAGTTGTGAGGGGTTTTAGGTAAAGTTTAGGAATTTTGTGCAAATGGAAAATTGTTAGGGGTGTGAATGAAAAAGGGATAGAAAACATTTTAGCTCAGAATTTTATTGTGAATTAAAACAAAATTAGAAGATAAGTCATGAACACCTCTTCCTTGCATGCACAACACTCATCTCACACCTCCTACTTGCATGAAATCATTACCTCTAGCTTGATCACACCTCCTCCTTCACCTTATCCCTTTCTTTTGTCATATATAACTCATATTCAGATCAATTAGCTTGTAAAAACTCCTGAAAAAAATTTAAAGAAAGAATAGAAAACTAGAATCAACAAGCTAGAGCAAGGGAAAGAAGAAGGGAAGAGCTAGATCAAGGACTTCATCATCAAGCTAGGACAAGGGGCTTCGCATCTTGGAGGGGTTATTCCAACAACTTATTGTGGGTAAAATTCTTAATCACAGTAGGAAATTAAAGTTCTGTAAATAGTTTAAATTGAAATGAACAAGTTCTATAATTTCATATTTTTGTCCAAACTAGGCTCTGTTTGAATCTGCTATTATTCAGAGAAAAATAAACTTAACAAAACAGTGCTAAAATGATGTATGTAACACCTAAAGAAAACCATAAGATCACGAACCAGAGGGCTCGGAGTTGGGCCGGCGACCAGAAGAAAAAATCCGGCGTCGCCGGATTTATAGGAAGCTAGGTGGGTTTGTCTTGTTGGGTAGGTTTCAGTGTATACGTTTGGCTATTTTGGTGTTATTTAAACAAGTTAGTTTCACAGCAGATAGAATCTGGACGTTAATATCGGAAAGGTTATCTAAGAAATCAAAATACGACATGGTTAATGAATATCGCGATCTGTTTTCTGTAGTGATACAGGTTAGGGTTGAAATCCAGTAAGATTAAGTGTTAAATAGCTTGATATAATCGTATGCAATATAACTAGTATGTGGGAACGGGTGTTTTTCATTTCCGTCTTGTCGGAGTAGCCATTTCCTTATATAAGTTAAATTGTGATGATTAGATTCGAATACGGGATTTTCGGCGGCAGCGAGGAAAGGGAAAGGATTGGCAATTCCTGAATAGATTCGACGTTTTCCGGTGAGTAGACTAAACATCTACCGGGGAATTTTGTAAAGATGGCGTGATACGCCTGTAGTTTTATTTAACTTAATGCTTTATTTTATTATGCCAAATTGACAATATGCATTCACCATTCACATATATAATTGCTTAGTTGCTAGAACACTACACAAGTATCGACGAATCATGCCACGTGCACATCTTGTTGGATATAGTGCTCTCTAAGTCAATTATTCGATCGCAGGCACGTGATTGCAATGATTGAGGGATGACCTATACCGACAAGACTGTCTTACTCAAGAAGATAGTATGCTATCTGGTTTGTCTTTATCATCGTATACATGCTTTAGTTCACTATTGCATGTTAATAGAGCACATAGGATTCTTGCTTGACTGCCGGCAGTATGATGGCGATCATATACGTGAGAGCTGGAGTCTATAAGCACATCCTTAAAGTGTCCCTAGTCGTGGGAGTTTCGAGACAGGGCATCGATACTCCAGTGTAGACTAGTGTATACAGTCGAGACCCCGACGAGGGGCGGTGTCCGGTCTCATAAGCCATTGGTGTCAGTTGGTTCACCTAAGATGTATACAAGTGCTCATTGAGTTATGAGTACACCGGACTGGACTTGCCAGGAACATGCTAAGTTGGTATTATATATATCGTCAGATAGCAGTTCCCAGGTGACATGTGTACAGGTTAGTTCATCGACCTGAGGTCGTCATTTGCCTCGTGTGAGTTCCCACTGTGCTTTGATTTCTACCCTACCACGGCTCAAAGGAGTCGTGCAAACAGGTATTTTTTGGGTACAGTCCCAAGCCACATGGAGGCAGTGAGCAGATCATTGGGGATTCGTCTCTCCCGGTATTGGGGGTGAGATCGCGCTGTGTTTAGGAGAGCCATTACACGAAATCCCTGGCCAGGGTAATCGAGATTTACTAGTAGGCATTCCAGTAGTATCTCAGGGTGTTCTGGGCTTCTCTCTCTGACACGACTTATACAGCTATTGGGGGTCTGACGTTTACTGGTCCCCTAGGCCCTATATGCGATACTCATAGACGAATGGACCGGACTGTATGGATATTTTCACTGTCAAGCTCAGTAGGGTTTCTGGATGAGTTCGCTCGTCAGCTTTCCTTCCAATCAATACATAGGCAACCGTTACGTACAGCTAGTACCTCTGACGTGCTAGTGGTTATACCCAGTGCCAGTGTATTGATGAGACATTAGAGTCCCCCACAGACAGTTTCCCAAGTTCGGGCGAAACGTTGTAGATGCCGTATGGTATTATGGCAGGGTTCGGAAAAAGCACGTACATTTTCGCACGTGTCATATTTCAGGCAGATAATACAGGTGGGCTTTGGTTTAAACCGGATCCGAGTATTATACTGTGTAGATATAATATCTTTGTCTCAGTTGCATTTGTATTCAGTCGTAATACAAATGCGGGTATGTTTATACTGTTACGGGGTTATCCTGAAATTCGTTTTCAGGGTCGCTTTTGGAAGTTGCCAGTTTCCAGTTTTCTATCACCCGTATTTAACATTCGGTTAAATGCGGATTTATCTTTTCGTCTTGAGGGTGAGTCATGAGTGTGTGGAAGCTTCTACATGGTGACTAGGATGATGACAAGGCTAGTGAGTCAATAGTTCATTAATGAAGCATTAAATGAGTGGTGATGTGTTATGATAACTAGATTATGATTCAATGTTTGCATTAATGATAAATGCAAGGTGTTAGGTGACTCATTTCTTCATTAATGCTTATGATCACCCCTTCCTCTCTCCTACACTCACCCCCCTCTTCTTACATTGGCCGGCCACATTAGTGGAGAGTATGGATTGATTTTTGGGAAAAGATTATGATAGTTTAGTTCATGGAAATTTCATATAGCTCAATTTCCATTTACCCGATTCAAAAAGGCAACTTCATTAACCGTTCGTCCATAGCCTTGGACGTAACGAGACAAAGTGTTCTACTCATTCTCTATATCAATCTTGGTCATCTCTTTTAGCAAACTTGATGATCGAGTTGCCTTGGTTTAGAGGCGGGAGCCCGTTTAAAGATCCGTCGACGTGGTGCCACCTGGACGACGAGACCGGAGATCGAGCGAGTTCGGATCAGCTGCAACAAAGCGTGGGATGATGGTTGAAGACCGAAGGACCCAGATCGTTCGGTATAACATTTCTACCCACTTTACAGTATGTTAGTTTAGCTTTAATGGTAGATCCTGGGATATAGTATACGATAGCGTAAGTTGTATAAAAGTTTTTGTTCCGCATTTGGCGTCTGAAAGACGACCGGGGCGCTACCGTAGACTTACATTGGTATCAGAGCCTCACCATTAAGCTTTACTAACTTGTTCTAACGCGTTTAAAATATCGATCGAACGGATTTTTGCAAAACTACAATTTTCTGTTCAAAGTTTCTGTTGATTTTAAATCAGGCCTAAAAATTATTTTGAGCATCCCAGAAAATTGCGCAGGCGATTCTAAGCAAACTGGTGAAATTTGGTCACGTGATCCTACAGAACGGCCGCGGATCTGCGGCCCAAACCAGGGTTTGGCCGCTGATCCGCCGCTCTTTTGTGGGAACAGTGCACGAAATTTTTCCAGTGAGTTTGTCATGGGAAATTGTGGTTTTTGGATATTTCTTTTGGGCCCAAATTTTGTTACTGTACAGAAGATGTAAGTGGGTCCCACTTCGGGAAGTTTTGTCGATCGAAATTTTAAACTTGTTAGTATGCAGTTTTTACATTATATCTCCGACCGTGAATGTCATTCGATCGGTAAACCGCGTCTGATTGCTATAGTTCTTTTAGACGGGTTTGCGAACATGACATTCGCGTTGATGTTTTGTGTTGTACTGTGATGTTGAGGATTTGTCGTGGTGGATAGCAGTGTGCAATGTTAGTACTGTTTGGATTTATTTGTACATTTGAAATTGCGAGGCGAGCGTCCAACATGTGGACTGCTGTCACTTTCTGTTTGTATAATATTCTTTTGGGACACGACCGGGCTGAGGTCGATGTACCCGTTGTATATATTTTCTTTTCTGTACTAGGATTGCCCCGCGGTGGGGTGCACGAATAGCCGGGTTCTAGAGGACAACGGGCCCGCATCTCATAGCGTTGAGACGGAGGGGGCTCCACTCTAGAATTGACGGGCTATTCACCGCACTCATAGGGGGTACAGGTTGACCCAAGGAGGGGTGCTCAAGTTACCGGATTCCGTGAAGTGCTGGGTGGTCCATTCACTTTGCTGTAGGGGGCTGCCTCGCTTCAGGTTTTGGCGGGTAACCTGCCGCACCCATAGGGGTCTAGGTTTCATTGCACAGGCTATCCACACGACCACGGGAAGGTCGGGTTTTCAGTAGCGGCTCTGTGAAACCCGGGGATCCCAGATTATCTATATTGTTCTGTGATGCTTATTACTTTTCTGTAATGTTGCATATTATCATGCCTGGAGCGATTATTATATATTTATATATACTAGTAGATGTTGTATATGTTTTGCACCCGCGCTAGCCCAGTCCCCGCTCTGTCGTTAGTTAAGTAACCTAACGGGTAATGACGGGACCCAGTGACGAATGCGGATGGCATATACGTATATTTTATTTTCGTTCTTTTCTGGTGTGATTAATTGATGGGACTGCATTAATTCTTATCAATGCAAGGATAAAACAAACCTATATTTGATGTTGTTGGAACAAATTTTTAAAAAGAGTTATTACAAAGACGTTTCCTTTTGTTATGCACAGTGGTATTCGGTTATGAATATCCAGCACCTCATTCGACGAGGCAAGGGCCGAGATCCCTTCACCGGGAGTGACCCCTTGGGCAGAAGTTTGCGTCAGGATAATAACTTCAATATAGTCGATTACAAGTTGCTTTGCATCACGGTATTCAGTTAGAATATCCTGCACCTCATGTCACAAGGAAAGAGCCGAGATCCCTTCACCGGGAGTGACCTCTTTAGCAAAAGATTTTCGCCACTATATTTTTTATAAAAAGCTATCAGGTTCCTTCAACGAGATCAAGTTCATTACGTTAAAGGTTTTTTCGCCAAAAACCAACCGTAATCCTCCGTCATTTCTTATGGATGGTCAGTAGTATTCAAGCTATGTTTGTTGGCCTACGTCAAGGCATAGTGTTTGGTAGCTGCTGGGGTATTCATTTATTGCATAGATAGATGCATTAGTTTAGGACAGACGTGCAGCCTTGTTGGCCTACGTCAAGGGCATGTACGATGACCTAAATTAATCAGGACAACGACGGGTAGAATTTGACATGTGGCTTATGATTTGTTGGCCTACGTCAAGGTCATAAGAGCATGGGATAAAAATTATATCGGGAGTTTCAAACATACAGGGAAAACTTGAGCATACCTTCTGGAGTGTGATAACGTGAGTGGATACCGTCACGTTATCATGCGATGAGAGTTGGATCCCGATTCCTACTGATGAGTTAGTTTACTCTTCGGGTGATCCCGACTAATTCTTCATTAAGGTTTGGAGGAGAATTTGAGATAACAGTGGAAGGTTTCCTGATTAGATAAAGTAATAATCATTATGATCTAGGTTAGAGTGCACACAGAGTGTTTCTTTTCTCTCTCTCTCTCTTTGGCAGCGACCTTTGACCGACCCAAGACTATGACTCAGTGACCAAGTTGACCGAACCTTTTTAAAATACTGGCTTTTGGATTGTCTAAATTTGCATAAGTCATTGCCGCTCCTTTTACCCTTTGTATTTCTCAGAACTGTTAGTTATATGTATGCCCTAGAGGCCATTACTGTACATGGGATGTACATTGTAGTGGATGCTGGGACATATATAAGGAGGACTTTCTTGCTCGACATGATAGTATGCTATCTGGTTGCTCTTTATCTTAACGTGTACACTGATTGTCTCTCTGTTACATGTTGGTAAAGCCCTTAGGATGTATACTTGACTACCTGGATTATGATGCGGATCATACTAGTGGGGACTTGGTAGTCCATAAGTACATCCTTCAAAGTCCCTAGTCGAGGGTGTATCGAGACGGGGCATCGATATACCATAATAGACTAGCGTATACATTCTCGACCCATACAGATGGGCGATGGATGATCCCATATCCATTGGTGTTTGACATCAGAGATCATATACGGGTGCTCGGTGGAGACTGGGTACACTGGACGGACTCGCCGAGAACTCCCAGATGGTATTATACCTTACGTCAGATGGCAGTTCTCTGGTGACACTGGTACAAGTTAGTCTGTAGACCCGAGATCGTCATAGAGTCTTGTGTGATTCCCACTGTGCTTTGATTTCCACCTTACCGCGTCCAAGAGGGCGTGCAAAATGGTGGTTTTTGGGTACAGTCCTGAATCAAATGGAGGCAATGAGCGATAGGAGGGGATTCGTCTCTCCCGGTATAGGGAGTTGATGTTGCGCTGTGTTCGATTGGCTATAACCGGAAATCCCTGGCCAGGGTTACTGAGATTTACTGGTAAGTGTTACCAGTAGTTTCTCGAACTGTTATAGACCTCATATCGACACGACTTATCTGTTAGTTATATGTATGCCCTAGAGGCCATTACTGTACATTGGATGTATATTGTAGTGGATGCTGGGACATATATAGGTAGGACTTTCTTGCTCGACATGATAGTACGCTATCTGGTTGCTCTTTATCTTAACGTGTATACTTTCTGTCTCTCTGATTACATGTTGATAAAGCCCATAGGATGTGTACTCGACTTCCAGGACTATGATGTAGATCATACTAGTGGGGCCTGGGTAGTCCATGAGTACATCCTTGAAATGTTCCTAGTCGAGGGAATATCGAGACGGGGCATCGATATTCCAGAGTAGACTAGCGCATATCTTCTCGACCCATGCGATGGGCGATGGATGATCCCATATCCATTGGTGTTTGACATCGAAGATGGTATGCGGGTGCTCAGTGGAGACTGGGTACACTGAACGGACTCGCCGAGAACTCCCAGATGGTATTATACCTCACGTCAGATGGCAGTTCTCTGGTGACACTGGTACAGCTTTGTCTGTTGACCCGAGATCGTCATAGAGTCTTGTGTGTCTCCCACTGTGCTTTGATTTCCACCCTACCACGGCTCTACTGAGTTGTGCAAACAGGTGGTTTTTGGGTACAGTCCCGATTCACATGGAGGCAATGAGCGATAGGAGGGGATTCGTCTCTCCCGGTATTGGGGGTTGATGTTGTGTTATGCTCGACTGGCCATAACAGGAAATCCCTGGCCAGGGTTGCAGTGATATACTGGTAAGAGTTATCAGTAGTTTCACGAATGTTATGGACCTCAAGTCGACATGACTTATCGAGCTATTGGGGTCTGACGTTTACCACCCCTAGGCGAGATATGCGACATATCAGACGAACTGACCGGACTGTACGGTAAGTGTTACTGGTTGGATTCACAGGAGTGTGAGCGGGCTTGCTCGTCGATCTTCTGATCGCTCAATACCCGGGTGGCCGTTACGTTTAGCAGACCGCTTGCGGCTTGTGGGTGCTTGATATGATCATCATCCGCTACCGGCGTATTGACGAGTCTTTAGAGTCCTACACAGAGGTTTCCTGGCTCAAGCGAAACGAAATAGGAGAGCATATGAGATATGTGCGGGACCGAGAATAATGCGTGTATATGATACCGCATTCTATTCTCGCGATGAATGTATCGATTGGTTATATGCGATATAACCTAGTTATCGAATCAAGGATTGATTCGATAAGCCGATACATTGGATACTAGTCGGTTATATACGATATGACCGGATCGTTAAATCAAGTGTTGATTTAATGATTTAATGTATAATTATATATTTGATATATTACTTTGCATTAACTAGTATTGGTTCACTTTAAATGGATTTACTCACTTGTTTTGTGCACATTGCATATGTGATATATTTTGTGCACATGATTGTATCATGTTTGATGATACATGCAAGTTAGGGTTAGTGTAAAGAATTAGACCATGGTTAGGTTTATGATTAGGGTTTTATTTTTATTTACTTATTCATTTATTTATTCTTTTGTTTATTTTGGAAAAGGAAAAAGGTAAAGAGGAAAAGAATGGTTGCTAGTTTTGTTTGTAGTTGAAGTTTCTTGAAACTTTGACTTAGTCACCATTCTTGTCTCATCCTTAACCCTAACCATTCAAGTTAACCATGGTCCATTCTCTACAACTAACCAAGGGTTAGTGAATGATAAGTATTGATTTATTTATCATTTTCATAACACTTATCATATTCTTTTTCATCATCTTCTTCTTCTTCATCTTGAGCAAGAAAGAGAAAGCTTGACCATCAATGGTGATTGATGGAAAAGTGTGAGAAATCCAAATATAAAGTCTACCCACTTCCTATTTCTTCATCCTCTACACCTTGCCAAGTTGTATAGGGTGTTCACTTCACAAGTTTGCAAAGCTTGGTGAAGTTGGAGCTTGTTCTTGTGATGCTTCGACGTAGATCATCTTCGGCATCGAACCGACGATCAAGCCCGCCCATTCTTCGATGATGCCAATGCTAGAGTCGTGAGTTCAATTTGGACAGCGGAGGGAGATCATCGTGGAGCTCACGAAGTGGTGGACCGGATCTACAAAGGTTGTAGCCCCTTCCCTATTTCTATATTTCCGTATACTTGCTTGCTTTGCCTAAATATCTAGTTAACGATCCGTTCTAGGTTTTCTCGGCACCGTAATTTTTAGAAATTTGCATGTTTGATCACTTGTAAGACTCCATTAGTGTGCCTAGGAACCCTACAGTGGTATCAGAGCCTAGCTAGAGCCTTAGGCGAAGTCCCGACGGAATCAGAAGTCCGATCGACCCAAAACCCGACTTTGAAAATGCTCTTTGGACATTTCTGTAAAATATGGTTTTTTCGAGATTAAAAATATTCAGAAAAATCAGCAGGAAGATCTAAGACATACTGTAAAATTCGTGGGCTTGATTCCATAAAGTAGGCGCGGATCCGCGGCCTTACAGAAGATTCATGCGGCGGATCCGCGGCCAGTTTGTCGTGTTGTGCATCTATTTCTGCACAGTAATTCTTATTTTTCTGTGCTGATTTTCCTGGGAATTTTTAATAATTTTTCCAGAGTTGTATTTTCTGGGTTGTATTGGGGACTCGGTGTATTCGATCGGACTGTCTAATTTTTGTCGGTATGCTTTTCCGGGTATTTTTAGAATATGTTAAAAAGTTCGACCGGATATAAATACCCACTTTTTCCCCTGCCGGGAAATTTCCAATTGTTGGATTTTTCCGTAGTTTAACGACGTTCTAAGTAGTGCAAGTAACGCGATGGACCCTCTAGAAGACAACAAACCTTAACTCGATTATGTGACCGTCTTGAACTGCCCTTTGAACCTTCGGGTTTGGGGCAGTACGACATGCCACATGTGAGGCGTTGGCTTGACCCTTCTACGGCTGGACCGTTGGTACTGAGGCACGAACTGAATGTTGTTAGACTTATTTCATGTGTTGAGCTGTATCGGGAAAACTTGGGTGTTCGATTGTTCGATCGAAAAGTATAGCATTTTCTATTTATCCGGAATGTGATACAATAATTGGAATTCACAAATAGTTATGAGATAACGGAATGAATATTATAAACGTAGCAGTTTAGTCTCACTTGATCGGTTGCCATGGAGTTTTGATGTGATCAAAAGTCCGTCGCAATCACGTAGCGTACGCGGATACTCGCCGGGTAAACTTAATAGACAGCCTCACCCCATAGCCCCGACCAAGTGACTGTAGGAGAACCCCGTCGCCGAAAGCATCCGTTCGGGTGCTCCCGGTAGCGGTGTTTCGCCTTGGTGCACTTCGTCGACGGCGTCGGGGGTGCGGCCGCCTACTAAAGTTTGCGACGAGCATTCGATCAAAATGTCGGGAATCCTGTTGAATTGCCCGACTTGATATTGAAAAGTGTTTTCGACTTTGAGACTAAAATGCGGGGTTTATAATTGTTAGGCATGCGATGTCTAAGTATTTCATTTGGTCAGGCATGCGATGTCTGAGGAGGTTGCGGATTCCAACTGTTGTAGTTTTACACTTTCTTTTCTGTGACCGTAAGTGTAATATGTGATATCGCCGGTTTCGTTGCTATATGTCAACGACAATTGGGATGCGCATATTTACTTACGTTGATGACATGAGATGTTATGTGTTGCTGGATATGTTATATTGGATCGTCATGTTTGAATAGCCGGGGGGTTTTTATGTGAGATGAGTGTTTTTCATTTTCATTCATGTAAAAACTTGTATGTAATATTCTTTTATTGGGGCACTTCCAGGTTGCGAATGTTGTCACCATTTGTATATTATTTACTTTTCTGCACTAGGATAGACCCAAGGAGGGGAGCACAAGTAACCGGGTTCTGGGGTCCAGTGGGAGACCATCTCGAGGAGTCGAGTCCGGGTCTCCTAACCCTAGAATTGGTAGGGTTGCTTGCCGCTCTCGTAGGGGTCTAGGGGTGTGGGATTGGCTATTCATCACGACCGTGGAATCCGTGTTTTATACTGGCTCGTATTGAAAACACGGACGTCCTAGTATATCCAATATTTCATATGTTTCTTCTGCTGTGATTTATCTGTGATGAGATCATGTGATGTTCTGTGACAGATATTATATATAGTATATATGATATATTATATAGACGTTGCTTATGTTTTACACCCGCGCTAGCCCTGCCTCGCTCTGGCGTTAGTTACCTAACCTAACGGTGCAGACGGGACATCGAGGCGAATGCGGATGGCATAAGCGTACGTTATATTTATCTGTGATGGTTTGGTGGACTTAAATGATTGGATATTCATTAATGAGATTAATGAAAGAAAATAAACCTAATTGATGTTGTGGATGTTAGTGTATATGCCCTAGAGGCCATTACTGTATCATACTAGTTTGTATATTACTTAATGGAAGCTTGGGATATTCACAGTTGTATATACAATCTTGCTCGAAATGGTAGTATGCTACTTGGTTTGTCTCTGCTTTAATATGTGCATGTGTTTCTTTTAGCATATTGCTGGTATACATATTAGTAGAGCCCTTAGGATCTTTGCTTGATTACCAGCGTTGTGATGGCGCTCGCACTCGTGGGAGCTGGGTAATCTATAAGCACATCCTTATACAGGTCCCTGGTCGTTGGACTATCAAGACAGGGCATCGATACTCCGGAGTAGACTGGCGTATGCGCTTCTCATCCCAGTGTGGGAGACGGTCTGTCCCACAGCCGTTAGTACGTCGTACTTGGGATAGTATGCGGGTGCTCGTTAGGTTACGAGTACACTGGACAGGACTCGTCGGGAACTGTTGGTTAGTAATATACCTATCGTCAGTTATCAGTTCCCAGGTGACATGAGTACAGCTTAGTCCGCTGACTTGACACTGTCACTTCGCCTCGAGTGTGTTCCCACTGCACTTTGATTACTACCCTACCACGGCTCAAAGGAGCTGTGCAAACAGGTAGTTTTTGGGTGCAGTCCCGAAGCACTTGGAGGCAGTGACGGTTAGACAGGATTCGTCTCTCCCGGTATTGGGGGTTGACATCGCGCTGTGTCCAGGAGAGCCATTACACGAGTAGTCCCTGGCCAGGGCAAGCGAGATATACTGGTAGGTTTCCAGTGTTATCTCAGGGTGTTCTGGGCTACACTCCGACACGACTTGTACCGCTATTAGGGGACTGACGTTCACCGCCCCCCTAGGCCCGCCATGCGATGTATCAGACGAACAGACCGGACTGTACGGAGACTGTCACATACAGGCTCAGTAGGAGTGCAGATGGGGTTCACCTCGTCAGTCTTCTTATCGACATCTACCTGGGGACCGTTACGTACAGCTAGTGCCGCTTGCGGTCTGTGGTTAAACCCACTGCCAGCGTAGTGTCGAGTCTTTAGAGTCCCACACAGAGAGCTATTCGCCTTTAGGCAAAATGAATAGAAGTCGCATGGTTTTGCGAAAGGGTTCGTTCGCATCCGCGCACTTGTGCACGTTTGCTGTCCGGACAGTTTATACTAGCGGGCTTTGGTTTAAGCCGGATCCTAGTATATGATTTGAGATTGGTTTTTCTCAGAGTATTCGTGTTCCTCGGATCACGAATGCGGGTGCGTATGCACAGTTGCTTGAGATTGGGGGAGAGGACCTTGTTTAGGGTTAATGGCTTTTGTCTTTTTATTAACCCTATTGATTTTGTGTGGATTATAGTTAATTGATAATTAGCTTAATAATTGTGCATGGTTGTTGTTGACAATTTGACTTCATTGACTTGTTGACCTTGTTGACAACTTGACCATAATCATTTCATTTGGAAGATGCTCTTTGATCTTTGCAAAATTGAAATGATAATGGTCATGTCATGATTTATCATGACAATTTTCAAGCTAATTATCCAATTAAAATTATCCACACATATTAGTGAGAATGGCTCACTAATAATTCATTCTCTCATATTATTTCTCTCTCTTGCTCATCCTCTCCCTCAAGCTCTCTCCCTCTCATGTGTTGAGAAACAAAAAGCTTGAGAAAAACCTTCACTTGATCCTCTCTACTCTCTTCTAGGGTTCAAGTCTTAGCATTTCTTGCACTCTAGTTACTCCTAGCTTGGAGTTGAAGCTAAAGGTGGTGGCTTTCAAGTGGATCCTTCTTTGACGGGAGAAGACAAGCAAGGTGAACTCTCTCAACCATTCCAAGGAGCAAGGAGAAAAGGACTTTGAGCTCAAGGTATAACCTTTCCATCACTTAGCTACTTTGTAGTTAGGGTTAGCAAGTTTATGTTTAGCAAAGATCCTTAAAGCATAGTCCATGTTGCCTATAGTTGATAAAAATCAAATTTTTATTATGTTTTCCGCCTCCCCGTAAGCACCGGGGTGGGCAACACGGACTTACAGTGGTATCAGAGCCTAACTAAACCTAAACTAGCTAAGTAGTTAAGTGTAACGAAGTTTCGAAACCGAAAAACCCAAAAACCAAACTTTTTCAAAATCCAAGTTTCTGTTAAAATTTTTTCTGGTCAAAATGAAAAACTTTATACTTGTAAATTCGTCTCAGGGTTTTGTATGAACACCCAAGAAAAACGATGCAGTGATTCGTTCAAACCGCCGCGCTTCCGCCGCACGAGGTAGGCATGTGCCGCGGAAGCGCCGCGGTTTGTCGTCTTCTGTGCATCGTTTTTCGTGCAGTGTTTGTCTGTGTTGGTTTTGGGATTTTTGAAATATATTATATGTACCCAGATTTTCCAGAAAAGAAATTTCCTTTTGGGGTCCTATAATTCCGTATTTTTTTTCGGAACTTCACTACACTTTAACTATATCGGTTATATCTGTGATGCTTGTATGTATTGAACGTCGGCTAATCGCTATAAGTCGATTAGTCGGGGTTATACATCTCTGTGATCTGTGATTGTTGGTTTGTGGATATGAATGGATTGGATCGTCGCGGGTGAATAGCCGGGTTGGATGTGAGATGAGCGTTATTTTTCTTTCATTCATTTGTAACATGTAAATTGATGTAATAATATTATTTGTATGGCCGCACAACCGGGTCGGGGTTGTAGCCGTCATTGTATAATTCTTTTTACTGTTTTTGCTCCTAGGATAGACCCATGGAGGGGGTGCACAAACTACCGGGTATCTTGAAGTGCCGAGTGGCCTACTCACGGTGGTGAGGGAGGTTGCTTCGCTTCGGGTGCTTGGCGGGTAGTTTGCCGCACCCGTAGGGGTCTTGGGTGGGGTTTTGGCTATTCACCGCGACCGTGTAATCCGCTTTGCGTTGCAGGCTCGAACGCATTGCGGATTCCTAGTATATCCAATGTATTCATCTGTGATCTGTAATGTCTATCATTGCTATATATTTATATATAATAACTATTTAGGCGTTGCTTATGTTTTACAGCCGCGCTAGCCCAGCCCCCGCTCTGTCGTTAGTTAAGTAACCTAACGGGTGATGACGGGGCCCCGTGGCGAATGCGAATGGCATAAGCGTACGTCATATTTTGGTTGTTTTCTGCAATGGTAGGATTAAATGATGGGACGCATTAAAAGAACTAATGCAAGAAATAAACCAAGTAAAAGTCGATTGGAACACTTTGAAAACCACTCGGTTCTTTTCAAAACTAAAACTTTTAAACGCGGAGCTTGAACCACTCCTTTTAAAAGCTATCTCGTTCCATCGATTATATCAAGTTCACTACGTTCACGGTTTCGCCAAAACCATCCGTAGCCCTCCATCATTTCGGTTAAATATTCGGTAGTATTCAAGCTATGTATTTTTGACCTCACGCCAAGGCATAGTGATTGGTAGCTACCGGATATTTATCCGTTGCATAGATAGAATGCGTTGATTTGAGACAGTCGTACTGCCGTTTTGGTCTACGTCAAGGGTAGGTACGGGTGGGTTCAAATTAACCAGGATAATGATGGGAAGAACTTGACATGTGACTTATGACATTTTGACCTCACGCCAAGGTCATAAGAGCATGGGGCAAAAATCTACATCGGGAGTTTCATAAGTACTGAAACTTGCTAGCGTTGCATACCATTTGGAGTGTGATGATTCTGGTAGGATTCCTTCGGTTTTACCACGCGATGATATTTGGATCCCGATCCTACTGTGAGTATATGCTACTCCTCGGGAAAACTCTCACTTAACGATCAATGCTATAAACCTAGTAGGTGCCTAGAAAGGTGTTAGCGGGGCTACGCCCACAGGGAAAAGAGGTTACTTAATTAAGGAACTTCGCGAAAGCGTTGGAAAACCTCCCTCGAAGTACCGACACTGGCCTGGCTGAACGGTTAAGCAAGTATTGTACGGTGAGAATGATCCCGGCTAATCCTTTTCTTTACGGTTTGAGAAGGGATTCGAGAGACAGTGGGAGCCATCCAGTTTAGACAAACTAAAAACCACTCTAAACTTGCAAGAGCATCATGCTAAAGTGTTTCTTTTCTCTCTCCTAATTGCAGCGACCATTCAAGATGACCGGACTTAAGTTACTATTAGATAAAAACATATTGACAAGGCCAAACTACAAAGATTGGCTCAGGAATGTCAAGATGGCTATCACTTATGACAAGCTGGGGTATATACTTACCACCAAAGCTCCCCCCGTCCCAGGTCCCACCTCCAGCGTCGCGGATGTAGAAATCCGTAAGACATGGGAGATAGATTGCGCGAGGGCCAAATGCCTTGTACTAGCCTCGATGGACAACGACCATCAGAGGAGGCACGAGAATATGGACCTAGAGTCCATATTTCTCCATACAAAAGAACTGTATGGAGAGCAGTCTCGTATCGCAAGATACGAAGTGTCGAAGAAGCTCTTTTCGGCAAGGTTGGCCGTCGGATCATCGGTAGCGGACCACGTGCTTAAGATGATCGGCTACATAGAGGAGCTCGCGGACCTTGGGACCACGTTGGAGAATGAACTCTATACCGATTTGATTCTCCAGTCCCTTCCTTCCACTTACGCCCAGTTCATTCTTAACTTCAACATGCAAGGAAAGGAGGTTGAACTTGCCGAACTTCTGAACATGTTGAGGACTGCTGAGGGCACCCTACAGAAGGGTAGGGAGACATCCACTTTGTTTGTAGGAGGATCTTCCTCTTCTAGGTCCAGGGCGAAAGCCAAGGGCAAGAAGAAGAAAGCCCCCGCCAAACCAAGAGGCGGTGTCGGTAAAGTGGATATGAAGGGAAAGGGTAAAGCAACAAAGGTAGCGGGGAAGCTGGTGGGGAAGGAAGAATGCTTCTATTGTCACAAAAGTGGCCACTGGAAACAAGATTGCAAGGCTTGGAAAGCCAGAACACAGGATTTGAAGCGAGTTGCAGCTTCAGCTTCAGGTGTGTATGTTATTGAAAACTGTCTATCAATAAACTCTACATCCTGGGTATTGGATACCGGATCAGGATCTCATATCTGTAATTCTTTGCAGGCGTTGAGAAAGCGTAGAGTTTTGAAGGCAGGTGACATGACCCTCAGAGTTGCGAACGGTGCTAGCATGGATGCTGAGGCCGTGGGGGACTATCACCTGGGATTATCAGATGGACACTTTTTGGTTTTGCGTAGTTGTTATTATGTACCAAATGCAACCTGTAATATCATTTCTGTATCTTTATTATCTAAAGAAGGTTATGAATTTGCATTTGTAAGTAATGTAGTGAACATTCACCTTAATCAAGTGTTGATTGGGTCAGGTACATTGAACAACGGTATATACGTTTTAAACCAACCACAGGTTTTCAATATCCAGAATACACACAAAAGAAAGTCTCCAGAAATTAATAAAACTTTCTTATGGCATTGTAGACTGGGTCACATCAATGAGAGAAGATTGACTAAGTTACATACTGAAGGATATTTAGATCCGTTCGAATATCAATCATATGCAACTTGTCAATCCTGTCTCAAAGGAAAGATGACAAAGGCTCCGTTTTCTGGACACGGAGAAAGAGCGAGCGAGCTCTTGGGACTCGTACACAGCGACGTGTGCGGTCCAATGTCTACACATGCGCGAAGCGGTTTTTCTTACTTCATAACTTTTACGGATGATTTCTCAAGATTCGGACATGTCTTCTTAATGAAGCATAAATCCGAAGCTTTTGATAAGTTCCAGGAATATAAGAATGAAGTAGAAAAACAAACAGGCAAAAGTATCAAGATCCTAAGATCGGATCGAGGAGGAGAATACTTAAGTGCCGAATTCCTGAATTACTTAAAAGAGAATGGAATTCTCTCTCAGCTTACTCCTCCATACACTCCGCAACATAACGGTGTATCGGAGAGACGGAACCGAACCCTATTGGATATGGTACGGTCCATGATGAGTAACGCTGAGTTACCGCGATCATTCTGGGGATATGCGCTAGAAACAGCTGCATATATTTTGAACCGTGTTCCCACTAAGACTGTGCCTACCACACCATATGAGTTATGGAGTGGGAAGAAACCCTATCTTCAATACTTGAAGATTTGGGGATGTCCAGCTTATGTCAAAAAGCAGCATGCGGACAAGCTCGAGGCACGCTCAGTACTGTGCAAGTTTGTGGGATACCCAAAGAACTCCAGGGGGTATCTTTTCTATTACGCAGAGGAACAAAAAGTCCTTGTTTCTCGCAATGCCCACTTTCTGGAACATCAGTTTTTAGAAAAAGAAATAAGTGGGAGCGCAATAGAACTGGAAGAAATTCCAGAACCACAAACTATTACTGAAAGTTTAGTGGAACCAGAAGGTTCAAAAGAACAGGACATTCCTACGCCACTCCGCAGGAGTAGTAGGCAGTCTCATCCGCCCGAGAGGTACTACGGTTTTCTCATTGACGGGGATAGAGAGGACTGCATCATAGATTGTGATGAGCCTACTAGCTTCCAGCAAGCCATTCAGAGCATCGACTCGGTAAAATGGCTGGATGCAATGCGGACCGAGATGGAGTCCATGTACACCAACAAAGTATGGACGTTGGACATTGCTCCAGACGGGGTAAAACCCGTAGGATGCAAGTGGATCTTCAAAAGGAAGATTGGTGTACATGGACAGGTTGAGACCTATAAAGCTAGACTGGTAGCAAAGGGTTTTCGTCAGCGACCTGGTTTGGACTATGACGAAACCTTTTCTCCAGTAGCTATGCTGAAATCCATTCGGATCCTTCTTGCCATCGCTGCTTTCCACGATTATGAGATTTGGCAGATGGACGTAAAGACAGCTTTTCTAAATGGTCATTTAGAGGAGTGTGTCTATATGGACCAGCCAGAGGGTTTCATTCAGGGTGGGAGCAGCGGAAAGGTGTGCAAGTTGCTCAAGTCCATTTATGGACTCAAGCAGGCATCGCGGAGTTGGAACATCTGTTTTGATGAAACGGTCAAAGAATTTGGCTTTATCAAAAATCCAGATGAACCATGCATCTATTGTAGATTTGTAGCGAGAACTGTAGTATTCCTCGTTTTATACGTGGATGACATTCTCTTAATAGGAAATGACATTCCTATGCTACAATCTGTCAAGGGGTTCTTGTCACACAGGTTCTCCATGAAAGACCTGGGTGATGCCTCATACATTCTGGGTATCCGGATCTACCGTGACAGATCCAAGAGGATATTGGGACTCTCGCAGTCCAGGTACATCGACACCATACTGAAGAGATTCAGTATGGAAGATTCCAAGCATGGTAATCTACCGGCTTGTCACGGGATCACCCTCTCCAAAGAGATATCTCCCAAGACTGATTTGGAGAGGGATCGCATGTCTATTATACCCTACGCTTCTGCGGTAGGCTCTATAATGTATGCGATGTTGTGTACCAGACCGGATGTGGCTTATGCACTGAGTGTGGTAAGCAGGTATCAGTCAAACCCTGGGGAGAAACATTGGATAGCAGTAAAGAACATTCTCAAGTACCTGAGAAGGACTAAGGAGATGTTCTTGGTGTATGGCGGAAAAGACCTGCAGATTGAGGCCTTTGCTGACTCCAGCTTCCAGAGTGACAAGGATGATTCCAAGTCCATGTCGGGTTTTGTCTTTACCCTCAATGGAGGGGCGGTGTGTTGGAAGAGCTCCAAACAGGAAACCGTTGCTGACTCGACTATGGAAGCGGAATACATCGCTGCATCTGATGCCGCAAAAGAAGCTGTCTGGATGAGGAAGTTCTTGAAAGAACTTCAGGTGGTTCCGTCCATTGTTGACCCAATACCTCTGTATTGCGACAACAACGGGGCTATAGCTTTAGCGAAGGAACCCAGGTCCCATCAGAAATCCAGACACATCTTAAGGCGGTATCACCTGATCAGGGAGATCGTGGATCGCCAGGAGATCGAGGTCCGGAGAGTTGCATCAGAGGATAACACAGCAGATCCATTCACCAAGGCCTTGCCCCAGACTCAGTTCGAGCGGCTGATCGAGATGATAGGTCTTCGATACGCCAGTACATGGCCTTAGTGCAAGTGGGAGATTGTTAGTGTATATGCCCTAGAGGCCATTACTGTATCATACTAGTTTGTATATTACTTAATGGAAGCTTGGGATATTCACAGTTGTATATACAATCTTGCTCGAAATGGTAGTATGCTACTTGGTTTGTCTCTGCTTTAATATGTGCATGTGTTTCTTTTAGCATATTGCTGGTATACATATTAGTAGAGCCCTTAGGATCTTTGCTTGATTACCAGCGTTGTGATGGCGCTCGCACTCGTGGGAGCTGGGTAATCTATAAGCACATCCTTATACAGGTCCCTGGTCGTTGGACTATCGAGACAGGGCATCGATACTCCGGAGTAGACTGGCGTATGCGCTTCTCATCCCAGTATGGGAGACGGTCTGTCCCACAGCCGTTAGTACGTCGTATTTGGGATAGTATGCGGGTGCTCGTTAGGTTACGAGTACACTGGACAGGACTCGTCGGGAACTGTTGGTTGGTAATATACCTATCGTCAGTTATCAGTTCCCAGGTGACATGAGTACAGCTTAGTCCGCTGACTTGACACTGTCACTTCGCCTCGAGTGTGTTCCCACTGCACTTTGATTACTACCCTACCACGGCTCAAAGGAGCTGTGCAAACAGGTAGTTTTTGGGTGCAGTCCCGAAGCACTTGGAGGCAGTGACGGTTAGACAGGATTCGTCTCTCCCGGTATTGGGGGTTGACATCGCGCTGTGTCCAGGAGAGCCATTACACGAGTAGTCCCTAGCCAGGGCAAGCGAGATATACTGGTAGGTTTCCAGTGTTATCTTAGGGTGTTCTGGGCTACACTCCGACACGACTTGTACCGCTATTAGGGGACTGACGTTCACCGCCCCCCTAGGCCCGCCATGCGATGTATCAGACGAACAGACCGGACTGTACGGAGACTGTCACATACAGGCTCAGTAGGAGTGCAGATGGGGTTCACCTCGTCAGTCTTCTGTTGGAGTTAGTGCCCTCAGAGTCAATTATTGGATCACAGGCACGTGATTGCAATGATTGAGGGAGGACCTATCTTGGTAGGACAGTCTTACTCGAGATGATAGTATGCTATCTGGTTTATCTTTATCATCGTGTACTGCTTTAGGTGACCTGACATGTCGCTATTACACGTTGATAGAGCCCCTAGGATTCTTGCTTGACGACCAGCAGTGTGATGGCGATCATATACGTGGGAGCTGGTAGTCTATAAGCACATCCTTAAAAGGTCCCTAGTCGTAGGAGTTTCGAGACAGGGCATCGATACTCCATTAGTAGACTAGTGTATACAGTCGAGACCCCGACGAGGGGCGGTGGCCGGTCTCACAAGCCACTGGTGTCAGTTGGTTCACCTAAGATGTATACAGGTGCTCATTGGGTTATGAGTACACCGGACAGGACTCGCCGGGAACCTGCTAGTTGGTCTTGTACCAGATGTCAGATAGCAGTTCCCAGGTGACATGTGTACAGGTTAGTTCATCGACCTGAGATCGTCATTTGTCTCGTGTGAGTTCCCACTGTGCTTTGATTACTACCCTACCACGGCTCAAAGGAGTCGTGCAAACAGGTTTTAGTTGGGTACAGTCCCGAGCCACATGGAGGCAGTGAGCGGATCTGCAGGGGTTCGTCTCTCCCGGTATTGGGGGTGAGGTCGCGCTGTGTCTAGGAGAGCCATTACGCAAAGCCCTCGGCCGAGGCAGGAGATTTACTGGTAGGTATTCCAGTAGTATCTCAGGGCGTTCTGGGCTACGCTCCGACACGACTTGTACCGCTTTTGGGGGTCTGACTTTTACCAACCCCCTAGGCCCGCCATGCGATGCTCATAGACAAACAGACCGGACTGTACGGATATTGTCACTGACAGGCTCAGTAGGGTGTCGGGGTGAGCTTCCTCATCGACGTCCCTTTTGTTCAATAGCTGGTGGCCCGTCACGTATTGGCTTATACCTCTGACGTGCCAGTGGTTAAATCCACAGCCATAGTATTGACGAGTCTTTAGAGTCCACCACACTTTCAGTTACTCAGCTTTCGGGCGAAACGCTGTAGAGGCCGTATGGAGATATGGCAGGATCCGATCAGATACGTGCGGTATTGCACAGATCAGGATCGGACAGTTTTGTACTTGTGGCCGTATGGTTATATGGCAGGGTTCGATCAGATACGTGCGGTATTGCACGAATCAGGATCGAACGGATTTTACTAGCCGGCTTTGGTTTAAGCCGGTCCTAGTTTAGTACAGTGTAGATTTTGTCTCATTGCATCTGTATCCGGTCGGAATACAGATGCGGGTGTGTATGCACAGTGTCGGGGTTTTTCCTGTAATTTATTACGGGACCAGTTTTCTGGAGTTGCAAGTTTGCATTCCGTTCCGGCCGGTTTTCCTTTGTTCTTTCCCGGCCGGACTTTTCCGATGGAGGGGGTTATTTGCAGTTTTGCAAATAACAGTTTGTGGAGGGGTTTCTTGGATAAAGTTTGATTATGATAGATATCATTTCTTTCATCCATGCTTTCTTTTATGGTGAAGTGAAAGGTTATGGAGTGCATAGTGTTTTAAGCATGGTTGATGTTTTGTTGACCTTGGATGTGGTCACCCCTCTCTTGCTCCTACACTCACCTCCCTCTTGCTATCATATTATCATTCCTCCACCATTCTCATTCACACTAGGAGATGATAAGTTTCTCATTTAGAAAAGAAGAAGAAGAAAAAGAAAGAGAGAAAGAAAAAGAATGAGAGAGTTCATCTTAGTTTTGTGAGGAATTCTTCATCTCCTTCTTCTTCTTGTTTCGGAAAAATGAAAGCACCATTTTTCCTAACCCCAATCCTCCATCATGGCAACTACAAACCCCAAGTGAGACAACCATCTTCTACACTACATTCTACAGCATATCTTGAGCATGTCGAGTTGCCGGCTTCATGCTCGAGTTGCCTCGGTATTGAGGCGGGAGCCCGTAAAAGACGAAGGCGATGTGGTGCCCCTTCCGGCGAGGAGGCGACGATGTGGAGCCAAGACTTTCCGCGGGAGATCGGGATGATGAAGAGAAGACCGGAGGACTCGGATCACTCGGTATACTTCTCACCCTATCTCTTGTTTGCTAGCATTAGGTTAATGGTTATCGATCCGGGTTTTCTTTGTCCGCGGTAGCGCCGGTTTCCGAGTATGGAAAATTTTTGATTCCGCAATTTGGCCTCGAGTAAGACGGCCGGGGCGCTGCCGTGGCGCAACATGGTATCAGAGACATGCCATTAACCTTACCTAGCTTCGTTTGATGTGTTTGCATTTCCGATCGACCAAAATTTCCAAAAACCGTATTTTTTGTTCACATCAGTTTCTGTTGAAATATTTTGGTCTCGAAAATTTTTTCAGGTTGTAAGATATTGATGTACTGGAAAATCTAAGAGTTCTGTAAAAATTCGATGAAGTGACTCCACAGTTGGAGCGCGGAACCGCCGCGAAAACCCCCTTTGTGCGGCCCTTCCGCCGCGCACTATTCACATCACTTCACCATTTTTTTACAGAGGCCTTCTGGGCTTAAAATATGGGCTTTGGAATATTAAAGTTGGGCCAATTGTTTCTGTGAGTGCTACAGTTTTCTTTGGGGCCCACTTGTTAATTGTTTGATTGATCGGAAAATTTTAAACACATTATTTCACAGTATTTACATTATATCTGCGACCGTGAATGTCACTCGATCGGTAAATCCGGTCTGACTGCTATAGCCCGGTTAGACGGATTTGCGAACGTGACTTTCACGTTGATGTTTTATGTTTATGCTGTGATGTTGCGGATCGGTCGTGGGGATAGCCTGGATGCAATGCTAGTGCAGTTTTGTTGTATTATGTACATTTGCTATTGCGGGGCGAGCGTCCGACATGTGGACTGCCGTCACTGCCTGTTTGTATTATTCTTTTGGGGCACGACCTGGTTGCGGTCGATGTACCCGGTGTATGTATATTTTACTTTCTGTACTAGGGTTGCCCCGCGGTGGGGTGCACGGATAGCCGGGTTCTAGAAGACAACTAGCCCGCATCTCATGGCATTGGGACGGAGGGGGCTTCACTCCAGGATTGGCTGGCTATCCGCCGCACTCGTAGGGGGTACAGGTTGACCCAGGAGGGGTGCCCAAGTTACCGGATTCCGTGAAGTGCTGGGTGGTCCATTCACGGTGCTGAAGGGGGCTGCCTCGCTTCAGGTTTTGGCGGGTGACTTGCCGCGCCCGTAGGGGTCTAGGATTCTCATTGCACAGGCTATCCACACGACCAGGGGAACGTCGGGTTTCAGCAGCGGCTCTGTGAAACCCGGGGCTTCCAGATATCTGTATTGTTCTGTGATGCTGTACATTTCTGTGATGTTGCTTTTTATTCACGCCTTGAGCGAAATACTATATATTGGTATATATATTAGTAGATGTTGTATATGTTTTACATCTGCGCTAGTCCAGTCCCCGCTCTGCCGTTAGTTATCTAACCTAACGGGTGATGACGGGACCCAGTGGCGAATGCGAATGGCATATACGTACGTCAGTATATTTTCGTTCTTTGTGGTGTGATCAATTGATGGGACTGCATTGATTCGGATCAATGCAAGTTTAAACAAACCTATTCTGATGTTGTTGGAACACTTTTCAAAAAGCTGTTATTGCAAGGACGTTCTCTTTTGTTTTGCATAGTGGTATTCATTTGGAATATCCTGCTCCTCAGTCGACGAGGCAAGGGCCGAGATCCCTTCACCGGGAGTGACCCCTTGGACAGAAGTTTGCGTCAGAGCATTAACTTCACTATAGCCGATTACTTTTGCTTTGCATCGTGGTATTCAGTTGGAATATCCTGCACCTCATTCTACGGGGAAAGAGCCGAGATCCCTTCACCGGGAGTGACCTCTTTAGTAAAGGTTTTCGTCACTATATTTTCTAAAAGGTTATGCAGTTCCTTCAACGATATCAAGTTCATTACGTTAAAGGTTTTTCGCCAAAAACCAGTCGTAGCCCTCCGTCATTTCAGATTAGTATTACTTAGTATTCGTGCTGCGTATGTCGTGCTCAGCCGAGGCGTAGTGTTCGGTAGCTATGTAGTGCTTTTCTGTTGCATGGATATGTGATTGGTTAGGACAGTCGTACGGTCATTTTGGCTCAGTCAAGGACTCGTGCGGGTGGGTCTAATGCAATCAAGATAATGACGGGTTGAACTTGACTAGGATCCTTTGATATGTTGGCTCAGTCAAGGTCACTTGGGTCCTAGGGGTAAAAATCACATCGGGAGTTTCAAAAGAACTGAAACTTGCCTGGCATGCGCATACCTTCTGGAGTGTGGTGACTTGAGTGGATTCCGTCAAGTTATCATGCGATGATAGTTGGATCCCGATTTCCACTGATGAGTTAGTTTACTCCTCGGGTGATCCCGACTAATTCTTCTTTCAGGTTTGGAGGAGAATTTGAGGTACAGTGGGAGGTTTCCAGATTAGACAAAGTGATAACCATTCTGATCTAGGATAGAGTGCACGCTGAGTGTTTCTTTTCTCTCTCTCTGGCAGCGACCATTGACCCGACCCTGGACTATGACTCAGTGACCAAGTTGACCGAACCTTCTTAACACTGGCTTTTGGATTGTCAGAGTTGCAGACCTCATTGCCACTCCTGCTTTTACCCTTTTCTCCAGGACACCCCGTATTACTGCGAGCGTCCACTTCCATTGGACAAAACCATCGTATGGTTATATACGAACTCGAAGGACTTCGAGGATGGTTTCTGGTTCTGGAGAAAACGGATAGGACTATTCAGTTGTCTTTTCTTTTCACCTTCTCTCAGGTTGCGAGTACTCCTTGGTTTAGGAGTAGTACACCTATTACGCAAATTGGATAGTCTTCTTCCAAACCTTAGGCTGGTGCCGACCGGTAGGGAATGAAGAAAACCAGTTAGCCTAAAACGGTGTGCAGAAGGTATTAAGTTCAGACAAAGTAAGGGATTAGTAAGAGGGCAAAGTAAATTGCGACTGATATTCACGACCAAACCAAGTATTTCTTCGCCAATCCTAAATCACCTTTGTATTTCTCCAGGACACTCCGTATCACTACGAAGATCCACAGTTTATTGGATATTCCATCGTATGGTTATATACAAACTCGAAAGGAACTTGTTCCAGTTCGGGGATGGATTCTGGTTCAGGAGAAATAGGAATAAAGTACATTCAGGTGTCTTTTAACTTCACCTTCTCTCGCATTGCGAGTGCTCCTAGGATTAGGACAGTACACCCTTTATGCTTTTTGGATAGTCTTCTTCCAAACCATAGGCTGGTGCCGAACGGTAGGGAAGGGAGAAAACCATTTGGCCTAAAGGGGTGTGCAGACGGTATTGACTAAGGACATATAAAGGGATTTGGACAGGTGGCAAAGAATTATACGGTTACAGTTGTGAATCTGGATAATGGAAGAGGCATTACTAGGAATACCAGCATACCCCATCGAAACATTTCAATGTTTCAGTTTCACTGTGTACTGCTAAAAGAAAACTGATTTCCCGATTAGACACTTACTCCAGGGTATGTATTTACCAGGTTGGATTCTCACATTTGTATGGTTTTACAGATGATGAGTGGGAGTAAGTTATTGGGAATTGGGTGATCATCCTTATTATATCAGGATTCGTTGTAATCGGTGATATTTAAGGAAGTCACCTGGGTTGTTTGCCGGACGGCAATTATTTGGTTTTGAATATCCGCGGTTATGCACCAATTTCAAATTGATATATCTGTACGTCTATTTTCATAGAGTGAGATATACCTTTTGATATTATGTCGATGACATTTACCTATATCAGTGGATGGTTAGGTAAGGAGCATTAAACAGCGGTGTAATTCTTCTTAACCATAAGTACAGTTTTCAACCTGCGACGCACAGTGAAAGAGTTGTTAGACTCAGCGGACTTATACAGAGTATTGTATGTTGTCCAGTGTCCATCAGGACAGAGGGGTTGGTCCTCGTACTATATTCGGTTTACTTATGACTTCTCTAGATTTCAGACAGCTGTTTCGTGGAAACACAGGGTCTAAGTTTTGAGGAGTTATAGGTATTTGAATAGAGTAGAGTACCAGGTGTAGCAAGTATCGGGATTCTTCAAAGAGATTGAAGATGTAGATACTTGTGTATGATATTCAGTTGATAGTAATGATGAAGACAGATTGCTTCTCTTTCAGGTTACTCATAATTGGAAGCATTCCTAAGTTGAGTAACGCTGATCGACCTCCTTCCATTTAGTTGACATGCACTGGAGATAGTTGCATGATTTGAATCTGGTTCAATTGAATCAGTGCCTCTGGTTCTATATTGGATATAGAACAGTTCATATCTTAACGATGTTAAGGCATGGGGAGTTGTCCAGCTTATGATTAAAACCAGACACTGGACAACTCAAGGCACGTTTCTGTAATGGCTGTTTGTGGGTTGACCCAGGCTATGACGAGGGTTGACTTTCTACCATCTGGATGAACTATAGCAATATTGTTCTAGACTCGCCACAGTTTTTATTAAAAATGGATTTTTTCAGAAAAAGTAGTGGGAGTATGGTAGAACTGGAAGTGATTCCAGAACCACAAACGATTACTGAAGATTTGATAAGGAATCTAAAGATTCAATCTGATTTGACATTCCATTGGCCACTCCGCAGATAAGGTGGGTAACTTCAGGCACCCGAGAGGTACTCCGGTAGCCTCAATGACGGTGACAGGGAAGTTCTTGTTTACCCACACTTGCCATTGTTGTTGTTCCAGGCTGTGAGACCCGGCAGGAGGATGAGTATAGCGTCGTTCTAAACTAGCTTTAGAAGTGCACGTCTATATGACTCTGCCAGAGGGTTGTCGTAGTCAGTGGGAGCAGCGGAAGCATTGGTGGACATCAGGCTTATGTCTATTTATAGACTAAAGCAGATGTAGCGGAGATAGATCATCTATTTCTGATGTGACAGTCATAGGTTTGACGTCATCAGAATAGGGGATGGATCTGTTGAGAAGGTAGTAGGAAGTGATATTCCTATACTACGGTCGGTTATACTTTGGTCGTCACACAGTGGTTTCTCCACAAGGGACTTGGATATTATATCAGACATACTGGTTACTAGATCTATGGTTTTAGATCTAGATTTGGGTGGTTTCTCAATCTGGGTATCTTGACAGCATTCTATGAGTATTTAGAATGGACGACTCCTGACACGGTAGTACACCTGCAGTTGATGGATTCACCCTCTCTAAAGGTGTCTTATAGACTAAAGGGGAGAGGGATACTCATGATTGGCAGATCACTTGCTTAGGCAATTGAGTCAATCATGAGATGTCAAGTACCACACCAGATGTTGTTCTTGCACTAGATGCAATAAGTTGATATTGATCCAATCCTAGAGGAACAGTCGGAAGCAGTTTTAGAACATAAGTGAATGTTCTAGGGATATGATAACGGCTGCCTCCTTTAGGAGACGGTTATCACTCCAGGCTTCCAAGGTGACATGGACGACAAGGAAGTTGTCAGAGTTATAGTTCTCCCTCTGACGAGGGGCGGTATTTTGGACAGGTGGTCCAAGGCAATACTGAGGGAGGCTTGGCGCAGGATACTGATTAAGTTCGGTTGACGATACAGTCTAAGAAGTTTGGATTTGGAGTTCACTTATGAGCTAGGTCCCATCAGACATCCAGACGTTCTAAGACAGGTATTGCTCATTTTCGGGAGATGGTTTTCTCCGCGAACATGAGATATAGAGAGACATAGAAAGAAACATCCCTGCGGATCCACTCACTGAGGCCATTCCTCGAACGCAATAGTTTCGCAAACGGGTTTTGTGAGACTGACTAGTAGAGGAGTTGGGTGTTCGGTATCACACGGGCTGTGAGTATGCGACATCGCAATAATTAGCCTTGAGTGCAAGTGGGAGATTGTTGGAGTTAGTGCCCTCAGAGTCAATTATTGGATCACAGGCACGTGATTGCAATGATTGAGGGAGGACCTATCTCGGTAGGACAGTCTTACTCGAGATGATAGTATGCTATCTGGTTTATCTTTATCATCGTGTACTGCTTTAGGTGACCTGACATGTCGCTATTACACGTTGATAGAGCCCCTAGGATTCTTGCTTGACGACCAGCAGTGTGATGGCGATCATATACGTGGGAGCTGGTAGTCTATAAGCACATCCTTAAAAGGTCCCTAGTCGTAGGAGTTTCGAGACAGGGCATCGATACTCCATTAGTAGACTAGTGTATACAGTCGAGACCCCGACGAGGGGCGGTGGCCGGTCTCACAAGCCACTGGTGTCAGTTGGTTCACCTAAGATGTATACAGGTGCTCATTGGGTTATGAGTACACCGGACAGGACTCGCCGGGAACCTGCTAGTTGGTCTTGTACCAGATGTCAGATAGCAGTTCCCAGGTGACATGTGTACAGGTTAGTTCATCGACCTGAGATCGTCATTTGTCTCGTGTGAGTTCCCACTGTGCTTTGATTACTACCCTACCACGGCTCAAAGGAGTCGTGCAAACAGGTTTTAGTTGGGTACAGTCCCGAGCCACATGGAGGCAGTGAGCGGATCTGCAGGGGTTCGTCTCTCCCGGTATTGGGGGTGAGGTCGCGCTGTGTCTAGGAGAGCCATTACGCAAAGCCCTCGGCCGAGGCAGGAGATTTACTGGTAGGTATTCCAGTAGTATCTCAGGGCGTTCTGGGCTACGCTCCGACACGACTTGTACCGCTTTTGGGGGTCTGACTTTTACCAACCCCCTAGGCCCGCCATGCGATGCTCATAGACGAACGGACCGGACTGTACGGATATTGTCACTGACAGGCTCAGTAGGGTGTCGGGGTGAGCTTCCTCATCGACGTCCCTTTTGTTCAATAGCTGGTGGCCCGTCACGTATTGGCTTATACCTCTGACGTGCCAGTGGTTAAATCCACAGCCATAGTATTGACGAGTCTTTAGAGTCCACCACACTTTCAGTTACTCAGCTTTCGGGCGAAACGCTGTAGAGGCCGTATGGAGATATGGCAGGATCCGATCAGATACGTGCGGTATTGCACAGATCAGGATCGGACAGTTTTGTACTTGTGGCCGTATGGTTATATGGCAGGGTTCGATCAGATACGTGCGGTATTGCACGAATCAGGATCGAACGGATTTTACTAGCCGGCTTTGGTTTAAGCCGGTCCTAGTTTAGTACAGTGTAGATTTTGTCTCATTGCATCTGTATCCGGTCGGAATACAGATGCGGGTGTGTATGCACAGTGTCGGGGTTTTTCCTGTAATTTATTACGGGACCAGTTTTCTGGAGTTGCAAGTTTGCATTCCGTTCCGGCCGGTTTTCCTTTGTTCTTTCCCGGCCGGACTTTTCCGATGGAGGGGGTTATTTGCAGTTTTGCAAATAACAGTTTGTGGAGGGGTTTCTTGGATAAAGTTTGATTATGATAGATATCATTTCTTTCATCCATGCTTTCTTTTATGGTGAAGTGAAAGGTTATGGAGTGCATAGTGTTTTAAGCATGGTTGATGTTTTGTTGACCTTGGATGTGGTCACCCCTCTCTTGCTCCTACACTCACCTCCCTCTTGCTATCATATTATCATTCCTCCACCATTCTCATTCACACTAGGAGATGATAAGTTTCTCATTTAGAAAAGAAGAAGAAGAAAAAGAAAGAGAGAAAGAAAAAGAATGAGAGAGTTCATCTTAGTTTTGTGAGGAATTCTTCATCTCCTTCTTCTTCTTGTTTCGGAAAAATGAAAGCACCATTTTTCCTAACCCCAATCCTCCATCATGGCAACTACAAACCCCAAGTGAGACAACCATCTTCTACACTACATTCTACAGCATATCTTGAGCATGTCGAGTTGCCGGCTTCATGCTCGAGTTGCCTCGGTATTGAGGCGGGAGCCCGTAAAAGACGAAGGCGATGTGGTGCCCCTTCCGGCGAGGAGGCGACGATGTGGAGCCAAGACTTTCCGCGGGAGATCGGGATGATGAAGAGAAGACCGGAGGACTCGGATCACTCGGTATACTTCTCACCCTATCTCTTGTTTGCTAGCATTAGGTTAATGGTTATCGATCCGGGTTTTCTTTGTCCGCGGTAGCGCCGGTTTCCGAGTATGGAAAATTTTTGATTCCGCAATTTGGCCTCGAGTAAGACGGCCGGGGCGCTGCCGTGGCGCAACATCTTCTTATCGACATCTACCTGGGGACCGTTACGTACAGCTAGTGCCGCTTGCGGTCTGTGGTTAAACCCACTGCCAGCGTAGTGTCGAGTCTTTAGAGTCCCACACAGAGAGCTATTCGCCTTTAGGCAAAATGAGTAGAGGTCGCATGGTTTTGCGACAGGGTTCGTTCGCATCCGCGCACTTGTGCACGTTTGCTGTCCGGACAGTTTATACTAGCGGGCTTTGGTTTAAGCCGGATCCTAGTATATGATTTGAGATTGGTTTTTCTCAGAGTATTCGTGTTCCTCGGATCACGAATGCGGGTGCGTATGCACAGTTGCTTGAGATTGGGGGAGAGGACCTTGTTTAGGGTTAATGGCTTTTGTCTTTTTATTAACCCTATTGATTTTGTGTGGATTATAGTTAATTGATAATTAGCTTAATAATTGTGCATGGTTGTTGTTGACAATTTGACTTCATTGACTTGTTGACCTTGTTGACAACTTGACCATAATCATTTCATTTGGAAGATGCTCTTTGATCTTTGCAAAATTGAAATGATAATGGTCATGTCATGATTTATCATGACAATTTTCAAGCTAATTATCCAATTAAAATTATCCACACATATTAGTGAGAATGGCTCACTAATAATTCATTCTCTCATATTATTTCTCTCTCTTGCTCATCCTCTCCCTCAAGCTCTCTCCCTCTCATGTGTTGAGAAACAAAAAGCTTGAGAAAAACCTTCACTTGATCCTCTCTACTCTCTTCTAGGGTTCAAGTCTTAGCATTTCTTGCACTCTAGTTACTCCTAGTTTGGAGTTGAAGCTAAAGGTGGTGGCTTTCAAGTGGATCCTTCTTTGACGGGAGAAGACAAGCAAGGTGAACTCTCTCAACCATTCCAAGGAGCAAGGAGAAAAGGACTTTGAGCTCAAGGTATAACCTTTCCATCACTTAGCTACTTTGTAGTTAGGGTTAGCAAGTTTATGTTTAGCAAAGATCCTTAAAGCATAGTCCATGTTGCCTATAGTTGATAAAAATCAAATTTTTATTATGTTTTCCGCCTCCCCGTAAGCACCGGGGTGGGCAACACGGACTTACAGTGGAATCGAATTTCAAAATAAAACAGGTAGCTACAGTTCTTGCTTTGCATCGCGGTGTTCATTATAGAACATCCTGCACCTTATTCGATGAGGAAAGGACCGAGATCCCTTCACCGGGAGTGACTCCTTTAGAAATAACTGGCAGATGCTACAACCCTCGGTTTATCTTTGATCGCTTCTATAGTTTCCGCTTTGCACAGTGATATATATGATATATCCCGCACCTCATTCGACGAGGAAATGGCCGACGATCCCTTCACCGGGAGTGACCCCTTTAGCAAAACTAGAAAAGCCTCGAAAACATTCCATTTAAAAACCATTTGATTCCGCAACGAGATCAAGTTCAAAGCGTTAAAGGTTTTCACAAAAACCAGCCGCAACCCTCCGTCATTTTAGGAAGTAGAGTACTTAGTATTCGTGCTGTGTTTGTTGACCATAGTCAAGGCACAGTGTACGGTAGCTAAGTGATGTCTTCCTACACCGCATATGATGCGATTAGTTAGGACAGTCGCGTGACTTTGTTGACCTTAGTTAAGGGTCATGTGGGTGGGTCTAATTAATCACGAAATGACGGGTAGAACTTGACTAGTACTTATGATTTGTTGACCATAGTCAAGGTCATAGGTGCTAGGGGTAAAAACCTTTATCGGGAGTTTCAAGTGTTGAAACTTGCAATGAGATTGCATACCTTCTATGTGATAGTTGGATCCCGATACCCACTGCGAGTAATTGTTACTCCTGGGAGAGTTTTGCACTTTACAATTAGCCGATCAAGTAGGTGTCTAGAAAGGTGTCAACGGGGTTACGCCTCTGGGAAAACGAGGTTTACTGTAATTAGGTCCGTGCGAAAGCACGGGGAACCTCCCTCAAAGTACCGACACTGGCCTGGCTGAAAGGTTGGCGAACTTGTAGAGTGTAATTAATCCCGGCTAGTCTTTCCTTTTAAGGTTTGAAGGAAGATTTGATAAAAACAGTGGGAGCCATCCTGATTAGATAAAATATATAACCAATATGATCTTGCAAGAGCACACGCAGAGTGTTTTCTTCTCTCTCTCCTGGTAGCGACCATGTCACGCCTTAATCAAGATAATAATATGGATGTATTGACCGAACCCGCTTGTTATACTGAGCTGGGGAACGTTGGTCCCGCTCCAACTTATAATTTTTATAAGACAGAGCAGGAAATTGGGGAATACCAGAATTCCTATGCCGCCCAAACGAAGAAAGTGCATATGATGCATCTTCTTCGGGTGTGTTCATTATAAAGAACTGTTTCTCAGTATCCTCTGCATCCTGGGTATATGATACCGGATCAGGATCCAAGATATGTAATCTGTTACATAGGGCTACAAAAAGGTAGAAAAACTGAGAACGGGTGATAAGTTTCATGAGACAGAAACCGGGGCAAGTGTTGCAGCCAAGTCTGTTGGTCACTGTCACCCTGTATTACGAATACATTGATTCTGAACAAATGCTATTAGATACCGAACCTGATATACAAAATCATATCAGTCTCTTTATTAGTAAAGAAATGATATAATTTTGTATTGATGGATAATGTTTTGAACATTTCCTATATCAAAAGTTGATCGGTTCAGGCACGTCATCTAAAAGCATTGACGTTCTAAATCAAACTACAGTTCCTTGTATACTGAACACACACAAGAGGAAGAGTTCAAAAATGAACGAATCATTCTTGAGGCATTGTAGACTAGGTCATATCAATGCGACCCGACTGGCTGAAGTTACATTTTAGATGCATATTTAAATCAGTTTAAATTTACATCTTGTGAAACTTGCCAGTCATGTCACAAAGATATAATGACACCAGCTCTGCTTACTGGAAGCCGAGAAAGAGTTAATGAACTCTTGGGACTGATACATGATGATGTATGTAAAGTCTCCTGTCTACACATGCCAGGACTGGTTCTTTATACTTCATTGTATTCTCTGATAATCTCTCAAGATTCAGTCATATATTCCTGTTGAAACATAAGTCCGAACCTTTTGAGATATTCACAGAATATAAATTACAAGTAGAGAACCAAAATACGGGTATAAGTATTATGTCCTATGATAAGATCAGGGAGGAGAATACTTGTGCATAGAATTCCTGGACTATTCTAAAGGAGAATGAGATTTTCTCTCAGTGTTACTCCTCTGAATACACCACAGCACAACGGTGTATCAGGACGGAGCAATTGCACAATATTAGATATGGTTTGCTCTATGATGAGTATTACTGAGTTACCTATTTCCTTTTGGGGTTATGCACTTGAGAAGCTGCATACCTATTGAATTAGGTTTGAATCAAATCACTGCCTACCACTCCATATAAGATATGGTATGGGAAGAACCCATCTCTTAAGCGAGTTAAGATTTGGGGTTGTCCAGCCTATGCTTAAAGCAAAATCCGGACAAGATCGAGGCAGGATCAGTTCTGTAGAACTGGAAAGGTTCCAGCTATACAAAACTGCAGTTGATGATTTGACAGAACCATAAGATTCTATAGTTCCCGACGAACCTCAGCCTCTCTGCCGATCTAGTAGGGTTCCTCATCCGCCTGAGAGATACCTCGGTTTCTCGATGACAGTGGGAGCAAGGATTGCATCATGAGATGATGACCCAACTAGTTTCGAGCAGGCCATCGAGAGTAGGGACTCTGTAAGAATGGCTGGATGCTTAGCGATCTGAGATGGAATCCATGTACACCAGCAAAGTATGGACTTTAGCTGCTATATCTGAAGGGTTAAATCCCCATCAGGAGCAAGTATATCTTGAGAAGATTACTTGGTTTAGATGGAAAAGTTGAGACTTTCAAAGATAGACTTGTTAAAGGTTTTCGTCATCGACCAGGCGTGGATAATGATGAAACCTCTTTCCAGTAGCTATGCTTAAGTCTGTCCAGATCCTACTTACCACGGCTACATACCATGACTACGATATCTGGCGGTTGGGTGCCATGACTGCTTTTCTAAATACTGATTTAGAAGAGAACGTCTATAAGAACACAGCCAGAGGTCTTCGTAAACAGTGGGAGCAGCGGAAACGTGTGCAAGTTGCTTTATATAATGAAGCAGGCATCGCGGAGTTGGAACGTCTGTTTTGATGTGATAGTCAAAGTGTTTGACTTCATCAAAATGATAGACGAACCTTGTATATACAAAAGGGTAGTAGAGAGTAAGGTGGTCATCTTCGTACTGTACGTAGACAACATACTCTTGATAGGAAAAGAGTTTCCTATACTACGATCGATCAATCTCCTATTATCACAAGGATTCTCCAAATAGGATAAAGATGATACCTCTTAAATCCTGAGATTTGGACCTATGAGATAGATCTAAAGGGATATTAGGGTTCTCACTAGGTATAGTGAGATTGTATCAATCGATCCTGGGGAGAATCACTGGAAGAGTTCCAGGGTGATAAAGACGACTGAATGTCAGTCACAGGCACTGTCTTTACCCTCAGTAAAGGGACGGTATGTTGGAAGAGTTCCAAGCTAGATACCGTGGCAAACTAGACGATAAAGGCTGGTAACATCGCTATTGAAGATACTACCAAAGAGGAAGTTTGGATGTATATTGGTTCATAAGATGAACTAGGTTCCTGCCATTGTATGACAATGGAAGTGTGGCTTCGGCCCTGGAACCCTGGTCCCATCAGTGACCCAGACAAATTCTGAGGCAGCATCACCTGATCATGGAGATAGTTGATCTCCAGGGTGATCGAGGTTAGGAGAGAAGACTCAGAGGACAACACGGCGGATCCACTCACGAAGGCCTTTTTCCCAAAGAGAGACTTTTAGGGGATGGTTGAGTATGTGATACTGCAACCACTGCTACAGATGGCCCTAGTGCAAGTGGGAGATTGTTAGTTATATGTATGCCCTAGAGGCCATTACTGTACATTGGATGTATTTTGTAGTGGATGCTGGGACATATATAGGTAGGACTTTCTTGCTCGACATGATAGTACGCTATCTGGTTGCTCTTTATCTTAACATGTATACTTTCTGTCTCTCTGATTACATGTTGATAAAGCCCATAGGATGTGTACTCGACTTCCAGGACTATGATGTAGATCATACTAGTGGGGCCTGGGTAGTCCATGAGTACATCCTTGAAATGTTCCTAGTCGAGGGAATATCGAGACGAGGCATCGATATTCCGGAGTAGACTAGCGCATATCTTCTCGACCCATGCGATGGGCGATGAATGATCCCATATCCATTGGTGTTTGACATCGAAGATGGTATGCGGGTGCTCAGTGGACACTGGGTACACTGAACGGACTCGCCGAGAACTCCCAGATGGTATTATACCTCACGTCAGATGGCAGTTCTCTGGTGACACTGGTACAGCTTAGTCTGTTGACCCGAGATCGTCATAGAGTCTTGTGTGTCTCCCACTGTGCTTTGATTTCCACCCTACCACGGCTCTACTGAGTTGTGCAAACAGGTGGTTTTTGGGTACAGTCCCGATTCACATGGAGGCAATGAGCGATAGGAGGGGATTCGTCTCTCCCGGTATTGGGGGTTGATGTTGTGCTATGCTCGACTGGCCATAACAGGAAATCCCTGGCCAGGGTTGCAGTGATATACTGGTAAGAGTTATCAGTAGTTTCACGAATGTTATGGACCTCAAGTCGACATGACTTATCGAGCTATTGGGGTCTGACGTTTACCACCCCTAGGCGAGATATGCGACATATCAGACGAACTGACCGGACTGTACGGTAAGTGTTACTGGTTGGATTCACAGGAGTGTGAGCGGGCTTGCTCGTCGATCTTCTGATCGCTCAATACCCGGGTGGCCGTTACGTTTAGCAGACCGCTTGCGTCTTGTGGGTGCTTGATATGATCATCATCCGCTACCGGCGTATTGACGAGTCTTTAGAGTCCTACACAGAGGTTTCCTGGCTCAAGCGAAACGAAATAGGAGAGCATATGAGATATGTGCGGGACCGAGAATAATGCGTGTATATGATACCGCATTCTATTCTCGCGATGAATGTATCGATTGGTTATATGCGATATAACCTAGTTATCGAATCAAGGATTGATTCGATAAGCCGATACATTGGATACTAGTCGGTTATATACGATATGACCGGATCGTTAAATCAAGTGTTGATTTAATGATTTAATGTATAATTATATATTTGATATATTACTTTTCATTAACTAGTATTGGTTCACTTTAAATGGATTTACTCACTTGTTTTGTGCACATTGCATATGTGATATATTTTGTGCACATGATTGTATCATGTTTGATGATACATGCAAGTTAGGGTTAGTGTAAAGAATTAGACCATGGTTAGGTTTATGATTAGGGTTTTCTTTTTATTTACTTATTCATTTATTTATTCTTTTGTTTATTTTGGAAAAGGAAAAAGGTAAAGAGGAAAAGAATGGTTGCTAGTTTTGTTTGTAGTTGAAGTTTCTTGAAACTTTGACTTAGTCACCATTCTTGTCTCATCCTTAACCCTAACCATTCAAGTTAACCATGGTCCATTCTCTACAACTAACCAAGGGTTAGTAAATGATAAGTATTGATTTATTTATCATTTTCATAACACTTATCATATTCTTTTTCATCATCTTCTTCTTCTTCATCTTGAGCAAGAAAGAGAAAGCTTGACCATCAATGGTGATTGATGGAAAAGTGTGAGAAATCCAAATATAAAGTCTACCCACTTCCTATTTCTTCATCCTCTACCTCTTTCCAAGATGTATAGGGTGTTCACTTCACAAGTTTGCAAAGCTTGGTGAAGTTCGAGCTTGTTCTTGTGATGTTTCGACGTAGATCATCTTCGGCATCGAACCGACGATCAAGCCCGCCCATTCTTCGATGATGCCAATGCTAGAGTCATGAGTTCGATTTGGACAGCGGAGGGAGATCATCGTGGAGCTCACGAAGTGGTGGACCGGATCAACAAAGGTTGTAGCCCCTTCCCTATTTCTATATTTCCGTATACTTGCTTGCTTTGCCTAAATATCTAGTTAACGATCCGTTCTAGGTTTTCTCGGCACCGTAATTTTTAGAAATTTGCATGTTTGATCACTTGTAAGACTCCATTAGTGTGCCTAGGAACCCTACAGTATCGAGCTGCTGGGGTCTGACGTTTACCACCCCTAGGCGAGATATACGACATATCAGACGAACGGACCGGACTGTACGGTAAGTGTTACTGGTTGGATTCACAGGAGTGTGAGCGGGCTTGCTCGTCGATCTTCTGATCGCTCAATACCCGGGTGGCCGTTACGTTTAGCAGACCGCTTGCGGCTTGTGGGTGTTTGATATGATCATCACCTGCTACCGGCGTATTGACGAGTCTTTAGAGTCCTACACAGAGGTTTCCTGGCTCAAGCGAAACGAGATAGGAGCGCATATGAGATATGTGCGGGACCGAGAATAATGCGTGTATGTGATACCGTATTCTATTCTCGCGATGAATGTATCGATTGGTTGTATACGATATAACCTAGTTATCGAATCGAGGATTGATTCGATAAGTCGATACATTGGATATTAGTCGGTCATATGCGATATGACCGGATCGTTAAATCAAGTGTTGATTTAATGATTTAATGTATAATTATATATTTGATATATTACTTTGCATTAACTTGTATTGGTTCACTTAAGATGGATTTTCTCACTTGATGTGCACATTGTATATATGATATAGTTTTGTGCACTAGTTTGTATCATGTTTGATGATACATGCAAACTTGGGTGTGTGTGTACTATACACCATGTTTAGATAAATGGTTAAGGTTTTATTTACTTTATTTATTTTGTTTAAAAGAAAAAGGAAACTAAATGGTTGCTTTTGTTTTATACAAGAAGCTTCTTGATGCTTAATGCATTTTTGACTAAGTGACCATTTTGTCTCCATCTCTTAACCTAACCATTTAACTAAACCCTAGTTAATTCTCTACACTCTACCATGGTTGCATTATTATAAGAATGAATGGGATTTTCTTTTTAAGACAATTCTTTTTATTCTTTCATCTTCTTCATCTTCATCAAGCTTTATGAAAGCTTGCTAGCTTTAATGGTGAAATGAGAAAAAGAGTGAGAAATCCAATTCTAAAGTGAACCCACTTCCTATTTCTTCATCCTCTACCACTTACCAAGTAGTATAGGATGTTTTCTTCACAAGTTTCTTGACTTGGTGAAGGTGGAGCTTGGGTTTGAGTTGCCTCGATGTAGATCATCTTCGGCATCGAAGTCGACGACCTAGCCTGATCATTTCTTCGACGAAACCATCGCTAGAGTCCGGGATCCGATGATCGCAGCAGAGGGAAATCATCACGGAGCTAATGAAGTGGAGGACCGGATCTACAAAGGTTGTAGTCTCTTTCACTTTAGAGTAAAGTTGTTTATTCGCATATTGTTTCGCCTAATTTCTAGTTAACGATCCGTATTAGGGTTTGTAGGCATATGAAAAATTTTGAAATTGCCATGGTTGATGCTTTGTGAGACCTCTTGTGCGTGCCTAGGAATCCTGCAGTGGTATCAGAGCCTAGCTAGAGCCTTAGGCGATGAGTAGACGAAGTTAGAAGTCCGTTCGAACTCGAAACCCTAACCGAATACCCCTCTCTGTCCAATTTTTGAAACTGTGTTTTTTTCCAGATTAAAAATGCTTAAAAAATTCAGCAGGAAGTTCTAAGAATTACAGTGCAAAACGACAAAAAGATACGCCCAAAGCGCGGCGGAACCGCGGCAGAAGCTTGGCTTCTGCGGCGGTTCCTCGGCCATCTGATGACATCAACCTTCACTTTTTGCACAGTAATTTGTTTCTTTAGGCGCTGAGTTTTATGGGAATTTTTAATGTGCACTCAAGAGTTGAGTTTTCTGGGGTGTTTTGGAGCTTCGATGATTCGATCGAAAATTTCAAACTTTGTCTATGTGCTGTAATTTTAGAATATGTTAAAAAGTTCGACCGGATATAAATACCCACTTTTTCCCCTGCCGGGAAATTTCCAATTGTTGGATTTTCCATAGTTTAATGACGTTCCAAGTAGTGCAAGTAACGCGATGGTCCCTCTAGAAGACAACAAATCTTAACTCGATTATGTGACCGTCTTAAACTGCCCTTTGAACCTTAGGGTTTGGTGCAGTACGGCGTGGCACATGTGAGGCGTTGGCTTGACCCTTCTACGGCTGGACCGTTGGTACTGAGGCATAAAGTGAATGTTTTTGAACTTATTTCATGTGTTGAGCTGTTTCGAGAAAACTTGAGTGTTCGATTGTTCGATCGAAAAGTTTAACATTTTCTATTTATCCGGAATATGATACAACATTTGGAATTCACAAGTAATTATGAGATAACTGAATGAATGTTATAAACATAGCAGTTTAGTCTCACTTGATCGGTTGCCACGGAATTTTGATGCGATCAAAAGTCCGTCGCAACCACGTAGTGTACGCGGATACTCGCCGGGTAAACTTAATAGACAGCCTCACCCCATAGCCCCGACCAAGTGACTATAGGAGAACCCTGTCGCCGAAAGCATCCGTTCGGGTGCTCGCGGCAGCGGTATTCCGCCTCGGTGCACTTCGTCGACGGCGTTGGGGGTGCGGCCGCCTACTAAAGTTTGCGACGAGCATTCGATCAGGATGTCGGGAATCTTGTTGAATTGCCTGACTTGATATTGAAAAGTGTTTTCGATAACGAGACTAAAATGCGGGGTTTATAACTGTTAGGCATGCGATGTCTAAGTATTTCATTTGATTAGGCATGTGATGTCTAAGGTGTTTGCGGATTCCAACTGTTGTAGTTTTACACTTTCTTTTCTGCGACCGTAAGTGTAATATGTGATATCGCCGGTTTCGTTGCTATATGTCAACGACAATTGGGATACGCATGTTTACTTACGTTGATTACATGTGATGTTATGTGTTGCTGGATATGTTATATTGGATTGTCGTGTTTGAATAGCCGGGGTTTTTTATGTGAGATGAATGTTTTTCATTTTCATTCATGTTAAAACTTGTATGTAATATTCTTTTATTGGGGCACTTCCAGGTTGCGGATATTGTCACCATTTGTATATTATTTACTTTTCCGCATTAGGATAGACCCAAGGAGGGGAGCACAAGTAACCGGGTTCTAGGGTCCAGTGGGAGACCATCTCGAGGAGTCGAGTCTGGGTCTCCTAGCCCTAGAATTGGTAGGGTTGCTTGCCGCTCTCGTAGGGGTCTAGGGGTGTGGGTTTGGCTATTCATCACGACCGTGGAATCTGTGTTTTATACTGGCTCGTATTGAAAACACGGACGTCCTAGTATATCCAATATTTCATATGATATTTTCTGCTGCGTTATCTGTGATGTGATCATGTGATATGTTCAGATAGATATTGTATATAGTATATATGATATATTAGATAGACGTTGCTTATGTTTTACACCCGCACCAGCCCTGCCTCGCTCTGGCGTTAGTTACCTAACCTAACGGTGCAGACGGGACATCGAGGCGAATGCGGATGGCATAAGCATACGTTATATTTATCTGTGATGTTTAGGTGGACTTAAATGATGGGACTTCATTAATGTGATTAATGAAAGAAAAGAAACCTAAATATGTTGTAGAATTGAATTTCAAAAATAAAACAGGTAGCTACAGTTCTTGCTTTGCACAGCGGTATATGTGATATATCTTGCACCTTATTCAATGAGGAAAGGGCCGACGATCCCTTCACCGGGAGTGACCCCTTTAGCAATAACTGGCAGATGCTACACACTCGGTTTGTCTTTTGATAGCTTCTATAGTTTCTGCTTTGCACAGTGATATATATGATATATCCCGCACCTCATTCGACGAGGAAAGGGCCGACGATCCCTTCACCGGGAGTGACCCCTTTAGCAAAACTAGAAAAGCCTAAAAAACACTCCATTTTAAAATCATTTGATTCTACAACGATATAAAGTTCATTACGCAAAAGGTTTTCTTAAAAACCTGTCGTAGCCCTCCGTCATTTCAGATAAGTAATAGTTAGTATTTGTGCTGCGTTTGTTGACTCAGTCAAGACGTAGTGTGCGGTAGCTGATTAGTGCTTATCTGCAAAGCATATGATGCGATTGGATTAGGGTAGTCGTGCGGCCTTGTTGACTCAGTCAAGGGTCGTGCGGGTGGGTTTAATTCAATCGAGAAATGACGGGTTGAAATTTACTTGTGGTCTATGATTTGTTGACTCAGTCAAGGTCATAGATAGCTTGGGGCAAAATATTATTGGGAATTTCAAGTGTTGAAATTTGCAATGAGATTGCATACCTTCTATGAGGTAGTTGGATCCCGATACCCGCTGCGAGTAATTGTTACTCCTGGGAGAGTTTTACACATTACAATTAGCCGATCAAGTAGGTGTCTAGAAAGGTGTTAACGAGGTTACGCCTTTGGGAAAACGAGGTTTACATTAATTAGGTTCATGCGAAAGCACGGGGGACCTCCCTCAAAGTACCGACACTGGCCTGGCTGAAAGATTGGCGAACTTGTAGTGTGTAATTAATCCCGGCTAGTCTTTCCTTTTAGGGTTTGAAGGAAGATTTGATAAAAACAGTGGGAGCCATCCTGATTAGATAAAATAATAACCAATCTATTCTTGCAAGAGCGCACGCTGAGTGTTTTCTTCTCTCTCTCTCTCTCCAGGTACCGACCATATCACGCCTTAATCAAGATAATAATACGGAATATTGACTGAACCCGCTTGTTATACTGAGCTGGGGAACGTTGGTCCCGCTCCAACTTATAATTTGTAGGGTTCCTAGGAACTCCCAAGAGGTCTCACAAGGCATCAACCATGCCAATTTAAAATTTTACGGTGCCGAGAAACCCTAAACTACGGATCGTTGGCTAGATGTCTAGGCGAAAATGCAAACTAGTTAACACTTAACTAAGAGATACGGAAATACAACATTTGTAGATCCGTTTGTCCACCTCCATAGCTCCATGAAGAAGTCATCTCCGCTGTACAAATCTGATCTTGGACTCTCGCGTTCGCTTCATCGGAGAATAGGCGGGCTAGGTCATCGACGACGTGCCGAAGATGATCTACGTCGAAGCATCACTAGATCAAGCTCCACCTTCACCGAGCCATGAAAACTTGTGAAGGAAACACACTCTACTACTTGGCAAGAGGTAGAGGATGAAGAAATAGGAAGTGGGTAGACTTTAGAATTGGATTTCTCACTCATTTCCATCAATCACCATTGATGGAGCTTGCTTTCTTCAAGTGAAGAAAGGAAGAAGAAGAAGAATTATGTTATGATAAGTTAATTAAAATAGAAAAGAAATATAATACTTATCATATCATTAACTATAGTCAAGTGTAGAGATTTAACCAAGGTTAGTTAAATTGTTAGGGTTAGGAGAAGAAGACAAGAATGGTAGCTTTGGTCAAACCTTCATGAAGTTTCAACTAGAAACAAAGAAAGCCACCATTCTTCTCTTTAATCTTTTCCTTAATAAATAAATAAATAAATAAGATAAGGAAAACCCTAATCATTAACTTAACTATGGTTTAAACTTTACACTTAACCAAGTTAACATGCATCATCAAACATGATACAATCAAGTGCACAAAAATATATCGCATATACAATGCGCACATCCGAGTGAGAAAATCCATCTTAAGTGAACCGATACTAGTTAATGCAAAGTAATATATCAAATATATAATTATGCATTAAATCATTAAATCAACACTTGATTCAATGATCCGGCCATGTCGAACATGACCGACTAATATCTACAGTAACAACTTATCGAATCAACACTTGATCCGATATGCCGGCTATATCGCATATAACCGATCAATGTCACATATCGCGAGAATCGAATACAGTATCACATACTGGTATCATTCTCGGTCCCGCACATATCTCTCATATGCGCTCCTATTTCGTTTCGCTTGAGCCAGGAAACCTCTGTGTAGGACTCTAAAGACTCGTCAATACGCCGGCAGCAGGTGATGATCATATCAAACACCCACAAGCCGCAAGCGGTCAGCTAAACGTAACGGCCACCCGGGTATTGAGCGATCTGAAGATCGACGAGAAAGCCCGCTCACACTCCAGTGAATCCAACCAGTAACACTACCGTACAGTCCGGTCTGATCGTCTGATATGTCGCATATCTCGCCTAGGGGTGGTAAACGTCAGACCCCAATAGCTCGATAAGTCGTGTTGATATGAGGTCTATAACAATTCGAGAAACTACTGGTAACACTTACCAGTAAATCTCAGCAACCCTGGCCAGGGATTTCCTATTATAGCCAATCGAACACAGCGCAACATCAACCCCCTATACCGGGAGAGACGAATCCCTTCCTATCGCTCATTGCCTCCATGTGACTCGGGACTGTACCCAAAAACCACCATTTTGCACGCCCTCTTGGACGTGGTAAGATGGAAATCAAAGCACAGTGGGAACCACACAAGACTCTATGACGATCTCGGGTCAACAGACTACTCTGTACCAGTGTCACCAGAGAACTGCCATCTGACGTGAGGTATAATACCATCTGGGAGTTCTCGGCGAGTCCGTCCAGTGTACCCAGTCTCTACTGAGCACCCGTATATCATCTCTGATGTCAAACACCAATGGATATGGGATCATCCATCGCCCATCTGTATGGGTCGAGAAGGTACACGCTAGTCTACTCTGGTATATCGATGCCCCGTCTCGATACACCCACGACTAGGGACTTTGAAGGATGTACTTATAGACTACCATGTCCCCACTAGTATGATCCGCATCATAGTCCATGTAGTCAAGTATACATCCTAAGGGCTTTACCAACATGTAACAGAGAGACAATCAGTATACACGTTAAGATAAAGAGCAACCAGATAGCATACTATCATGTCGAGCAAGAAAGTCCTCCCTATATATGTCCCAGCATCCACTACAATATACATCCTATGTACAGTAATGGCCTTTAGGGCATACATATAACTAACAATCTCCCACTTGCACTAGGGCCATCTGTAGCAGTGGTTGCAGTATCTCATACTCAACCATCCCATAAAAGTCTCTCTCCGGGAAAAGGCCTTTCGTGAGTGGATCCGCTGTGTTTGTCCTCTGAGTCTACTCTCCTAACCTCGATCCCTTGGAGATCAACCATCTCCATGATCAGGTGATACTGCCTTAGAATATGTCTGGATCACTGATGGGACCGGCGTTCCTTGGCATAAGCCACAACTCCATTGTCTCACAATGGTTGGAACGTAGTTCATCTCATGAACCAATATACACCCAGACTGCCTCTTTGGTAGCATCTTAAGTAGCGATGTATCCAGCCTTTATTGTCTAGTATGCCACGGTATCTAGCTTGGAACTCTTCCAACATACCGTCCCTTTACTGAGGGTAAAGACAATGCCTGTGACTGACATTCAGTCGTCTTTATCACCCTGGAACACTTCCAGTGATTCTCCCCAGGATCAATTGATACTATCTCACTACAACTAGTGTGTATCCTAACATCCAATTAGATCTATCTCATAGATCCAAAATCCAGGATTTAGTAGGTATCACTTTGATCCTATATGGAGAATCCTAGTGATAAGCGGAGATTGATCGAGCGTAGCATAGGAAACTCCTTCCCTATCAAGAGTATGTCATCCACGTACTCTATGAGGATCATTACCATACTCCCTACTACCTTTTTGTATATACAAGGTTCATCTACCATTTTGATGATGTCAAACTGTTTGACTATTACATCAAAACAGACGTTCCAACTCCGCGATGCCTGCTTATCATATAAAACATCTTGCACACGTTTCCGCTGCTCCTACTGTCTACGAGGCCCTCTGGCTGTGTACTTATAGACGCACTCTTCTAAAACATCATTTAGAAAAGCAGTCATGGCACCCAACCGCCAGATATCGTAGTTATGGTATGTAGCCGTGGCAAGTAGGATCTGGATGGACTTAAGCATAGCTACTGGAAAAGGTTTCATCATTATCCACGCCTGGTCGATGACGAAAACCTTTAACAAGTCTAGCTTTGAAAGTCTCAACTTTTCCATGTACACCAAGTAATCTTCTCAAGATATACTTGCTCCTGATGGGGATTTAACCCTTCAGATATAGCAACCAAAGTCCATACTTTGTTGGTGTATAAGGATTCCATCTCAGATCACTAAGCATCCAGCCATTCTTACAGAGTCCCACTCCTGATGGCCAGGTCGAAACTAGTTAGGTAATCATCTCATGATGCAATCCTCACTCCCACTGTCATAGAGTAACCGAAGTATCTCTCAGGTGGGTGAGGAACCCTACTAGATCGGCGGAGAGGCTGAGGTTCGTTGGAATCTACTGAATCCTTTGGTTTTATCAAATCATCTGCTGTAGTTTGTATAGCTGGAACATTTCCAGTTCTACATAACAGACCTTGCCTCGAGCTTGTCCGGATTATGCTTTTAGACATAGCTCAGACAACCCCAAATCTTAACCAACTTAAGATATGGGCTCTTCCCTTATCATATCAAATATGAAGTGGTAGGCAACTGATTTGATTTGAACCCTATTCAATAGGTATGCAGCTTCTCAAGTGCATAACTCCCAAAAAGGAAATAGGTAACTCAGTAGTACTCATCATAGAGCACACCTTATCAAATAGGGTGTATCTGCTCCGCCCCGATATACCATCGTGCTATGGTGTATACGGAGGAGTAATGCTGAGAGAGAATCTCATTCTCCTTTAGAATGGTCCAGGAATTCCGTGCTCAAGTATTCTCCTCCTTGATCTCATCAAAGGACATAATACTTATACCCGTATTTCGGTTCTCTACTTCTTACTTATATTCTATGAATATCTCAAAAGGTTCGGACTTGTATTTCAACAGGAACATATGTCTGAATCTTGAGAGATTATCAGAGAATGTAATGAAGTACAAAGAACCGGTCTTGGCATGTGTAGACAGGGGACCTACATACATCAACATGTATCATCCCAAGAGTTCACTAACTCTTTCTCTGTTTCCAATAAACAGAGCTAGTGTCATTATATCTTTGTGACATGACTGGCAAGTTTCACAAGATGTAGATTCAAACTGATTTAAATATGCATCTACATGTAACTTCAGCTAGTCGGGTAACATTGATCTGACCTAGTCTACAATACCTTAAGAAGGATCCGTTCATTTCTGAACTCTTCCTCTTATGTGTGTTCCATATACTAAGAACTGTAGTTTGATTTAGAACATCAACGCTTTTAGATAACGTGCCTGAACCGATCAACTTTTGATATAGGAAATGTTCAAAACATTATCCAACAATACAAAATTTTACCGTATCTTTACTAATAAAGAGACAGATATGATTTTGTATATCAGGTTCGGTATCTAATAACATTCGTTCAGAATCAATGTATTGGTAATACAGGGTGATAGTGACCGACAGACTTGGCTGCAACTCTTGCCCCGTTTTCTGTCTCATGAAACTTATCACCCATTCTCAGTTCTCTACCTTTCTGTAGCCCTATGTAACTGATTACATATCTGGGATCCTGATCTGGTATCACATACCCAGGACGTAGAGGATACAGAGAAACAGTTCTTTGTAGTGAACACACCCGAAGATGATGCATCAGCATGCGCTCTCTTCGTTTGGACGGCACGGGAAATCTGGTATTCCCCTTATTTCCTGCTCTGTCTTATAACATTTATAAGTTGGAGCGGGACCAACGTTCCCCAGCTCAGTATAACAAGCGGGTTCGGTCAATAATCCGTATTATTATCTTGATTAAGGCGTGATATGGTCGCTACCAGGAGAGAGAGAAGAAAACACTCAGCGTGCGCTCTTGCAAGAATAGATTGGTTATTATTTTATCTAATCAGGATGTCTTCCACTGCTTTTTATCAAATCTTCCTTCAAACCCTAAAAGGAAAGACTAGCCGGGATTAATTACACACTACAAGTTCGCCAATCTTTCAGCCAGGCCAGTGTCGGTACTTTGAGGGAGGTCCCCCATGCTTTCGCACGAACCTAATTAATGTAAACCTCGTTTTCCCAGAGGCGTAACCTCGTTAACACCTTTCTAGACACCTACTTGATCGGCTAATTGTAATGTGTAAAACTCTCCCAGGAGTAACTCTTACTCGCAGCGGGTATCGGGATCCAACTATCTCATAGAAGGTATGCAATCTCATTGCAAATTTCAACACTTGAAATTCCCGATAATATTTTGCCCCTAGCTCGCTATGACCTTGACGGAGGCCAAACAACCCATAGTCCGCTAGTCAAGTTCAACCCGTCATTTCCTGATTGAATTAAACCCACCCGCACGACCCTTGACAGAGGCCAAACAACGCCGTACGAATACCCTAATCCAATCGCATCATATGCTAGCAGATAAGCACTAGTTAGCTACCGTACACTACGCCTTGACGGAGGCCAAACAACCGCAGCACGAATACTAACTAGTACGTATCTGAAATGACGGAGGGCTACGACAGGTTTTTCTGAAAACCTATTGCGTAATGAACTTGATATCGTTGTAGAATCAAATGATTTTTAAAACGGAGTGTTTTTGAGGCTTTTCTAGTTTTGCTAAAGGAGTCACTCCCGGTGAAGGGATCGTCGGTCCTTTCCTCGTCGAATGAGGTGCGGGATATATCATATATATCACTGTGCAAATCAAAAACACTTAAAAGCAATCAAAAGTCAAACCGAGTGTGTAGCATCTGCCAGTTATTGCTAAAGGAGTCACTCCCGGTGAAGGGATCTCGGTCCTTTCCCTATCGAATAAGGTGCAGGATATATCATATATACCGCTGTGCAAAGCAAGAACTGTAGCTACCTGCTTTATTTTGAAATTCGATTCTACAACATCTTAGGTTTCTTTTATTTCATTAATCACATTAATGAATTCCCATCATTTAAGTACCTAAACATCACAGATAAATACGACGTACACTTATGCCATCCGCATTCGCCTCGATGTCCCCTCATGCACCGTTAGGTTAGGTAACTAACGGCAGAGCGGGGCAGGGCTAGCGCGGGTGTAAAACATAAGTAACATCTATATAATATATCATATATACTATATACTGTATCTATCACAGAACATCACATGATCACATCACAGATATCGCAGCAGAAGAAACATATGAAATATTGGATATACTAGGACGTCCGTGTTTTTAATACGAGCCAGTATAAAACACGGATTCCACGGTCGTGATGAATAGCCAAACCCACACCCCTAGACCCCTACGAGAGCGGCAAGCAACCCTACCAATTCTAGAGTTAGGAGACCCGGACTCGACTCCTCGAGTTGGTCTCCCACTGGACTCCAGAACCCGGTTACTTGTGCTCCCCTCCTTGGGTCTATCCTAGTGCGGAAAAGTAAATAATATACAAACGGTGACAACTTCCGCAACCTGGAAGCGCCCCAATAAAAGAATATTACATACAAGTTTTAACATGAATGAAAATGAAAAACACTCATCTCACATAAAAACCCCCGGCTATTCAAACACGACGATCCAATATAACATATCCAGCAACACATAACATCACATGTCATCAACGTAAGTAAATATGCGCATCCCAATTGTCGTTGACATATAGCAACGAAACCGGCGATATCACATATTACACTTACGGTCACAGAAAAGAAAGTGTAAAACTACAACAGTTGGAATCCGCAACCACCTCAGACATCGCATTCCTGACCAAATGAATTCCTTAGACATCGCATGCCTAACAATTATAAACCCCGCATTTCAGTCTCATTATCGAAAACACTTTTCAATATCGAGTCGGGCAATTCAACAAGATTCCCGACAGTCTGATCGAATACTCGTCGCAAACTTTAGTAGGCGGCCGCACCCCCGATACCGTCGACGAAGTGCACCAAGGCGGAACACCGCTGCCGCGAGCACCCGAACGGATGCTTTCGGCGACGGGGTTCTCCTACAGTCACTTGGTCGGGGCTATGGAGTGAGGCTGTCTATTAAGTTTACCCGGCGAGTATCCGCGTACGCTACGTGATTGCGACGGACTTTTGATCACATCAAAATTCCGTGGCAACCGATCAAGTGAGACTAAACTGCTATGTTTATAATATTCATTCCGTTATCTCATAACTTTTGTGAATTCCAATTATTGTATCCCATTCCAGATAAACAGAAAATGTTAAACTTTTCGATCGAACAGTCAAACACCCAAGTTTTCCCGATACAGCTCAACACATGAAATAAGTCTAACAACATTCAGTTCGTGCCTCAGTACCAACGGTCCAGCCGTAGAAGGGTCAAGCCAACGCCTCACATGTGGCACGCCGTACTGCCCCAAACCCGAAGGTTCAAAGGGCAGTTCAAGACGGTCACATAATCGAGTTAAGGTTTGTTGTCTTCCAGAGGGACCATCGCGTTACTTGCACTACTTAGAACGTCGTTAAACTACAGAAAAATTCAACACTTGGAAATTTCCCGACAGGGGAGAAATTGGGTATTTATATCCGGTCGAACTTTTTAACATATTCTAAAATTTATCCGGAAAGCCACACAGACAAAATTTGATACTCCGATCGAAACACCGAATCCCCAAATCAATCCCAGAAAATTCAACTCTTGAATAAATTTTAAAAATTCCCAGAAAACTCAGCATAATTTATCAGGAATTACTGTGCAAACAATGAGGGCTGACGTCACCAGATAGCCGCGGAACCGCCGCAGAAGCTAGGCTTCTGCCGCGGTTCCGCCGCAATAAATACTGTTCATCGAAAAAATTTTGCATCGTAATTCTTATTTTTCCCTGCTGAATTTTTTAGCAATTTTTAATTTGGAAAAATCCCAGTTTTTGGAAAAAGGACAGAGAGCAATTTTGAAATGGGTTTTCGGGTTCGTTCGGACTTCAAACTCCGTCTAAACTTCGCCTAAGGCTCTAGCTAGGCTCTGATACCACTGTAGGGTTCCTAGGCACTCCCAAGAGGTCTCACAAGGCATCAACCATGCCAATTTAAAATTTTACGGTGCCGAGAAACCCTAAACTACGGATCGTTGGCTAGATGTCTAGGCGAAAATGCAAACTAGTTAACACTTAACTAAGAGATACGGAAATACAACCTTTGTAGATCCGTTTGTCCACCTCTATAGCTCCATGAAGAAGTCATCTCCGCTGTACAAATCCGATCTTGGACTCTCGCGTTCGCTTCATCGGAGAATAGGCGGGCTAGGTCATCGACGACGTGCCGAAGATGATCTACGTCGAAGCATCACTAGATCAAGCTCCACCTTCACCGAGCCATGAAAACTTGTGAAGGAAACACACTCTACTACTTGGCAAGAGGTAGAGGATGAAGAAATAGGAAGTGGGTAGACTTTAGAATTGGATTTCTCACTCATTTCCATCAATCACCATTGATGGAGCTTGCTTTCTTCAAGTGAAGAAAGGAAGAAGAAGAAGAATTATGTTATGATAAGTTAATTAAAATAGAAAAGAAATATAATACTTATCATATCATTAACTATAGTCAAGTGTAGAGATTTAACCAAGGTTAGTTAAATGGTTAGGGTTAGGAGAAGAAGACAAGAATGGTAGCTTTGGTCAAACCTTCATGAAGTTTCAACTAGAAACAAAGAAAGCCACCATTCTTCTCTTTAATCTTTTCCTTAATAAATAAATAAATAAATAAGATAAGGAAAACCCTAATCATTAACTTAACTATGGTTTAAACTTTACACTTAACCAAGTTAACATGCATCATCAAACATGATACAATCAAGTGCACAAAAATATATCGCATATACAATGCGCACATCCGAGTGAGAAAATCCATCTTAAGTGAACCGATACTAGTTAATGCAAAGTAATATATCAAATATATAATTATGCATTAAATCATTAAATCAACACTTGATTCAATGATCCGGCCATGTCGAACATGACCGACTAATATCTACAGTAACAACTTATCGAATCAACACTTGATCCGATATGCCGGCTATATCGCATATAACCGATCAATGTCACATATCGCGAGAATCGAATACAGTATCACATACTGGTATCATTCTCGGTCCCGCACATATCTCATATGCGCTCCTATTTCGTTTCGCTTGAGCCAGGAAACCTCTGTGTAGGACTCTAAAGACTCGTCAATACGCCGGCAGCAGGTGATGATCATATCAAACACCCACAACCCGCAAGCGGTCTGCTAAACGTAACGGCCACCGGGGTATTGAGCGATCTGAAGATCGACGAGCAAGCTCGCTCACACTCCAGTGAATCCAACCAGTAACACTACCGTACAGTCCGGTCTGATCGTCTGATATGTCGCATATCTCGCCTAGGGGTGGTAAACGTCAGACCCCAATAGCTCGATAAGTCGTGTCGATATGAGGTCTATAACAATTCGAGAAACTACTGGTAACACATACCAGTAAATCTCAGCAACCCTGGCCAGGGATTTCCTGTTATAGCCAATCGAACACAGCGCAACATCAACCCCCTATACCGGGAGAGACGAATCCCCTCCTATCGCTCATTGCCTCCATGTGACTCGGGACTGTACCCAAAAACCACCATTTTGCACGCCCTCTTGGACGTGGTAAGATGGAAATCAAAGCACAGTGGGAACCACACAAGACTCTATGACGATCTCGGGTCAACAGACTACTCTGTACCAGTGTCACCAGAGAACTGCCATCTGACGTGAGGTATAATACCATCTGGGAGTTCTCGGCGAGTCCGTCCAGTGTACCCAGTCTCTACTGAGCTCCCGTATATCATCTCTGATGTCAAACACCAATGGATATGGGATCATCCATCGCCCATCTGTATGGGTCGAGAAGGTACACGCTAGTCTACTCTGGTATATCGATGCCCCGTCTCGATACACCCACGACTAGGGTCTTTGAAGGATGTACTTATAGACTACCATGTCCCCACTAGTATGATCCGCATCATAGTCCAGGTAGTCAAGTATACATCCTAAGGGCTTTACCAACATGTAACAGAGAGACAATCAGTATACACGTTAAGGTAAAGAGCAACCAGATAGCATACTATCATGTCGAGCAAGAAAGTCCTCCCTATATATGTCCCAGCATCCACTACAATATACATCCTATGTACAGTAATGGCCTCTAGGGCATACATATAACTAACATAATTGTTATAAGACAGAGCAGGAAATTGGGGATTACCAGAATTCCCGTGCAGCCCAAACGAAGAAAGTGCATATGATGCATCTCCTTCGGGTGTGTTCTTTACAAAGAACTGTTTCTCAGTATCCTCTACGTCCTGGGTATTAGATACCGGATCAGGATCCCACAAATGTAATCCGTTACATGGGCTATAGAAAGTTAGAGAACTGAGAACGGGTGATAAGTTTCATGAGACAAAAAACGAGGCAAGTGTTGCAGCCAAGTCTGTTGGTCACTGTCACCCTGTATTACTAATACATTGATTCTGAATAAATACTATTAGATACCGTACCTGATATAGAAAATCATATCAATCTCTTTATTTAGTAAAGAAATGGTAAAATTTTGTATTGTTGGATAATGTTTTGAACATTTCCTATATCAAAATTTGATCGGTTCAGGCACGTTATCTAAAAGCATTGACGTTCTAAATCAAACTACAGTTCTTAGTATACAGAACACACACAAGAGGAAGAGTTCAGAAATGAACGAATCCTTCTTGAGGCATTGTAGACTAGGTCATATCAATGCGACCCGACTGGATGAAGTTATATTTAGATGTATATTTAAATTAGTTTGAATTTACAACATATGAAACTTTCCAGTCATGTCGCAAAGATCGAATGACCATAGCTCTGTTTGTTGGAAACAGAGAAAGAGTTAGTAAACTCTTGGGACTGATACATGATGATGTATGTAAGGTCCCCTGTCTGCACATGCCAGGACCGGTTCTTTATACTTTATTACATTCTCTGATGATCTCTCAAGATTCAGACATATGTTCCTGTTGAAACACAGCTCCGAACCTTTTGAGATATTCACAGAATATAAGTTAGAAGTAGAGAACCAAAATAAGGGTATAAGTATTATGTCCTTTGATGTGATCGAGAAGGAGAATACTTGAGCACGGAAATCCTGGACTATTCTAAGGAAGAATGAGATTCTCTCTCAGCATTAATCCTCCGTATACACCATAGCACGATGGTATATCGGGGCGGAGCAATAGCACCCTATATGATATGGTGTGCTCTATGATGAGTACTACTGAGTTTCCTATTTCTTTTTGGGAGTTATGCACTTGAGAAGCTGCATACCTATTGAATTGGGTTCGAATCAAATCAGTTCCTACCACTTCATATGTGATATGGAAAGGGAAGAGCCCATTTCTTAAGTTAGTTAAGATTTGGGGTTGTCCGGCCTATGCCTAAAAGCAAAATCCAGACAAGATCGAGGCAATGTCTGTTGTGTAGAACTGGAAAGGTTCCAGCTATACAAACTACAACAGATGATTTGGTAGAACCAAAGGATTCAGTAGATTCCAACAAATCTCAGCCTCTCCGCCGATCTAGTAGGGTTCCTCATCCACCTGAGAGATACTTCGGTTTCTCGATGACAGTAGGAGCGAGGATTGCATCATGAGATGATGACCCAACTAGTTTCGAGCTGGCCATCAGGAGTGGGACTCTGTAAGAATGGCTGGATGCTTAGCGATCTGAGATGGAATCCTTATACACCAACAAAGTATGGACTTTAGTTGCTATATCTGAAGGGTTAAATGAAAGGTTCCTAGGCATCCTATAGTGGTCTCACAAGGCATCGAACATGCCAATTTAAAATTTTTGGTGCCGAGAAACCCTAGACTACGGATCTTAAACTAGATGTTTAGGCGAAACGGAAAACTAGTTAACTATTTAGCTAAAGTTGAGATGCTACAACCTTTGTAGATCCGGATTTCCGCCTCCTTAGCTCCACGTGGTCATGTCCTCACTGTCCATCATGAATCCTCGACTCGATCATCGGCTTCATCGGGAAAACAAGCGGAATAGGTCGTCGGCTTTGTGTCAAAGACGATCTACGTCGAGGTTGCACAAACTCAAGCTCCGACTTCACAAACTTGTGAAACTTGTGAAGTAAACACCCAAAACAACTTGGCAAGAGGTAGAGGGTGAAGAAATAGGAGGTGGGTTCACTTTAGAATTGGATTTATCTCACTAGATCTCAAGTTGCCATTGTTGTAGCAAGCTTGAAGAAGAAGAAGAAAATGAGCTAGTTATGATAAGTTATGATAAAAAGAAAATAGAAAATCAAATACTTATCATAACTAAACTAGGGTTAAGTGTAGAGAATAAACCATGGTCACTTTAGAGGGTTAGGGTTAAGCATGAAGATAAGGATGGTTACAAAAGTCAAAGCTTCATGAAGCTTCAACTTAAAACAAAAAGAGCCACCATTATCATCATAATCCATTTCAAATAAATAAATAAACAAATAAATAAATAAATGAATATGCAAAACCCTAATTATCAAATTAACCATGGATTAATTCTATACACTTAACTTAATGATCAAGTATCATCAAACATGATACCAAAAAAAATGCACGAAAGCATATCACATATACAATGTGCATCAAGTGAGAAAAATCCGTTTAAAGTGAACCAATACTAGTTAATGCAAAGTAATATATCAAATATATAATTATACATTAAATCATTAAATCAACACTTGATTCAATGATCCGGTCATGTCGCACATAACCGACTAGTATTCAATGCATCGATTTATCGAATCAATGATTCGATAACTAGGTCATATCGAATATAACCATTCGAAACATATATCGCGAGAATGAAATGCGGTATCACATACACGCATTATTCTCGGTCCTGCACATATCTCATATGCGCTCCTATTTCGTTTCGCTTGAGCCAGGAAACCTCTGTGTAGGACTCTAAAGACTCGTCAATACGCCGGTAGCAGATGATGATCATATCAAGCACCCACAAGCCGCAAGCGGTCTGCTAAACGTAACGGCCACCCGGGTATTGAGCGATCAGAAGATCGACGAGCTAGCCCACTCACACTCCTGCGAATCCGACCAGTAACACTTACCATACAGTCCGGTCTCTTCGTCTGATATGTCGCATATCAAGTCTAGGGGTGGTAAACGTCAGACCCCAATAACCCGATAAGTCGTGCTGATGTGAGGCTCGTAACGGGTCGAGAAACTACTGGTAACACTTACCAGCAAATCTCTGATCAGCCCTGGCCAGGGACTTCCCTGTTACGGCCAATCGAGCACTGCGCAACATCAACCCCCAATACCGGGAGAGACAAAACCCCTCCTATCGCTCATTGCCTCCATGTGACTCGGGACTGTTCCCAAAGACCACCGTTTTGCATGCCCTCATGGACGTGGTAAGGTGGAGATCAAAGCACAGTGGGAATCACACAAGACTCTATGACGATCTCGGGTCTACAGACTAACCTGTACAAGTGTCACCTGAGAACTGCCATCTGACGTGAGGTATAATACCATCTGGGAGTTCTCGGCGAGTCCGTCCAGTGTACCCAGTCTCCACTGAGCACCCGTATACCATCTCTGATGTCAAACACCAATGGATATGGGATCATCCATCGCCCATCACATGGGTCGAGAAGCGTATACGCTAGTCTGCTCTGGTATATCGATGCCCCGTCTCGATACACCCACGACTAGGGACCTTGAAGGATGTACTTATGGACTACCATGTCCCCACTAGTATGATCTGCATCATAGTCCAGGTAGTCAAGTACAAATCCTAAGGGCTTTACCAACATGTAACTATAAGACAGTATAAAGAGACTAGTGTACATGTTAAGATAAAGAGCAACCAGATAGCATACTATCATGTCGAGCAAGAAAGTCATCTCTATATATGTCCAAGCATCCAATATAATATACATAATCTGTACAATACAGGCCTCTAGGGCATACATACAACTAACAATCTCCCACTTGCACTAGGGCCAGCTGCTGTAGTATCTCATACCGAGCATCCCGAAGAGTCTCTCAAAATGTATCTGGGGAATGGCCTTCGTGAGTGGATCCGCCGTGTTGTTCTTCGTGTCAACTCTCCTGACCTCGATCTCCCGGCGATCAACTATCTCCCGGATCAGGTGATACCGCCTCAGAATATGCCTGGATCGCTGATGGGACCTGGGTTCCTTGGCCAAAGCCACCGCTCCATTGTTATCGCAATACTAAGGTATTGGATGCTCAATGGATGGAACCACTCCAAGTTCAGTAATGAACTTCTTGATCCAGACAGCCTCTTTGGCAGCATCGTTGGCAGCGATGTATTCAGCCTCCATCGTCGAGTCTGCCACGGTTTCCTGCTTGGAACTCTTCCAGCTAACCGCCCCTCCGTAAAGGGTAAAGACAAAGCCCGACTGCGACTTTGAGTCGTCCTTATCACTCTGGAAGCTCGAATCGGTAAAGGACTCCACTTGGAGTTCTCCGTTACCATACACCAAGAACATATCTCTAGTCCTTCGCAAGTACTTGAGAATGCTCTTCACAGCTGTCCAGTGACTCTCTCCAGGATCAGCTTGATACCTGCTCACTATACTTAGTGAGTATGCTACATCGGGTCTGGTACATAGCATCGCATACATGATAGAGCCTACTGCCGAAGCATAGGGTATCCCTTGCATGCGAGCTCTCTCCAAATCAGTCTTGGGAGACATCTCTTTGGAGAGAATGACTCCAGAGATCGTGGGCAAGTTCCCACGCTTGGACTCTTCCATGCTAAACCTCTTTAGTATGGTGTCAATGTACCTGGATTGGGACAATCCCAAAATCCGTTTGGATCTATCTCTATAGATCCTAATTCCCAATATGCAGGAGGCATCACCAAGATCTTTCATTGAGAATCTTTGTGATAAGAAGAGCTTGACCGATTGCAGCATAGGAATATCATTTCCTATCAAGAGTATGTCGTCCACGTACAATACGAGGAAGACAACCTTACTCTCTGCCACCTTCTTGTAGATACAAGGTTCATCTGGATTTTTGACGAAATCAAACTCTTTGATAACGACGTCAAAGCAGATGTTCCAACTCCGCGATGCTTTCTTTAATCCATAAATGGATTTAAGCAGCTTGCACACCTTCCCGCTGCTCCCACTGTCTATGAAGCCCTCCGCTGAGTCATGTACACGCACTCTTCTAAATCACCATTTAGAAAGGCGGTCTTAACATCCATTTGCCAGATTTCGTAGTCATGAAAGGCAGCAATGGCAAGCATGATTCGGATGGATTTAAGCATAGCCACTGGAGAAAAGGTTTCGTCATAGTCCACACCTGGTCTTTGACGAAAACCCTTTGCTACAAGTCTAGCTTTGAAAGTCTCCACTTTCCCATCTACACCAAGTTTCTTCTTGAAGATCCACTTGCTCCCAATGGGTTTTACCCCTTCAGGAGCAACTTCCAAAGTCCATACTTTGTTGGTGTACATGGATTCCATCTCGGACCGCATAGCATCCAGCCATTTCACTGAGTCCCCACTCGTGATGGCCTGCTCGAAGCTAGTTGGGTCATCATCCTCCATGATGCAATCCTCGCTCCCACCATCAATGAGAAAACCGTAGTATCTCTCAGGTTGGCGAGGAACCCTACTAGATCGGCGGAGAGGCTGGGGTACGTCGGGCACCACTGAATCCTCTGGTTCTGCTAAATCGTTAGTTGCAGTTTGTGGTGCTGGAACCTCTTCCAGCTCTACCTCTTTGCCATTAATTTCTTTTGCAAGAAATTCCCTTTCCAAAAAGGTGGCATGTTGAGCAACAAACACTCTTTGTTCCTCAGCTTGGTAGAAAAAATATCCTTGAGAATTCTTAGGATATCCCACAAACTTGCAAAGTACTGATCGTGCCTCGAGTTTGTCCGGATTTTGCTTTTTGATATAGGCCGGACAACCCCATATCTTAATTCGCTTAAAATATGGTCTCTTCCCACTCCATATCTCATATGGTGTGGTAGGTACAGATTTAGACGGAACCAGATTCAATAGGTATATGGCTGTCTCAAGCGCATACCCCCAAAAGGAAATAGGTAACTCAGCATTACTCATCATTGAACGCACCATATCTAATAGGGTGCGATTCCTTCGTTCCGATACACCGTTGTGCTGTGGTGTATAAGGAGGAGTAAGCTGAGAGAGAATCCCATTCTCTTTTAGATAATCCAGGAATTCACTGCTTAAGTATTCACCTCCTCGATCAGATCGAAGAACCTTAATACTTTTGCCCGTTTGGTTCTCTACCTCGTGCTTATATTCTTTGAATTTCTCAAAAGCTTCAGACTTGTGTTTCAACAGGAACACATGCCCGTATCTAGAGAGATCGTCAGTGAATGTAATGAAGTGGGATGAACCATTTCTGGCGTGTATAGACATTGGACCGCATACATCACTATGCACCAGTCCCAAGAGTTCAGTAACTCTTTCTCCGTGTCCTGTAAACGGAGTTTTGGTCATTTTTCCTTTGAGACATGAATGGCAAGTGTCATAAGATGATAATTCGAATGAATTCAAATATCCATTCTTATGCAACTTAGCTAGTCGTGTCTCATTGATATGGCCAAGTCTACAGTGCCACAAGAAGGATTCGTTCATTTCTGAGCTTTTCCTTTTGTGTGTATTTTGTATATTGAAGACTGTATTTTGATTGAGAATGAATATGCCATTATGTAGCGAGCCTGATGCAATCAACCTTTGATCGAGGAATATGTTCATAACATTATCCTTTACTACAAAATTATAACCTTCTTTACTTAATAAAGAAACTGATATAATGTTGCACATCATGTTCGGTATATAATAGCACTCATTCAGGACTAGTGTATCACCATTTGGTAATACCAGGTGATATATGCCAACTGCTTTGGCTGCAACATTTGTCCCATTCCCTACATGAACGGAATGTTCACCTTTTCTCAGTTCTCTACCTTTTCGCAGCCCATGTAACATCTTACATATGTGGGATCCTGACCCGGTATCTAATACCCAGGACGTAGGGTGAACTGAGAAACAGTTCTCAATGACAAACACACCCGAAGATGATGCATCAACATGCATGTTCTCCGTTTGGGCGGTGTGAGAATCCAGATATTCTCCTGTTTCCTGTTCATTCTTATAACACTTATAAGATAGAACGGGTTCAACGTTCCCCTGCACAGTATAACATGCGGGTTCGGTCAATACATCCATATTATTATCTTTATTAGGGCATGAAATGGTCGCTACCTGGAGAGAGAGAGAAGAAAACACTTTAGCGTATGCTCGTGCAAGATCAAATTGGTTATTATCTTATCTAATCAGGATGGCTCCCACTGCTTTTTATCAAATCTTCCTTCAAACCCTAAAAGGAAAGACTAGCCGGGATTAATTACACATTACAAGTTCGCCAATCTTTCAGCCAGGCCAGTGTCGGTACTTTGAGGGAGGTCCCCCGTGCTTTCGCACGAACCTAATTACTGTAAACCTCATTTTCCCAGAGGCGTAAACCCGTTGAAACCTTTCTAGACACCTACTTGATCGGCTAATTGCAATGTGTAAAACTCTCCCAGGAGTAACTCTTACTCGCAGCGGGTATCGGGATCCAACTATCTCATAGAAGGTATGCAATCTCATTGCAAATTTCAACACTTGAAATTCCCGATAATATTTTGCCCCAGGCGATCTATGACCTTGACTGAGTCAACAAACCATAGACCGCAAGTAAAGTTCAACCCGTCATTTCCTGATTGAATTAAACCCACCCGCACGACCCTTGACTAAGTCAACAAGGCCGCACGACTACCCTAATCCAATCTGCATCATATGCATAAACAGATAAATAGTAATCAGCTACCGCACACTACGCCTTGACTGAGTCAACAAACGCAGCACGAATACTAACTATTAGTTATCTGAAATGACGGAGGGCTACATCAGGTTTTTAAGAAAACCCTTTGCGTAATGAACTTTATATCGTTGTAGAATCAAATGAAGTTTTGAAATGGAATGATTTTGAGGCTTTTCTAGTTTTGCTAAAGGGGTCACTCCCGGTGAAGGGATCGTCGGCCCTTTCCTCGTCGAATGAGGTGCGGGATATATCATATATATCGCTGTGCAAAGCAAAAACTCTTAAAAGCAATCAAAGCCAAACCGAGTGTGTAGCATATGCCAGTTATTGCTAAAGGAGTCACTCCCGGTGAAGGGATCTCGGTCCTTTCCTCATCGAATAAGGTGCAGGGTATATCATATATACCGCTATGCAAAGCAAGAACTGTAGCTACCTGTTTTATTTTAAAATTCGATTCTACAACATCTTAGGTTTCTTATCTTTCATTAATCACATTAATGAAGTCCCATCATTTAAATACCTAAACATCACAGATAGATATGACGTACACTTATGCCATCCGCATTCGCCTCGATGTCCCCTCGTGCACCGTTAGGTTAGGTAACTAACGACAGAGCAGGGCAGGGCTAGCGCGGGTGTAAAACATAAGTAACGTCTATATAATATATCATATATATCATATACTATATCCATCACAGAATCACAACACAGATATCGCAGCAGAATAAACATATGAAATATTGGATATACTAGGACGTCCGTGTTTTCAATACGAGCCAGTATAAAACACGGATTCCACGGTCGTGATGAATAGCCAATCCCACATCCCTAGACCCCTACGAGAGCGGCAAGCAACCCTGCCAATTCTAGGGTTAGGAGACCCGGACTCGACTCCTCGAGTTGGTCTCCCACTGGACCCCAGAACCCGGTTACTTGTGCTCCCCTCCTTGGGTCTATCCTAATGCGGAAAAGTAAATAATATACAAAGGGTGACAACTTCCGCTACCTGGAAGCGCCCCAAATGAAAGAATATTACATACAAGTTTTTATACATGAATGAAAATGAAAAACACTCATCTCACATAAAAACCCCCGGCTATTCAAACACGACGATCCAATATAACATATCCAGCAACACATAACATCACATGTCATCAACGTAAGTAAGTATGCATACCCCAATTGTCGTTGACGTATAGCAACGAAACCGGCGATATGAACATACTACACTTACGGTCACAGAAAAGAAAGTGTAAAACTACAACAATTGGAATCCGCAACGGCTTTAGACATCACATGCCTAATCAGATATAAATCCCGCATTTTAGTCTCATTATCGAAAACTCTTTTCAATATCATATGGGACTAAATTGCTAGATTTATAACATTCATTCAGTTATCTCATAACTACTTGTGAATTCCAATTATTGTATCACATTCCAGATAAACAGAAAATGTTAAACTTTCCGATCGAACAATCGAACACCCAAGTTTTCCCAATACAGATCAACACATGAAATAAGTCTAACAACATTCAGTTCGTACCTCAGTACCAATGGTCCAGCCGTAGAAGGGTCAAGCCAACGCCTCACATGTGGCACGCCGTACTGCCCCAAACCCGAAGGTTCAAAGGGCAGTTCAAGACGGTCACATAATCGAGTTAAGGTTTGTTGTCTTCTAGAGGGACCATCGAGTTACTTTCACTACTTAGAACGTCGTTAAACTACGGAAAAATCCAACACTTGGAAATTTCCCGACAGGGGAAAAATTGGGTATTTATATCCGGTCGAACTTTTTAACATATTCTAAAATTTATCCGGAAAGCCAAATAGACAAAATTTGATACCCCGATCGAAACACCGAATCCACAAAACAATTGCAGAAAATTCAACTCTTGAATCAATATTAAAAATTCCCAGAAAACTCAGCAGAATTTATCAGGAGTTACTGTGCAAACAAAGTGGGCTGACGTCACCAATTGGCCGCTGATCAGCCGCAGAAGCCATGCTTCTGCCGCTGATCCACCGCGAAAAACACTGTTCACCAGAAACTTTTTGCACCGTAATTCTTATTTTTTCCTGCTGAATTTTTTAGCAATTTTTAATTTGGAAAAATCCACTGTTTTCAAAAAAGTACAGAGAGCATATTTTGGGTTTCGGTTTTGGGTCGTTCGGACTTCAAATTCCGTCTACGCTTTGCCTAAGGCTCTAGCTAGGCTCTGATACCAGTGAAAGGTTTCTAGGCACCCTATAGTGGTCTCACAAGGCATCGAACATGCCAATTTAAAATTTTTGGTGCCGAGAAACCCTAGACTACGGATCTTAAACTAGATGTTTAGGCGAAACGGAAAACTAGTTAACTATTTAGCTAAAGTTGAGATGCTACAACCTTTGTAGATCCGGATTTCTGCCTTCTTAGCTCCACGTGGTCATGTCCTCGCTGTCCATCATGAATCCTCGACTCGATCATCGGCTTCATCGGGAAAACAAGCGGAATAGGTCGTCGGCTTTGTGTCAAAGACGATCTACGTCGAGGTTGCACAAACTCAAGCTCCGACTTCACAAACTTGTGAAACTTGTGAAGTAAACACCCAAAACAACTTGGCAAGAGGTAGAGGGTGAAGAAATAGGAGGTGGGTTCACTTTAGAATTGGATTTATCTCACTAGATCTCAAGTTGCCATTGTTGTAGCAAGCTTGAAGAAGAAGAAGAAAATGAGCTAGTTATGATAAGTTATGATAAAAAGAAAATAGAAAATCAAATACTTATCATAACTAAACTAGGGTTAAGTGTAGAGAATAAACCATGGTCACTTTAGAGGGTTAGGGTTAAGCATGAAGATAAGGATGGTTACAAAAGTCAAAGCTTCATGAAGCTTCAACTTAAAACAAAAAGAGCCACAATTATCATCATAATCCATTTCAAATAAATAAATAAACAAATAAATAAATAAATGAATATGCAAAACCCTAATTATCAAATTAACCATGGATTAATTCTATACACTTAACTTAATGATCAAGTATCATCAAACATGATACAAAAAAAAAATGCACGAAAGCATATCACATATACAATGTGCATCAAGTGAGAAAAATCCGTTTAAAGTGAACCAATACTAGTTAATGCAAAGTAATATATCAAATATATAATTATACATTAAATCATTAAATCAACACTTGATTCAATGATCCGGTCATGTCGCACATAACCGACTAGTATTCAATGCATCGATTTATCGAATCAATGATTCGATAACTAGGTCATATCGAATATAACCATTCGAAACATATATCGCGAGAATGAAATGCGGTATCACATACACGCATTATTCTCGGTCCTGCACATATCTCATATGCGCTCCTATTTCGTTTCGCTTGAGCCAGGAAACCTCTGTGTAGGACTCTAAAGACTCGTCAATACGCCGGTAGCAGATGATGATCATATCAAGCACCCACAAGCCGCAAGCGGTCTGCTAAACGTAACGGCCACCCGGGTATTGAGCGATCAGAAGATCGACGAGCTAGCCCGCTCACACTCCTGCGAATCCGACCAGTAACACTTACCATACAGTCCGGTCTCTTCGTCTGATATGTCGCATATCAAGTCTAGGGGTGGTAAACGTCAGACCCCAATAACCCGATAAGTCGTGCTGGTGTGAGGCTCGTAACGGGTCGAGAAACTACTGGTAACACTTACCAGCAAATCTCTGATCAGCCCTGGCCAGGGACTTCCCTGTTACGGCCAATCGAGCACTGCGCAACATCAACCCCCAATACCGGGAGAGACGAAACCCCTCCTATCGCTCATTGCCTCCATGTGACTCGGGACTGTGCCCAAAGACCACCGTTTTGCACGCCCTCATGGACGTGGTAAGGTGGAGATCAAAGCACAGTGGGAATCACACAAGACTCTATGACGATCTCGGGTCTACAGACTAACCTTTACAAGTGTCACCTGAGAACTGCCATCTGACGTGAGGTATAATACCATCTGGGAGTTCTCGGCGAGTCCGTCCAGTGTACCCAGTCTCCACTGAGCACCCGTATACCATCTCTGATGTCAAACACCAATGGATATGGGATCATCCATCGCCCATCACATGGGTCGAGAAGCGTATACGCTAGTCTACTCTGGTATATCGATGCCCCGTCTCGATACACCCACGACTAGGGACCTTGAAGGATGTACTTATGGACTACCATGTCCCCACTAGTATGATCTGCATCATAGTCCAGGTAGTCAAGTACAAATCCTAAGGGCTTTACCAACATGTAACTATAAGACAGTATAAAGAGACTAGTGTACATGTTAAGATAAAGAGCAACCAGATAGCATACTATCATGTCGAGCAAGAAAGTCATCTCTATATATGTCCAAGCATCCAATATAATATACATAATCTGTACAATACTGGCCTCTTGGGCATACATACAACTAACATTAAATCCCCATCAGGAGCAAGTATATCTTGAGAAGATTACTTGGTGTAGATGGAAAAGTTGAGACTTTCAAAGCTAGACTTGTTAAAGGTTTTCGTCATCGACCGGGTATGGATTATGTTGAAACCTTTTCTAAGGATCTATGTTTAAGTCCATCCAGATCCTACTTGCCACGGCTACATACCATGACTACGATATCTGGTGGTTGGGTGTCATGACAGCTTTTCTAAATGATGTTTTAGAAGAGGGCGTTTATAAGTACACAGCCAGAGGGCTTCGTAGACAGTGGGAGTAGCGGAAACGTGCACAAGTTGCTTTATAGGATAAAGCAGGTATCGCGGAGTTGGAACATCTGTTTTGATGTAGTAGTCAAATAGTTTGACTTCATCAAAATGGTAGATGAACCTTGTATATACAAAAAGGTAGTAGAGAGTATGGTGGTGATCCTCGTAGAGTACGTGGATGACATACTCTTGATAGGGAAGTAGTTTCCTATGCTACGCTCGATCAATCTCCGCTTATCAACATGGATTCTCCATATAGGATCAAAATGATACCTCCTAATCCCTGAGTTTTCATCTATGAGATAGATGTGATTGGATGTTAGGATTCTCACTAGTAGTAGTGAGAAGGTATCAATTGATCCAGAGGAGAATCACTGGAAAAGTTCCAGAGTGATAAGGACGACTGAATGTCAGTCACAGGCATTGTCTTTACCCTCAGTAAAGGGACGGTATGTTGGAAGAGTTACAAGCTAGATACCGTGGCATACTAGACGATAAAGGCTGGATACATCGCTACTTAAGATGCTACCAAAGAGGCAGTTTGGATGTATATTAGTTTATGAGATGAACTTCGTTCCTACCATTGTGAGACAATGGAGTTGTGGCTTATGCCTAGGAACGTCCATCCCATCAGTGATCCAGACATATTCTAAGGCAGTATCACCTGATCATAGAGATGGTTGATCTCCAAGAGATCGAGGTAAGGAGAGTAGACTCAGAGGACAACACGGCGGATCCACTCACAAAGGCCTTTTCCCAGAGAGAGATTTTTATGGGATGGTTGAGTATGAGATACTGCAACCACTGCTACATATGGCCCTAGTGCAAGTGGGAGATTGTTAGTTATATGTATGCCCTAGAGGCCATTACTGTACATGGGATGTATATTGTAGTGGATGCTGGGACATATATAGGGAGGACTTTCTTGCTCGACATGATAGTATGCTATCTGGTTGCTCTTTATCTTAACGTGTACACTGATTGTCTCTCTGTTACATGTTGGTAAAGCCCTTAGGATGTATACTTGAATACCTGGATTATGATGCGGATCATACTAGTGGGGACATGGTAGTCCATAAGTACATCCTTCAAAGTCCCTAGTCGAGGGTGTATCGAGACGGGGCATCGATATACCAGAGTAGACTAGCGTATACCTTCTCGACCCATACAGATGGGCGATGGATGATCCCATATCCATTGGTGTTTGACATCAGAGATCATATACGGGTGCTCAGTGGAGACTGGGTACACTGGACGGACTCGCCGAGAACTCCTAGATGGTATTATACCTTACGTCAGATGGCAGTTCTCTGGTGACACTGGTACATGTTAGTCTGTAGACCCGAGATCGTCATAGAGTCTTGTGTGATTCCCACTGTGCTTTGATTTCCACCTTACCACGTCCAAGAGGGCATGCAAAACGGTGGTTTTTGGGTACGGTCCCGAGTCACATGGAGGCAATGAGCGATAGGAGGGGATTCGTCTCTCCCGGTAAAGAGAGTTGATGTTGCGCTGTGTTCGATTGGCTATAACCGGAAATCCCTGGCCAGGGTTGCTGAGATTTACTGGTAAGTGTTACCAGTAGTTTCTCGAACTGTTATAGACCTCATATCGACACGACTTATCGAGCTGCTGGGGTCTGACGTTTACCACCCCTAGGCGAGATATGCGACATATCAGACGAATAGACCGGACTGTACGGTAAGTGTTACTGGTTGGATTGACAGGAGTGTGAGCGGGCTTGCTCGTCGATCTTCTGATCGCTCAATACCCGGGTGGCCGTTACGTTTAGCAGACCGCTTGCGGCTTGTGGGTGTTTGATATGATCATCACCTGCTACCGGCGTATTGACGAGTCTTTAGAGTCCTACACAGAGGTTTCCTGGCTCAAGCGAAACGAGATAGGAGCGCATATGAGATATGTGCGGGATCGAGAATAATGCGTATATGTGATACCGTATTCTATTCTCGCGATGAATGTATCGATTGGTTGTATACGATATAACCTAGTTATCGAATCGAGGATTGATTCGATAAGTCGATACATTGGATATTAGTCGGTCATATGCGATATGACCGGATCGTTAAATCAAGTGTTGATTTAATGATTTAATGTATAATTATATATTTGATATATTACTTTGCATTAACTAGTATTGTTTCACTTAAGATGGATTTTCTCACTTGATGTGCACATTGTATATATGATATAGTTTTGTGCACTAGTTTGTATCATGTTTGATGATACATGCAAACTTGGGTGTGTGTGTACTATACACCATGTTTAGATAAATGGTTAAGGTTTTATTTACTTTATTTATTTTGGTTAAAAGAAAAAGGAAACTAAATGGTTGCTTTTGTTTTATACAAGAAGCTTCTTGATGCTTAATGCATCTTTGACTAAGTGACCATTTTGTCTCCATCTCTTAACCTAAACATTTAACTAAACCCTAGTTAATTCTCTACACTCTACCATGGTTGCATTATGATAAGAATGAATGGGATTTTCTTTTTAAGACAATTCTTTTTATTCTTTCATCTTCTTCATCTTCATCAAGCTTTATCAAAGCTTGCTAGCTTCAATGGTGAAATGAGAAAAAGAGTGAGAAATCCAATTCTAAAGTGAACCCACTTCCTATTTCTTCATCCTCTACCACTTGCCAAGTAGTATAGGGTGTTTTCTTCACAAGTTTCTTGACTTGGTGAAGGTGGAGCTTGAGTTTGAGTTGCCTCGACGTAGATCATCTTCGGCATCGAAGTCGACGACCTAGCCCGATCATTTCTTCGACGAAACCATCGCTAGAGTCTGGGATCCGATGATCGCAGCGGAGGGACATCATCACAGAGCTAAGGAAGCGGAGGACCAGATCTACAAAGGTTGTAGTCTCTTTCACTTTAGAGTAAAGTTGTTTATTCGCATATTGTTTCGCCTAATTTCTAGTTAACGATCCGTATTAGGGTTTGTAGGCACATGAAAAATTTTGAAATTGGCATGGTTGATGCCTTGTGAGACCTCTTGTGCGTGCCTAGGAACCCTACAAGAACACCCCGTATTACTACGGACATCCACTTCAATTGGATAGATCCATCGTATGGTTATATACGAACTCGAAGGGACTTCTTCGAGGATGGATCCAGGTTCAGGAGAAATAGAATTGGTTTATTCAGTTGTCTTTTATTATCACTTTCTCTCAGGTTGCGAGGGCTCATTAGTTTAGGAGAGTATACCTATTACGCTTATTGGATAGTCTTCTTCCAAACCATAGGCAGGTGCCGAAAGGTAGGGAATGAAGAAAACCAATTAGCCTAAGTAGGGTGTGCAGAAGGTAATATGTAAAGACAAGATAAAGGAATTAGAAAGAGGGCAAAGTAAATTGTGACTACTAACATTCACGACCAAACCACATATTTCATCGCCACTCCTACTTCACCTTTTATTTCTCCAGAACAACCCTTATTACTACGAACATCCAATTCTATTGGATAAATCCATCGTATGGTTATATACGAACTCAAAGGATAACTTTTTGAGGATGGATTCTGGTTCAGGAGAAATAGGAATAAGGTTTATTAAGTTGTCTTTTATCATCACCTTCTCTCAAGTTGCGAGTACTCCTAGGTTTAGGAGGGTACACCTATTATGCTTACTGGACATTCTTCTTCCAAACCATAGGCTGGTGCCGAACGGTAGGGAAGGAAGAAAACCATTTTAGCCTAACGATGGTGTACAGAAGGTAATGAATAAAGACAAATAAAGGTAATTGGAGAGATGGCAGGGAAATATACGGTTACAGTCATGAATCTGAATAATGGAAAAGGCATTACTATGAATACCCAGATACCCTTTCGAAACATATTCATGTTTCATTTTCACTGTGTATTGTTAATAGAAAACTGATTTCCCAATTAGACACTTACTCCAGGGTATGTATTTACCAGGTAAAGATTCTCACATCTGTATGGTTTTACAGATGATGAGTGGGAGTAAGTTATTGGGAATTAGGTGATCATCCTCATTATATCGGAATTCGTTGTAATTGGTGATATTTGAGGAAATCGCCTGGGTACAGTTTTCAACCTACGACGCATAGGTTATGAGTTATTAAACTCAGCGGACTTATACAGACTATTGTATGTTGTCCAGTGTCCATCAGGACAAAAGGGGTTGGTCCCCGTACTATGTTCTATTTACTTGTGACTTCTCTAGTTTTTAGACAAGTGTTTCGTAGAAATACAATGTCTAAGTTTTGAGAAGTTGTGGGTATAGGAATAAAGTAGAGAACTAGGTGTCGCAAGTATCGGGATTCTTCAAAAAGATCGAAGATGTAGATTCTTGTGATTGGTATTCAACTAATGGTTTTGAGAAACTTGTTTCTCTTTCAGGTTACTCATAATTGGATGGATTCCTAAGTTGAGTAATGCTGATTAGCCTCTCTCCATTAAGTTGGTATGCACTGGAGACAGTTGCATGTTTTGAATCTGGTTCCAATTAAATAAAGTGCCAAATTTTCTATATTGGATATAGAATGGTTCATATCTTAACGATGTTAAGGTACGGTGATTTGTCCAGCTTATGCTTAAAACCAGACACTGGATAACTCGAGGCACGTTTCTGTAATGGCAGTTTGTGGGTTGACCCTGGCTTTGACGAAGGTTGATTTTCTACCATCTGGAAGATCAATAGTGATATTGTTCTTGACTCGCCACGGTTTTATTAAAATGTTTTTCAGAAAACAGTAGTGGGAGTATGGTAGAACTGGAAGTGATTCCAGAACCGCAAACGATTACGGAAAATTTAATAGGACCTATATATATTCAATCAGGTTTGACATTCCAATAAGCCACTCCGCAGATATAGTGGGTAACCTCAGATACCCGAGAGGTACTTCGGTACCCTCAAGGACGGTGATAAGGAGGTTCTTGTTTACCCAGACTTGACACTACTGTTGTTCCAGACAATGAGACCCGGCAGGAGGATATGTATAGCATCGTTCTAAACTAGTTTTAGAAGTACACGTATATATTATTCCGCCAGAGGGTTGTTGTGGTCAGTAGGAGCAGCGGAAGCATAGTGGGCAAGTAGCTTATGTCTATTTATAGGCGTGAGCACATATAGCAGAGATTAGATCATCTAATTTTGATGTAACAATCATGGCTTTGACTTCATCAGAATAAAGGATGGATCTGTTAAGAAGGTAGTAGGGTATGATGTCCTGGTATTTGGATGACATACACAGACTAGGAAGTAAAATTCCTATACTACGATCGGTTTTACTTTGGTCGTCACACAGTTGTTTCTCCACAAAGGACATGGATGTAATATCAGACATTCTGGTTACTAGATCTATGGTTTTAGATCTAGAATTGGGTAGTTTCCCAATCTGGGTACTTTGACAGTATTCTAATGGTATTTTAGAATAGATGACTCCTGGCATGGTGATGTACCTGCAGATGATGGAGTCACCCTCTCTAAAGGTGTCTTACAGACTGAAAAGAGTGGGATGTGCATGATTGGCAGATCACTTGCTTAGGCAATTGAGTCAATCATGAAATGTCAAGTACCACACCAGATGTTGTTTTTGCACTAGATGCGATAAGTTTATATTAATCCAATCCTGGAGAAACATTAGGAAGCAGTTTTAGAACATGAATTGATGTTCTATGGATTTGATAATGGCAGCCTCCTTGAGGAGACGGTTATCATTCCAGGCTTCCAAAGTGACCTGGATGAAAGAATGATTGTCAGAGTTATAGTTTTCCCTCTGACGAGGGACAGTATTATGGACAGGTGGTCCAAGAGGATACTGTGAGAGGCATGATGCGCGATACTGATTAGGTTCAGTTATCAATACAGTCTAAGAAGTTTTGATTTGGAGTTCATTTATGAACTAGGTCCCATCAGATATCCAGACATATTCTAAGACACCTATTACTCGATTCGGGAGATGGTTTTCTCCGCGAACTTAAGATTAAGAGAGACATAGAAAGAAACATCAGGGCGGATCCACTCACTGAGGCTATGAGTATGCGACATCACAATAATAGCCTTAAGTGCAAGTGGGAGATTGTTGGATATAGTGCTCTCTAAGTCAATTATTCGATCGCAGGCACATGATTGCAATGATTGAGGGAGAACCTATACCGACAAGACTGTCTTACTCAAGATGATAGTATGCTATCTGGTTTGTCTTTACCATCGTATACATGCTTTAGTTCACTATTGCATGTTAATAAAGCCCATAGGATTCTTGCTTGACTGCCGGCAGTATGATGGCGATCATATACGTGAGAGCTGGGGTCTATAAGCACATCCTTAAAGTGTCCCTAGTCATGGGAGTTTCGAGACAGGGCATCGATACTCCAGTGTAGACTAGTGTATACAGTCGAGACCCCGACGAGGGGCGGTGGCCGGTCTCACAAGCCATTGGTGTCAGTTGGTTCACCTAAGATGTATACAGGTGCTCATTGAGTTATGAGTACACCGGACTGGACTCGCCGGGAACATGCTAAGTTGGTATTATACATATCGTCAGATAGCAGTTCCCAGGTGACATGTGTATAGGTTAGTTCATCGACCTGAGGTCGTCATTTGTCTCGTGTGAGTTCCCACTGTGCTTTGATTTCTACCCTACCACGGCTCAAAGGAGTCGTGCAAACATGTATTTTTTGGGTACAGTCCCGAGCCACATAGAGGCAGTGAGCAGATCATCGGGGATTCGTCTCTCCCGGTATTGGGGGTGAGATCTCGCTGTGTTTAGGAGAGCCATTACACGAAATCCCTGGCCAGGGTAATCGAGATTTACTGGTAGGCATTCCAGTAGTATCTCAGGGTGTTCTGGGCTTCTCTCTCTGACACGACTTATACAGTTATTGGGGGTCTGACGTTTACCGTCCCCCTAGGCCCTATATGCAATACTCATAGACGAATGGACCGGACTGTACGGATATTGTCACTGTCAGGCTCAGTAGGGTTTCTGGATGAGTTCGCTCGTCAGCTTCTCTTCCAATCAATACATAGGCAACCGTTACGTACAGCTAGTACCTCTGACGTGCTAGTGGTTATACCCAGTGCCAGTGTATTGATGAGTCATTAGAGCCCCCCACAGACAGTTTTCTAAGTTCGGGCGAAACGTTGTAGATGACGTATGGTATTATGGAAGGGTTCGGAAAAAGCATGTGCGTTTTCGCACGTGTCATATTTCGGGCAGATAATACTGGTGGGCTTTGGTTTAAGTCGGATCCGAGTATTATACTGTGTAGATATAATATCTTTGTCCCAGTTGCATTTGTATTCAGTTGTAATACAAATACGGGTATGTTTATACTGTTACGGGGTTATCCTGAAATTCGTTTTCAGGGTCGCTTTTGGAAGTTGCCAGTTTCCAGTTTTCTATCACCCGTATTTAACATTCGGTTAAATGCGGATTTATCTTTTCGTCTTGAGGGTGAGTCATGAGTGTGTGGAAGCTTCTAGATGGTGACTAAGATGATGACAAGGCTAGTGAGTCATTAGTTCATTAATGAAGCATTAAATGAGTGGTGATGTGTTATGATGACTAGATTATGATTCAATGTTTGCATTAATGATAAATGCAAGGTGTTAGGTGACTCATTTCTTCATTAATGCTTATGATCACCCCCTCCTCTCTCCTACACTCACCCCCCCTCTTCTTACATTGGCCGGCCACATTAGTGGAGAGTATGGATTGATTTTTGGGAAAAGATTATGACAGTTTAGTTCATGGAAATTTCATATAGCTCAATTTCCATTTACCCGATTCAAAAAGGCAACTTCATTAACCGTTCGTCCATAGCCTTGGACGTAACGAGACAAAGTGTTCTACTCATTCTCTACATCAATCTTGGTCATCTCTTTTAGCAAACTTGATGATCGAGTTGCCTCGGTTCAGAGGCGGAAGCCCGTTTAAAGATCCGTCGACGTGGTGCCACCTGGACGATGAGACCGGAGATCGAGCGAGTTCGGATCAGCTGCAACAAAGCGTGGGAAGATGGTTGAAGACCGAAAGACCCGGATTGTTCGGTATAACATTTTTACCCACTTTACAGTATGTTAGTTTACCGTTAATGGAAGATCCTGGGATATAGTATACGATAGCGCCAGTTGTATAAAAGTTTTTGTTCCGTATTTGGCGTCTGAAAGAAGACCGGGGCGCTACCGTAGAGTTACACATCTTATATGTTACACACACCTCGTCGATATTACCATGTCACTTTTACACTTAGCAAATTTCTTGTTAAAATGGTTCATATTGTATCTTACACACCAATAATAGTAGTAAATTGCATCATTAATATCATGTTTAGTATATGAGTATTTCATGTTTGTATAAGAGGTAAATGTATTATTGAGGATTTATGGTTTTGAGTTTTGAATACTATTTACATAAATCCAGTGATTTTCTTGATTGATGTGTCATGTCCACCATGAGATGTTTTATGATTTGGTTTTATTCCGGACCGAGTAGGGGAGATATACGGTCGCGGATTTTACGTTATCCGTACTGAGTGGGGGAGATATACAGTTGGCTACATGGTGGACCCGGTCGAGACCGAGGGGCAGGATAGCCGCATTTGAGGCGGGGGAGCCTAGCGAGATTACTCAATACCGGATAGAGTGGTAAAAATCGGCGTATATATAGATGATAACAACCGGTATTGTTGATTTCAGGATCATTCGAGGAATGAAGCCTGTGAGAAATGGAAGTTTTTGTGTCGATGATGGACACGGAGAAATGCATTTTTATTGGAAATAAATCAAGAGATTCAGTTTTGATTATGAGATTCGTATTATAGATTCATGATTTCCACAGACAATTATACATTATTCTTATTCACATTTCAGTTAGTATGATCGTCATATTTACATTATTAACCGTTATATGTTAGTTATATTCACTGAGTTGGCAACTCACCCCCGTTGTGCCACAGTTCCTTGCAGGGGTAGAGTGGACGGTGAGCAGCGGTGCAGATCTACTCTTTCCGCTTTTATCGCATCTTTTGATAGGTGGGTTACATATGTAGTAACCTTCTCTTTTGGGTATTGTATTTTGTATATAGAAGATCTCCATTAGACCTGTATTTTGACTTAGAGTGAGAAATGGTTATGTGTATATTAATTGACAGTTGAGATCGTTTAGTTCTATAAATTGTTGCTTCTTTTCTTTATGTCCGGTATTAGTATTGATGTCCTATATTCTGAGATTTTATTTTCCGCTGTTGATATTGTTGATCCCAACTAGGGATGCAACCCAACTTAACATTTTATACTTGTTTAATATTTTAACTTCATAAAATGTGATTTTTACTTAAAACTAAATTTCTATATACAGAATTCCGCAAAAAGGATTTTGATCTTGGTTTTCAGCTTACTTGGACTGTGTCATATCTTTAGATATGATACAATCTAAGTGCCGGTCACATCCAAACTTAGATCGTGACAAAATTGGTATCAGAGCTTAAGAGTAACCTTACGGAATCGAGTAGGGAAATCTAAAATAGGTTGACGTGAGTCCGTGATTTAGGATGACCTTTGGTTTGATGAAGTAGGTGAATTAGGATGAGTGCAGTATCGTACGTATGTTCCGTGGCATATTTACGTTACCATACTCAGCCTAACTAACCTTATGATGTATATCTTGATCTAATCTTCCGTTGATTCTCCGTTATTGATTGTTCCTATTCGTAAGCCTTATCAACTCTCGTTTCTTGTTCCAGTTGCTATGGCTACATGGGCTAGGCGAGCCGCAGCTAGAGATGCAGCTAGGGCGAGTCGTCCTGTGACGGCGACTGGTACACCGGACGTTTCGGCGGTGCATGAGCATGTTGATCCTCCTCCTCCAGATCGCATGACTAGGATTAAGGAGGGCATGTTGGGATTGCAGCGAGTGGTAGGATAGTTAGCTGAGGCCACTCGAATACTGGGACAGGATCCGGCACCGACCGTAGCAGAGTCCGAGGTACAGCCTATGCAGACAGTAGCACTGGTAGATACGAGGGTGATGGAAGTATCGCTTGCGGAGTTTATGAGATTGAGACCTCCTGTATTTACAGGGACCAATGTAGCGGAAGATCCTCGGTCCTTTCTTGATAGGATGGCAAGGATTGGCAGATCATTGCGATGTTCTGATGCGAGATCAGTTGAGGAGTGGTGTGAGTTGATGGAGAGAGGGCGAGCCACGAGTCTTCCTCCGATGTCGTGGACCGAGTTTTCTGAGGTCTTTCTTGCCAGATTTCTTCCACAGAGTGTGAGGGACGCTAGAGCTAGCAGTTTTGAAGCATTGCGGAAATCGGCAAGTATGTCGGTGGCAGATTATGATTTACGATTCACCCAGCTGTCGCTCTATGCCCCATACTTAGTACCTACGGAGGGGCTTCGGGTGAAGAGGTTCCTAAGGAGTCTGGACACACAGTTATATCTGGCTATAGGCTCCCAGCATTTTGATACGTATTCGCAGGCCATGGATGCAGCAATACGAGTGGAGGAGCGTTTGAGCGAGTCAGTGGTTGTTCCAGAGCCAAAGAGGAGCAGACCGATCAGGCCAATGACTAGACAGTTTGGCAATGGTAGAGGTAGATATACTCCAGGCCGCAGTTTCGGACGAGGTTGGACCCAGGGCCAGATGTTCAGTTCTTATCCTGATGATTAGAGGCCCCCATCTACATGTTTTAGTTGTGGACTTCCCGGACACTTTGCGCGGGATTGTAGAATCCAGGGAGGGACCGTCGCTCCACAGACTGCTTTACCCCTTCCATCTTCTACGCCGGTGGCTTTACTTCCTCCCCCAGTAGGCGCTACACGCCAGGCAGTTGCACCACGAGGTCGAGGCTTTGCGGGACGTTCTCAGAGAGGTAGAGGAGATAGAGGTAGAGGACGACAGGATGCGGGCAGGGGCCAGGCATGGGTATTTGCGCTGACTCTACAAGATGCCCAGGCATCAAATGCAGTCGTGACAGGTACTCTTACAGTATGCTCGTTAGAGGTACATGTTTTATTTGATCCCGGTTCTACACACTCTTATGTATCTTCACGATTTGCACTTTCTTTAGGGAAAGAGTCATCGTTGTTAGAGTTACCATTAGTAGTGATTACCCCGGTGGAAGATTCTTTTATAGCTCGGCATGTATTCAGGTCATGTTCTGTGCGTATTGGTGACAGAGATTCGCTAGTTGATCTGATTCTCCTGGATATGCTAGATTTTGATATACTTCTTGGTATGGATTGGTTGGCCGCCTGTCATGCCTATGTAGATTGTCGGGGAAAGGCGGTTAGATTTTGTTTTCCAGGTGAACCGGTGTTTGTTGTGTAGGGAGATTGTAAAATAACTCCCGCCAATATGATTTCTGCTCTTTGTGCGGGGCGACTCTTGAAGAAAGGTTGTCATGGGTTCTTGGCTTTTGTTCAGGACTTAGGGGTCGCTGAGATTCCATTGGACCAGTTTCCGATCACATGAGAATTTCCTAAGGTGTTTCCTGCTGAGTTACCAGGATTACCGCCTGATCGCGATATTGGATTTTGCATCGACTTGATTCCGGGTGCGGGGCCTATTTCTATACCACCCTATTGAATGGCACTGACGGAGTTGAAGGAACTCAAAGGCCAGTTGCAGGAGTTGTTAGATAGAGGGCTTGTTCGTCCCAGTGTATCACCGTGGGGAGCTCCTGTCTTATTTGTAAAGAAGAAGGACGGTAGTATGAGATTGTGCATCGACTACCGACAGCTGAATCGCGTCACTGTGCGAAACAGGTATCCACTACCACATATAGATGACTTATTCGATCATTTGCACGGAGCTGGTTACTTCTCGAAAATTGATTTGCGGTCGGGGTATTACCAGTTGAGGGTGCGGAAAGACGATATTCCGAAGACTGCGTTTCGCACAAGATATGGGCACTATGAATTTCTGGTGATGTCGTTCGGACTCACCAATGCTCCAGCAGCTTTTATGGATATGATGAATCGCATCTTTAAGCCCTTTATTGATCAATTTATTATAGTGTTCATAGATGACATTCTTGTTTATTTTCGGAGTCGGACGGAGTACGAGAAGCATTTGCGTATTACGTTGCAGACCTTGAAAGAGCATCAACTGTTTGCAAAATTCTCTAAATGTGCTTTTTGGCTCGATAGTGTGGAGTTCTTGGGTCACGTGGTTACGAAAGAGGGTATATGTATGGACCCAAAGAAGATCGAAGCAATACAACACTGGCCTAGACCTGTATCAGTTTCAGAGGTTCGGAGTTTCTTAGGTCTGGCAGGTTATTACCGACGCTTCGTGCAGGATTTTTCACGGATCGCAGCACCTTTGACCGGATTGACTAGGAAGGAGGTTCCATTTCAGTGGACAGATGCATGTGAGCAGAGTTTCCAGCAGTTGAAGACGCGCTTGACGACTGCACCTGTCTTATCTTTACCTTCCGGGTCAGGTGGTTTTGTTGTGTATTGTGATACCTCTAGAGTGGGTTTAGGCTGTTTGTTGATGCAGCACGGCAGGGTTGTAGCTTATGCTTCTCGATAGTTGAAGAGGCACGAACAAAACTACCCCACTCATGATCTCGAGATGGCTGCTGTGGTATTCACATTGAAGATTTGGAGACATTACTTGTATGTAGAGTCGTGTCAAATCTTCACAGATCATAAGAGCTTAAAGTATATTTTTCAGCAGAGGGATCTGAACCTAAGGCAGCTTAGATGGATGGAACTGGTGAAAGATTACGATTGTGAGATCTTGTATCATCCAGGCAAAGTGAATGTTGTAGCAGATGCTTTGAGTCGAAGACCTGGAGGTAGCTTACCTCATTTGTGCATCTTGCAGAGACAGTCTTCCACAGACTTGCAGATTTTATGTGATAGTCGTATACAGTTTGAGTTCACCCCGACAGGAGGACAGCTAGCACATGTTCGTACCCGACCTCAGTTATTGGATCGTATTCGAAAGACACAGCCCGCAGATACTCGTATGATAGAGATTATGGATCAGGTTAGGCAGGGCAGGGAGACGGAGTGATTGATGATCATGGAGTACTACGTTTTAGGATTCGTCTCTGTGTACCAGATTCTGACGGATTGAGGCGTGAGATTTTAGAGGAGGCCCATAGGTCAGCATACAGTATTCATCCTGGTTCCACCAAGATGTTTCATGATCTAAAGGATGTTTACTGGTGGGAAGGAATGAAAAGGGATGTTGTGGAGTTCGTTTCGAAATTTTTAACTTGTCAGCAAGTCAAGGCAGAACACCAGAGGCCAGCCGGAGAGTTGCAGCCCATACCCATTCCAGAGTGGAAATGGGAACAGATTTCCATGGATTTCGTGGTGGGTCTACCCAGGACTAGCAGAGGGTATGATTCCATTTGGGTGATTGTAGATAAATTGACAAAGGCAGCTCATTTTTTTCCAGTGAAGACGACGTATGGTTTTGCACAGTATGCTCAGATTTATGTCGATGAGATTGTACGTCTGCATGGGGTTCCGACGTGCATAGTTTCTGATAGAGGTACCCAGTTTACTAGCAGGCTATGGCAGAAACTTCAAGAAGCTCTGGGTACACGGTTGAGTTTTAGTACAGCTTTTCACCCACAGACAAATGGTCAGTCAGAGCGGACCATTCAGACACTAGAGGATATACTTCGGGCTTGTAGCCTTGATTTCGGTGGTAGTTGGGATCGTCACCTACCTTTGATAGAATTCTCATACAACAACAGTTTCAGGAGACGATCCAGATGGCACCCTTTGAAGCTTTGTATGGGAGGAAATGTCGATCACCCGTTTGCTGGACGGAACAGAGCGAGAGTTGCATCTTGGGACCGCAGATAGTACAGGAGACTACAGAGAAGATTCAATTGATATGGGATAGAATGAAGGCGGCCCAATACAGACAGAAATCGTATGCAGATCGACGACATCATAGACTCGCGTTTGGAGTAGGAGATCATGTGTTCCTTTGTGTATCTCCGATGAAAGGTGTGATGCGTTTTGGAAAAAAGGTAAAGTTCAGCCCCAGATATGTCGGACTTACGAGATTCTGGAGAGAGTGGGTGTTGTAGCTTATCGTTTAGCACTTCCACCGAGTTTTCCCGACGTGCATCCGGTGTTCCACGTGTCGATGCTTCGCAAGTATCTTCACGATCCTTCTCACGCGATCCAACATTAGACCTTACAGCTTGAGCCGGATTTATCCTACACAGTTCAGCCAGTCGCTATTCTTGACAAGCAGGCAAAGAAACTACGATCGAGGGTACTTCCATCTGTAAAGGTTCTTTGGCAAGGAAAGAATCGCGAGGAGATTACGTGGGAGACCGAGGATGCGATACGAAAGAAATTTCCACATCTTTTTGAAGGTATGTCTAGTTAAATTTTAAAATTCGGGGACCGAATTTTCTTAAGGGGGAATATTGTAGAATTTTGAAAATTTAGAAATAAATAAAATTAATTAATTTAATAATAAAATGATAAATCACAAAGTTATTAAAAACAAATAAGTCAATTTCATAAGATACATGAAAAACAATTTAAATTAAAATTTTAGTATGCAACATAAATAAGTTATAAGGGTTTTAAGGTGAATTTTAGCTTCATGTTAATAAAATGAGTGTTTTATAATAAACTAAGTTGTGAGGGGTTTTAGGTAAAGTTTAGGATTTTTGTGCAAATGGAAAATTGTTAGGGGTGTAAATGAAAAAGGGATAGAAAACATTTTAGCTCAGAATTTTATTGTGAATTAAAATAAAAAAAAAAGATAAGGCATGAACACCTCTTCCTTGCATGCACAACACTCACCTCACACCTCCTACTTGCATGAAATCATTACCTCTAGCTTGATCACACCTCCTCCTTCACCTTATCCCTTTCTTTTGTCATATATAACTCATATTCAGATCAATTAGCTTGTAAAAACTCCTGAAAAAAATTAAAGAAAGAATAGAAAACTAGAATCAACAAGCTAGAGCAAGGGAAAGAAGAAGAGAAGAGCTAGATCAAGGACTTCATCATCAAGCTAGGACAAGGGGCTTAGCATCTTGGAGGGGTTATTCCAACAACTTATTGTGGGTAAAATTCTTAATCACAGTAGGAAATTAAAGTTCTGTAATTAGTTTAAATTGAAATGAATAAGTTCTATAATTTCATATTTTTGTCCAGACTAGGCTCTGTTTGAATCTGCTATTATTCAGAGAAAAATAAACTTAACAAAACAGTGCTAAAATGATGTATGTAACACCTAGAGAAAACCATAGGATCATGAACCAGAGGGCTCGGAGTTGGGCCGGCAACCAGAAGAAAAAATCCGGCGTCGCCGAATTTATAGGAAGCTAGGTGGGTTTGTCTTGTTGGGTAGGTTTTAGTGTATAAGTTTGGCTATTTTGTTGTTATTTAAACAAGTTAGTTTCACTGCAGATAGAATCTGGAAATTAATATCGGAAAGGTTATCTAAGAAATCAAAATACAACATGGTTAATGAATATCGCGATCTGTTTTCTGTAGCGATACAGGTTAGGGTTGAAATCCAGTAAGATTAAGTGTTAAATAGCTTGATATAATCGTATGCAATATAACTAGTACGTGGGAACGGGTGTTTTTCATTTCCGTCATGTCGGAGTAGCCATTTCCTTATATAAGTTAAATTGTGATGATTAGATTCGAATACGGGATTTTCGGAGGCAGCGAGGAAACGGAAAGGATTGGTAATTCCTGAATAAATTCGACGTTTTCCGGTGAATAGACTAAACATCTACCGGGGAATTTTGTAAAGATGGCATGATACGCCCGTAGTTTTATTTAACTTAATGCTTTATTTTGTTATGCCAAATTGACAATATGCATTCACCATTCATATATATAATTGCTTAGTTGCTAAAACACTACACATGTATCGACGAGTCATGCCACGTGCACATCTTATATGTTACACACACCTCGTCGATATTACCATGTCACTTTTACACTTAGCAAATTTCTTGTTAAAATGGTTCATATTGTATCTTACACACCAATAATAGTAGAAAATTGCATCATTAATATCATGTTTAGTATCTGAGTATTTCATGTTGGTATAAGAGGTAAATGTATTATTGAGGATTTATGGTTTTGAGTTTTGAATACTATTACATAAATCCAGTGATTTTCATGATTGATGTGTCATGTCCACCATGAGATGTTTTATGATTTGGTTTTATTCCGGACCGAGTAGGGGAGATATACGGTCGTGGATTTTACGTTATCCATAATGAGTGGGTAAGATATACAGTTGGATACATGGTGGACCCGGTCGAGACCGAGGGGCAGGATAGCCGCATTTGAGGCGGGGGAGCCTAGCGAGGTTACTCGATACCGGATAGAGTGGAAAAAATTCGGCGTATATCTAGATGATAACGACCGGTATTGTTGATTTCAGGATCATTCGAGGAATGATGCCTGTGAGAAATGGAAGTTTTTGTGTCGATGATGGACACGGAGAAATGCATTTTTATTGGAAATAAATGAAGAGATTCAGTTTTGATTATGAGATTCGTATTATAGATTCATGATTTCCACAGACAATTATACATTATATTTGTTCACATTTCAGTCAGTATGATCGTCATATTTACATTATTAACCGTTATATGTTAGTTATATTCACTGAGTTGGCAACTCACCCCCGTTGTGCCACAGTTCCTTGCAGGGGTAGAGTGGATGGTTAGCAGAGGTGCAGATCTACTCTTTCCGCTTTTATCGCATCTTTTGATAGGTGGGTTACATATGTAGTAACCTTCTCTTTTGGGTATTGTATTTTGTATCTAGAATATCTCCATTAGACTTGTATTTTGACTTAGAGTGAGAAATGGTTATATGTATATTAATTGACAGTTGAGATCGTTTAGTTCTATAAATTGTTGCTTCTTTTCTTTATGTCCGGGATTAGTATTGATGTCCTATATTCTGAGATTTTATTTTCCGCTGTTGATATTGTTGATCCCAACTAGGGATGCAACCCAACTTAACACTTTATACTTGTTTAATATTTTAACTTCATAAAATGTGATTTTTACTTAAAACTAAATTTCTATATAAAGAATTCCGCAAAAAGGATTTTGATCTTGGTTTTCGGCTTACTTGGACTGTAGCATATCTTTAGATATGATACAATCTAAGTGCCGGTCACATCCAAACTTGGGTCGTGACATGATGACCATGGAACCACTTTTGAACCTTAGGGTTTGCAGCAGTTTAGAGGTGCCATCGGTGAGGCTTGGGTTTTCCCTTTTACGGCTGGTCCAGAGGTACTGTAGTATGTACCAGATATTTTTAGACTATGCTCGGATGTTGAGCCTTCGGGAAATTTTAGACCTTAATGACTCGATCGAAAAGTTTGACGTCGTCTGGATATTATGTGATAGGAGAACAGTAAGCTGACCGGTTTCGGATAGAGGACCTCACCCAGATGCGTTGGGAGTTGATCGATGACTGGCGAGTATTGAGTATTTCTCCGATGGTTGGGATGAGTTCTTGAGGACGTGTTCGGCTAGAGATCTTCTACAGAGTGATGAAGATACCGAGTTCGTGATTTCGGGTCCGTGTGAGAGACTTCGGATTGACTGTAGCCGATAACATTTGCAGTACGCAGATAGCGATGTGACGTCGAAGTGGACGATGATACAGACAAGTGGGACTAGAGGCTCATGCGAGATGCTGACGAGCTGTTGTTACTCCCCGTCGAGATTAGAAACCTGATACGTGTACAGAGGTGTTGGGATGCGGCTAGTTCCCGAGGAAATGTTGTGCTGAGAGCACAGATGTCCAGAAAGCGAGAAAAGGTTATGCAAGAGTACCAGCCTCCGTACAGTTCGGCATAGGCAAGATCGGAAAAGACTTGGAGCAGGATTCCTTCCAGGACACTGCTGCGATGAGATTTGCACCAAGGATCAGTTGTGTCACGTATATTCAGAGGACCAGAGGCCGACGCCAGTGACGTGCTGCTTTACGAGTGGTCGTGATAATTGGCCGAAAGATGACCAGAAGAGTGCCAGAGCGGAGTCATTTCCGTTAGCACACCGGACCGGGCCAATGAGCTTATGGATTGCAAGATTGGTAAACCCACAGAGAAAATGAGGACCCAGAGACAGAGGACGCCAGACCGTGAGCAGGAGGCAAGCGAATGTTCTTGCTCTGCCAGTTTTAGGCACACCAATACATTTTTCGATATTGTAGGAGGTGTACCTCAATGGCATTTATTGCGATTTGCGTTTGTGATCTGAGTATCACGCTTATATCGCTTGGATTTGAGTTTTGATGATTGAGTTTCGTGATATGGTTTTCGTGCACCATGGCTGCACCTACTGGGTATTTATATTTTGCACATAGTTATCGCACTTGATTTATATATTTTATACACCGTTGTGCTGATTTGCGATTTGTGCATATCTATTGCATTTGATGTCGATTTGTACCTTCGTAGCATGTATTTATGATTTCGTGGATTTCATATGGATGATGTGATTTTTGCACTCGGTATAGCTCACATGTGCTTGCAGTGCATTGATACGGATTTGTGCGTATAGTTGCACACATTTTTGATTTATACACCTTGCTACACTCGGTGTCGTTCTTATACGCATTTGAGTTATTAATGTGATTTTCGTGCATTGGTTGCACCGTACTTGTATTTCATGCATTTGATACACCAGATTTGAGATTTTCATGCATTTGATGCGCCAGATGTTGTTTTCGTACACAATAGATGCACTAGATATTGTTGTCGTGCACACCTGTTGCAATAGACAGATGCTTTTGTGCACACCCATTTCACTTAGTTTTGCTTTGTGCATATAGTGGCACCTGTGTTTGGATTTGATTTCCTTGCGCACCAGACGCATGTGATTGTTGGATACGCCCTTCAAGGCTGATTTTGCTTTTGAGCACCTTGTTTTTATGATGGGCACTATGTTATATAGTAGCCAAATAGGACTGATCTGAGGACAGTACCCGAGTATTTTGCATGCATTAAAAAGTTACCAAGAGGTTTTCAAAAAAGAGCTATAGTCTCGCTATTTTCTACGTGTCCGTGAGCGACACAAACGTTTATAAAGAAAAACCTTGTTGGAATATTTCAAAAAGGACGGAACGTATATTTGAGCAAAACATATATGAAAATATTTTTGCTATTTTAAAAATGAGCATCCGTCACTTATGCCGTGAGTTACGCATCACACGGCAATTCAGAAAAGATTTTTGCATGTGTCTATCCCATTTTTGGAGATTTTTCAAGGATACGTACTATATACATATTATAGTATTTGACTAGTGTATATTGGGTTTCGGTATTGGATTTCGAGATCTGTACCTTCTTTATAACTCCGATGATATGCGTGCGAATCCGATGATTTGCGAGACGCTTGACGGAGTTCGATTTTGAGTTTGGTACTCGTTTTCAAGTGCACGCGATGCACGGTACTATTTCTGTATCTTCCATGATTTTGGAGCCCCATTGAGTTGAATTGATTATTGAAATGTTTTAGCAATTTGGGGTTTAAAATTTAAATTCGGGGACCGAATTTCTTTAAGGGGGGAAGATTGTAACATTTCAGAAAAATAAAATATTATTTTTGGGAATTTTTATAATTAAATAATAAATATATTGAATATTTTAATGAGCCGGTATAATTAAATACCGATAAATTGGGAAAATTTTGGAAAATTGTAGAATATACTGAAATGAGGGTGCTTTATGTGATTTATGCAAATTATGAATTTTTATGATTAATTATATTCATTATTAATGCTAATCACGATTAAATATCGCTAATCGTGTATGAAGATTGTTTTGTGCACCAAGTCTTTTTCACACTTGTTATATTTTCTAGCATGGTTCTTCTTCTTTCATGCATGGTTTTGTGTTAGAAAAGAAGAGATAAAGATAAGAAAAGAAAAGGAAATGAATAAGATAATGAAGGATGGGCATGAGAGAGAGTGGGAGAGGGTGAGGGTGTTGTTGACTTGGCCATTCTCTCCTCCATCATTTTCCTTCATCTTTTCCCTCCCTCTTCAGCTCATGGCAGCACCCTTTCCTCCACCATCTTCAACCTTTACAAACAACCCCAAATCAAACCCAAAACATCATTCTCTCTTCACAAAAAACATGCACAAGCTTCTCACAAACACTTTGGACCAAGCAAAATATGAGTTTGAAGACATGGGGCAACTCAAGAAAATTCTTGAGTTGCCAAATGTAACATTTCAGAAAATATAAAATATTATTTTTGGAATTTAATATTAAAATAATATATTTCCCGAAAACTGCCCGATTTGCGAAATTGGGGGTTTCGAAAAAGGGTATAAATATATACCAATATTTGGGAAATAATTGAAAATTTAAAATGATTTATTCATTTAATAATATATTTGATGGATTTGGAAATTTAAAAAAAATTATTATACGCAGTTTTGATAAAAATCCGATTAGTGCACTGCTAATCGTGATTAAGCCAAATCCGTGTTTCTACAGTTTTCATGGTTAGTGCACCATAACATGTTTCATTTGGTTACATGTTATTTCATTTATGGTTTTATATGGGTGTATGTGTTTCTTTTGGTGAGAAAAGAAAAAGGAAAAAGGAAAAAGTCAAGGGGAGACATAATGATTGGGTTAGGTGAGCATTGGAGAGAGTGTGTGTGTGTGATTTTGTGAGAGAGAGGGAGGGGACTGCTGCCCAATTTCAATCCCCTAACATTTTTTCATCTCCCTTCTCATCTCCTCAACCCTACAACCCTCCTCAAAGAACCCTAGATCCACCTCCAACCAATTCCCAAAACCCTACACTCCCTTCACAAAAATTAGTCCCCATCTCTTCCTCTACAAGATGAACCGAGCAAAGTAGGATTTTGATGACCTTGGAAAATCAGTGCTTCCTAGAGGGGATCAAGTGAGTTATAACTTCTTCCTTTAGTTTATTTTTGTACGATGTCGTACTTTTGCGTCGTTTTGTGACATGGACAACCTGCTGTGACCCCGAGACTTGTTGGTGAAAACAAACAGTGTGGTAGTGTTATACTCGAGACCTAGAGTGTCCACCGAAAACCCTAACCCTTCCTACCGGTCATGGGCCGGTGACTTTGGTGATAATTCCAGCGACTCTGGCCCTGTAGGGGACTGAGGGGTTGTAGTTTCTAGGGTAGCTGTTTAAAGTGGTTTTGTGATGTTTGGTCCTATTGGATTTTTGTGTAATTACTATGGGTAAAATCTGGGGGCTGTTGTGAGTGTTTGCTTGACCATGGGAACATGATTCCTGACCTAAGCCATAGACCTGGACCAGATGCACAAACTTTAAAATTGTTCCATGACGGTTTAGTGAGAATTTTGGGTGTGCAGGGAGATCTGGAGCATCCTAAAAAAATTCTGAAAGTAGCAAACAACACCAGGGACCCATTTTTGACCATAGGAGACCATCATGACAAAATGAAGCCCATAGAAGCCAAGGGGGCCGGCGAGGCCGGATTTTTAGGGTATGTGGCCGGCCACTTGGTAAGGGAAGGGGTCTAGGTTGGTCCAGTAGCTCATATATACTATACACATCACCCTAGACTTGTTTGCTTAGATTTATCTGACCTGAGTCAAAATCTGGGAACACTTGTGTATGATTTAGGATATGTTTTCCGTATTTGAAATGATGAGTTTTGATATTTGGATTCGTTTTTGGTTGTCGCATGTTTGTACATCGACAACAAGGGTTGTTTGATTGATTTTGTACGCATATGCCATAGGTTCTAACCTACGAGCAATGCGCGTGCCGTTTTTGGTTTTTCCGCCTTGATTTTAATATCGTTACGATATGTGTTATTACTGTAGGTACCTTCGCGTGGATTTCCGAAGCGACGAAGCGAGGCGTCATCTACTTCGGCGAGCGAGGACTACGGTGAGTAGATCTATATCTACCGGGGTAGTCGGGTGGATGGCGTATAGCACCCCCACAAACTTTTGATGGAAAACCGATTTATAGAGTTTTGTTAGAAAACCTAGATTAGGAAACTAGGGTTAGAATATAGATAGCTATGTAGTCATATTAGAAACTAGAGGATAGTTTAGCGTGATATATTACTACTACCCTAGGATGACGTTTAGCGATATTGCCGTTTAGGGTACTGTAAGACTAGATAGTTGATATTGATACGTCATCCGAACCATACCTTTTTCTAAACCGAAGAATCGTATGTATCTTTTAAACCTATACCTTGAGGGATGTTACGGATTTTCAAATGATAGCTTTTCCTTAAAAACACCGTAAACCCTATTTCCAAAACTACGATTCACTTCTTTAAAAATCTGATTGTATGGTTCGGGTGCGTATGTTAGATTAGATACTTATACTTCGTAGATAGAATGTTTTGTAATTTCGAATTGATATGTGATATAAATGCGATGAAGGAATATAAGACTGATACGATGGGATGATGATATGATGATATGATGGTATACGGATGCGAGTCGATCGAGATGATTTATACCCAGCATGTCCCTTAATATGAGATTATTGCGGATGTGAACCGGGACATAGGTACATAGATACACATACATATATAGAATGTTGTGAATCATGGATGATAGGCCGTATGTGATATTAGGCCGTACCCTCTTTTGTCGTATAGGATGATAGGATCCCGGTTAGTTTATTGCCGCCGTACGATGATTTTCCGTGCGTGATGAGTTCGACTTGATGATTGATCCTTACCCTTGACTAGAGGTTGCCGTACGATAGATTATACCGTACGCAATGTTGTTAGGCTAGATGCTGATTGATAGATTCACCGACTCAGACATATCATAGTTACATATACCTTATAGCTTTTAGCTGATGCCTTACCTTATGCTGCATTCATGATATTATTATTGCATCGCATATACCTGTGATAGTACACCTGCACCATTATCGATGATGCGTATGTTACACGTACACAGTTTATAGGCTCACACACTTCATCATCGATAATTGCCATGTCACTATACAGTAGGATTGCAGCATCATGATATATTCATACTTGCGCACATGCACACTGTATATTCATACCAATGCACACATATATTGATATCTTCATACTTGCGCACATGCATACTGTATATTCATACCAGTGCACACATATATTGATATCTTCATACTTGCGCACATACACACTGTATATTCATACCAGTGCACACATATATTGATATCTTCATACTTGCACACATGCACACTGTATATTCATACCAGTGCATACATATATTGATATCTTCATACTTGCGCACATGCACACTGTATATTCATGCCAGTGCACACATATATTGATATCTTTATACTGCGCACATGCACACTGTATATTCATACCAGTGCACACATATATTGATATCTTCATACTTGCGCACATGCACACTGTATATTCATACCAGTGCACACACATATTGATACCTTCATACTTGCGCACATGCACACTGTATATTCATACCAGTGCACACATATATTGATATTTTCATACTTGCGCACATGCACACTCATATTCACGTATATATATCCATTTGCACATCCATACCTATATACGTACATATGTTACATACATGGATGATATTGACTTGATTTCAAGAAAATAGGGACCGCATGAGATATTTTCAAAACTAGATTCTTTTAAAGGAGCGGTTTTCCCTTTTTACTCTCAGTGTCATACGACACACTGCATGGATATACGCATTGAGTTTGGATTTATGGGATTTCTGGATTTGAGAACCGTGGTATTGTTTTAAGAAAATACGCACTGTTTTAAAAACCCGGTTTCTCCTGATATGATATTTCAGTGCGTCCTCTATGTGTTTTCCCGGTTCTGAGAGCGACATGTGAAATCTGATTCGAGGAGGCGGATGAGGACGATTGCGGGTACATAGTGGACCCGGTATGGTACCCCGGGACGAGAACGGATCACTATGCAGTAGACGGTGAGCCTGGCAGAGGGACTACTACCTACCGGTGATAGTATTTGGGCTCGGCGGATATCCGGAGGATACCGACCGGAGTCGAGAGATGATATGGGCCGATCCGGACTGACGGAGCCCGTGGGCCGATCCGGACTGACGGAGCCCGATATATGAGGATTTACGTGTCGATACTGGGCACGGTTTTCATGATGTTTTCGAGTGTCGATACTAGGCACTCTGGTTCCATGATTTTGATGTGTCGGGAGGGACACCATTGATTTATATCCTCATACTTTCATGCACACTCTTTTATGACATTTACGTGCATACAGACATTGACATTATGGTTGGACGGGATCCACCGGCATGCATACATTGACTATATGGTTGGACGGGATCCACCGGCATGCATACATACACTGATTACATGGGTGGACGAGATCCACATGCATACATGCATTGATTATTACTGTTGGATGTTATCCGCATGCATATAGGTAGTGACTACCTTGTTGGCACATATACGACCCGGTAACCCTAGATATCATTGTATTACCTTTTGATATAGTTGACCTAGGAGTCGTTGTTTATTTGATTTCTACTTGTAGATATATTTCTATTCACGAGTTGGAAACTCACCCCCGTTGTGCCACAGTTCTTGCAGGTTGACCGCGTGGATCAGTAGCGGCATCGCTGGCACACAGTTCCTTTGGGTGTTTTGCAGTGGTAGGTAGGACATTTGTATCGTACCCACTCTTGTATTACATTTTATATTGTATCTAGTTAACTCCATCAATCAACAAAATTAGTGATTTGTATAAGTAATGAGACTTAGTAGGATTGTGGTTGCGAGACTTAGAGCGATGGGTTATTCGCTACTTGTGATATTCATGTCTTGCTTTCTTTTATCTTGTGGTGATATTCGCCGTTGGGCGTCGTATACTTATTTTTACTGTAGGGTTCCTAGGCACACTAATGAGGTCTCACAAGGCATCAACCATGCCAAATTCTAATTTTTTCATGTGCCGAGAAATCCTAATACGGATCGTTAACTAGAGAATAGGCGAAACTACAAGCTAGTTAACAACTTAACTACTAAGTGAAAGGGGCTACAACCTTTGTAGATCCGGTCCTCCACTTCCTTAGCTCCATGATGATGTCCCTCCACTGCGATTATCGGATACTGGACTCTAGCGATGGTTTCGTCGAAGAAATGATCGGGCTAGGTCGTCGACATCGATGCCGAAGATGATCTACGTCGAGGCAACTCAAGATCAAGCTCCAACTTCACCAAGTCATGAAACTTGTGAAGAAAGCACCCTATACTACATGGCAAGTGGTAGAGGATGAAGAAATAGGAAGTGGGTTCACTTTGGATTTGGGTTTCTCACTTGGAATCATCACTTAGAATTTTCTAGCCATGGTTTCTTCTCTTCATGAAGAAGATGAAGAAGAAGAAAGAAAAAGAATTATATATATTAGAAAAACAAGTGATAGTTATCATAATGCAACCATGGTTAAGTGTAGAGAATAAACTAGGGTTAGGTAATGGTTAGGTTTAGGAAAGAAACAAAATGGTCAAAGCTTCACAAAGCTTCATGAAGCTTCAAGTAAGAACAAAATAAGCCACCATTTTATTTCTTGCCAAAAAGAATAAATAAATAAAAACCCTAACCATTTACCTAAACATGGTTTAAATCAAACGCATACCCAAGTTTGCATGTATCATCAAACATGATACAAACTAGTGCACAAACATATATCATATATACAATGTGCACAAACAAGTGAGAAAATCCATCTTAAGTGAACAAATACTAGTTAATGTAAATTAATATATCAAACATATAATTATACATTAAATCATTAAATCAACACTTGATTTAATGATCCGGTCATATCGCATATAACAGACTAATATCAAGTGTATCATTGTATCGAATCAACACTTGATTCGGTAACCCGGCTATATCATATATAACCGTCCAATGATACAAATCGCGAGAATAAAATACAGTATCACATACTGGTATTATTCTCGGTCCTGCACATATCTCATATGCGCTCCTATTTCGTTTCGCTTGAGCCAGGAAACCTCTGTGTAGGACTCTAAAGACTCGTCAATACGCCGGCAGCAGGTGATGATCATATCAAACACCCACAAGCCGAAAGCGGTCTTCTAAACGTAACGGCCACCCGGGTATTGAGCGATCAGAAGATCGACGAGCAAGCCCGCTCATACTCCTGTGAATCCAACCAGTAACACTTACCGTACAGTCCGGTCTCGTCGTCTGATATGTCGCATATCTTGCCTAGGGGTGGTAAACGTCAGACCCCAATAGCTCGATAAGTCGTGTCGATACGAGGTCTATAACAGTTCGAGAAACTACTGGTAACATTTACCAGTAAATCTCAGCAACCCTGGCCAGGGATTTCCGGTTATAGCCAATCGAGCACAGCGCAACATCAACTCCCTATACCGGGAGAGACGAATCCCCTCCTATCGCTCATTGCCTCCATGTGACTCGGGACTGTACCCAAAAACCACCGTTTTGCACGCCCTCTTGGACGTGGTAAGGTGGAAGTCAAAGCACAGTGGGAATCACACAAGACTCTATGACGATCTCGGGTCTACAGACTAACCTATACCAGTGTCACCAGAGAACTGCCATCTGACGTAAGGTATAATACCATCTGGGAGTTCTCGGCGAGTCCGTCCAGTGTACCCAGTCTCCACTGAGCACCCGTATATCATCTCTGATGTCAAACACCAATGGATATGGGATCATCCATCGCCCATCTGTATGGGTCGAGAAGGTATACGCTAGTCTACTCTGGTATATCGATGCCCTGTCTCGATACACCCACGACTAGGGACCTTGAAGGATGTACTTATGGACTACCATGTCCCCACTAGTATGATCTGCATCATAGTCCAGGTAGTCAAGTACACATCCTAAGGGTTTTACCAACATGTAACAGAGAGACAATCAGTGTACACGTTAAAGTAAAGAACAACCAGATAGCATACTATCATGTTGAGCAAGAAAGCCCTCCCTATATATGTCCAAGCATCCACTACAATATACATCCTATGTACAGTAATGGCCTCTAGGGCATACATATAACTAACATTTACTGTATTGCGGGTCGTGACAAAGTTGGTATCAAAGCGCTAGGTTTAACCTTGTTCGGTCTATGTTTGACTATGCGGAGTCTAGGGCGGGTATGTATTTCGGAACCTAGGCTTGACCTCACGGAACTTATGTTAGTTATATATATGCCCTTGAGGCCATTACTATACATGAGATGTATAATGTAGTGGATGCTTGGACATATATAGGGAGGACTTTCTTGCTCGACATGATAGTATGCTATCTGGTTACTCTTTACCTTAACGTGTACACTGATTGTCTCCCTGCTACATGTTGGTAAAGCCCTTAGGATGTGTACTTGACTACCTGGACTATGATGCGGATCATACTAGTGGGGATATGGTAGTCCATAAGTACATCCTTCAAGGTCCCTAGTCATGGGTTTATCGAAACGGGGCATCGATATACCAGAGTAGACTAGCGTATAGCTTCTCGACCCATATAGATGGGAGATGGATGATCCCATATCCATTAGTGTTTGACATCAGAGAAGGTATACGGATGCTCTGTGGAGACTGGGTACACTGGACGGACTCGCCGAGAACTCCCAGATGGTATTATACCTTACGTCAGATAGCAATTCTCGGGTGACACTGGTATAGGTTAGTCTGTAGACCCGAGATCGCCATAGAGTCTTGTGTGATTCCCACTGTGCTTTGATTTCCACCTTACCACGTCCAAGGGGGCGTTCAAAACGGTGGTTTTTGGGTACAATCGCGAGTCACATAGAGGCAATGAGCGATAGGAGGGGTTTCGTCTCTCCCGGTATTGGGGGTTGATGTTGCGCTGTGCTCGATTGGCCATAACAGGGAAGTCCCTGGCCAGGGCTGGTTTAGAGATTTACTGGTAAGCGTTACCCGTAGTTTCTCGACTCGTTATGCGCCTCATATCAGCACTACTTATCGGTTATTGGGGTCTGACGTTTACCACCCCTAGACTTGATATGCGACATATCAGACGAGGAGACCGGACTGTACGGTAGTGTCACTGTCAGGCTTTTTGCAGGAGTAGGAGCGGGCTTGCTTGCTGATCTTCTGATCGCTCAATACCCGGGTAGCCGTTACGTCCAGCTAGTACTGATGACGGCTTGTGGGTGCTTGATATGATCATCACCTACTGCCGGCGTATTGACGAGTCTTTAGAGTCCTACATAGAGGTTTTACTGGCTCAGGCAAAACGAAATAGGAGCGCATATGTGATATGTGCGGGACCGAGAATAATGCGAGTATGTGATACTGTTAGTTATATGTATGCCGTAGAGGCCATTACTATACATAGGATGTATATTGTAGTGGATGCTGGGACATATATAGGGAGGACTTTCTTGCTCGACATGATAGTATGCTATCTGGTTGCTCTTTACCTTAACGTGTACACTGATTGTCTCTCTGTTACATGTTGGTAAAGCCCTTAGGATGTGTACTTGACTACCTGGACTATGATGCAGATCATACTAGTGGGGACATGGTAGTCCATAAGTACATCCTTCAAGGTCCCTAGTCGTGGGTGTATCGAGATGGGGCATCGATATACCAGAGTAGACTAGCGTATACCTTCTCGACCCATACAGATGGGCGATGGATGATCCCATATCCATTGGTGTTTGACATCAGAGATGATATACGGGTGCTCAGTGGAGACTGGGTACACTGGACAGACTCGCCGAGAACTCCCAGATGGTATTATACCTTACGTCAGATGGCAGTTCTCTGGTGACACTGGTACAGAGTAGTCTGTTGACCCGAGATCGTCATAGAGTCTTGTGTGGTTCCCATTGTGCTTTGATTTCCACCTTACCACGTCCAAGAGGGCATGCAAAACGGTGGTTTTTGGGTACAGTCCCGAATCACATGGAGGCAATGAGCGATAGGAGGGGATTCGTCTCTCCCGGTATAGGGAGTTGATGTTGCGCTGTGTTCGATTGGCTATAACCGGAAATCCCTGGCCAGGGTTGCTGAGATTTACTGGTAAGTGTTACCTGTAGTTTCTCGAACTGTTATAGACCTCAAATCGACACGACTTATCGAGCTACTGGGGTCTGACGTTTACCACCCCTAGGCGAGATATGCGACATATCAGACGACGAGACCGGACTGTACGGTAAGTGTTACTGGTTGGATTCACAGGAGTATGAGCGGGCTTGCTCGTCGATCTTCTGATTGCTCAATACCCGGGTGGCCGTTACGTTTAGCAGACCGCTTGCGGCTTGTGGGTGTTTGATATGATCATCATCTGCTGCCGGCGTATTGACGAGTCTTTAGAGTCCTACACAGAGGTTTCCTGGCTCAAGCGAAACGAAATAGGAGCGCATATGAGATATGTGCGGGACCGAGAATAATGCATGTATGTGATACCGTATTTCATTCTCGCGATGAATGTGTCGAATGGTTGTATGCGATATAACCTAGTTATCGAATCAAGGATTGATTCGATAAAACGATACATTGTATACTAGTCGGTTGTGTGCGACATGACCGGATCATTGAATCAAGTGTTGATTTAATGATTTAATGCATAATTATATATATATTTGATATATTACTTTGCATTAACTAGTATTGGTTCACTTTAAATAGATTTTCTCACTTGAAGTTCAATAGTTGTATATGTGATATACTTTTGTGCACTTGATTGTATCATGTTTGATGATACTTGCTTACTTGAGTATGTGTAAAGATTAAACCATGGTTGTGTAATGGTTAGGGTTTTCCTTTTATTTATTTATTCATTTATTTATTTATTTATTTATGGAAAAGATAATGAAAGAAAATGGTGGCTTATTTTGTTTGATTTTGAAGCTTCATGAAGCTTTGACTAAGTGACCATTTTGTCTCATGCTTAACCTTAACCATTCCACATAACCCTAGTTCATTCTCTACACTTGACCATGGTTATTATTATGATAAGTATTCTTTTTCATTTCCTTTTAAAAAAACTTATCATAATATTCATCTTCATCATCTTCTTCTTCTTCACATGAAGAAGCTTGCTACCAACAATGGCAAAGTGAGAAAAAGAGTGAGAAATCCAATTCTAAAGTGAACCCACTTCCTATTTCATCATCCTCTACCTCTTGACAAGTAGTATAGGTTGTTTTCTTCACAAGTTTCATGACTTGGTGAAGTGGGAGCTTGATCTAGTGATGCCTCGACGTAGATCATCTTCGGCAAGAAGCCGACGACCTTGCCCGCCCATTTCTCCGATGAAGCTGACGCTAGAGCCCGGGTTTCCATTTGGACAGCTAGGAGACTTCATTGCGGAGCTATGGAGGTGGAGGACCGGATCTACAAAGGTTGTATTTCCGTTCTTTTAGTTAAATTGTTAACTAGTTGCATGTGTTCGCCTAAAATTCTAGTTAACGATCCGTATTAGGGTTTCTCGGCACTTGTAAAATTTGAAATTGGCATGGTTGATGCCTTGTGAGACCTCATTAGAGTGCCTAGGAACCCTACAGTGGTATCAGAGCCTAGCTAGAGCCTTAGGCGATGCGTAGACGGAGTTAGAAATCCGATCGAACCAAAACCCCATTGCAAAATCGCTCTCTGTACATTTTTCAAAACTGTTGAATTTTGTGAATTAAAAATATGCAGAAAAATAAGCAGGAAAAACTAAGAATTACTGTGAAGTTTGGGCTCCTAATTCCATAATTCGACCGCGGAACCGCGGCCAAACCAGGGGTGTGGCGGCGCTTCCGCGGCCCAAATTTGGACTTAGTCCCTCAAATTTCATATATTTATTCTTAGGTCCTTTCTTGGCAATTTTTTGTGAATTTTTTAATTCCACTCAAGTGTTGAGTTTTCTAGGGTTTTATTGGGGATTCGTTAATTTGATCGGATAATTTAATTTCGTTTATGTTTTTCCGGATATTTTAGAAACTGTTAAAAAGTTCGACTGGATATAAATACCCACTTTTTCCCCTGGCGGGAAATTTCCAAGTGTTGGATTTTTCCGTAGTTTAATAACGTTCTAAGTAGTGCAAGTAAAGCGATGGTCTCTCTAGAAGACAATAAACCTTAACTCGATTATGTGACCGTCTTGAACTGCCCTTTGAACCTTAGGGTTTGGGGCGGTACGGCGTGCCACATGTGAGGCGTTGGCTTGACCCTTCTACGGCTGGACCGTTGGTACTGAGGCATGAACTGGATGTTTTTAAACTTATTTCATGTGTTGATCTGTTTCGGAAAACTTGGGTGTTTGAATGTTCGATCGGATAGTTTAACATTTTCTATTTATCCGGAATGGGATACAATAATTGGAATTCACAAGTAGTTATGAGATAACTGAATGAATGTTATAAATCAAGCACTTTAGTCTCACTTGATTGGTTGCCACGGAATTTTGATGTGATCAAAAGTCCGTCGCAATCACGTAGTGTACGCGGATACTCGCCGGGTAAACTTAATAGACAGCCTCACCCCATAGCCCCGACCAAGTGACTGTAGGAGAACCCCGTCGCCGAAAGCATCCGTTCGGGTGCTCGCGGCAGCGGTGTTCCTCCTTGGTGCACTTCGTCGACGGCGTCGGGGGTGCGGTCACCTACTAAAGTTTGCGACGAGCATTCAATCAGGATATCGGGAATCTAGTTGAATTGCCCGACTTGATATTGAAAAGTGTTTTCAATGTTGAGACTAAAATGCGGGGTTTATAATTGTTAGGCATGCGATGTCTAAAGAGTTTGCGGATTCCAACTGTTGTAGTTTTACACTTTCTTTTCTGTGACCGTAAGTGTAATATGTGATATCGCCGGTTTCGTTGCTATATGTCAACGACAATTGGGATGCGCATATTTACTTACGTTGATGACATATGATGTTATGTGTTGCTGGATATGTTATATTGGATCGTTGTGTTTGAATAGCCGGGGGGTTTTATGTGAGATGAGTGTTTTTCATTTTCAATCATGTAAAAACTTGTATGTAATATTCTTTTATTGGGACACTTCCAGGTTGCGGAAGATGTCACCCTTTGTATATTATTTACTTTTCCGCACTAGGATAGACCCAAGGAGGGGAGCACAAGTAACCGGGTTCTGGAGTCCAGTGGGAGACCAACTCGGGGAGTCGAGTCCGGGTCTCCTAACTCTAGAATTGGTAGGGTTGCTTGCCGATCTCGTAGGGGTCTAGGGGTGTGGGTTTGGCTATTCATCACGACCGTGGAGTCCGTGTTTTATACTGGCTCGTATTGAAAACACGGACGTCCTAGTATATCCAATATTTCATATGATTCTTCTGCTGCGATAGCTGTGATGTGATCATGTGATGTTCTGTGATAGATACAGTATATAGTATATATGATATATTATATAGATGTTACTTATGCTTTACACCCGCGCTAGCCCTGCCCTGCTCTGCCGTTAGTTACCTAACCTAACGGTGCACGAGGGGACATCGAGGCGAATGCGGATGGCATAAGTGTACGTCGTATTTATCTGTGATGTTTAGATAATTTAAATGATGGGACTTCATTAATGAGATTAATGAAATAAAAGAAACCTAAAGATGTTGTAGAATCGAATTTCAAAATAAAACAGGTAGCTACAGTTCTTCCTTTGCACAGCGGTGTATATGATATATCCTGCACCTTATTCGATAAGGAAAGGACCGAGATCCCTTCACCGGGAGTGACTCCTTTAGCAATAACTGGTTGATGCTACACACTCGGTTTGTATTTTGATAGCTTCTATAGTTTCTGCTTTGCACAGTGATATATATGATATATCCCGCACCTCATTCGACGAGGAAAGGGCCGACGATCCCTTCACCGGGAGTGACCCCTTTAGCAAAACTAGAAAAGCCTCAAAAGCACTCCATTTTAAAATCATTTGATTCTACAACGATATCAAGTTCATTACGCAATAGGTTTTCAGAAAAACCTGTCGTAGCCCTCCGTCATTTCAGATAAGTACTAGTTAGTATTCGTGCTGCGGTAGTTTGGCCTCCGTCAAGGCGTAGTGTACGGTAGCTAACTAGTGCTTATCTGCTAGCATATGATGCGATTGGATTAGGGTATTCGTACGGCGTTGTTTGGCCTCCGTCAAGGGTCGTGCGGGTGGGTTTAATTCAATCAGGAAATGACGGGTTGAACTTAACTAGCGGACTATGGGTAGTTTAGCCTCCGTCAAGGTCATAGGACGCTAGGGGCAAAATTATCGGGAATTTCAAGTGTTGAAATTTGCAATGAGATTACATACCTTCTATGAGATAGTTGGATCCCGATACCCACTGCGAGTAAGAGTTACTCCTGGGAGAGTTTTACACATTACAATTAGCCGATCAAGTAGGTGTCTAGAAAGGTGTCAACGGGGTTATGCCTCTGGGAAAATGAGGTTTACATTAATTAGGTTCGTGCGAAAGCACGGGGGACCTCCCTCAAAGTACCGACACCGGCCTGGCTGAAAGATTGGCGAACTTGTAGCGTGTAATTAATCCCGGCTAGTCTTTCCTTTTAGGGTTTGAAGGAAGATTTGATAAAAACAGTGGGAGCCATCCTGATTAGATAAAATAATAACCAATCTATTCTTGCAAGAGCGTACGCTGAGTGTTTTCTTCTCTCTCTCTCTCTCCAGGTAGCGACCATATCACGCCTTAATCAAGATAATAATATGGATGTATTGACCGAACCCGCTTGTTATACTGAGCTGGGGAACGTTGGTCCCGCTCCAACTTATAATTGTTATAAGACAGAGCAGGAAATTGGGGATTACCAGAATTCCCGTACCGCCCAAACGAAGAGAGTGCATGCTGATGCATCATCTTCGGGTGTGTTCATTACAAAGAACTGTTTCTCAGTATCCTCGGCATCCTGGGTATATGATACCGGATCAGGATCCCAGATATGTAATCTGTTACATAGGGCTGCAAAAAGGTAGAAAAACTGAGAACGGGTGATAAGTTTCATGAGGCAGAAAACGGGGCAAGTGTTGCAGCCAAGTCTGTTGGTCACTGTCACCCTGTATTCCAAATACATTGATTCTGAATGAATGTTATTAGATACCGAACCTGATATACAAAATCATATCTATCTCTTTATTAGTAAAGAAATGATAAAATTTTGTATGGTTGGATAATGTTTTGAACATTTCCTATATCAAAAGTTGATCGGTTCAGGCACATTATCTAAAAGCATTGATGTTCTAAATCAAACTACAGTTCTTTAGTATACGGAACACACACAAGAGGAATAGTTCAGAAATGAACGGATCCTTCTTGAGGTGTTGTAGACTAGGTCATATCAATGCGACCCGACTAACTGAAGTTACATTTAGATGCATATTTAAATCAGTTTGAATTTACATCTTGTGAAACTTGCCAGTCATGTCACAAAGATATAATGACACCAACTCTGTTTAAAGGAAACAGAGAAAGAGTTGGTGAACTCTTAGGATGATACATGTTGAAGTATAAAGGTCCCCTGTCTACATATGCCAAGACCGGTTCTTTCTACTTCATTACATTCTCTGATGATCTCTCAAGATTCAGACATATGTTCCTGTTGAAACACAAGTCAGAACCTTTTGAGATATTCACAGAATATAAGTTAGAAGTAGAGAACCAATACGGGTATAAGTATTATGTCCTTTGATGAGATCAAGGAGGAGAATACTGAAGCACGGAATTCTTGGACTTTTCTAAAGGAAAATGAGATTCTCTCTCAGCATTACTCCTCCGAATACACCATAGCACGTTGGTGTATCGGGGCGGAGCAATCATACCCTATATGATAAGGTGTGCTCTATGATGAGTACTACTGAGTTACCTATTTCCTTTTGGGAGTTATGCACTTGAAAAGCTGCATACCTATTGAATAGGGTTCAAATCAAATCAGTTGCCTACCATTTCATATGTGATATGATAAGGGAAGAGCCCATATCTTAAGTTGGTTAAGATTTGGGGTTGTCCGGGCTATGTCTAAAAGCAAAATCCGGACAAGCTCGAGGCAAGGTCAGTTATGTAGAACTGGAAATGTTCCAGCTATACAAACTACAGCAGATGATTTGATAAAACCAAAGGATTCAATAGTTACCAACGAACCTCAGCCTCTCCGCCGATCTAGTAGGGTTCCTTACCCACCTGAAAGATACTTCGGTTACTCTATGACAGTGGGAGCGAGGATTGCATCATGAGATGATGACCCAACTAGTTTCGAGCTGGCCATCAGGAGTGGGACTCTGTAAGAATGGCTGGATGCTTAGCGATCTGAGATGGAATCCATGTACACCAACAAAGTATGGACTTTGGTTGCTATATCTGAAGGGTTAAATCCCTATCAGGAGCAAGTATATCTTGAGAAGATTACTTGGTGTAGATGGAAAAATTGAGACTTTCAAAGCTAGACTTGTTAAAGCTTTTCGTCATCGACCAGGCGTGGATAATGATGAAACCTTTTCAAGTGGCTATGCTTAAGTCCATCCAGATCCTACTTGCCACGGCTACATACCATGACTACGATATCTGGCGGTTGGGTGCCATGACTGCTTTTCTAAATGATGTTTTAGAAGAGAACGTCTATAAGTACACAGCCAGAGGGCTTCGTAGACAGTGGGAACAGCGGAAACGTGTACAAGATGCTTTATAGGATAAAGCAGGTATCGCGGAGTTGGAACATCTGTTTTGATGATTAGTCAAAGAGTTTGACATCATCAAAATGGTAGATGAACCTTGTATAAACAAAAAGGTAGTAGGGAGTATAGTGACGATCCTCGTAGAGTACGTGGATGACATGCTCTTGATAGGGAAGGAGTTTCCTATGCTACGCTCGGTCAATCTCCGCTTATCACAATGATTCTCCATATAGGATCAAAGTGATACCTCCTAAATCCTGGGTTTTGGATCTATGAGATAGATCTAATTGGATGTTAGGATTCTCACTAGTTGTAGTGAGATGGTATCAACCGATCCTGGGGAGAATCACTGGAAGGGTTCCAGGGTGATAAGAACGACTGAAAGTCAGTAACAGGCATTATCTTTACCCTTAGTAAAGGGACGGTATGTTGGAAGGGTTCCAAGCTAGATACCGTGGCATACTAGACGATAAAGGCTCGATACATCGCTACTTAAGATGTTACCAAAGAGGCAGTCTGGATGTATATTTGTTCATGAAATGAACTTAGTTCCTCCCATTGTGTGACAATGGAGTTGTGGCTTATGCCAAGGAACACCCGTCCCATCAGTGATCCAGACATATTCTAAGGCAGTATCACCTGATCATGGAGATAGTTGATCTCCAGGGTGATCGAGGTTAGGAGAGTAGACTCAGAGGACAACACGGCGGATCCACTCACAAAGGCCTTTTCCCAGAGAGAGACTTTTATGGGATGGTTGAGTATGAGATACTACAACCACTGCTGTCAGATGGCCCTAGTGCAAGTGGGAGATTGTTAGTTATATGTATGCCCTAGAGGCCATTACTATACATAGGATGTATATTGTAGTGGATGCTGGGACATATATAGGGAGGACTTTCTTGCTCGACATGATAGTATGCTATCTGGTTGCTCTTTATCTTAACGTGTACACTGATTGTCTCTCTGTTACATGTTGGTAAAGCCCTTAGGATGTGTACTTGACTACCTGGATTATGATGCGGATCATACTAGTGGGGACATGGTAGTCCATAAGTACATCCTTCAAGGTCCCTAGTCGTGGGTGTATCGAGATGGGGCATCGATATACCAGAGTAGACTAGCGTATACTTTCTCGACCCATACAGATGGGCGATGGATGATCCCATATCCATTGGTGTTTGACATCAGAGATGATATACGGGTGCTCAGTGGAGACTGGGTACACTGGACGGACTCGCCGAGAACTCCCAGATGGTATTATACCTTACGTCAGATGGCAGTTCTCTGGTGACACTGGTACAGAGTAGTCTGTTGACCCGAGATCGTCATAGAGTCTTGTGTGGTTCCCACTGTGCTTTGATTTCCATCTTACCACGTCCAAGAGGGCGTGCAAAACGGTGGTTTTTGGGTACAGTCCCGAATCACATGGAGGCAATGAGCGATAGGAGGGGATTCGTCTCTCCCGGTATAGGGAGTTGATGTTGCGCTGTGTTCGATTGGCTATAACCGGAAATCCCTGGCCAGGGTTGCTGAGATTTACTGGTAAGTGTTACCTGTAGTTTCTCGAACTGTTATAGACCTCATATCGACACGACTTATCGAGCTACTGGGGTCTGACGTTTACCACCCCTAGGCGAGATATGCGACATATCAGACGACGAGACCGGACTGTACGGTAAGTGTTACTGGTTGGATTCACAGGAGTATGAGCGGGCTTGCTCGTCGATCTTCTGATCGCTCAATACCCGGGTGGCCGTTACGTTTAGTAGACCGCTTGCGGCTTGTGGGTGTTTGATATGATCATCATCTGCTGCCGGCGTATTGACGAGTCTTTAGAGTCCTATACAGAGGTTTCCTGGCTCAAGCGAAACGAAATAGGAGCGCATATGAGATATGTGCGGGACCGAGAATAATGCGTGTATGTGATACCGTATTTCATTCTCGCGATGAATGTGTCGAATGGTTGTATGCGATATAACCTAGTTATCGAATCAAGGATTGATTCGATAAAACGATACATTGTATACTAGTCGGTTGTGTGCGACATGACCGGATCATTGAATCAAGTGTTGATTTAATGATTTAATGCATAATTATATATATATTTGATATATTACTTTGCATTAACTAGTATTGGTTCACTTTAAATGGATTTTCTCACTTGAAGTTCACAGGTTGTATATGTGATATACTTTTGTGCACTTGATTGTATCATGTTTGATGATACATGCTTACTTGAGTATGTGTAAAGATTAAACCATGGTTGTGTAATGGTTAGGGTTTTCCTTTTATTTATATATTCATTTATTTATTTATTTCTTTATGGAAAAGATAATGAAAGAAAATGGTGGCTTATTTTGTTTGATTTTGAAGCTTCATGAAGCTTTGACTAAGTGACCATTTTGTCTCATGCTTAACCCTAACCATTCCACATAACCCTAGTTCATTCTCTACACTTGACTATGGTTATTATTATGATAAGTATTCTTTTTCATTTCCTTTTAAAAAACTTATCATAATATTCATCTTCATCTTCTTCTTCTTCTTCACATGAAGAAGCTTGCTACCAACAATGGCAAAGTGAGAAAAAGAGTGAGAAATCTAATTCTAAAGTGAACCCACTTCCTATTTCTTTATCCTCTACCTCTTGCCAAGTAGTATAGGGTGTTTTCTTCACAAGTTTCATGACTTGGTGAAGTGGGAGCTTGATCTAGTGATGCCTCGACTTAGATCATCTTCGGCACGAAGCCGACGACCTTGCCCGCCCATTTCTCCGATGAAGCCGACGCTAGAGCCCGGGTTTCCATTTGGACAGCGAGGAGACTTCATTGCGGAGCTATGGAGGTGGAGGACCGGATCTACAAAGGTTGTATTTCCGTTCTTTTAGTTAAATTGTTAACTAGTTGCATGTGTTCGCCTAAAATTCTAGTTAACGATCCGTATTAGGGTTTCTCGGCACTTGTAAAATTTGAAATTGGCATGGTTGATGCCTTGTGAGACCTCATTAGAGTGCCTAGGAACCCTACAGATACCGTATTCAATTCTTGCGATGTCTGTATCGATCGGTTATATGTGATATAACCAGGTTATCGAATCAAGAGTTGATTCGATAAGTCGATACATTGGATGTTAGTCGGTTATATGTGATATAACCTGATTATTAAGTCAAGTGTTGATTTAATAATTTAGTGTATAATTGTATGTGATATACTAATTTACATTAACTAACATTGGTTCACTTAAGCATTTGTTTTTCTCACTTGTGCACAACTTAATATATATGTGATATATATTTATTTGTGTTCATTATGTATCATGGTTGTTGATACAACTATCATGGGTGTATGAGACATAAACCATTATAATTATACTGGTGGGGTTTTAATATACAAAGTAAATACAAAATTGGTGGATAATTGTTCAAGTGCATGAAGCTTCATGAAGCTTGTGAGTGCATTGACCAAAGTCCACTAGTTTTGTTTTACTTAGGATTTTTATAAACCTAACCACTATAATTAGCCATGGTTATGTCTCTACATGAGTTAGTATATGATACTCACTCACCCATGGTTAGCTCTCTCTCTCTTGATTAGTTTCATTCTCATTTTTGAGCTCATCTTCTTCCTCCTTCAAATGCTTTCTAGGGTTTGATAAAGAGAGAGAATTAAAGTGAGAAAAGAAATTATAAAGAGTACCCATTTCCTATTTCATCATCCTCTACTAGACTAGCACTTTAGTTTAGGGTGTTTGCTTCACTTTGGTGAAGTGGTAGCTTGAGTTCGTATTCCCTCGACGTAGATCATCTTTGGCCTCGAAGACTTCAAGCAAAACCGTTGCCCTCTTCTCATGGAGCCGTCCGAGAGTCCGGGAGCACCATGATCGCAGCGAAGGGACTACAACAAGGAGCTTTAGAAGTGAAGGACCGATCTACAAAGGTTGTATTTCGTATTCACTTAGTGTTAATGTGTTATACATGCTAGTTTTCGCCTAATCTCTAGTTTAAAGATCTAGCTTAGCGTTGCTCGGCACGGCTAAAAATTTAATCCGGCATGGTTGATGCCTTGTAGAACCTTATTAGAATGCCTAGTAACCCTACAGTGGTATCAGAGCCAAGCTAGAGCTTTAGGCGAAATTTAGACGAAATTTAAAGTCCGATCGAACCCGTAATCCCCTGATTTTACCCCTCTCTGGACATTTTTGAAAATGATGTTTTTTTCTGGATTAAAAATGCTTAAAAAATCAGCAGGCAATTATATAGAAAACTGTGCAAAACGACAACGTTTGGCGCCCAAAGCTCCGCGGAACCGCGGCACGAGCATGGCTCCCGCGGCGGTTCCGCGGCCATAAGGTGACGTCACGCTTATCTTTTTGCACAGTAATGTTCTTATTTAATTTCCTGATGTTTCTGAGTATTTTTAATTTATACTCAAGAATTGAGTTTTCTAGGGTTGTATTGGGGACTCGTTGATTCGATCGGATTATTTAACATTGTTTAGTTTGTTCGGGTAATTTTTAGAACGTGTTAAAAAGTTCGAACGGATATCAATAACTCACTTTTTCCCCTGCCGGAAAATTTTCAAGTGTTGGATTTTTCCGTAGTTTAAGAACGTTCTAAGTCGTGCAAGTAATGCGATGGACCCTCTAGAAAACAACAAACCTTAACTCGATTATGTGACCGTCTTGAACTGCCTTTTGAACCTTAGGGTTTAGGGCAGTACGGCGTGCCACATGTGAGGCGTTGGCTTGACCCTTCTACGGCTGGACCATTGGTACTGTGGCATGTCGTGGATGTTTTTAAACTAATTTCAACTGTTGAAAACTATTTTGGAAATCTTGGGTGCTTGTTTATTCGATCGGAAAGTTTAACATTGTCTGTTTATCTGGAATGTGATACAATAATTGGAATCAATAACTAATATGAATGTTATAAACATAGCAGTTTAGTCTCAATTGATCGGTTGCCACGGAATTTTGATGTGATCAAAAGTCCGTCGCAATCACGTAGTGTACGCGGATACTCGCCGGGTAAACTTAATAGACAGCCATGCCCCATAGCCCCGACCAAGTGACTGTAGGAGAACCCCGTCGCCAAAAGTATCCGTTCGGGTGCTCGCGGCAGCGGTGTTCCGCCTTAGTGCACTTCGTCGACGGCATCGGGGGTGCGGCCGTCTATTAAAGTTTGCGACGAGCATTCGATCAAGATGTCGGGAATCTTGTTGAATTGCCCGACTTGATATTGAAAAGAGTTTTCGATAATGAGACTAAAATACGGGGTTTATAATTGTTAGGCATGCGATGTCTAAGGAATTCATTTGGTTAGGCATGCGATGTCTAAGGTGGTTGCGAATTCCAACTGTTGTAGTTTTACACTTTCTTTTCTGTGACCGTAAGCGTAGTATATGGTGTATCGCTGGCTTCATTGCTATACATCAACGACAATCGGGATACGCATACTTGCTTACGTTGATGATATGAGATATTATGTGTTGCTGTGATATGTTATATTGGATCGTCGCGTTCTGAATAGCCGGGGGTTTTATGTGAGATGAGGGTTTGTATTTTCATTCATGTAAAATTCATTTGTATGTAATATGTAAGTCCATGCTACCTCTCCCGGTACTTTCGGACAAGCGGAATTTGATAAAAAAACGATTTTCTTAGAGGTGGTAACATGGACTTAAAACCCGGATCTTTGTTAAACATCTAACTAACAACCTAACTACGAGTTGCTAACTACTCGGTTAGGGGGTTATACCTTTCTTTTTCTCGAACTCCTTCGTCTTCAAGCTTCGATGGTCGTCCGAATCGGCTTCTCCCCGTCGTCTCCTTGCGCCGAAGATAGATCCACCAGAAAGCTTCAACCTTTGGCTCCTTCTTCGAACTTTGAAGAAACTAGTTCACTCGGTTTGCTAAACCTTGTGAACTAGAGTGAGTAGAGAAGAGTTTGTATGGGATTTTATCTATGGTTCTTGGTTCTCAACTCATGAGACAAGTGAACCATAGAGTCAAGAGAGGGAGAGCAAGAGGAGGAGATGAGAGCTAAAGAACAAGAGAGGGAATGAGCATGAAAGAATGAGAGAAGACTTTTCTCATTTGGCTCTCATAATCCAAAACAATCATAACACCTCATATCAATCAAGTATTATGTGATGGTTTAAGCAACCATAGCCATATCATTTCATGCACTCATTTTGCACAAAAGAGCAAGCAAGCAAAAGTCTTTGCCATGAAATGATAGCTATAGTTATCATGATGGTCAACTAGTCAAGCCTAGTCAACCGGTCAACAAAGTCAACAAGTCAACAAAAGTCAACAAGTCAACAAAGTCAATCCCTCAACAACCATGTCACCATAATACTTAATTAATATAATTGTTAATCACATATCATATTCTCATTAGGGTTGAACAAAAAGTCAATAGTCAACTGTCAACGGTCAACAACCCTAATGAGAATCCTCTGCCTCTGTCTCTCCGTCAACTGTGCATACACACCTGGATCCGCGTTCCGAGGAACACGAATGTATACTGGATAAAACCAATCCCAAAAGGTACACTAGGATCTGGCTTAAACTAAAGCCCGCTAGTGTGAACTGTCCGGACACTGTAAGTGCACAAGTGCACGGATGTGACCGAACCCTGTCGCAAAACCATGCGACCCGTCGCAAAACCATGCGACCTCTACTCTTTTGCCTAAAGGCGAATAGCTTTCTGTGTGGGACTCTAAAGACTCGACACTACGCTGGCAGTGGGTTTAACCACAGACCGCAGGCGGCACTAGCTGTGCGTAACGGTCCCCAGGTAGATGCCGACAAGAAGACTGACGAGGCGAAACCCATCTGAACTCCTACTGAGCCTGAATGTGACATTCTCCGTCCAGTCCGGTCTGTTCGTCTGATACATCGCATGGCGGGCCTAGGGGGCGGTAAACGTCAGTCCCCTAATAGCGGTACAAGTCGTGTCGGAGTGAAGCCCAAAACACCCTGAGATAACACTGGAAGCCTACCAGTATATCTCGTTTGCCCTGGCCAAGGACTACTCGTGTAATGGCTCTCCTAGACACAGCGCGATGTCAACCCCCAATACCGGAAGAGACGAATCCTGTCTAACCGTCACTGCCTCCAAGTGCTTCGGGACTGCAACCAACTACCACCTGTTTGCACGACTCCTTTGAGCCGTGGTAGGGTAGTAATCAAAGTACAGTGGGAATACACTCGAGGCGAAGTGACAGTGTCAAGTTAGCGGACTAAGCTGTACTCATGTCACCTGGGAACTAATAACTGACGATAGGAATAATACCAACTAGTCAGTTCCCGACGAGTCCTATCCAGTGTACTCGTAACCCAACGAGCACCCGCATACTATCTCCAGTACGACGTACTGATGGCTGTGGGACAGACCATCTCCCACTCTGGGATGAGAAGCGCATGCGCTAGTCTACTCCGGAGTATCGATGCCCTGTCTCGATAGTCCTGCGACTAGGGACCTGCATAAGGATGTGGTTATAGATTACCCAGCCCCACTAGTGTGACTGCCATCATAACGCTGGTAATCAAGCAAAGATCCTAAGGGCTCCACTAATGCGTATAGGTGATATAATAAAATAAACACATGTACACATTGAAGTAGAAACAAACCAAGTAGCATACTACTATTTTGAGCAAGATTGTATATACAAGGTGAATATCCCAAGCTTCCATTAAGTAATATACAAACTAGTATGATACAGTAATGGCCTCTAGGGCATATACACTAACAATCTCCCACTTGCACTAAGGTCATGTACTGGCGTATCGAAGACCTATCATCTCAATCAGCCGCTCGAACTGAGTCTGGGGCAAGGCCTTGGTGAATGGATCTGCAGTGTTATCTTCTGAAGCAACTCTCCGAACCTCGATCTCCCGGCGATCCACGATCTCCCTGATCAGGTGATACCGCCTCAAGATGTGTCTGGATCTCTGATGGGACCTGGGTTCCTTCGCTAAAGCTATAGCCCCGTTGTTGTCGCAATACAGTGGTATTGGATCAACAATGGACGGAACCACCTGAAGTTCTTTCAAGAACTTCCTCATCCAGACAGCTTCTTTTGCGGCATCAGATGCAGCGATGTATTCCGCTTCCATCGTCGAGTCTGCAACGGTTTCCTGTTTGGAACTCTTCCAACACACCGCCCCTCCATTGAGGGTAAAGAAAAAACCCGACATGGACTTGGAATCATCCTTGTCACTCTGGAAGCTGGAGTCAGCAAAGGCCTCGATCTGGAGGTCTTTTCCGCCATACACCAAGAACATCTCCTTAGTCCTTCTGAGGTACTTGAGAATGTTCTTTACTGCTATCCAGTGTTTCTCCCCAGGGTTTGACTGATACCGGCTTACCACACTCAGTGCATAAGCTACATCCGGTCTGGTACACAACATCGCATACATTATAGAGCCTACCGCAGAAGCGTAGGGTATAATAGACATGCGATCCCTCTCCAAATCAGTCTTGGGAGACATCTCTTTAGAGAGGGTGATCCCGTGACAAGCCGGTAGGTTACCGCATTTGGAATCTTCCATACTGAATCTCTTCAGTATGGTGTCGATATACCTGGACTGTGAAAGTCCTAATATCCTCTTGGATCTATCACGATGGATCCGGATCCCCAGGATGTATGAGGCATCACCCAGGTCTTTCATGGAGAACCTGTGCAACAAGAACCCCTTGACAGATTGTAGCATAAGAATGTCATTTCCTATTAAGAGAATGTCATCCACGTATAAAACGAGGAATACTACAGTTCTCGCTACAAATCTACTATAGATGCATGGTTCATCTGGATTTTTGATAAAGCCAAATTCCTTGACCGTCTCATCAAAACAGATGTTCCAACTCCGCGATGCCTGCTTTAGTCCATAAATGGATTTAAGCAACTTGCACACCTTTCCGCTGCTCCCACTCTGAATGAAACCTTCTGGCTGGTCCATATAGACACACTCCTCTAAATTTCCATTTAGAAAAGCTGTCTTTACATCCATCTGCCAAATCTCATAATCGTGGAAGGCAGCAATGGCAAGAAGGATCCGAATGGATTTCAGCATAGCCACTGGAGAAAAGGTTTCGTCATAGTCCAAACCAGGTCTTTGACAAAAACCCTTTGCCACAAGTCTAGCTTTATAGGTCTCAACCTGTCCATCTACACCAATCTTCCTTTTGAAGATCCACTTGCATCCTACGGGTTTTACCCCGTCTGGAGCAATGTCCAACGTCCATACTTTGTTGGTGTACATGGACTCCATTTCGGTCCGCATTGCATCCAGCCATTTTACTGAGTCAACGCTCTGAACGGCCTGCTGGAAGCTAGTAGGCTCATCATAATCCATGATGCAATCCTCTCTATCCCCGTCTATGAGAAAACCGTAGTAGCTCTCGGACGGATGAGACTGCCTACTACTCCTGCGGAGCGGCGTAGGAATGTCCTGTTCTTTTGAATCCTCTGGTTCCACTAAACTTTCAGTAATAGTCTGTGGTTCTGGAATTTCTTCCAGTTCTACTGCGCTCCCACTAATTTCCTTTTCTAAGAACTGGTGTTCTAGAAAGTGGGCATGACGAGAAACAATAACTTTTTGTTCCTCTTCGCAGTAGAAGAAATATCCCTTGGAGTTCTTTGGATATCCCACAAACTTGCACTGTACTGAGCATGCCTCGAGCTTGTCCGCATGCTGCTTTTTGACAAAAGCTGGACTTCCCCATGTCTTAATGTGATTAAGATGGGGCCTCTTCCCACACCACATCTCATATGGTGTGGTAGGCACAGTCTTAGTGGGAACTCGGTTCAAAAGGTACGCAGCTGATTCTAGCGCATACCCCCAGAATGATCGCAGTAACTCAGCGTTACTCATCATGGACCGTACCATATCCAATAGGGTGCGGTTCCGTCTCTCCGATACACCGTTATGTTGCGGAGTGTATGGAGGAGTAAGCTGAGAGAGAATTCCATTCTCTTTTAAATAGTCCAGGAACTCGGCACTCAAGTATTCACCACCTCGATCCGATCTTAGAATCTTGATACTTTTGCCGGTTTGTTTTTCTACTTCATTCTTATATTCCTGGAATTTTCCAAAGGCTTCGGACTTATGTTTCATTAAGAAGACATAACCGTACCTTGAAAAGTCATCCGTAAAAGTAATGAAGTAAGAAAAACCGCTTCGCGCATGTGTAGACATTGGACCCCACACGTCGCTGTGTACGAGTCCCAAGAGCTCACTCGCTCTTACTCCGTATCCAGTGAACGGAGACTTTGTCATCTTTCCTTTAAGACAGGATTGACAAGTGGCATACGATTGATATTCGAACGGATTCAAATATCCTTCTGTATGTAACTTTGTCAACCTTCTCTCATTGATGTGACCCAGTCTACAATGCCATAAGAAAGTCTGATTTATTTCCGGAGACTTTCTTTTGTGTGTATTATGGACATTGAAAATCTGTGGTTGGTTTAATATGTATATACCATTGCTCAATGTACCTGACCCAATCAGAACTTGATTAAGGTGAATGTTTACAACAATGCTTACAAACGCAAATTCATAACCTTCTTTAGAAACCAAAGATACAGAAATGATATTACAAGTTGCGTTGGGTACAAAAAAGCAATTACGCAAAACCAAAACATGTCCATCTGACATTCCCCGGTGATAGTCCCCCACGACTTTAGCATCCATGCTAGCTCCGTTCGCAACTCTGAGAGTCATGTCACCTGCTTTCAAAACACTACGGTTTCTCAACGCCTCCAAAGAATTACAGATATGAGATCCTGATCCGGTATCCAATACCCAGGAAGTAGATTTTATTGAAAGACAGTTTTCAATAACATACACACCTGAAGCTGAAGCTGCAACCTGCTTCAATTCCTGTGTTCTGGCTTTCCAGGCCCTGCAATCATTCTTCCAGTGTCCTTTCTTATGACAATAGAAGCATTCTTCCTTATCCACAAGCTTCCCCGCTTTCTTTGTTGCTTTAGCTTTTCCCTTCGTATCCACTTTACTAACACCGCCTCTTGGTTTGGCGGGGGCTTTCTTCTTCTTTCCCTTGGCTTTCGCCTTGGACCTAGAAGAAGATGATCCTCCTACAAACAAAGTGGATGTTTCCCTACCTTTATGTAGGGTGCCCTCTGCGCTCCTCAGCATGTTGAGGAGCTCTGAAAGTTCAACTTCTTTTTCTTGTAAGTTGAAGTTCAGTATAAACTGGGCGTAAGTGGAAGGAAGGGACTGGAGAACTAAGTCCGTATAGAGCTCACTCTCCAATGTGGTCCCTAGGTCCGCGAGCTCCTCAATGTAGCCGATCATCTTAAGCATGTGTTCTGCTACTGATGATCCGACGGCCATCCTTGCCGAAAATAACTTTTTCGACGCTTCGTATCTTGCGATACGAGATTTCTCTCCATACAGTTCTTTTGTATGAAGAAATATGGATTCCAAGTCCATATTCTCGTGCCACCTCTGATGTTCATTGTCCATAGAGGCAAGTACGAGGCACTTGGCCTTCACGCTATCAATCTCCCAAGTCTTACGGATTTCCTTATCCGCGACGCTGGAAGTGGGACCAAGGACAGGGGGAGCTTTGGTGGTAAGAAGATACCCCAGCTTGTCGTAAGTGATTGCCATTTTGACATTCCTGAGCCAATCTTTGTAGTTTGACCCTGTCAGTATGTTTTTATCTAGAAGTAACTTAAGTCCAGTCATGTCGATTGGTCGCTGCAATTAGGAGAGAGAGAAGAAACACTCAGCATGATGCTCTTGCAAGTTTAGAGTGGTTTTTAGTTTGTCTAAACAGGATGGCTCCCACTGTTTCTCGAATCCCTCCTCAAACCATGAAGGAAGAATTAGTCGGGATCAATCCCACCGCCCAATACTTGCTTAACCGTTCAGCCAGGCCAGTGTCGGTACTTCGAGGGAGGTTTTCCAATGCTTTCGCGAAGTTCCTTAATTCAAGAACCTCTTTTCCCTGGGGGCGTAGCCCCGCTAACACCTTTCTAGGCACCTACTAGGTTTATAGCATTGATCGTTTAGTGAGAAATTTCCCGAGGAGTAGCATATACTCACAGTAGGATCGGGATCCAAATATCATCGCGTGACGAAACTGAAGGAATCCTACCAGAATCATCACACTCCAAGTGGTATGCAAATCTAGCAAGTTTCAGTACTTATGAAACTCCCGATGTGGATTTTTGCCCCATGCTCTTATGACTTTGACTTTGGCCAAAATATCATAAGTCACATGTCAAGTTCTACCCGTCATTATCCAGATTAATTTGGATCCATTCGCACCTACCCTTGACTTTGGCCAAAATGGCAGTACGACTGTCCTAAACCAACGCATCTATCTATGCTACACATGAACACCCAATAGCTACCAATCACTATGCCTTGACTTTGGCCAACATACATAGCTTGAATACTATTGACTATTCATGTGAAACGACGGAGGGCTACGAATGGTTTTGGTGAAACCGTGAACGTAGTGAACTTGATATAGTCGATGGAACGAGATAGCTTTTAAAAGGAGTGGCTCAAGCTCCGCATTTAAAAGTTGGTTTTGAAAAGAACCGAGTGGTTTTTCGAAAGTGTTCCAACGACTTTTGCTTGGTTTATTATCTTGCATTAGTTCTTTTAATGCGTGATATTCTTGCATTAGTTCTTTTAATGCGTCCCATCATTTAATCCTACCATTGCAGAAAACAACCAAAATATGACGTACGCTTATGCCATTCGCATTCGCCACTGGGCCCCGTCATTACCCGTTAGGTTACTTAACTAACGACAGAGCGGGGGCTGGGCTAGCGCGGCTGTAAAACATAAGCAACGCCTAAATAATATCTTATATAGATATATTGCAATGATAGCCATTTCAGATCACAGATGAATACATTGGATATACTAGGAATCCGCAATTCGTACGAGCCTGTAACGAAAAGTAGATTACACGGTCGCGGTGAATAGCTAATACCCCACCCAAGACCCCTACGGGTGCGGCAAACTACCCGCCAAGTACCCGAAGTGGAGCAACCTCCCTCAACACCGTGAGTAGGCCACTCGGCCCTTCGAGATACCCGGTAGTTTGTGCACCCCCTCCATGGGTCTATCCTAGGAGCAAAAACAGTAAAAAGAAATTATACAATGACGGCTACAACCCCGACCCGGTTGTGCGGTCATACAAATAATATTACATCAATTATAAATTTACATGAATTGAAAGAAAAGAAAAAACTCTCGTCTCACAACCCCCCGGCTATTCACCCGCGACAATCCAACATATTCATATACACATTCCAGCAACATTACAGATCACAGATTTGTATAACCCCCACTAATCGACATATAGCGATTAGCAGACGTTCAATACAAATATCACATTACAGAAAAACCCGTCAGCTAAAGTCTTTTAGAAGTTCGATCAAAAATACGGATTTTTAGGACCCCAAAAATAAAATTTTCGTTCTGGAAAATCTGGGATGAAAATACATATACCAAAATTCCCAAAATAACCCCATAAGCACACTGTAGCAAAGAACTACCAGAGAGGAGCCAGGACGGCCGCGGAACCGCGGCAACAGCAAGCTATTGCCGCGTTTCCGCGGCGCAATGAAGAGATCAGGTGATCATTTTTCTACAGTATATTTTAAAAACCCTGAGTCGATTTTTGATGCATGATTTATCAATTTTACAGAACATAAAAAATCGACAGCAAGTTTGAAAACGGGGTTCATTTCGGGACTTTTTCTTTGATCGATCTTCTAGCTACTTCGCTAACATGTTAGATAGAGTTTAACTAAGCTCTGATACCACTGTAAGTCCATGCTACCTCTCCCGGTACTTTCGGGCAAGCGGAATTTGATAAAAAACGATTTTCTTAGAGGTGGTAACATGGACTTAAAACCCGGATCTTTGTTAAACATCTAACTAACAACCTAACTACGAGTTGCTAACTACTCGGTTAGGGGGTTATACCTTTCTTTTTCTCGAACTCCTTCGTCTTCAAGCTTCGATGGTCGTCCGAATCGGCTTCTCCCCGTCGTCTCCTTGCGCCGAAGATAGATCCACCTGAAAGGTTCAACCTTTGGCTCCTTCTTCGAACTTTGAAGAAACTAGTTCACTCGGTTTGCTAAACCTTGTGAACTAGAGTGAGTAGAGAAGAGTTTGTATGTGATTTTATCTATGGTTCTTGGTTCTCAACTCATGAGACAAGTGAACTATAGAGTCAAGAGAGGGAGAGCAAGAGGAGGAGATGAGAGCTCAAGAACAAGAGTGAGAATGAGCATGAAAGAATGAGAGAAGACTTTTCTCATTTGGCTCTCATAATCCAAAACAATCATAACACCTCATATCAATCAAGTATTATGTGATGGTTTAAGCAACCATAGCCATATCATTTCATGCACTCATTTTGCACAAAAGAGCAAGCAAGCAAAAGTCTTTGCCATGAAATGATAGCTATAGTTATCATGATGGTCAACTAGTCAAGCCTAGTCAACCGGTCAACAAAGTCAACAAGTCAACAAAAGTCAACAAGTCAACAAAGTCAATCCCTCAACAACCATGTCACCATAATACTTAATTAATATAATTGTTAATCACATATCATATTCTCATTAGGGTTGAACAAAAAGTCAATAGTCAACTGTCAACGGTCAACAACCCTAATGAGAATCCTCTGCCTCTGTCTCTCCGTCAACTGTGCATACACACCCGCATCCGCGTTCCGAGGAACACGAATGCATACTGGATAAAACCAATCCCAAAAGGTACACTAGGATCTGGCTTAAACCAAAGCCCGCTAGTGTGAACTGTCCGGACACTGTACGTGCACAAGTGCACGGATGTGACCGAACCTTGTCGCAAAACCATGCGACCTATCGGAAAACCATGCGACCTCTACTCTTTTGCCTAAAGGCGAATAGCTTTCTGTGTGGGACTCTAAAGACTCGACACTACGCTGGCAGTGGGTTTAACCACAGACCGCAAGCGGCACTAGCTGTGCGTAACGGTCCCCAGGTAGATGCCGACAAGAAGACTGACGAGGCGAAACCCATCTGAACTCCTACTGAGCCTGAATGTGACATTCTCCGTACAGTCCGGTCTGTTTGTCTGATACATCGCATGGCGGGCCTAGGGGGCGGTAAATGTCAATCCCCCAATAGCGGTACAAGTCGTGTCGGAGTGAAGCCCAAAACACCCTGAGATAACACTGGAAGCCTACCAGTATATCTCGTTTGCCCTGGCCAAGGACTACTCGTGTAATGGCTCTCCTAGACACAGCGCGATGTCAACCCCCAATACCGGGAGAGACGAATCCTGTCTAACCGTCACTGCCTCCAAGTGCTTCGGGACTGCACCCAACTACCACCTGTTTGCACGACTCCTTTGAGCCGTGGTAGGGTAGTAATCAAAGTACAGTGGGAACACACTCGAGGTGAAGTGACAGTGTCAAATCAGCGGACTAAGCTGTACTCATGTCACCTGGGAACTGATAACTGACGATAGGTATAATACCAACTAGTCAGTTCCCGACGAGTCCTGTCCAGTGTACTCGTAACCCAACGAACATCCGCATACTATCTCCAGTACGACGTACTGATGGCTGTGGGACAGACCATCTCCCACTCTGGGATGAGAAGCGCATGCGCTAGTCTACTCCGGAGTATCGATGCCCTGTCTCGATAGTCCTGCGACTAGGGACCTGCATAAGGATGTGCTTATAGATTACCCAGCCCCACTAGTGTGACTGCCATCACAACGCTGGTAATCAAGCAAAGATCCTAAGGGCTCCACTAATGCGTATAGGTGATATAATAAAATAAACACATGTACACATTGAAGTAGAAACAAACCAAGTAGCATACTACTATTTTGAGCAAGATTGTATATACAAGGTGAATATCCCAAGCTTCCATTAAGTAATATACAAACTAGTATGATACAGTAATGGCCTCTAGGGCATATACACTAACATAATATTCTTTTATTGGGGCACTTCCGGACTGAGGATGATGTCACCATTGTATATTATTTACTTTTCCGCATTAGGTAGACCCAAGGCGGCGAGCACAAGTAACCGGGTTCTAGGGTCCAGTGAGAGACCATCTCGAGGAGTCGAGATTGGGTCTCCTAACCCTAGAATTGGCAGTGTTTCTTGCCGCTCTCGTAGGGGTCTAGGGATGTGGGTTTGGCTATTCATCGCGATCGTGGAATCCGTGTTTTATACAGGCTCGTATTGAAAACACGGACGTCCTAGTATATCCAATATTTCATATATATTTTTCTGCTGCAATGTTCTGTGATGAGATCATATTACTGCCTGAGATGAATGTTTATATTATATATATGAGATATATATTATATATTGTTTATTTCATTTCATATCTGATGCTTGTGAAGCATAATTAAAATGGGACTTCATTAATGAGATTAATGAAACAAAAGAAACCAAAAAATGTTGTAGAAACTTGTTTAAAAACTGGTAGCTCTAGTTCTTGCTTTGCATAGCGGTGTTCCTTGTAGAACATCCAGCACCTTATTCGATGAGGAAAGAGCCGAGATCCCTTCACCGGGAGTGACCTCTTTAGCAAAACTAGCATATGCTACACATTCGGTTTGTCTTTTGATTGCTTCTATAGTTCTTGCTTTGCGTAGTGATATTTGTGAAATATCCTGCACCTTATTCGATGAGGAAAGGGCTGACGATCCCTTCACCGGGAGTGACCCCTTTAGCAAAACTAGAAAAGCCTCAAAATCACTCCATTTAAAATCACTCGATTCTATAACGATATCAAGTTCATTACGCAAATGGTTTTCTTAAAAACCTGACGTAGCCCTCCATCATTTCAGATAAGTCCTACTTAGTATTCGTGCTACGTTTGTTGACCTCCGTCAAGGCGTAGTGTGCGGTAGCTGACTAGTATTTATGTACTTATGCATATGATGCAGATTGGATTAGGGTAGTCGTGCGGCCTTATTGACCTCCGTCAAGGGTCGTGCGGGTGGGTTTAATTCAATCAGGAAATGACGGGTAGAACTTGACTAGCAGCCTATGGTTTGTTAACCTCCGTCAAGATCATAGGACGCTAGGGGTAAAATATTATTGGGAATTTCAAGTGTTGAAATTTGCAATGAGATTGCATACCTTCTATGAGATAGTTGGATCCTGATACTCGCTGCGAGTAAGAGTTACTCCTGGGAGAGTTTTATACATTACAATTAGCCGATCAAGTAGGTGTCTAGAAAGGTGTTAACGAGGTTACGCCTCTGGGAAAACGAGGTTTACTTTAATTAGGTTCGTGCGAAAGCACGGGGGACCTCCCTCAAAGTACTGACACTGGCCTGGCTGAAAGATTGGCGAACTTGTAGCGTGTAATTAATCCCGGCTAGTCTTTCCTTTTAGGGTTTGAAGGAAGATTTGATTAAAACAGTGGGAGACATCCTAATTAGATATATTAGATAACCAATCTAATCTTGCAAGAGCATACGCTGAGTGTTTTCTTCTCTCTCTCTCTCTCTAGGTAGCAACCATATCACGCCTTAATCAAGATAATAAATACGGATATATTGACCAAACCCGCTTGTTATACTGAGCTGGGGAACGTTGGTCCCGCTCCAACTTATAATTGTTATAAGACAGAGCAGGAAATTGGGGATTACCAGAATTCCCGTGCCGCCCAAACGAAGAAAGTGCATACTAATGCATCATCTTCGGGGGTGTTCATTACAGAGAACTGTTTCTCAGTATCCTTTACGTCCTGGGTATGAGATACCGGATCAGGATCCTGCATATGTAATCTGTTACATGGGCTACAGAAAGGTAGAGAACTGAGAACGGGTGATAAGTTTCATGAGACAGAAAACGGTGCAAGTGTTGCAGCCAAGTCTGTTGGTCATTGTCACCCTGTATTACCAGAATACATTGATTCTGAATGAATGTTATTAGATACCGAACCTGATATACAACATCATATCAGTCTTTTTATTAATAAAGAAAGGATATAATTTTGTATTGTTGGATAATGTTATGAACATTTCCTATATCAAGAATTGATCGGTTCAGGCACGTTATCTAAAAGCACTGACGTTCTAAATCAAACTACAGTTCTTAGTATACAGAACACACACAAGAGGAAGAGTTCAGAAATGAACGAATCCTTCTTGAGGCATTATAGACTAGGTCATATCAATGTGACCCGACTAGCTAAGTTACATTTAGATGCATATTTAAATTAGTTTGAATTTACATCTTGTGAAATTTGCCGGTCATGTCACAAAGATAAGATGACCACAGCTCTGTTTATTGGAAACAGAAAAAGAGTCAGTGAACTCTTGGGATTGATACATGCTGATGTATGAAGGTCCCCTATCTACATATGCCAAGACCGGTTCTTTGTACTTCATTACATTCTCTAATAATCTCTCAAGATTCAGGCATATGTTCATGTTGAAACACAAGTCCGAACCTTTTCAGATATTCACAGAATATAAGTTAGAAGTAGAGAATCAAAATGGGTATAAGTATTATGTCCTTTGATGTGATCAAGGAGGAGAATACTTGAGCATGGAATCCTGGACTATTCTAAAGGGGAATGAGATTCTCTCTCAGCATTACCCCTCCGTATACACCATAGCACGATGGTATATCGGGACGGAGCAATAGCACCCTATGTGATATGGTGTGCTCTATGATGAGTATTACTGAGTTTCCTATTTCCTTTTGGGAGTTATGCACTTGAAAAGCTGCATACCTATTGAATAGGGTTCAAATCAAATCAGTTGCCAACCACTTCATATGTGATATGGAAAGGTAAGAGCCCATATCTTAAGTTTGTTAAGATTTGGGGTTGTCCGGCCTATGTCTAAAAAGCAAAATCCGGACAAGCTCGAGGAAAAGTCAGATCTGTGGAAGTTTGTTGGATATCCCAAGCATTAGCAAAGGAATATATTCTACCAAACCGAGGAACAAAAATGTTTTGTTTCTCAACATACCACCTTTGTGAAAGGGAATTTCTTGAGAAGAAATTAGTGGTCATGAGGTAGAGCTGGAAGGAGTTCCAGCTATACAAACTACAGCAGATGAGTTGGTAGAACCAAAGGATTCAATAGTAACCAACAAACCTTAGCCTCTCCGCCGATCTAGTAGGGTTCCTCACCCACCTGAGAGATACTTTGGTTTCTCTATGACAGTGGGAGCGAGGATTGCATCATAAGATGATGACCCAACTAGTTTCGAGCAGGCCATCAGGAGTGGGACTCTGTAAGAATGGCTGGATGCTTAGCGATCTGAGATGTAATCCTTATACACCAATAAAGTATGGACTTTGGTTGCTTTATCTGAAGGGTTAAATCCCCATCAGGAACAAGTATATCTTGAGAAGATTTCTTGGTGTACATGGAAAAGTTGAGACTTTCAAAGCTATGCTTAAGTCCATCCAGATCCTACTTGCCACTGCTACATACCATGACTACGATATCTGGTGGTTGGGTGTCATGACTGCTTTTCTAAATGATGTTTTAGAAGAGAACGTCTATAAGTACACAGCCAGAGGGCTTCGTAAACAGTGGGAGCAGCGGAAACGTGTGCAAGATGCTTCATATGATAAAGCAGGCATCGCGGAGTTGGAACGTCTGTTTTGATGTGGTAGTCAAAGAGTTTGACTTCATCAAAATGGTAGATGAACCTTGTATATACAAAAAGGTAGTAGGGAGTATGGTGGTGATCTTCGTAGAGTACGTGGATGACATACTCTTGGTAGGGAAGGAGATTCCTATACTACGCTCGGTCAATCTCCGCTTATCACAAAGATTCTACAAATAGGATCAAAGTGATACCTACTAAATCCTGGTTTTAGGATCTATGAGATAGATCTAATTGGATGTTAGGATACTCACTAGTTGTAGTGAGATGGTATCAATCGATCCTGGGGAGAATCACTGGAAAGGTTCCAGGGTGATAAGGACGACCGAATGTCAGTCACAGGCATTATCTTTACCCTCGGTGGGGGGACGGTATGTTGGAAGAGTTCTAAGCTAGATAACGTGACTTACTAGACGATTAAAGGCAAGATACATCGTTACCAAGGATGCTACCAAAGAGGCAGTCTGGATAGATATAAGTTCATGAGATGAACTTCGTTCCTACCATTGTGTGACAATGGAGTTGTGGCTTATGCCTAGGAACGACCGTCCCATGAGCAATCCAGACATATTCTAAGGCAGTGTCACCTGATCATGGAGATGGTTGATCTCCAGGGGATCGAGGTCAGGAGAGTAGACTCAGAAGACAACACGGCGGATCCACTCACAAAGGCCTTTTCCCAGAGAGAGACTATTATGGGATGGTTGAGTATGAGATACTACAACCACTGTTCTCAGATGGCCATAGTGCAAGTGGGAGATTGTTAGTTATATAAACTCCCTAGAGGCCATTACTATACATGAGATGTATAATGTAGTGGATGCTTGGACATATATAGGGAGGACTTTGTTGCTCGACATGATAGTATGCTATCTGGTTACTCTTTATCTTAACGTGTACACTGATTGTCTCTCTGCTACATGTTGGTAAAGCCCTTAGGATGTGTACTTGACTACCTGGACTATGATGCGGATCATACTAGTGGGGACATGGTAGTCCATAAGTACATCCTTCAAGGTCCCTAGTCGTGCGTGTATCGAGACGGGGCATCGATATACCAGAGTAGACTAGCGTATACCTTCTCGACCCATACAGATGGGCGATGGATGATCCCATATCCATTGGTGTTTGACATCAGAGATGATATACGGGTGCTCAGTGGAGACTGGGTACACTGGACGGACTCGCCGAGAACTCCGAGATGGTATTATAACTTACGTCAGATGGCAGTTCTCAGGTGACACTGGTACATGTTAGTCTGTAGACCCGAGATCGTCATAGAGTCTTGTGTGATTCCCACTGTGCTTTGATTTCCACCTTACCATGTCCAAGAGGGCGAGCAAAACAGTGGTTTTTAGGTACAGTCCCGAGTCACATGGAGGCAATGAGCGATAGGAGGGGTTTCGTCTCTCCCGGTATTGGGGGTTGATCTTGCGCTGTGCTCGATTGGCCGTAACAGGGAAGTCCCTGGCCAGGGCTGTTTCAGAGATTTGCTGGTAAGTGTTACCAGTAGTTTCTCGACCCGTTATGAGCCTCACATCGGCACGACTTATCGGTTATTGGGGTCTGACATTTACCACCCCTAGACTTGATATGCGACATATCAGACGAGGAGACCGGACTAAACGGTAGTGTCACTGTCAGGCTTTTTGCAGGAGTAGGAGCGAGCTTGCGTGCTGATCTTCTGATCGCTCAATACCCGGGTAGTCGTTTCGTCCATCTAGTACCGCTGACGGCTTGTGGGTGCTTGATATGATCATCACCTACTGCGGCGTATTGACGAGTCTTTAGAGTCCTACATGGAGGTTTTACTGGCTCAGGCAAAACGAAATAGGAGCGCATATGTGATATGTGCGGGACCGAGAATAATGCGAGTATGTGATACCGTATTCAATTCTCGCGATGTCTGTATCGATCGGTTATATGTGATATAACCAGGTTATCGAATCAAGAGTTGATTCGATAAGTCGATACATTGCATGTTAGTCGGTTATATGTGATATAACCGGATTATTAAGTCAAGTATTGATTTAATAATTTAGTGTATAATTGTATATGTGATATACTAATTTACATTAACTAACATTGGTTCACTTAAGCATTTGTTTTTCTCACTTGTGCACAACTTAATATATATGTGATATATATTTATTTGTGTTCGTTATGTATCATGGTTGTTGATACAACTATCATGGGTGTATGAGACATATACCATTATAATTATATTGGTGGGGTTTTAATATACAAATTAAATACAAAATTAGTGGATAATTGTTCAAGTGCATGAAGCTTCATGAAGCTTGTGAGTGCATTGACCAAAGTCCACTAGTTTTGTTTTACTTAGGATTTTTATAAACCTAACCACTATAATTAGCCATGGTTAAGTCTCTACATGAGTTAGTATATGATACCCACTCACCCATGGTTAGCTCTCTCTCTCTTGATTAGTTTCATTCTCATTTTTGAGCTCATCTTCTTCCTCCTTCAAATGCTTTCTAGGGTTTGATAAAGAGAGAGAATTAAAGTGAGAAAAGAAATTATAAAGAGTACCCATTTCCTATTTCATCATCCTCTACTAGACTAGCACTTTAGTTTAGGGTGTTTGCTTCACTTTGTTGAAGTGGTAGCTTGAGTTCGTATTCCCTCGACGTAGATCATCTTCGGCCTCGAAGACTTCAAGCAAAACCGTTGCCCTCTTCTCATGGAGCCGTCCAAGAGTCCAGGAGCACCATGATTGCAGCAAAGGGACTACAACAAGGTGCTTTAGAAGTGAAGGACCGATCTACAAAGGTTGTATTTCGTATTCACTTAGTGTTAATGTGTTTTACATGCTAGTTTTCGCCTAATCTCTAGTTTAAAGATCTAGCTTAGGGTTGTTCGGCACGGCTAAAATTTTAATCCGGCATGGTTGATGCCTTGTAGAACCTTATTAGAGTGCCTAGTAACCCTACAACTTAGACTTGAACGGGGGGGTATTAGACCCGAACTTTCGTTTCATAGGCTGACCCTGATTGTTGGAGTAGGTAGCTTGAGTAGAGTGACGTACCGTACGTATGTTCCGCGGCATATTTACGATACGATACTCCACTTAAGAAACCTTAGGATGTACACATTTTGAGACCAGTGATTCTCTTTATTTCCATGATTATACATCCATTGGATATCCTCGATTCTATTAGTTCCATGATCATACTTTCATTGATACTGTTCATTCTTATGATCATGTATCCATTCTGGATCTGTCATTTCTTTTCATGCCGTTGGTCTGCTTTCTTCGATACTCGATTGAGATTCCTGTCACCATGTGTGAGCACAGATTGAGCTGCTGCTAGTGTTGCGGTCAGGGCGAGCTCGTCTGGTACGAGGACTAACCATTGTGTTTTCTGGTGACGTGGGAACGTCTCGAGTTAGTTTTGTTGTTGTGACCTCTTGTGGAGGTGAGTGCTAGGTTCTATACCGGATGATCGGGCCATTATTAGAGCTGCCAGTTGCGAGAGGACTGTTAATGTACAACATACCTCAGAGATTGTGATGTCGCCTACCATGCATACAGGTGACCCAGCAGTTGCTGAGATGATGGGATGTCGCTTCCAGAGCTTACGAGCTAAGATCGCCGGAGGTTCCAGGCAGAAATGCGACAGATGACAGCTAGTCTACCCCGATTTGAGAGACGAAGGTGATTCGTCAGATTGATGCACCGACGCAGGCCCAGTTGAGTTGAAGGTTTCCAGCATGGAGAGTCTTACTCAGATCTAGAGCAGACCGATCCAGAGATGACCGCCGATGTATCGCCTTTCCTGGAGGATTGAGGCATTGTTTAGCATGCGGGCGAAGAATATTCACATGTGGTATTGGCGAAGCTAAAAGGGTCGAACGAGTACCAGGACACCATTTTCCTGAGTTTAAAGTGTTCGGAGGAACATGCAGGTAATTCTGTGGACCCTCTAGAAGAATGAAACCCTAACTCGACATGATGACCATGGAACCGCTTTGAACCTTAGGGTTTGTGGCAGTTTAGCGGTGCCATCAGTGAGGGTTGGGTTTGCCCTTCTATGGTTGGTCCAGAGGTGCTGTGGTATGTACCAGATATTTTTAGACTGCACTCAGGTGATGAGCCTTCGGGAAATTTTGGGGCACTGATGACTCGATCGAAAAGGTTGACGCCGTCCGGATACCATGTGATAAGAGATCAGCAAGCTGACCAGCTTTGGATAGAGGACCTCGCACTGATGTGTGGTGAGTTGATCGAGGACGGACGAGTATTGAGTGTTCCTCCGATTTTTGAGACGAGCTCCCGAGGATGTGTTCGGCCAGATATCTTCTACAGAGTGATGAAGCTACAGAGTACGCGATTTCGAGTCCGTGTGAGAGACTTCGGATTGACTGTGGCCGAGAACCGTTGCAGTACATAGATAACATGAAGTGACATCGCAGCGGACGATGACAAGACGTGTGGAACCAGAAGTTCGTGCAAGACGCTGACGAGCTGTTATTACTCCCCGTCGAGATCAGAGACCTGGTATGATTATAGAGGTGTTGAGATACTGCCAATTTCCGAGGAAGTGTGTGCAAGACAAGCAGATGTCCAGAAAATGAGGGAAGATTATGCAAGAGTACCAGCCTCCGTACAGTTCGGCATAGGCGAGATCGGAAGAGACCTTGAGCAGGATTCCTTCCGGGACACTGCTGCAATGAGATTTGCACCCAAGATCAGATGGGTCAAGTATATTCAGAGAACCAGAGGCCGACGCCAGTGAAGTGCTGCACTACGAGCGGTGGCGATGATTGACCGGGAGATGACCAGAGAAGTGCCAGAATGGAATCGTCCCCATTAGCATACCTGATAGGGCCGATGAGCCGATGGATTGCGAGTGTAGTAATCCACAGAGAAAAAGAAGACCCAGAGACAGAAGACGCCAGACCGTGAACAAGAGGCGAGTGGATATTCTTGTTCCGCCGGTTTTACGCGCACCAATTCATTTTTCGACATTGTAGGAGGTGTACCTCAATGTCCTTTTTGCGATTTGCATTTGTGATCCGAGTATCATGCTTATATGGCTTGGATTTGAGTTTTGATGACGAGTTTCCTGATATTGATTTCGTGCACCATGGCTGCACCTATTGGGTATTTGCATATTTGCGCATAGTTTCGCACCTGATATATATTTTATACACCGTTGTGTTGACTTGCGATTTGTGCATGCTTATTGCGTTTGATGTCGATTTTATATCTCCGTATCATGTGTTTATGATTCCGTGGATTTCATACGGATGATTTGATTTTGCACTCGGTACAGCTTATATGTATTTGCAGTGCATGGATATGTATTTTGCGCATGCAGCTACACTCGATTTTGATTTATACACCTTGGTGAACTTGGTGCTGCTTTTTATGCGTTTGAGTTATTGATTGTATTTCGTGCATTCGCTGCACCAGATTCGTATTTCACACATTGGTTGCACTAGATTGCATTTCTTGCATTTGTTGCACCGGACGGGTATCTATGCGTTTGTCGCACTGGATGTATACTCCGTACCTTGGTTGCACCCGATTTATATCCTTGAGCATTCGTTTTACCAGAGTGGTATTTTCATGCATGTTGGCACTTACCGTTTGTTTCCGTGCATGCCACGGCACTATTTGCTTTTATGGACCCGACGCGCTTTGGTTGGATTTTGCGCAAATTAGGCACTCGAGTTTAGATTTTTGTCCATCGGGTGCACTTGAGTGAGATTTCACTCGTGCATGTCGGATGCTCCTGATTTAGATTTCTTCAATGCATATTAGATGTGATTTCATTCGTGCGGGACATATGCACTGATTTGGATTTTCGCGCATGTTGGGCGTATGATATGGGATGCGATTCTGTGCACACCAGATGCATTGGATTGAGATGTTAGTGCATTTTGGATACACTTAATATTGCTGTCGTGCACACCCATTGCAGTGGACAGATATTTTTGTGCACACCCATTGCGCTTAGTTTTGCTTTGTGCGTATTGTGGCACCTGTATTTGGATTTGATTTCCATGCGCACCAGACGCATGCGATTATTGGATACACCTTTTGAGGCTGATTTTGCTTTTAAGCACTTCGTTCTCATGTTGGGCACTATATTGTGTAGTAGCCAAGAAGGACTGATCTGAGGACAGGACCTGAGTACTTTGCATACATTAAAAGCTTACCAAAAGGGTTTTCAAAAGGAGCTATAGTCTCGCTATTTTTCCTACGTGTCTGTGAGCGACGCGAATGTTTATAAAGTAAAACTTTTTGGGATATTTTGAAAACGACGGAATGTATATTTAGCAAAATATATTTGGGCATATATTATTATTATTAAGTGAGCGTCCGTCACTTATACCGTAAGTTACGCATCACACGGAGATTTAGAAAAGATTTTTGCATGTATTTTATTCGGATTTTGGAGTTTTCAATGATGCGTACTATACACGTATTATAGTATTTGACTAGTGTGTATTAGATTTCACATTTCGAGATCTGTGTCTCTACTGTAACTCCGAGGATATGCGTGCAAATCCGATGATTTGCATGACGCTTGACGGAGTTCGATTTTGAGTTTTGTACTCGTTTTATGCGCACTTGGCGCGTTATGTTATTTCTGCGTTTTCCATGATTTCGCAGCCCCGTTGTTTTGAGCCGATTATTGAAATGTTTTGATTTTGGGGTTTAAATTTAAATTCGGGGACTGAATTTATTTAAGGGGGGAAGACTGTAACATTTCAGAAAATATAAAATATTATTTTTGGAATTTAATATTAAAATAATATATTTCCCGAAAACTGCCCGATTTGCGAAATTGGGGTTTTCGAAAAAGGGTATAAATATATACCAATATTTGGGAAATAATTGAAAATTTAAAATGATTTATTCATTTAATAATATATTTAACGGGTTTGGTAATTTTAAAAAAATTATTATACGCGGTTTTGATAAAAACTCGATTAGTGCACCGCTAATCGCGATTAAGCCAAATCCGTGTTTCTATAGTTTTCTTGGTTAGTGCACCATGACATGTTTCATTTGGTTACATGTTATTTCATTTATGGTTTTATATGGGTGTATGTGTTTCTTTTGGTGAGGAAAGAAAAAGGAAAAAGGAAAAAGTCAAGGGGAGACATAATGATTGGGTTAGGTGAGCATTGGAGAGAGAGAGAGTGTGTGTGTGATTTTGTGAGAGAGAGGGAGGAGGCTGCTGCCCAATTTCAATCCCCCGCCATTTTTTCATCTCCCTTCTCATCTCCTCAACCCCACAACCCTCCTCAAAGAACACTAGATCCACCTCCAACCAATTCCCAAAACGCTACACTCCCTTCACAAAAATTAGTCCCCATCTCTTCCTCTACAAGATGAACCGAGCAAAGTAGGATTTTGACGACCTTGGGAAGTTATTGCTGCCTAGAGGGGATCAAGTGAGGTATAACTTCTTCCTTTTAGTTTAGTTTTGTATGATGTCGTACTTTTGCGTCGTTTTGTGACATGGACAACCTGTTGTGACCCCGAGACTTGTTGGTGAAAACAAACAGTGTGGTAGTGTTATACTCGAGACCTGGAGTGTCCACCTAAAACCCTAACCCTTCCCACCGGTTATGGGCCGGTGACTTTGGTGATAATTCCGGCGACCCCGGCCCTGTAGGGGACTAAGGGGTTGTAGTTTCTAGGGTAGTTGTTTAAAGTGGTTTTGTGATGTTTGGTCCTACTGGATTTTTATGTAATTACTATGGGTAAAATCTGGGGGGCTGTTGTGAGTGTTTACTTGACCATGGAAACATGATTCCTGGCCTGAGCCATAGACCTGGACCAGATACACAAACTTTAGAATTGTTCCATAACGGTTTAGTGAGTATTTTGGGTGTGCAGGGAGATCTGGAGCAACCCAGAAAAATTTTGAAAGTAGCAAACAACACCAGGGACCCATTTTTGACCATAGGAGACCATCATGACATAATGAAGCCCATAGGAGCCAAGGGGGCCGGCGAGGCCGGATTTTTAGGGTATGTGGCCGGCCACTTGGTGAGGGTAGGGGTCTAGGTTGGTCCAGTAGCTCATATATACTATACACATCACCCTAGACTTGTTTGCTTAGATTTATCTGACCTGAATCAAAATCTGGGAACACTTGTGTATGATTTAGGATATGTTTTCCGTATTTGAAATGATGAGTTTTGATATTTGGATTCGTTTTTGGTTGTCGCATGTTTGTACATCGACAACAAGGGTTGTTTGATTGATTTTGTACGCATATGCTATAGGTTCTAACCTACGAGCAATGCGCGTGCCGTTTTTGGTTTTCCGCCTTGATTTTAATATCGTTACGATATGTGTTGTTATTGTAGGTACCTTCGTGTGGATTCCGAACCGATGAAGCGAGGCGTCATCGATTTCGGCGAGTGAGGACTACGATGAGTAGATCTATATCTACCGAGGAAGTCGGGTGGATGGCGTGTAGCACCCACGCAAACTTTTGATGGAAAACCGATTTATAGAGTTTGGTTAGAAAACCTAGATTAGGAAACTAGGGTTAGAATATAGATAGCTATGTAGTCATATTAGAAACTAGAGGATAGTTAAGTGTGATATGTTACTACTACCCAAGGATGACGTTTAGCGATATTGCCGTTTAGGGTACTGTAGGACTAGATAGTCGATGTTGATACGTCATCCGAACCATACCTTTTTCTAAACCGAAGAATCGTATGTATCTTTTTAACATATACCTTGAGGGATGTTACGTATTTTCAAATGGTAGCTTTTCCTTAAAAACACCGTAAACCCTATTTCCAAAACTACGATTCACTTCTTTAAAAATCTGATTGTATGGTTCGGGTGCGTATGTTAGATTAGATACTTATACTTCATAGATAGAATGTTTTGTAAATTCGAATTGATATGTGATATAAATGCGATGAAGGAATATAAGACTGATACGATGGGATGATGATATGATGATATGATGATATGATGGTATACGGATGCGAGTCGATCGAGATGATTTATACCCTGCCTGTCCCCTAATATGAGATTATTGCGGATGTGAACCGGGACATAGGTACATAGATACACATACATATATAGAATGTTGTGAATCATGGATGATAGGCCATATGTGATATTAGGCCGTACCCTCTTTTGTCGTATAGGATGATAGGATCCCTGTTAGTTTATTGCCGTCGTACGATGATTTTCCGTGCGTGATGAGTTCGACTTGATGATTGATCCTTACCCTTGACTAGAGGTTGTCGTACGATAGATTATACTGTACGCAATGTTGTTAGGCTAGATGCCGATTGATAGATTCACCGACTCAGACATATCATAGTTACGTATACCTTATAGCTTTTAGCTGATGCCTTACCTTATGCTGCATTCATGATATTATTATTGCATCGCATATACCTGTGATAGTACACCCGCACCATTATCGATGATGCGTATGTTACACGTACACAGTTTATAGGCTCACACACTTCATCATCGATAATTTCCATGTCACTACACAGTAGGATTGCAGCATCATGATATATTCATACTTGCGCACATGCACACTGTATATTCATACCAATGCACACATATATTGATATCTTCATACTTGCGCACATGCACACTGTATATTCATACCAATGCATACATATATTGATATTTTCATACTTGCGCACATGCACACTGTATATTCATACCAGTGCACACATATATTGATATCTTCATACTTGCGCACATGCACACTGTATATTCATACCAGTGCACACATATATCGATATCTTCATACTTGCTCACATGCACACTGTATATTCATACCAGTGAACACATATATTGATACCTTCATACTTGCGCACATGCGCACTGTATATTCATACCAGTGCACACATATATTGATATCTTCATACTTGCGCATATGCAGACTCAAATTCGCATATATATATCTATTTGCACATCCATACCTATATACATACCTATGTTACATACATGGATGATATTGACTTGATTTCAAGAAAATAGGGACCGTATGAGATATTTTCAAAACTAGATTCTTTTAAAGGAGCGGTTTTCCCTTTTTACTCTTAGTGTCATACGACACACTGCTTGGATTTACGCATTGAGTTTGGATTTATGGGATTTCTGGATTTGAGAACCGTGGTATTGTTTTAATAAAATACGCACTGTTTTAAAAACCCGGTTTCTCCTGATATGATATTTCAGTACGTCCTCCATGTGTTTTCTCGGTTCTGAGAGCGATATGTGAAACCCGATTCGAAGAGGCGGATGAGGCTGATTGCGGGTATATGGTGGACCCGGTATGGTACCCCGGGGCGAGAACGGATCGCTATGCAGTAGACGGTGAGCCTGGCAGAGGGACTACTACCTACCGGTGATAGTATTTGGGCTCGGCGGATATCCGGAGGATACCGACCGGAGTCGAGAGATGATATGGGCCGATCCGGACTGACAGAGCCCGATATATGAGGATTTACGTGTCAATGCTGGGCACGGTTTTTATGATGTTTTCGAGTGTCGATGCTAGGCACTCAGGTTCCATGATTTTGATGTGTCGGGAGGGACACCGTTGATTTATATCCTCATACTTTCATGCACGCTCTTTTATAACATTTACGTGCATACAGACATTGACATTATAGTTGGACGGGATCCACCGGCATGCATACATTGACTATATGGTTGGACGGGATCCACCGACATGCATACATACACTGATTACATGAGTGGACGAGATCCACATGCATACATGCATTGATTATTACTGTTGGATGTTATCCGCATGCATATAGGTAGTGACTACCTTGTTGGCACATATACGACATGGTCACCCAAGATATCATAGTATTACCTTTTGATATAGTTGACCTAGGAGTCGTTGTTTATTCGATTTCTACTTGTAGATATATTTCTATTCACGAGTTGGCAACTCACCCCCGTTGTGCCACAGTTCTTGCAGGTTGACCGCGTGGATCAGTAGCGGCATCGCTGGCACACAGTTCTTTTGGGTGTTTTGCATTGGTAGGTGGGATATTTGTATCGTACCCACTCTTGTATTACATTTCATATTGTATCTAGTTAACTCCTTCAATCAACAAAATTAGTGATTTGTATAAGTAATTAGACTTAGTGGGATTGTGGTTGCGAGACTTAGAGCGAGGGGTTATTCACTACTTGTGATATTCATGTCTTGCTTTCTTTTATCTTGTGGTGATCTTCGTCGTTGGTCATCGTATACTTATTTTTACTGTATTGCGGGTCATGACACCAAATGAGGTAATTTCTGCACCATTAGACTAGCATTTCAATTCCTTAAGCATCCATACTTGTTTAGAATCGATATTGTGCGGTTTTATGAACTTTAAAAATTCCTAGATAAGGGTTGAGGAAATTTTTGTTAGTGTTTATGCCCTAGAGGCCATTACTGTATCATACTAGCTTGTATATTACTTAAGGAAGCTTGGGATATTCACAGTTGTATTTACAGTCTTGCTAAAATTGGTAGTATACTACTTGGTTTATGTTTACTTTAATATGTGCATATATTTCTTGTAACGTATCGCTTATACATATTATTAAAGCCCTTAGGATCTTTGCTTGATTACCAGCGTTGTGATGGCAGTCACACTAGTAGGGGCTGGGTAGTCTATAAGCAACATCCTATACAGGTCCCTAGTCATAGGATTATCGAGACAGGGCATCGATACTCCGGAGTAGACTAGTGTGTACGCTTCTCATCCTAGTTGGGGAGATGGTCTGTCCCACAGCCATCAGTACGTCATACTGGAGATAGTATACAGGTGCTCGTTAGGTTACAGGTACACCGGACAGGACTCGCCGGGAACTACAGGTTGGATTTATACCCATCGTCAGATAGCAGTTCCCAGGTGACATGAGTACATCTTAGTCCGTCGACTTGATACTGCTACTTCACCTCGGGTGTGTTCCCACTGTACTTAGATTACTACCCTACCACGGCTCAAAGGAGTCGTGCAAACAGGTAGTAGTGGGTGCAGTCCCGAAACACTTAAAGGCAGTGGCGGTTAGACAGGATTCGTCTCTCCCGGTATTGGGGGTTGTGTATAGAGAGCCATTACGCAAAGTCCCTGGCCAGGGCAAGCGAGATTTACTGGTAGGTTCCAGTAGTTTCTCAAGGTGTAATGGGCTTCACTCCGACATGACTTATACCGCTATTAGGGGTCTGACGTTTACCGCCCCCATAGGCCCGATATGCGATAGTCTTAGACGAACAGACCGGACTATACGGAGATTGTCACATCAGGCTCAGTAGGAGTTCGGATGGGTTTCCTCATCGACATCTACCTAGGGACCGTTACGTACAGCTAGTGCCGCTTGCGGTCTATGGTTAAACCCACTGCCAGCGTAGTGTCGAGTCTTTAGAGTCCCACACAGAGAGTTTCCCTGCTTCGGGCGAAACGATATAGAGGTCGTATGGTTTTACGACAGGGTTCGGACGCATACGTGTTTTTATGCACGTACGATGTTCGGACAGTTTTTACTAGTCGGCTTTGGTTTAAGCCAGATTCTAGTATCGGATTATTGGATTTATACAGTCTAAAGTTTTTCTGTGTTTTCACGGATAGGAGGGGCGTTCTCGTAATTTGTCGGGAAGCTTCTAGAAGGATGATGACTTGGAGGTTAAGGTGGCATTTGCATTTATTGGATTAATGAGTCATGAGAGTGAATCATCCATGGAGTTAATGTTGCATTAAGGTTTTAAATGAATCATGAGATGAATCACTCTATGAATTAATGAAGCATGATGACACATATTTATTTGTTATTCATTTTAAATAAAATCATATGCTTCATATATTCAAATGATATCATTTATCCAAAAGGATTCTCATTCTCACCTTCTCTCTCCTCAAGCTCTCTCTCTTCAAACCCTAACCCTAACCTCTCATGTGTTGAGATCAAGGGTTAGCAAGACTAATACATCCCTAATCCAACTCTATATCCCCTAGATTGCTTAGATTAGCACTTTGAGTAACCTAGTTACCTCAAGTTAGAGGTCAAGCTTGGAGTAGGAGCTCTCAGGTGGATCGTCTTTGACTCGAGGAGGCCGTTGAGGTGCCGACGTTCCAAAGAGCCTACGAGGTGTGGAGGACAGCGATGAAGACCCGAAGGACAAGTATCATGAGGTATAACTTCGAATCCGAGTAGTTAAACCTCTCGTAGTTTGCTAGTAATGGTTTAGACACGATCCGTGTGCTCAAGTCCGTGTTACGAAGCTTTGATAATTGTTTTTCATATATTCCGCCTCCCCGCAAGCTCATGGGGTGCGTGACATGGACTTACAGTGGTATCAGAGCCAACTAAACCTTTACTAGCTTGTTAGCAACTAATTAGAACTTCGATCGTCGGAAAAACACGAAAACTTAACCCCGGAACCCCCTCAGTTTCTGTCAATTTTAAACGTGTCGAAAAAATTATTTGATGTGCCTGAAAATTAACAGCAGGGGATTATAAGAATTCTGGGAAAATACGATGAGGTAACTCGGTAAGACGGCCGCAGATCCGCGGCCGATTGGTGCTTTTGGCCGCGGATCCGCCGCCGAGTCAACTCCGAGTTGATTCGGATTTTCACTGTAATTCTTATTTTGTGGTGTTTTGTTTTCTAGTATATTCTGTTTCTACCCAGGTTACTTCTGTACTAGCTTGCATTTGGGGTAGACAAGGAAAAAGGTTGTCGATCGATATTCTAAGTTATTTGCTATTCGGGTATTTATCTGTAATGTTTAATGTGTTCGTAAACCTCTCCTAACTGCTAGTATGTCGGTTGGCAGGGGGTTGCACATTTCTGTAATGATTTTACTGTTTGTGTATATGAACTTGATTGGATCGTTGTGATGATTAGCCGGGGTTTGAGATAGGTTTAATATTCATTCATTCGATGTAAATTGTAATATGATGTAATATTCTTTTGCGGGGCACATCCAGGTTGCGGTTGCAGCCACCGTTGTATTATTTCGTTTACTGTTTTTTGCTCCTAGGATAGACCCAAGGTGGGGTACACAAACTACCGGGTACGTTGAAGTGTTTAGTGGCCTACTCACGTTGTTGAGGGAGACCGCTTCACTTCGGGTACTTGGCGGGTAGTTTGCCGTACCCATAGGGGTCTAGGGTGGGGTAATGGCTATTCATCACAACTGTGTAATCCGTCTTTTGTTGCAGGCTTAAAGCAAACGCGGATTGCTTCTATATCCAATAATGTTCATCAGTGATCTAGAATGCCTATTGTTGCGTCTGACGAATGTACAATATCTATATATGATGGCTATTAGACGTCACTTATGTTTTACACCCGCGCTAGCCCAGCCCCCGCTCTGTCGTTAGTTAAGTAACCTAACGGGTGAATGACGGGGCCCAGTGGAGAATACGAATGGCATAAGAGGACGTGGTATTTTCTTTGTTTTCTGCAATGATAGGATAAATAATGGGACGCATTATTATAATGCAAAGAAAACATACCAAAGTTGAATCGTTGGAACAAATTTAAAAGAAACCACTCGGTTATTTTAAAAGAGCAGAATTTTTTAATTGCGGAGCTTTAACCACTCCTTTTAAAAAAGCTATCAGGTTCCTTCGATTATATCAAGTTCACTACGTTCACGGTTTCACCAAAACCAGTCGTAGCCCTCCGTCATTTCTTATGGATGGTCAGTAGTATTCAAGCTATGTTTGTTGGCTTTCGTCAAGGCATAGTGTTTGGTAGCTGCTGGGGTATTCATTTGTTGCATAGATAGATGAGTTGGTTTGGGACAGTAGTATTACCTTGTTGGCTTTCGTCAAGGGTATGTACGGGTGGGTTCAAATTAACAAGATAATGATGGGCAGAACTTGACATGTGACTTATGATTGTTGGCTTTCGTCAAGGTCATAAGAGCATGGGGCAAAAATCCACATACGGAGTTTCTAAAGAAACTGAAACTTGCAAGTGTTGCATACCATTTGGAGTTTGATGAATGTTGGTAGGATTCCTTCAACATTATCATACGATGATATTTGGATCCCGATCCTACTGTGAGTATATGCTACTTATCAGGAGATTCGTCACTTAACGATCAATGCTATAAACCAAGTAGGTGCCTAGAAAGGTGTCAGCGGGGCTACGCCCCCAGAGAAAAGAGGTTCTTTAATTAAGGAACTTCGCGAAAGCATTGGAAAACCTCCCTCGAAGTACCGACACCGGCCTGGCTGAACGGTTAAGCAAGTATTGTACAGTGAGAATAGTCCTAGCTAATTCTTCTTTTATGGTTTAGATAAACTAAAATCCAATCTAAACTTGCAAGAGCATCATGCTAAAGTGTTTTCTTCTCTCTCTCTCTTATTGCAGCGACCTTGTGACCATGACTAGATTATATCTAGATAACAATTTGACTGAATCTGACTTATATGACTGGCAAAGGTCTGTCCAGATGTCCATTGCCTATGACAAGCTGGACCACCCTATTACTACTCAAGATCTCGCCGTCACAGGTCCAGTTTCCACCGTCATGGATGTTAGTGTATATGCCCTAGGGGCCATTATTGTATCATACTAGATTGTATATTACTTAATGGAAGCTTGGGATATTCACAGTTATATATACAGTCTTGCTAAAAAGGTTAGTATGCTACTTGGTTTGTGTCTACTTTAATATGTGCATATGTTTCTTGTAACGTATCACTTATACATATTAGTAGAGCCCATAGGTTCTTTGTTTGATTACCAGCGTTGTGATGGCAGTCACACTAGTGGGGGCTGGGTAGTCTATAAGCAACATCATATACATGTCCCTAGTCGTAGGATTATCGAGACAGGGCATCGATACTCCAGAGTAGACTAGTGTGTACGCTTCTCATTCCAGTTGGGGAGATGGTCTGTCCCACAGCCATCAGTACGTCGTACTGGAGATAGTATACAGGTGCTCGTTAGGTTACGGGTACACCGGACAGGACTCGCAGGGGAACTGTTAGTGTAGGGTTCCTAGGCACTCTCAAGAGGTCTCATAAGGCATCAACCATGCCAATTTCAAATTTTAACGGTGCCGAGAAACCCTAATACGGATCGTTGGCTAGATGTCTAAGCGAAAAACAAACTAGTTAACACTTAACTACAAGAATACGGAAATACAACCTTTGTAGATCCGGTGCTCCTCCTCCATAACTCCGCAATGAAGTCCTCTCGCTGTCCAAAACAAATTCCGGGCTCTAGCGTCGGCTTCATCGGAGAATAGGCGAGCTAGGTCGTCGATGTCCATGCCGAAGATGATCTACGTCGAAGCATCGCTAGATCAAGCTCCAACTTCACCAAGTCAAGAAAAATTGTGAAGGTAACACACTCTACTACTTGGCAAGAGGTAGAGGATGAAGAAATAGGAAGTGGGTTCACTTTAGAATTGGATTTCTCACACTTTTCATCAATCCACCATTGATGAAGTGAAGCTTTCTTCAATGAAGAAGATGAAGAAGAAGAAGAAAGTGTTATGATAAGTTATTAGAAAATAGAAAATAAAAGAATACTTATCATAATCAACCATGGTCAAGTGTAGAGAGCTAACTATAGTTCAATGAATGGTTAGGGTTAATGAGATGAGGACAAAAGGTTTCTTTGGTCAAAGCTTCATGAAGCTTCAACATGCTTCATGAAGAAAAGCAACCTTTTGTTTTCTTTATCTCTTATCTTTTTAATACAAATTAAAAGATAAAAGAATTAATAAATATATCAAAACCCTAACCATTTACTTAACTAAGGTTTAACTCTTTACACAAACCCTAGCTATCATATATCATCAAACATGATACAATCAAGTGCACAAAAGTATATCACATATACAACTTGTGCAATGCAAGTGAGAAAATCCATTTAAAGTGAACCGAAACTAGTTAATGCAAAGTGATATATCAAATATATAATTATACATTAAATCATTAAATCAACACTTGATTTAACGATCCGGTCATATCGCATATAACCGACTAGTATCCAATGTATCGGCTTATCGAATCAATCCTCGATTCGATAACTAGGTTATATCGCATACAACCATTCGACACATTTTTCGCGAGAATGAAATACGGTATCACATACACGAATCATTCTCGGTCCCACACATATCTCATATGCGCTCCTATTTCGTTTCGCTTGAGCCAGGAAACCTCTGTGTAGGACTCTAAAGACTCGTCAATACGCCGGTAGCAGATGATGATCATATCAAGCACCCACAAGCCGCAAGCGGTCTGCTAAACGTAACGGCCACCCGGGTATTGAGCGATCAGAAGATCGACGAGCAAGCCCGCTCACACTCCAGTGAATCCAACCAGTAACACTACCGTACAGTCCGGTCTGATCGTCTGATATGTCGCATATCTTTCCTAAGGGTGGTAAACGTCAGACCCCAATAGCTCGATAAGTCGTGTCGATATGAGGTCTATAACAATTCGAGAAACTACTGGTAACACTTACCAGTAAATCTCAGCAACCCTGGCCAGGGATTTCCTGTTATAGCCAATCGAACACAGCGCAACATCAACCCCCTATACCGGGAGAGACGAATCCCCTCCTATCGCTCATTGCCTCCATGTGACTCGGGACTGTACCCAAAAACCACCATTTTGCACGCCCTCTTGGACGTGGTAAGATGGAAATCAAAGCACAGTGGGAACCAAACAAGACTCTATGACGATCTCGGGTCAACAGACTACTCTGTACCAGTGTCACCAGAGAACTGCCATCTGACGTAAGGTATAATACCATCTGGGAGTTCTCGGCGAGTCCGTCCAGTGTACCCAATCTCTACTGAGCACCCGTATATCTCCTCTGATGTCAAACACCAATGGATATGGGATCATCCATCGCCCATCTTTATGGGTCGAGAAGGTACACGCTAGTCTACTCTGGTATATCGATGCCCTGTCTCGATACACCCACGACTAGGGACTTTAAAGGATGTACTTATAGACTACCATGTCCCCACTAGTATGATCCGCATCATAGTCCAGGTAGTCAAGTACACATCCTAAGGGCTTTACCAACATGTAACAGAGAGACAATTAGTGTACACGTTAAGGTAAAGATCAACCAGATAGCATACTATCATGTCGAGCAAGAAAGTCCTCCCTATATATGTCCCAGCATCCACTACAATATACATCCAATGTACAGTAATGGCCTCTAGGGCATACATATAACTAACAATCTCCCACTTGCACTAGGGCCATCTGTAGCAGTGGTTGTAGTATCTCATACTCAACCATCCCATAAAAGTCTCTCTTTGGGAACAGGCCTTTATGAGTGGATCCGCTGTGTTGTCCTCTGAGTCTACTCTCCTAACCTCGATCTCCCTGGAGATCATCCATCTCCATGATCAAGTGATACTGCCTTAGAATATGTCTGGATCACTGATGGAACCGGCGTTCCTTAGCATAAGCCACAACTCCATTGTCTCACAATGGTAGGAACGTAGTTCATCTCATGAACTTGTATACACCCAAACAGCCTCTTTGGTAGCATCTTAAGTAGCGATGTATCCTGCCTTTATCGTCTAGTATGTCACGGTATCTAGCTTGGAACTCTTCCAACATACCGTCCCTTTGCTTAGGGTAAAGACAATGCCTGTGACTGACATTCAGTCGTCTTTATCACCCTGGAACCCTTCCTGTGATTCTCCCCAGGATCGGTTGATACCATCTCACTATAACTAGTGAGAATCCTAACATCCATTTAGATCTATCTCATAGATCCAAAAATCCAGGATTTACGAGGTATCACTTTGATCCCATATGGAGAATTATTGTGATAATCGGAGATTGATCGAGTGTAGCATAGGAAACTTCTTTCCCATCAAGAGTATGTCATCCACGTACTCTACGAGGATCACCACCATACTCCCTACTACCTTTTTGTATATACAAGGTTCATCTACCATTTTGATGATGTCAAACTCTTTGACTACTTCATCAAAACAGATGTTCCAACTCCACGATGCCTGCTTTATCCTATAAAGCATCTTGCACACGTTTCCGCTGCTCCCACTGTCTAAGAAGCCCTCTGGCTATGTACTTATAGACGCACTCTTCTAAAACACCATTTAGAAAAGCTGTCATGACACCCAACCACCAGATATCGTAGTCATGGTATGTACCCATGGCAAGTAGGATCTGGATGGACTTAAGCATAGGTACTTGAAAAGGTTTCTTCATTATCCACAGCTGGTCAATGATGCAAACTTTTAACAAGTCTAGCTTTGAAAGTCTCAACTTTTCGATGTACACCAAGTAATCTTCTCAAGATATACTTGCTCCTGATGGGGATTTAACCCTTCAGATATAGCAACCAAAGTCCATACTTTGTTGGTGTATAAGGATTCCATCTCAGATCGCTAAGCATCCAGCCATTCTTACAAAGTCACACTCCTGATGGCCAGCTCGAAACTAGTTGGGTCATCATCTCATGATGCAGTTCTCGCTCCCACTGTCATAGAGAAACCGAAGTATCTCTCAGGTGGGTGAGGAACCCTACTAGATCGGCGGAGAGGCTGAGGTTCATTGGAATCTACTGAATCCTTTGGCTCTATCAAATCATCTGCTGTAGTTTGTATAGCTGGAACCTTTCCAGTTTTACATTACAGACCTTGCCTCGAGCTTGTCCGGATTTTGTTTTTAGACATAGGCCGGACAACCCCAAATCTTAACTAGTTTAAGACATGGGCTCTTCCCTTATCATATCACATATGAAATGGTAGGCAACTGATTTGATTGGAACCCTATTCAATAGGTATGCAACTTCATAAGTGCATAACTCCCAAAAGGAAAAAGGTAACTCAGCAGTACTCATCATAGAGCACACCACATCATATATGGTGCATCTGCTCCACCCCGATACACCGACGTACTGGGGTGTATATGGAGGAGTAATGCTGAGAGAGAATCTCATTCTCCTTTAGAGTAATCCAGGATTTTCGTGCTCAAGTATTCTCCTCCTTGATCACATCAAAGGACATAATACTTTTACCCGTATTTTGGTTCTCTACTTCTAACTTATATTCTGTGAATATCTCAAAAGGTTCGGACTTGTGTTTCAACAGGAACATAGGTCTGAATCTCGAAAGATCATCAGAGAATGTAATGAAGTACAAAGAACCGGTCTTGGCATGTGTAGACAGGGGACCTACATACATCAACATGTATCATCCCAAGAGTTCACTAACTCTTTCTCTGTTTCCAGTAAACGGAGCTATGGTCATCTTATCTTTGTGACATGACTGGCAAGTTTCATAAGATGTAAATTCAAACAGATTTAAATATGCATCTATATGTAACTTCAGCTAGTCGGGTCACATTGATATGACCTAGTCTACAATGCCTCATGAAGGATTCGTTCATTTCTGAACTCTTCCTCTTATGTGTGTTCCGTATACTAAAGAACTATAGTTTGATTTAGAACATCAATGCTTTTAGATAACGTGTCTGAACCGATCAACTTTTGATATAGGAAATGTTCAAAACATTATCCAACAATACAAAATTTTATCATTTCTTTACTAATAAAGAGACTGATATGATTTTGTATATCAGGTTCGGTATCTAATAACATTTGTTCAGAATCAATGTATTGGTAATACAGGGTGACAGTGACCAACAGACTTGGCTGCAACTCTTGCCCCGTTTTCTGCCTCATGAAACTTATCACCCGTTCTCAGTCCTTTACCTTTCTGTAGCCCTATGTAATAGATTACATATCTGGGATCCTGATCTGGTATCACATACCCAGGACGTAAAGGTTACTGAGAAACAGTTCTCTGTAATGAACACACCCGAAGATGATGCATCATCATGCACTCTCCTCGTTTGGGCGGCACGGGAATTCTGGTAATCACCAATTTCCTGCTCTGTCTTATAACAATTATAAGTTGGAGCGGGACCAACGTTCCCTAGCTCAGTATAACAAGCGGGTTCAGTCAATTTTCCGTATTATTATCTTGATTAAGGCGTGATATGGTCGCTACCTGGAGAGAGAGAGAAGAAAACACTCAGTGTGCGCTCTTGCAAGAATAGATTGGTTTTATTTTATCTAATCAGGATGGCTCCCACTGCTTTTTATCAAATCTTCCTTCAAACCCTAAAAGGAAAGACTAGCCGGGATTAATTACACACTATAAGTTCGCCAATCTTTCAGCCAGGCCAGTGTCGGTAGTTTGAGGGAGGTCCCCCGTGCTTTCGCACGAACCTAATTAATGTAAACCTCGTTTTCCCAGAGGCGTAACCCCGTTGACACCTTTCTAGACACCTACTTGATCGGCTAATTGTAATGTATAAAACTCTCCCAGGAGTAACTCTTACTCGCAGCGGGTATCGGGATCCAACTATCTCATAGAAGGTATGCAATCTCATTGCAAATTTCCACACTTGAAATTCCCGATAATATTTTGCCCATAGCGTCCTATGACCTTGACGGAGGTCAACAAACCATAGGCTACTAGTCAAGTTCAACCCGTCATTTCTTGATCGAATTAAACCCACCCGCACGACCCTTGACGGAGGTCAACAAGGCCGCACGACTACCCTAATCCAATCTGCATCATATGCATAAGCAGATAAATACTAGTTAGCTACCGCACACTACGCCTTGACGGAGGTCAACAAACGTAGCACGAATACTAAATAGGACTTATCTGAAATGACGGAGAGCTACGACAGGTTTTTCTGAAAACCTATTGCGTAATGAACTTGATATCGTTGTAGAATCAAATGATTTTAAAATGGAGTGCTTTTGAGGCTTTTCCAGTTTTGCTAAAGGAGTCACTCCCGGTGAAGGGATCTCGGTCCTTTCCTCATCGAATAAGGTGCAGGATATATCACATATACCGCTGTGCAAAGCAAAAACTCTTAAAAGCAATCAAAAGAAAAACCGAATGTGTAGCATCTGCCAGTTATTGCTAAAAGAGTCACTCCCGGTGAAGGGATCTCGGTCCTTTCCTCATCGAATAAGGTGCAGGATATATCACATATACCGCTGTGCAAAGCAAGAACTGTAGCTACCTGTTTTATTTTGAAATTCGATTCTACAACATCTTAGGTTTCTTTTATTTCATTAATCTCATTAATGAAGTCCCATCATTTAAGTACCTAAACATCATAGATAAATACGACGTACACTTATGCCATCCGCATTCGCCTCGATGTCCCCTCGTGCACCGTTAGGTTAGGTAACTAACGGCAGAGCGGGGCAGGGCTAGCGCGGGTGTAAAACAGAAGTAACGCCTATATAATATATCATATATACTATATACTGTATCTATCACAGAACATATCACATGATCACATCACAGATATCGCAGCAGAAGAATCATATGAAATATTGGATATACTAGGACGTCCGTGTTTTCAATACGAGCCAGTATAAAACACGGATTCCACGGTCGTGATGAATAGCCAAACCCACACCCCTAGACCCCTACGAGAGCGGCAAGCAACCCTACCAATTCTAGAGTTAGGAGACCCGGACTCGACTCCTCGTGTTGGTCTACCACTGGACTCCAGAACCCGGTTACTTGTGATCCCCTCCTTGGGTCTATCCTAGTGCGGAAAAGTAAATAATATACAAAGGGTGACATCTTCCGCTACCTGGAAGTGTCCCAAATAAAAGAATATCACATACAAGTTTTTACATGAATGAAAATGAAAAACACTCATCTCACATAAAAACCCCCGGCTATTCAAACACGACGATCCAATATAACATATCCAGCAACACATAGCATCACATGTCATCAACGTAAGTAAATATGTCCATCCCAATTGTCGTTGACATATAGCAACGAAACCGGCGATATCACATATTACACTTACGGTCACAGAAAAGAAGGTGTAAAACTACAACAGTTGGAATCCGCAACCACCTCAGACATCGCATGCCTGACCAAATGAATTCCTTAGACATCGCATGCCTAACAATTATAAACCCCGCATTTTAGTCTCATTATCGAAAACTCTTTTCAATATCAAGTCGGGCAATTCAACAGGATTCCCGAAAAACTGATCGAATGCTCGTCGCAAACTTTAGTAGGCGGCTGCACCCCCGATACCGTCGACGAAGTGCACCAAGGCGGAACACCGCTGCCGCGAGCACCCGAACGGATGCTTTCGACGACGGGGTTCTCCTACAGTCACTTGGTCGGGGCTATGGAGTGAGGCTGTCTATTAAGTTTACCCGGCGAGTATCCGCGTACACAACGTGATTGCAACGGACTTTTGATCACATCAAAATTCCGAGGCAACCGATCAAGTGAGACTAAACTGCTATGTTTATAACATTCATTCAGTTATCTCATAACTCTTTGTGAATTCCAATTATTGTATCACATTCCAGATAATTAGAAAATGTTAAACTTTCCGATCGAACATTCAAACACCCAAGTTTTCCCGATACAGCTCAACACATGAAATAAGTCTAACAACATTCAGTTCGTGCCTCAGTACCAACGGTCCAGCCGTAGAAGGGTCAAGCCAACGCCTCACATGTGGCACGCCGTACTGCCCCAAACCCGAAGGTTCAAAGGGCAGTTCAAGACGGTCACATAATCGAGTTAAGGTTTGTTGTCTTCTAGAGGGACCATCGCGTTACTTGCACTACTTAGAACGTCGTTAAACCACGGAAAAATCCAACACTTGGAAATTTCCCGACAGGGGAAAAGTTGGGTATTTATATTCGGTCGAACTTTTTAACATATTCTAAAATTTATCCGGAAAGCCACAAAGACAAAATTTGATACTCCGATCGAAACACCGAATCCCCAAAACAACCCCAAAAAAAAATTCAACTCTTGAATAAATATTAAAAATTCCCAGAAAACCCAGCATATTAAAATAGGAATTACTGTGCAACAATGGGAAGGTGACGTCATCACCTAGCCGCGGAACCGCCGCAGAAGCTGGGCTTCTGCCGCGGTTCCGCCGCGGTTTGGATGAATCATGAGTCCAATTTTGCGCCGTAATTCATAGATTTCCCTGCTGCATTTTTTAGCAATTTTTAATTTGGAAAAATCCACGTTTTCAGAAAAAGTCCAGAGAGCGTGGAAATTTTGGGGTTTCGGTTCGTTCGGACTTCAAATTGCGTCTAGACTTCGCCTAAGGCTCTAGCTAGGCTCTGATACCACTGCAGGGTTCCTAGGCACTCTCAAGAGGTCTCACAAGGCATCAACCATGCCAATTTCAAATTTTAACGGTGCCGAGAAACCCTAATACGGATCGTTGGCTAGGCGAAAAACAAACTAGTTAACACTTAACTACAAGAATACGGAAATACAACCTTTGTAGATCCGGTGCTCCACCTCCATAGCTCCGCAATGAAGTCCTCTCGCTGTCCAAAACAAATTCCGGGCTCTAGCGTCGGCTTCATCGGAGAATAGGCGAGCTAGGTCGTCGATGTCCATGCCGAAGATGATCTACGTCGAAGCATCGCTAGATCAAGCTCCAACTTCACCAAGTCAAGAAAACTTGTGAAGGTAACACACTCTACTACTTGGCAAGAGGTAGAGGATGAAGAAATAGGAAGTGGGTTCACTTTAGAATTGGATTTCTCACACTTTTCATCAATCCACCATTGATGAAGCGAAGCTTTCTTCAATGAAGAAGATGAAGAAGAAGAAGAAAGTGTTATGATAAGTTATTAGAAAATAGAAAATAAAAGAATACTTATCATAATCAACCATGGTCAAGTGTAGAGAGCTAACTATAGTTCAATGAATGGTTAGGGTTAATGAGATGAGGACAAAAGGTTTCTTCGGTCAAAGCTTCATGAAGCTTCAACATGCTTCATGAAGAAAAGCAACCTTTTGTTTTCTTTATCTCTTATCTTTTTAATACAAATTAAAAGATAAAAGAATTAATAAATATATCAAAACCCTAACCATTTACTTAACTAAGGTTTAACTCTTTACACAAACCCTAGCTATCATATATCATCAAACATGATACAATCAAGTGCACAAAAGTATATCACATATACAACTTGTGCAAAGCAAGTGAGAAAATCCATTTAAAGTGAACCGATACTAGTTAATGCAAAGTGATATATCAAATATATAATTATACATTAAATCATTAAATCAACACTTGATTTAACGATCCGGTCATATCGCATATAACCGACTAGTATCCAATGTATCGGCTTATCGAATCAATTCTCGATTCGATAACTAGGTTATATCGCATACAACCATTCGACACATTTTTCGCGAGAATGAAATACGGTATCACATACACGAATCATTCTCGGTCCCGCACATATCTCATATGCGCTCCTATTTCGTTTCGCTTGAGCCAGGAAACCTCTGTCTAGGACTCTAAAGACTCGTCAATACGCCGGTAGCAGATGATGATCATATCAAGCACCCACAAGCCGCAAGCGGTCTGCTAAACGTAACGGCCACCCGGGTATTGAGCGATCAGAAGATCGATGAGCAAGCCCGCTCACACTCCAGTGAATCCAACCAGTAACACTACCGTACAGTCCGGTCTGATCGTCTGATATGTCGCATATCTTGCCTAGGGGTGGTAAACGTCAGACCCCAACAGCTCGATAAGTCGTGTCGATATGAGGTCTATAACAATTCGAGAAACTACTGGTAACACTTACCAGTAAATCTCAGCAACCCTGGCCAGGGATTTCCTGTTATAGCCAATCGAACACAGCGCAACATCAACCCCCTATACCGGGAGAGACGAATCCCCTCCTATCGCTCATTGCCTCCATGTGACTCGGGACTGTTTCCAAAAACCACCGTTTTGCATGCCCTCTTGGACGTGGTAAGATGGAAATCAAAGCACAGTGGGAACCACACAAGACTCTATGACGATCTCGGGTCAACAGACTACTCTGTACCAGTGTCACCAGAGAACTGCCATCTGACGTAAGGTATAATACCATCTGGGAGTTCTCGGCGAGTCCGTCCAGTGTACCCAGTCTCTACTGAGCACCCGTATATCTCCTCTGATGTCACACACCAATGGATATGGGATCATCCATCGCCCATCTTTATGGGTCGAGAAGGTACACGCTAGTCTACTCTGGTATATCGATGCCCTGTCTCGATACACCCACGACTAGGGACTTTGAAGGATGTACTTATAGACTACCATGTCCCCACTAGTATGATCCGCATCATAGTCCAGGTAGTCAAGTACACATCCTAAGGGCTTTACCAACATGTAACAGAGAGACAATTAGTGTACATGTTAAGGTAAAGATCAACCAGATAGCATACTATCATGTCGAGCAAGAAAGTCCTCCCTATATATGTCCCAGCATCCACTACAATATACATCCAATGTACAGTAATGGCCTCTAGGGCATACATATAACTAACAGTTAGTTGGTATTATACCCGTCGTCAGTTAACAGTTCCCAGGTGACATGAGTACAGCATAGTCCGCAGACTTCACACTGCTACTTCGCCTCAAGTGTGTCCCACTGTTCTTAGATTGCTACTCTACCACGGCTCAAAGGAGTCGTCCAAACAGGTAGCAGTTGGGTGCAGTCCCGAGCACTTGGAGGCAGTAGTGGTTAGACAGGATTCGTCTCTCCCGGTATTGGGAGATGATTTCGCGCTATGTCAGAGAGCCATTACATAAAGTCCCTGGCCAGGGCAAGCGAGATTTACTGGTAGGTTCCAGTAGTTTCTCAGGGTGTAATGAGCTACGCTTCGACACGACTTATACCGCTATTAGGGGACTGACGCTTGCCGTCCCCTAGGCTCGATATGCGATAGTCTTAGACGAACAGTCCGGACTATACGGAGATTGTTACATCAGGCTCAGTAGGAGTTCGGATGAGTTTCCTCATCGGCCTTCTTATCGACATCTACCTGGGGACCGTTACGTACAGCTAGTGTCGCTTGCGGTCTGTGGTTAAACCCACTGCCAGCGTAGTGTCGAGTCTTTAGAGTCCCACACAGAGAGTTTCCCTGCTCCAGGCGAAACGATATAGAGGTCGTATGGTTTTACGACAAGGGATCGGACGTGTACGTGTGTTCACACACGTACGACGTTCGGACAGTTTTTACTAGCTGGCTTTGGTTTAAGCCAGATTCTAGTATCGGGTTATTGGATTTATACAGTCTAAAGTTTTTCCGTGTTTTCACGGATAGGAGGGACGTTCTCGTAATTTGTCGAGAAGCTTCTAGAAGGATGATGACATGGAGGGTAAGGTGGCATTAGCATTTAATGAATTTGTGACTCACTTAGATGAATCATTCAAGTGAGTTAATGAAGCATTTATTGCTTAATGACTCACTTGATGATTCATTGTATCTATTTAATGAAGCGTGATGATAATGCATTTTGAATTATTCATTTTGATTTTCTTATGCTTCATTATATTTTAGAAGTGAGAAGCTTTTTCATTTCATTCTCATCATCACCTTCTCTCTCCTCAAGCTCTCTCATTCTTGAAATCCTAACCCTAACCTCTCATGAGTTGAGATCAAGGGTTAGCTAGACTAATACATCCATAACCTCACTCTATATCCCCTAGGTAGCTTAGATTAGCACTTTAAGCAACCTAGTTATCTCAAGTTAGAGATCAAGCTTGGCGTAGGAGCTCTCGGGTGGATCGTCTTTGACTCGAGGAGGCCGTTGAGGTGCCGATGTTCCAAGGAGCCTACGAGGAGTGGAGGACAGCGATGAAGACCCGAAGGAAATGTAACGTGAGGTATAACTTCGAATCCGAGTAGTTAAACCTCTCGTAGATAGTTAGTAACGGTTTAGATACGATTCATGCGCTCAAGTCCATGTTACGAAGCTTTGATAATCGTTTTTCATATATTCCGCCTCCCCGCAAGTTCGTGGGGTGCGTGACATGGACTTACAGTGGTATCAGAGCCAACTAAACCATTACAAGCTTGTTAGCAACTAATTAGAAGTTCGATCGACGGAAAACACGAAAACGAAACACCCCGAACCCTAACAGTTTCTGTAAATTTTAAACGTGTCGAAAAAAATTTGATATGCCTTAAAATTCACAGCAGGGAAATATAAGAAAACTGGGAAAATACGAGCTCCTAACTCGGCATGACTGCCGCGGATCCGCGGTAAAAAGGTGCTTTTGGCCGCGGATCCGCCGCCGAGTCAACTCCGAGTTGACTCGGATTTTCACAGTAATTCATATTTTAGTGTGTTTTGTTTTCCTGTATATTCTGTTTCTACCCAGGTTACTTCAGTACAGGCTTGCTTTTAGGGTAGACATGGATAATGGTGATCGATCGATATTCAAAGATATTTGCTAATTGGGTTTTTATCTGTAATGTTTAATGTGTTCGTAAACCTCTCCTAACTGCTAGTATGTCGGTTGGCAGGGGGTTGCACATTTCTGAAATGTTTACTGTTTGTGTATATGAACTGTATTGGACTGTTGTGATGATTAGCCGGGGTTTTGAGATGTGTTTTATATTCATTCATTCGATGTAAATGTAATATGATGTAATATTCTTTTGCGGGGCGCATCCAGGTTGCGGTTATAGCCACCGTTGTATTATTTCTTTTTACTGTTTTTGATCCTAGGATAGACCCAAGGTGGGGTACACAAACTACCAGATACGTTGAAGTGTTTAGTGGCCTACTCACGTTATTGAGGGAGACCGCTTCACTTCGAGTACTTGGCGGGTAGTTTGCCGTACCCGTAGGGGTCTAGGGTAGGGTAATGGCTATTCATCATAACTGTATAATCCGTATTTTATTGCAGGCTCAAAGCAAATGCGGATTGCTAGTATATCCAATAAAGTTCATCAGTGATCTGGAATGCTTATTATTGCATCTGACGAATGTACAATATCTATATATGATAGCTATTAGACGTCACTTATGTTTTACACCCGCGCTAGCCCAGCCCCCGCTCTGTCGTTAGTTAAGTAACCTAACGGGTGATGACGGGACCCAATGGCGAATGCGGATGGCATAAGAGGACGTGGTATTTTCATTGTTTTCTGCGATGATAGGATAAAAGATGGGACGCATTATTATAATGCACATAAAATAAACCAAAGATTAATCGTTGGAACAAATTTTTAAAAAACCACTTGGTTATTTTAAAAGGGCAGAATTTTTAATTGCGGAGCTTTAACCACTCCTTTTAAAAAGTATCAGGTTCCTTCGATTATATCAAGTTCACTACGTCCACGGTTTTGCCAAAACCAGTCGTAGCCCTCCGTCATTTTATATGGATGGTCAATAGTATTCAAGATGTGTTTGTTTGGCTAAAGTCAAGGCACAGTATTTGGTAGCTATTGGATATTCATATGTAGCATAGATAGATGCGTTGGTTTGGGATAGTCGTACTGCCTTGTTTGGCCAAAGTCAAGGGTATGTACGGGTGGGTTCAAATTAACCTGGATAATGACGGGTAGAACTTGACATGTGACTTATGATTTGTTTGGCCAAAGTCAAGATCATAAGAGCATGGGGCAAAAATCCATATCGGGAATTTCTAAAGAAACTGAAATTTGCAAAGCGATGCATACCATTTTGGAGTTTGATGAATGTTGGTAGGATTCCTTCAACATTATCATACGATGATATTTTGGATCCCGATCCTACTGTGAGTATATACTACTTATCAGGAGATTCGTCACTTAACGATCAATGCTATAAACCAAGTAGGTGCCTAGAAAGGTGTCAGCGGGGTTACGCCCCCAGAGAAAAGAGGTTATTTAATTAAGGAACTTCGCGAAAGCGTTGGAAAACCTCCCTCGAAGTATCGACACTGGCCTGGCTGAACGGTTAAGCAAGTATTGTACGGTGAGAATAGTCCCAGCTAATTCTTCTTTTATGGTTTGAGGAAGGATTCGAGAAACAGTGGGAGCCATCCTGTTTAGATAAATTAAAAACCACTCTAAACTTGCAAGAGCATCATGCTAAAAGTGTATTCTTCTCTCTCTCTCTTAATTGCAGCGACCTTGTGACCACACATAGGTTACATCTAGATAACAATTTGACTGAATCTGACTTATATGACTGGAAAAGGTCTGTCCAGATGTCCATTGCCTATGACAAACTAGACCACCCTATTACTACTCAAGATCCCGCCGTCCCAGGTCCAGTTTCCACCGTAACGGATATGGATATCCGAAAGACAAGGGAAAAGGATAAAGCGAAAGCCAAGTGCCTCGTGTTAGCTTCAGTTGATGGTGTATACCACAAGCAGCACGAGAAGATGGACTCAGTTTCCATATTTCTCCATAATAAAGATTTATATGGAGAGCAATCTCATATCACAAGATATGAGACCTCGACCGAATTAATTCAAGCGAGGTTGGCCATCAGGTCATTTATAGGGGACAATGTCCTTACAATGACTAGCTATATTGATGAGCTCCAGGACCTGGAGACCACGTTGGGAAACAGGTCAGATACTGACTTGATTCTACAGTCTCTACCTTCTACCCTGAAGGAAACCAGGGAAGCAGAAGGAAAGAGAAAGGCAAAAGTTTCGGGACTTAATGTAGTAAAAGAGGGTAGTTCCTATTATTATGGGATTGGACATTGGCAGAAAGATTGCAGGGCTTTAGAAGCCAGTAACCAGGATACGAAGCATATTGTGGCTTCAGCCTCAAGTGTGTTTGTTATTGAGAACTGTTTGTCAATTAACTCTACTTCCAGGGTATTAGATACCGGAGCAGGATCTCATATCTGTAATTCATTACATGCTTTGAGAAACCGTAAAGTTATAAAGGTAGGTGATTGGTCTCTCAAAGTTGCAAACGGAATGACAGTGAACGCTGAATCCGTGGGAGAATATCGCCTAGGTTTGACAAGTGGGCATATATTGATTTTACGTAACTGTTTATATATACCTAGTATGACTTGTAATATCATATCAGTGTCCTCACTTTCGAGAGAGGGATATGATTTTACATTCGTAAGCGATGTAGTTAACATCCACCTAAATCAAGTTTTGATTGGGTCAGGTACATTAGATAACGGTATATACGTATTAAGTCAAGCTCAGGTTTTCAATATCCAGAATACGCTTAAAAGAATGTCTCCAGAATTAAATCAGGCTTTCTTATGGCATTGTAGACTAGGTCACATCAATGAGAGAAGGTTGACTAAGTTACATAGAGAAGGATATTTGAATCCGTTCGAATATCAATCTTATACTACTTGTGAATCTTGTCTCATAGGAAAGATGACAAAGACTCCGTTTACTGGACACGGAGTAAGAGCAAGCGAGCTCTTGGGACTCATACACAGTGACGTGTGCGGTCCAATGTCTATGCATGCGCGAGGTGGTTATTCCTACTTCATTACTTTTACGAATGATTTCTTTAGGTATGGATATATCTTCTTAATGAAGCATAAATCCGAGGCCTTTGAGAAATTCCAAGAATACAAGAATGAAGTGGAAATACAAACCGGCAAAAGTATCAACACACTGAGATCTGATCGAGGTGGTGAATACTTAAGTGCCGAGTTCCTAGGTTACTTAAAAGAGAATGGAATTCTCTCTCAGCTTACTCCTCCATACACACACAACACAATGGTGTATCCGAAAGAAGGAATCGAACCCTATTGGATATGGTTCGTTCTATGATAAGTAAGGCTGAGTTACCACGATCTTTCTGGGGATATGCACTAGAATCGGCTGCATACCTTTTGAACCGAGTTCCAACTAAGACTGTTCCTACTTCACCATATCAGATGTGGTGTGGGAAGAAACCCTATCTTAAGCACATTAAGATATGGGGATGTCCAGCTTTTGTAAAGAAGCAGCATGCGGACAAACTCGAGGCACGATCAGTACAGTGTAAGTTTGTGGGATATCCAAAGAACTCCAAGGGATATTATTTCTATTACGCAGAGGAACAAAAGATTTTTGTTTCTCATAATGCTCGCTTCTTGGAAACTGAGTTTTTAGAAAATCAAATAAGTGGGAGCGCAATAGAACTGGAAGAAATTCCAGAACCACAAGCTATTACTGAAACCTTAGTAGAACAAGAAGGTTCAGAAGAACCGAACATCCCAGCACCTATCCGCAGAAATAGTAGGCAGTCTCATCCACCTGAGAGATACTACGGTTTTCTCATAGACGGGGATCGAGAAGATTGCGTCATTGATAATGATGACCCTACTAGCTTCCAGCAAGCCATTCAAAGTGGTGACTCGGTAAAATGGATGGATGCAATGCGGACCGAAATAGAGTCCATGTACACTAACAATATGGACTTTGGACATTGCTCCAGATGGGGTAATACCCGTAGGATGCAAATGGATCTTCAGAAAGAAGATTGGTGTAGATGGACAGGTTGAAACCTATAAGGATAGACTTGTTGCAAAGGGTTTCCGTCAAAGACCTAGTTTGGACTATGACGAAACCTTTTCTCCAGTAGCTATGCTCAAATCCATTCGGGTCCTTCTTGCTATTGCTGCCTTCCACGATTATGAGATCTGGCAGAGGGACGTAAAGACGGCTTTTCTAAATGGAAATTTAGAAGAGAGCGTCTATATGGATCAGCCAGAGGGATTCATTCAGAGTGGGAGCAGCGGTAAAGTAGGCAAGTTGATTAAGTCCATTTATGGACTAAAGCAGGCATCTCGGAGTTGGAACATCTGTTTTGATGATGCTGTCAAAGAATTTGACTTTATCAAAAATCCAGATGAACCATGCATATACAGAAAGATTGTAAGGAGAGCTGTAGTATTCCTCATTTTGTACGTGGATGACATTCTCCTAATAGGAAATGATATTCCTATGTTACAGTCAGTCAAAAGATTCTTGTCACGGAAATTCTCCATAAAAGACCTGGGTGATGCCACCAACATTCTGGGGATCCATATCTATCATGATAGATCAAAAAGGATGTTGGGACTTTCGCGGTCCAGATACATAGACACCATATTGAAAAGATTCAGTATGGAAGATTCTAAGCGCGGTAACCTACCGGCTTGTCACGGAATAACCCTCTCCAAAGACATGTCTCCCAAGACTGATTTGGAAAGGGATCGCATGTCGATTATACCCTACGCTTCAGCGGTAGGCTCTATAATGTATGCGATGTTATGCACCAGACCAGATGTAGCATACGTATTGAGCGTAGTAAGCCGGTATCAAGCAAACCCAGGGGAGAATCACTGGATAGTAGTAAAGAACATTCTTGAGTACCTGAGGAGGACTAAGGAGATGTTCTTGGTGTATGGCGGAAAAGACCTCCAGATTGAGGCCTTTGCCGACTCCGGCTTCCAGAGTGACAAAGATGACTCCAAATCCTTGTCGGGTTATGTCATTACCCTCAATGGAGGGGCGGTATGTTGGAAGAGTTCCAAGCAGGAGACCGTTGCTGACTCAACGATGGAAGCGGAGTACATAGCTGCTTGCGATGGCGCAAAAGAAGCTGTCTGGATGAAGAAGTTCCTCATAGAACTTCAAGTGGTTCCTACCAGTGTTGATCCAATACCTCTGTATTGTGACAATAACGGCGCTATAGCTTTAGCGAAGGAACCCAGGTCCCATCAGAAGTCCAGACACATCTTAAGGCGGTATCACCTGATCAGGGAGATCGTAGATCGTCGGGAGATCGAGGTGAAGAGAGTAGAGACGGAGAATAACATTGCTGATCCATTCACAAAGGCCATTCCTCAGACGTAGTTCGAGAGGATATTCGAGATGATAGGTTTACGATATGCCAGCTCATGGCCCTAGTGCAACTGGGAGATTGTTAGTGTATATGCCCTAGGGGCCATTATTGTATCATACTAGATTGTATATTACTTAATGGAAGCTTGGGATATTCACAGTTGTATATACAGTCTTGGTAAAAATGGTTGTATGCTACTTGGTTTGTGTCTACTTTAATATGTGCATATGTTTCTTGTAACGTATCACTTATACATATTAGTAGAGCCCATAGGTTCTTTGCTTGATTACCAGCGTTGTGATGGTAGTCACACTAGTGGGGGCTGGGTAGTCTATAAGCAACATCCTATACATGTCCCTAGTCGTAGGATTATCAAGACAGGGCATCGATACTCCAGAGTAGACTAGTGTGTACGCTTCTCATCCCAGTTAGGGAGATGGTCTGTCCCACAGCCATCAGTACGTCGTACTGGAGATAGTATATAGGTGCTCGTTAGGTTACGGGTATACCGGACAGGACTCGCAGGGGAACTGTTGGTTGGTATGATACCCGTCGTCAGTTAACAGTTCCCAGATGACATGAGTATAGCATAGTCCGCAGACTTGACACTGCTACTTCGCCTCGAGTGTGTCCCACTGTTCTTAGATTGCTACCCTACCATGGCTCAAAGGAGTCATGCAAACAGGTAGCAGTTGGGTGCAGTCCAGAGCACTTGGAGGCAGTAGTGGTTAGACAGGATTCGTCTCTCCCGGTATTGGGAGATGATATCGCGCTGTGTCAGAGAGCCATTACGTAAAGTCCCTGGCCAGGGCAAGCGAGATTTACTGGTAGGTTCCAGTAGTTTCTCAGGGTGTAATGAGCTACGCTCCGACATGACTTAAATCGCTATTAGGGGACTGACGCTTGCCGCCCCCTAAGCTCGATATGCGATTGTCTTAGACGAACAGACCAGACTGTACGGAGATTGTCACATCAGGCTCAGTGGGAGTTCAGATGAGTTTCCTCATCGGCCTTCTTATCGACATCTACCTGGGGACCGTTACGTACAGCTAGTGCTGCTTGCGGTCTATGGTTAAACTCACTGCCAGCGTAGTGTCGAGTCTTTAGAGACCCATACAGAGAGTTTCCCTGCTCCAGGAGAAACGATATAGAGTGTTAGTGTATATGCCCTAGGGGCCATTATTGTATCATACTTGTATGTATATTACTTAATGGAAGCTTGGGATATTCACAGTTGTATATACAGTCTTGCTAAAAATGGTAGTATGCTATTTGGTTTGTATCTACTTTAATATGTGCAAATGTTTCTTGTAACGTATCACTTATATATATTAGTAGAGCCCATAGGATCTTTGCTTGATTACCAGCGTTGTGATGGCAATCACACTAGTGGGGGCTGGGTAGTCTGTAAGCAACATCCTATACAGGTCTCTGGTCGTTGGATTATCGAGATAGGGCATCGATATTCCGGAGTAGACTAAGTGTGTATGCTTCTCATCCCAGTTGGGGAGATGGTCTGTCCCACAGCCATCAGTACGTCGTACTGGAGATAGTATACAGGTGCTCATTAGGTTACGGGTACACCGGACAGGACTCGCAGGGGAACTGATTGGTTGGTATTATACCCGTCGTCAGTTAACAGTTCCTAGATGACATGAGTACAGCATAGTCCGTAGACTTGACACTGCTACTTCACCTCGAGTGTGTCCCACTGTTCTTAGATTGCTACCCTACCACGGCTTAAAGGAGTCGTGCAAACAGGTAGCAGTTGGGTGCAGTCCCGAGCACTTGGAGGCAGTAGTGGTTAGATAGGATTCGTCTCTCCCGGTATTGGAAGATGATATCGCGCTGTGTCAGAGAGCCATTACGCAAAGTCCCTGGCCAGGGCAAGCGAGATATACTGGTAGGTTCCAGTAGCTTCTCAGGGTGTAATGGGCTTCGCTCCGACATGACTTATACAGCTATTAGGGGACTGACGCTTGCCTCCCCCTAAGCTTGATATGCGATAATCTTAGACGAACAGACCGGACTGTACGGAGATTGTCACATCAGGCTCAGTAGGAGTTCGGATGAGTTTCCTCATCGGCCTTCTTATCGACATCTACTTGGGGACCGTTACGTACAGCTAGTGCCGCCTGCGGTCTGTGGTTAAACCCACTGCCAGCGTAGTGTCGAGTCTTTAGAGTCCCACACAGAGAGTTTCCCTGCTCCACGCAAAAAGATATAGAGGTCGTATGGTTTTACGACAAGGGTTCGGACGCATACGTGTGTTTACGCACGTACGACTTTTCGGACAGTTTTTACTAGCCGGCTTTGGTTTAAACCAGATTCTAGTATCGGGTTATTGGATTTATACAGTCTAAAGTTTTTCCATGTTTTCACGGATTGGAGGGGCGTTCTCATAATTTTTCAGGAAGCTTCTAGAAGAGTGGTGACTTGGGGGGGTAAGGTGGCATTGCATTAAATGAGATTAGTGACTCATTTGTGTGATTCATCCATGTCATTAATGCATCATAAATGCTTAATGACTCATGGAGATGAATCACTCATAGATATTTATGAAGCATGGTTGTTAATTCTATTATTTCATTTTTGGATAAATAAATAATGCTTCATATATATTATGATAGATCATTATCTCATTTCATTATCATCTTCACCTTCTCTCTCCTCAAGCTCTCTCATTCTTCAAACCCTAACCCTAACCTCTCATGAGTTGAGATTAAGGGTTAGCTAGACTAATACATCCATAACCTCACTCTATATCCCCTAGGTAGCTTAGATTAGCACTTTAAGCAATCTAGTTATCTCAAGTTTGAGATTAAGCTTAGCGTAGGAGCTTTCGGGTGGATCGTCTTTGATTCGAGGAGGCCGTTGAGGTGCCGATGTTCCAAGGAGCCTACGAGGAGTGGAGGACAGCGATGAAGACCCGAAGGACATGTAACGTGAGGTATAACTTCGAATCCGAGTAGTTAAACCTCTAGTAGATAGTTAGCAATGGTTTAGATAACGATTCATGCGCTCAAGGCCGTGTTATGAAGCTTTGATAATCATTTTTCATATATTCCGCCTCCCCGCAAGTTCATGGGGTGCGTGACATGGACTTACAGTGGTATCAGAGCCAACTAAACTATTACTAGCTTGTTAGCAACTGATTAGAAGTTCGATCGACAGAAAAAAAACGAAAACAAAAATACGAAATCCTAAGTTTCTGTTAATTTTAAAAGTGTCTTAAAAAATATTTGACATACCTTAAAATTCACAGCAGGGAATTTAATGAATTCTGGGAAAATACGAGGGCTCAACTCGACTTGACAACCGCGGAACCGCGGCCAAATGGTGCTTTTAGCCGCGGATCCGTGGCCGAGTCAACTCCGAGTTGACTCGGATTTTCTCTGTAATTCATTATATTTGGTGTTTTGTTTTCTAGTATGTTCTGTTTCTACCCAGGTTTCTTCAGTACAGGTTTGCTTTTGGGGTAGATACGGAATATGGTATTCGATCGATGTTCTAAGATATTTTCTAATTGGGTTTTTATCTGTAATGTTTAATGTGTTCGTAAACCTCCCCTAACTGCTAGTATGTCGGTTAGCAGGGGGTTGCATATTTCTGTAATGTTTACTGTTTGTGTATATGAACTGTGTTGGACTGTTGTGATTATTAGCCAGGGTTTGAGATGTATTTAATATTCATTCATTCAATGTAAATGTAATTTGATGTAATATTCTTTTGCGGGGCACATCCAGGTTGCGGTTGTAGCCACCGTTGTATTATTTCTTTTTACTGTTTTTGCTCCTAGGATAGACCCAAGGTGGGGTACACAAACTACCGGGTACGTCAAAGTGTTTAGTGGCCTACTCACGTTGTTGAGGGAGACCGCTTCACTTCGGGTACTTGGCGGGTAGTTTGCCGTACCCGTAGGGGTCTAGGGTTGGGGTAATGGCTATTCATCACAACTGTGTAATCCGTCTTTTATTGCAGGCTCAAAGCAAATGCGGATTGCTAGTAAATCCAATAAAGTTCATCAGTGATCTGGAATGCTTATTATTGCGCTTGACGAATATACAATATCTATATATGATAGCTATTAGACGTCACTTATGTTTTACACCCGCGCTAGCCCAGCCCCCACTCTGTCGTTAGTTAAGTAACCTAACGGATGATGACGGAACCCCGTGGCGAATGCGGATGGCATAAGAGGACGTGGTATTTTTGTTGTTTTCTGCAATGATAGGATAAATGATGGGACGCATTATTATAATGCAAAAGAAAATAAACCAAAGTTCAATCGTTGGAACAAATTTAAAAGAAACCACTCGGTTATTTTAAAAAGATCAGATTTTTTAATTGCGGAGCTTTAACCACTCATTTTAAAAAAGTATCAGGTTCCTTCGATTATATCAAGTTCACTACGTTCACGGTTTTGCCAAAACCATTCGTAGCCCTCCGTCATTTCTTATGGATGGTCAGTAGTATTCAAGCTATGTTTGTTGGCTTTCGTCAAGGCATAGTGTTTGGTAGCTGCTGGGGTATTCATTTGTTGCATAGATAGATGTGTTGGTTTGGGACAGTCGTATTACCTTGTTGGCTTTCGTCAAGGGTATGTACGGGTGGATTCAAATTAACAAAGACAATGATGGGCAGAACTTGACATGTGACTTATGATTTGTTGGCTTTCGTCAAGGTCATACGAGCATGGGGCAAAAATCCACATCGGGAATTTCTAAAGAAACTGAAATTTGCAGAGAGATGCATACCATTTTGGAGTTTGATGAATGTTGGTAGGATTCCTTCAACATTATCATACGATGATATTTTGGATCCCGATCCTACTGTGAGTACAAGCTACTTATCAAGAGATTCGTCACTTAACGATCAATGCTATAAACCAAGTAGGTGCCTAGAAAGGTGTCAGCGGGGCTACGCCCCCAGAGAAAAGAGGTTATTTAATTAAGGAACTTCGCGAAAGCATTGGAAAACCTCCCTCGAAGTATCGACACTAGCCTGGCTGAACGGTTAAGCAAGTATTGTACGGTGAGAATTGTCCTGACTAATTCTTCTTTTATGGTTTGAGGAAGGATTCGAGAAACAGTGGGAGCCATCCTGTTTAGATAAACTTAAAACCAATCTAAAACTTGCAACAGCATCATGCTAAAATGTTTTCTTCTCTCTCTCTTAATTGCAGCGACCTTGTGACCACACATAGGTTACATCTAGATAACAAATTGACTAAATCTGACTTATATGACTGGCAAAGGTCTGTCCACATGTCCATTGGCTATGACAAGCTGGACCACCCTATTACTACTTAAGATCCCGCCGTCCCAGGTCCAGTTTCCACTATCGCGGATATGGATATCCGTCAGACAAGGGAAAAAGATAAAGCGAAAGCTAAGTGCCTCGTGTTAGCTTCAGTTGATGGTGTATACCAGAAGCAACACGAGAAGATGGACTTAGTTTCCATCTTTCTCCATAATAAAGATTTATATGGAGAGCAATCTCATATCACTAGATATGAAACCTCGAACAAATTAATTCAAGCGAGGTTGGCTGACGGGTCATCTGTAGGGGACAACGTCCTTACAATGACTAGCTGTATTGATGAGCTCCAGGACCTGGAGACCGCGTTGGGAAACGAGTCAAATACTGACTTGATTCTACAGTCTCTGCCTCATACCCTGAAGGAAACCAGGGAAGGAGAAGGAAAGAGAAAGGCAAAAGTTTCGGGACTGGATATAGTAAAAGAGGGACGTTCCTAATGTTATAGGAATGAACATTGGCAGAATGATTGCAGGGCTAGCAAAGCCAATAGCCAGGATTCGAAGCATGTTGTGGCTTCGGCTTCAGGTGTGTTTATGATAGAGAACTGTATGTCAGTTAACCTTACTTCCTGGGTATTGGATACCGAGTCAGGATCTCACATCTTTAATTCATTACAGGCTCTGAGAAACCGTAGGGTTATCGGGATAGGTGATATGACCCTCACGGTTGCTAACGGAATGAGCATGAACGCTGAATCCGTAAGGGAATATCATCTTGGACTGACAACTGGGCAGATATTTATTCTGCGTAACTGTTTTTATGTACCAGGTACTACTTGTAATATCATATCTGTACCCTTACTTTCTAAGGAAGGGTATGATTTTACTTTTGCAAGAGATGTGGTTCACATCCACCTAAATCAAGTTATGATTGGGTCAGGTACATTAGAAAACAGAATATACGTATTAAATCAAGCTCAGATTTTCAGTATCCAGAACACACTTAAAAGAATGTCTCCGGAAACAAATCAGGCTTTCTTATGGCATTGTAGACTAGGTTACATCAATGAGAGAAGGTTAACTAAGTTATATAGAGAATGATATTTGAATCCGTTCGAATATCAAGCATATGCAACTTGTCAATCCTGTCTCAAAGGAAAGATGACAAAGACTCCGTTCACTGGACACGGAGTAAGACCAAGCGAACTCTTGGGACTCGTACATAGTGACGTGTGCGGTCCAATGTCTACACATGCGCGAGGTGGTTATTCCTACTTCATTACGTTTACGGATGATTTCTCTAGGTATGGATATGTCTTCTTAATGAAGCATAAATCCGAGGCCTTTGAGAAATTCCAAGAATACAGGAATGAAGTGGAAAAACAAACCGGCAAGAGTATAAAGACACTGAGATCTGATCGAGGTGGTGAATACTTAAGTGCCGAGTTCCTGGGTTACTTAAAAGAGAATGGAATTCTCCCTCAGCTTACTCCTCCATACACACCACAACACAACGGTGTATCAGAAAGGAGGAATCGAACCCTATTGGATATGGTTCGTTCCATGATGAGTAACGCTGAGTTACCGCGATCATTCTGGGGATATGCACTAGAATCAGCTGCATATCTTTTGAATAAGGTTCCAACCAAAACTGTGCCTACCACACCATATCAGATGTGGAGTGGGAAGAAACCCTGCCTTCAATACCTGAAGGCATGGGGATGTCCAGCTTTTGTAAAAAGGCAGCATGCGGACAAGCTCGAGGCACGCTCAGTACAGTGCAAGTTTGTGGGATATCCAAAGAACTCCATGGGATATTGTTTCTATTAAGCAGAGGAACAAAAGGTTTTTGTTTCTCGTTATGCCCACTTCTTAGAAGCTGAATTTTTAGAAAATCAGAAGAGTGGGAGCGCAGTAGAACTGGAAGAAATTCCAAAACCACAAGTTATTACTGAAAGCTTGGAAGAACCAAAAGGTTCAGGAGAACAGGACATCCCGACGCCACTCCGCAGGAGTAGTAGGCAATCTCATCCGCCCGAGAGATACTACGGTTTTCTCATAGACGGGGATAGAGAGGATTGCACTATTGACTATGATGAGCCTACTAGCTTCCAGCAAGCCATTCAGAGCGGTGATTCGGTAAAATGGATGGATGCAATGCTGACCGAAATGGAGTCCATGTACACTAACAAAGTATGGACTTTGGACATTGCTCCAGATGGGGTAAAACCCGTAGGATGCAAATGGATCTTCAAAAAGAAGATTGGTATAGATAGATAGGTAGAAACCTATAAAGCTAGACTTGTTGCAAAGGGTTTCCGTCAAAGACCTGGTTTGGACTATGACGAAACCTTTTCTCTAGTGGCTATGCTCAAATCCATTAGGGTCCTTCTTACTATTGCTGCCTTCCACGATTATGAAATCTGGCAGATGGACGTAAAGATGACCTTTCTAAATGGAAATTTGGAAGAGAGCGTCTATATGGATCAGCCAGAAGGATTCATTCAGAGTGGGAACAGCGGTAAAGTATGCAAGTTGCTTAAATCCATTTATGGACTAAAGCAGGCATCACGGAGTTAGAACATCTGTTTTGATGATGCTGTCAAAGAATTCGACTTTATCAAAAATCCAGACGAACCATGCATATACAGTAAGATTGTAGGGAGAGCTATAGTATTCCCCGTCTTGTACGTGGATGACATTCTCCTAATAGGAAATGATATTCCTATGTTACAGTCAGTCAAAAGATTCGTGTCACATAAATTCTCCATGAAAGACCTGGGTGATGCTACCTACATTCTGGGGATCCGGATCTATCGTGATAGATCAAAGAGGATGTTGGGACTTTCGCAGTCCAGGTACATAGACACCATAGTGAAGAGATTCAGTATGGATGATTCTAAGCGCGGTAACCTACCGGCTTGTCATGGAATCACCCTCTCCAAAGAGATGTCTCCCAAGACTGATTTGGAAAGGGATCGCATGTCAATTATGTAAGTACACGGTAGCGCCCCGGCCGTCTAACAGATGCCAATATGCGGAACAAAAACTTTTACGACTGGCGCTATCGCGTACTATAACCCGGACCTGCCATTAAAGCTAAACTAACATAGTGTGAAGAGGGTAGAATTGTTATACCGAACGATCCGAGTCATTTGGTCTTTAACCATCATCCCACGCTTTGTTGCGGCAGCTTCGATCTTCTGAAACTCCAGTCTCGTCGTCCAGGTGGCACCACGTCGACGAATCTTTAAACGGGCTCCCGCCTCTGAACCGAGGCAACTCGATCGTCAAGTTTGCTAAAAGAGACGACCAAGATTGATGTAGAGAATGAGTAGAACACTTTGTCTCGTTACGTCCAAAGGTATGGACGAACGGTTAATGAAGTTGCCAATTGGAATTGGGTAAATGGAAATTGAACTATATGAAATTTCCATACACTAAATTTCTTGTATCTTTTTCTCAAAATCAATCAATCACCTTCTCACTAATGTGGCCGGCCATTTAAAATGAAGCAAGGGGGTGAGTGTAGGAACATCAAGTGGTGACAATAAGCATTCATCCTTATCATAACAAAACATCAAAGCATGAATCACTAAAATCATTAAATGCAAACCAATCACAATTAACCTAGTCACCTTGTCATTAAATGCACCATTAATGAACTAATGACTCACATGCCTTGTCACCCTCTCTAGAACCTTCTAGAACACTGACTCACCACATGACTCACCCAAGGACAAAAAGATAAATCTGCATTTAACCGAATGTCAAATACGGGTGATAGAAAACTAGAAACTGGCAACTTCCAAAAGTGATCCCGAAACAAGTTTCAGGATAACCCCGCAATTATATAAACATACCCGCATTTGTATTACGACCGAATACAAATGCAACTGAAACAAAAATATTATATCTACACAGTATAATACTTGGATCCGGCTTAAACCAAAGCCTACCAGTATTATCTGCCCGAAAAATGACACGTGCGAAAACGCACGTGCATTTTCCGAACCCTGCCATAATATCATGCGGCATCTACAATGTTTCGCCCGAACTTAGGAAACTGTCTGTGGGGGACTCTAATGACTCATCAATACACTGGCACTGGGTATAACCTCTAGCACGTTAGAGGTACTAGCTGTACGTAACGGTTTTCCTATGTATTGATTGGAAGGGAAGCTGACGAGCGAACTCATCTATAAACCCTACTGAGCCTGACAGTGACAATATCCGTACAGTCCGGTCCATTCGTCTTATGAGTATCGCATATTAGGCCTAGGGGGCCGGTAAACGCCAGACCCCCAATAGCTGCATAAGTCGTGTCAGAGAGCAGCCCATAACACCCTGAGATACTACTGGAATACCTTCCAGTAAATCTCGATTACCCTGGCCAGGAATTTCGTGTAATGGCTTTCCTAAACATAGCGCGATCTCACCCCCAATACCGGGATAGACGAATCCCCGATGATCTGCTCACTGCCTCCATGTGGCTCGGGACTGTACCCAAAATATACCTGTTTGCACGTTTCCTTTGAGCGTGGTAGGGTATAAATCAAAGCACAGTGGGAACTCACACGAGACAAATGACGACCTCAGGTCGATGAACTAACCTGTATACATGTCACCAGGGAACTGCTATCTGACGCTAGGTATAATACCAACCAACAAGTTCCCAGCGAGTCATGTCCGGTGTACTCATAACCTAATGAGCACCTGTATACATCTTAGGTGATCCAACTGACACCAGTGGCTTGTGAGACCGGCCACCGCCCCTCGTCGGGGTCTCGACTGTATACACTAGTCTACTCTGGAGTATCGATGCCCTGTCTCGAAACTCCCACGACTAGGGACACTTTAAGGATGTGCCTATAGACCCCAGCTCCCACATATATGATCGCCATCATACTGCTGGTAGTCAAGCAAGAATCCTATGGGCTCTATCAATATATACATGATGATAAAGACAAACTAGATAGCATACTATCATCTCGAGTAAGACTGTTCTATCGGTATAGGTCCTTCCTCAATCATTGCAATCATGTACCTGCGATCCAATAATTGACTTAGAGGGCACTATATCCAACAATCTCCCACTTGCACTTAAGGCTAATTATTGTGATGTCGCGTACTCACAGCTCGTGTGATACCGAGCATCCAACTCCTCTACTAATCAGTTTCACAAAGCTCGTTTGCAAAACTATTGTGTTCGAGAAATAGCCTCAGTGAGTGGATCCGCCCTGATGTTTCTTTCTATGTCTCTCTTATAATTAAGTTCGTGGAGAAAATTTCTCCCGAATCGAGTAATACCTGTCTTAGAATATGTCTGGATATCTGATGGGACTTAGTTCATAAATGAACTCCAAATCCAAACTTCTTAGACTGTATCGATAACTGAAACTAATCAGTTTCCAGCACTATGCCTCCCACAGTATCCTCTTAGACTATCTGTCTATAATACTGTCCCTTGTCTGAGGGAAAACTATAACTCAGACAATCACCATGTCATCCAGGTCACCTGTGAAGCCTGGAATAATAACCGTCTCCTGAAGGAGGCTATCGTCATCAAATCCGTAGAACATGTACTTATGTTCTATAACTACTTCCGTATGTTTCTTCAGGATTGGATTAATATAAACTTATCGCATCTAGTGCAACAACGACATCTGTTGTGGTACTTAACATCTCACGATTGACTCAATTGCTTAAGCAAGTGATCTTCCAATCATGTATGTCCCTCTCCCCTTTAGTCTGTAAGACACCTTTAGAGAGGGTGACTCCATCACCTGCAGGTACACCACCATGCCAGGAGTCATCTATTCTAAAATACTATTAGAATACTGTCAAAGTACCCACATTGGGAAACTACCCAAATCTAGATCTAAAACCATAGATCTAGAAACCAGAATGTCAAATATTATATCCATGTCCTTTGTAGAGAAACAATTGTGTGACGACCAAAGTACAACCGATTGTAGTATAGGAATTTCACTTCCTACTCTGTGTATGTCATCAAATACCAGGACATTACACCCTACTACCTTCTTAATAGATCCATCCCCTATTCTGATGAAGTCAAACCTATGACTGCCATATCAAAATTAGATGATCTATCTCCGCTATATTTGCTCAAGCCTATAGATACTAGCTACTTGCCCACTATGCTTCCGCTGCTCCCACTGACTACGACAACCCTCTGGCAGAATAATATATACGTGAACTTCTAAAACTAGTTTAGAACGACGTTATACTTATCCTCCTGCCGGGTCTCATAGTCTGGAACAATAGTAATGTCAAGTTTGGGTTAAACAAGAACCTCCCTGTCACCGTCATTGAGGCTACCGGAGTACCTCTCCGGTGCCTGAGGTTACCCACCATATCTGCGAAGTGGCTATTGGAATGTCAAGCCTGATTGAATATATAGGTCCTATTAAACTTTCCGTAATCGTTTGTGGTTCTGGAATCACTTCCAGTTCTACCATACTCCCACTATTATTTTCTAAAAAAATCCATTTTATTAAAACTGTGGTGAGTCAAGAACAATATCACTATTGATCTCCCAGATGGTAGAAAATCAACCCTCGTCAAAGCTAGGGTCAACCCGCAAACTACCATTATAGAAACATGCCTTGAGTTATCCAGTGTCTGGTTTTAAGCATAAGCTGGACAACTCCCCATACCTTAACATCGTTAAGATATTAACCATTCTATATCCAATATAGAAACTTTGGCACTTGTTTAATTGGAACCAGATTCAAATCATGCAGCTGTCTCCAGTGCATATCATCTTAATGGAGAGAGGCTAATCAGCATTACTCAACTTAGGAATCCATCCATTTATGAGTAACCTGAAAGAGAAACAAGTTTCTCAAAACTATTACTATCAACTGAATACCAATCACAAGTATCTATATCTTTGATTTCTTTGAAGAATCCCGATACTTGCGACACCTGGTTCTCTACTTTATTCTTATACCCGCAACTTCTCAATACTTAGACATTGTATTTCTACGAAACACTTGTCTAAAAACTAGAGAAGTTACAAGTAAACAGAATATAGTACGAGGACCAACCCCTTTGTCCTGATGGACACTGGACAACATACAATACTCTGTATAAGTCCGCTGAGTTGAATAACTCAAAACTTGTGCATCGTAGGTTGAAAACTGTGCCCAGGCGATTTCCTCAAATATCACCAATTACAACGAATTCCGATATAATGAGGATGATCACCTAATTCCCAATAACTTACTCCCACTCATTATCTGTAAAACTATACAGATGTGAGAATCATACCTGGTAAATACATACCCTGGAGTAAGTATCCAATCGGGAAATCAGTTTTCTATTAATAATGCACAATGAATATGAAACATAAATATGTTTCGTAGGGGTATCGTGGTATTCTTAGTAATGCCTCTTCCATAATCCAATTCATGACTGTAACCGTATATTTCTTTGCCATCTCTCCAAATCCCTTTATTTGTCTTTAGTCATTACCTTCGGTACACCATTGTTAGGCTAAGTGGTTTTCTTCCTTCCCTACCGTTCGGCACCAGCCTATGGTTTGGAAGAAGAATATCCAGTAAGCATAATAGGTGTACCCTCCTTAACCTAGGAGTACTCAAACTTGAGAGAAGATGATGATAAAAGACAACTGAATAAACCTTATTTCCATTTCTCCTGAACCAGAATCCATCCTCGAAAAAATATCCTTCGAGTTCGTATATAACCATACGATGGATTTATCCAATGGAATTGGATGTTCGCAGTGATACGGGTTGTTCTGGAGAAATAAAAGGGTGAAGTAGGAGTGGCGATGAGGTATGCGGTTTGGTCGTGAATGATAACAGTCGCAATTTACTTTGCCCTCTTTCTGATCCTTTTATTTTGTCTTTAGTTATTACCTTCTGTACACACTACTTAGGCTAATTGGTTTTCTTCATTCCCTACCTTTCGGTACCTGCCTATGGTTTGGAAGAAGACTATCCATAAGCGTAATAAGTGTACTCTCCTAAACTAAGGAGCCCTCGCAACCTGAGAGAAGGTGATAATAAAAGACAACTGAATAAACCAATTCTATTTCTCCTGAACCTAGATCCATCCTCGAAGAAATCCCTCCGAGTTCGTATATAACCATACGATGGATCTATCCAATGGAAGTGGATGTCCATAGTAATACGGGGTGTTCTGAGAAATACAAAGGGTAAAAGAAAGACCGGCAATGACTTATGCAACTTTAGACAATCCAAAAGCCAGTATTTTAAGAGGGTTCAGTCAACTTGGTCACTGAGTTATAGTCTAGGGTCGGTCAAAAGTCGCTGCCAAAGAGAGAGAGAAAAGAAACACTCTGCGTGTACTCTAACCTAGATCAGAATGGTTATCACTTTATTTAATCTGGAAACCTCCCACTGTAATCTCAAATTCTCCTCCAAACCTGAAAGAAAAATTAGTCGGGATCACCCGAAGAGTAAACCAACTCATCAGTGGGAATCGGGATCCAACTATCATCGCATGATAACTTGATGGAAGCCACTCAAGTTAACACACTCCAGAAGGTATGCGCAAGTCTGGCAAGTTTCCTGTATGTTTGAAACTCCCGATATAATTTTTATCCCATGCACATATGACCTTGACGTAGGCCAACAAATCATAAGCCACATGTCAAGTTCTACCCGTCGTTGTCCTGATTAATTTAGGTCATCGTACATGCCCTTGACGTAGGCCAATAAGGCTGTACGTCTGTCCTAAACTAATGCATCTATCTGTGCAACAAATGAATACCCAGCAGCTACCAAACACTACGCCTTGACGTAGGCCAGCAAACATAGCTTGAATACTACTGACCATCCATAAGAAACGACGGAGGATTACGGCTGGTTTTTGGCGAAAAACTTTTAACGTAATGAACTTGATCTCGTTGAAGGAATCTGATAGAATTTTATAAAAAAATATCGTAGCGAAAACCTTTTGCTAAAGAAGTCACTCCCGGTGAAGGGATCTCGGCTCTTTCCTCGTAGAATGAGGTGCAGGATATTCCAACTGAATACCGCGATGCAAAGCAACTTGTAATCGATTATATAGAAGTTATTACCTTGATGCAAACTTCTGCTCAAGGGGTCACTCCCGGTGAAGGGATCTCGGCCCTTGCCTCGTCGAATGAGGTGCAGGATATTCTAACTGAATATCACTATGCAAAACAAAAGGAAACGTCTTTGTAATAACTTCTTTTAAAATTTGTTCCAAAAACATCAAAAATAGGTTTTTTTTATCCTTGCATTGATAAGAATCAATGCAGTCCCATCAATCAATCACACCAGAAAAGAACGAAAATAAAATGTACGTATATGCCATCCGCATTCGTCACTGGGTCCCGTCATCACCCGTTAGGTTACTTAACTAACGACAGAGCGGGTGCTGGACTAGCGCGGGTGTAAAACATATACAACATCTAATAGTATATAGACTAATATACAATAATCGCTCCAGGAGTGATAATATGCAACAATACAGAAAAGTAATAAGCATCACAGAACAATACAGATAATCTGGGATCCCCGGGATTCACAGAGCCGCTACTGAAACCCGACGTTCCCTTGGTCGTGTGGATAGCCTGTGCAATGAAACCTAGACCCCTACGGGTGTGGCAAGTTACCCGCCAAAACCTGAAACGAAGTAGTCCCCACAACATAGTGAATGGAACACCCAGCACTTCACGGAATCCGGTAAATTAAGCACCCCTCCTTGGGTCAACCTGTACCCCCTACGAGTGCGGCGAATAGTCTGCCAATTCTAGAGTGAGGTCCCTTTGCCTCTCAAAGCCATGAGATACGGACCTATTGCCCTTCAGAACCCGGCTATCCGTGCACTCCTTCGCGGGGTAAACCTAGTACAGAAATAAATATATACAACGGGTACATCGACCTCAGCCCGGTCGTGCCCCAAAAGGATATTATACAAACAGGCAGTGACGGCAGTCCACATGTTGGACGCTCGCCCCGCAATATCAAATGTACAAATAAATCCAAACAGCACTACCATTGCACACTGCTATCCACCACAACAAATCCGCAACATCACAGCACAACACAGAACATCAACGCGAATGTCACGTTCGCAAACCCGTCTAAAAGAACTATAGCAGTCAGACGCGGTTTACCGATCAAATGACATTCCCAGTCGGAGATATAGAGTAAGTACTGCAAAACTAACATGTTTAAAATTTCGATCGACTAAATTTCCCGAAGTGGGCCCTGCAAATATCTGCTGTATAGTAACAAAGTTTGGGCCCAAAAGATATATCCTTAAAACCACAATTTCCCATGGTAAACTCACTAGAAAAATTTGGCGCACTGTTCCCACAAAAGCGCGGAGGATCCACGGCCAAACCTTGGTTTGAGCCGCGGATCCGCGGCCGTTTTATGGGATCATGTGACCAAATTTCACCAGTGTGCTAAGAATAGCCTGCTTAGTTTTCTGTGATATGTCAAATAATTTTTAGACCAGATTAAAAATCGACAGAAACTTTGAACAGAAAATTGTAGTTTCGCGAAAATCCGTTCGATCGATGTTTTAAACGCGTTAGCACATGTTAGTAAAGCTTAATAGTGAGGCCATGATACCACTGTAAGTCCACGGTAGCACCTCGGCCATCTAACAGACGCCAATATGCGGAACAAAAACTTTTACGACTGGCGCTATCGCGTACTATAACCCGGATCTGCCATTAAAGCTAAACTAACATAGTGTGAAGAGGGTAGAATTGTTATACCGAACGATCCGAGTCCTTCGGTCTTTAACCATCATCCCACGCTTTGTTGCGGCGGCTTCGATCTTTTGAAACTCCAGTCTCGTCGTCCAGGTGGCACCACGTCGACGGATCTTTAAACGGGCTCCCGCCTTTGAACCGAGGCAACTCGATCGTCAAGTTTGCTAAAAGAGACGACCAAGATTGATGTAGAGAATGAGTAGAACACTTTGTCTCGTTACGTCCAAAGGTATGGACGAACGGTTAATGAAGTTGCCAATTAGAGTTGGGTAAATGGAAATTGAACTATATGAAATTTCCATACACTAAATTTCTTGTATCTTTTTCTCAAAATCAATCAATCACCTTCTCACTAATGTGGCCGGCCATTTAAAATGAAGCAAGGGGGTGAGTGTAGGAACATCAAGTGGTGATAATAAGCATTCATCCTTATCATAACAAAACATCAAAGCATGAATCACTAAAATCATTAAATGCAAACCAATCACAATTAACCTAGTCACCTTGTCATTAAATGCACCATTAATGAACTAATGACTCACATGCCTTGTCACCCTCTCTAGAACCTTCTAGAACACTGACTCACCACATGACTCACCCAAGGACAAAAAGATAAATCTGCATTTAACCGAATGTCAAATACGGATGATAGAAAACTAGAAACTGGCAACTTCCAAAAGTGATCCCGAAACAAGTTTCAGGATAACCCCGCAATTGTATAAACATACCCGCATTTGTATTACGACCGAATACAAATGCAACTGAGACAAAAATATGATATCTACACAGTATAATACTTGGATCCGGCTTAAACTAAAGCCTACCAGTATTATCTGCCCGAAAAATGACACGTGCGAAAACGCACATGCATTTTCCAAACCCTGCCATAATATCATACGGCATCTACAACGTTTCGCCCGAACTTAGGAAACTGTCTGTGGGGGATTCTAATGACTCATCAATACACTGGCATTGGGTATAACCTCTAGCACGTCAGAGGTACAGCTGTACGTAACGGTTTGCTTATGTATTGATTGGAAGGGAAGCTGACGAGCGGACTCATCTATAAACCCTACTGAGCCTGACAGTGACAATATCCGTACAGTCCGGTCCATTCATCTTATGAGTATCGCATATTAGGCCTAGGGGGCCGGTAAACGTCAGACCCCCAATAGCTGCATAAGTCGTGTCAGAGAGCAGCCCAAAACACCCTGAGATACTACTGGAATACCTTCCAGTAAATCTCGATTACCCTGGCCTGGGATTTTGTGTAATGGCTCTCCTAAACACAGCTCGATCTCACCCCCAATACCGGGAGAGACGAATCCCCGATGATCTGCTCACTGCCTCCATGTGGCTCGGGACTATACCCAAAATATACCTGTTTGCACGTCTCCTTTGAGCGTGGTAGGGTATAAATCAAAGCACAGTGGGAACTCACACGAGAAAAATGACGACTTCAGGACGATGAACTAACCTGTACACATGTCACCAGGGAACTGCTATCTGACGCTAGGTATAATACCAACCAGCAAGTTCCCGGCGAGTCATGTCCGGTGTACTCATAGCCTAATGAGCACCTGTATACATCTTAGGTGATCCAACTGACACCAGTGGCTTGTGAGACCGGCCACCGCCCCTCGTCGGGGTCTCGACTGTATACACTAGTCTACTCTGGAGTATCGATGCCCTGTCTCGAAACTCCCACGACTAGGGACACTTTAAGGATGTGCCTATAGACCCCAGCACCCACATATATGATCGCCATCATACTGCTGGTAGTCAAGCAAGAATCCTATGGGCTCTATCAACATATACATGATGATAAAGACAAACCAGATAGCATACTATCATCTCGAGTAAGACTGTTCTATCGGTATAGGTCCTCCCTCAATCATTGCAATCACATACCTGCGATCCAATAATTGACTTAGAGGGCACTATATCCAACAAATTTTACCCTACGCTTCTGCGGTAGGCTCTATAATGTATGCGATGTTATGTACCAGACCAGATGTAGCATACGCATTAAGCGTTGTAAGCCGGTATCAGGCAAATGTTAGTTATATGTATGCCCTAGAGGCCATTACTATACATAGGATGTATATTGTAGTGGATGCTGGGACATATATAGGGAGGACTTTCTTGCTCGACATGATAGTATGCTATCTGGTTGAACTTTACCTTAACGTGTATACTGTTTGTCTCTCTGTTACATGTTGGTAAAGCCCTTAGGATGTGGCTTGACTACCTGGACTATGATGCGGATCATACTAGTAGGGACATGGTAGTCCATAAGTACATCCTTCAAAGTCCCTAGTCGTGGGTGTATCGAGACGGGGCATCGATATACCAGAGTAGACTAGCATATACCTTCTCGACCCATACAGATGGGCGATGGATGATCCCATATCCATTGGTGTTTGACATCGGAGATGATATACGGGTGCTCAGTAGAGACTGGGTACACTGGACGGACTCGCCGAGAACTCCCAGATGGTATTATACCTCACGTCAGATGGCAGTTCTTTGGTGACACTGGTACAGAGTAGTCTGTTGACCCGAGATCGTCATAGAGTCTTGTGTGGTTCCCACTGTGCTTTGATTTCCATCTTACCACGTCCAAGAGGGCGTGCAAAACGGTGGTTTTTGGGTACAGTCCCGAGTCACATGAAGGCAATGAGCGATAGGAGGGGATTCGTCTCTCCCGGTATAGGGAGTTGATGTTGCGCTGTGTTCGATTGGCTATAACATGAAATCCCTGGCCAGGGTTGCTGAGATTTACTGGTAAGTGTTACCAGTAGTATCTCGAATGGTTATAGACCTTATATCGACACGACTTATTGAGCTATTGGGGTCTGACGTTTACCACCCCTAGGCGAGATATGCGACATATCAGACGATCAGACCGGACTGTACGGTAGTGTTACTGGTTGGATTCACTGGATTGTGAGCGGGCTTGCTCGTCGATCTTCAGATCGCTCAATACCCGGGTGGCCGTTACGTTTAGCAGACCGCTTGCGGCTTGTGGGTGTTTGATATGATCATCACCTGCTGCCGGCGTATTGACGAGTCTTTAGAGTCCTACACAGAGGTTTCCTGGCTCAAGCGAAACGAAATAGGAGCGCATATGAGATATGTGCGGGACCGAGAATGATACGTGTATGTGATACCGTATTACATTCTCGCGATGAATGTGTCGTATGGTTATATGCGATATAACCTAGTTATCGAATCGAGGGTTGATTCGATAAGACGATACATTGGATACTAGTCGGTTATATGCGATATGACCGGATCGTTAAATCAAGTGTTGATTTAATGATTTAATGCATAATTATATATTTGATATATTACTTTGCGTTAACTAGTATTGGTTCACTTTAAATGGATTTTCTCACTCGGATTGTACACATTGTATATGTGATATACTTTTGTGCACTTCATTGTATCATGTTTGATGATACATGTTAAGCTAGGGTTTTTGTGTAAAGATCAAACCATGGTTACATGATTATGGTTAGGGTTTTGTTTTATTCACTTATTTATTTATCCATTTCTTTTGGAAAATAAATGGAAAGGAGAAAAGAATGGTGGCTTAATTTGGAGTTTAGTTGAAGCTTCATGAAACTTTGATCAAGTCAACCATTCTTATCTCATCCTTAACCCTAACCATTCCCACTAACCATGATTCATTCTCTACACTTGACTAGAGTTATTATTATGATAAGTATTGTTATTCTTTTCTTTTTTGAATAATCTTATCACAATATTCTTCTTCTTCTTCATCTTCTTTCATGAAGAAAAAGCTTTCTTCATCAATGGTGATTGATGATAAAGAGTGAGAAATCCAATTCTAAATTGAACCCACTTCCTATTTCTTCATCCTCTACCTCTTGCCAAGTAGTAGAGTGTGTTTTCTTCACAAGTTTCTTGACTTGATGAAGTCGGAGCTTGATTTAGCGATGCCTTGACGTAGATCATCTTCGGCATGGACATCGACGACCTAGCTCGCTTATTCTCCGATGAAGTCGACGCTAGAGCCCGGATTCTTTTTGGACAGCGGAGAGGACTTCGTTGCGGAGCTATGGAGGTGGAGCACCGGATCTACAAAGGTTGTATTTCCGTATTGCCTTAGTTAAGTGTTAACTAGTTAGCTTTTTCGCCTAGATTTCTAGCAAACGATCCGTAGTCGGGTCTCTCGGCACCTAGATTTTTTGAAATTGGCATGTTCGATGCCTTGTGAGACCTCACTAGAGTGCCTAGGAACCCTACAGTGGTATCAGAGCCTAGCTAGAGCCTTAGGCGAAGTCCAGACGGAATTTGAAGTCCGATCGAACCGAAAACACGAACCCAAAATTGCTCTCTGTCCTTTTTCTAAATACTGGGATTTTTCCAGATTAAAAATTGCCAAAAAATTCAGCAGGGAATTGTATGAGTTACTGTGAAGCACGTGGTGATAAATCCACTAAGGAAGCGCGGAACCGCGGCCCCCACCATAGCATTAGCGGCGCTTCCGCGGCCACACTGTAGATTTACACCACGTGGATAGCACAGTAATTCTTGTCTCAGAGTGCTGAGTCTTCTGGAAATTTTTATATTTTATTCAAGAGTTGAATTTTCTGGAGTTGTTTTGGGGATTCGGTGTTTCGATCGGAGTATCAAATTTTGTCTGTGTGGCTTTCCGGATAAATTTTTAGAATATGTTAAAAAGTTCGACCGGATATAAATACCCAATTTTTCCCCTGTCGGGAAATTTCCAAGTGTTGGATTTTTCCGTAGTTTAACGACGTTCTAAGTAGTGCAAGTAACGCGATGGACCCTCTAGAAGACAACAAACCTTAACTCGATTATGTGACCGTCTTGAACTGCCCTTTGAACCTTCGGGTTTGGGGCAGTACGGCGTGCCACATGTGAGGCGTTGGCTTGACCCTTCTACGGCTGGACCGTTGGTACTGAGGCACGAACTGAATGTTGTTAGACTCATATTTCATGTGTTGATCTGTATCGGGAAAACTTGGGTGTTCGATTGTTCGATCGGAAAGTTTGACATTTTCTATTTATCCGGAATGGGATACAATAATTGGAATTCACAAGTAGTTATGTGATAACTAAATGAATGTTATAAACATAGCACTTTAGTCTCACTTGATCGGTTGCCACGGAATTTTGATGCGATCAAAAGTCCGTCGCAATCACGTAGCGTACGCGGATGTTCGCCGGGTAAACATAATAGACAGCCTCACTCCATAGCCCCGACCAAGTGACTGTAGGAGAACCCCATCGCCGAAAGCATCCGTTCGGGTGCTCGCAGTAGCGGTGTTCCGCCTTGGTGCACTTCGTCGACGGTATCAGGGGTGCAGCCGCCTACTAAAGTTTGCGACGAGCATTCGATCAGTTTTTCGGGAATCTTGTTGAATTGCCCGACTTGATATTGAAAAGTGTTTTCGATAATGAGACTAAAATGCGGGGTTTATAATTGTTAGGCATGCGATGTCTAAGTAATTCATTTGGTCAGGCATGCGATGTCTGAAAAGATTGCGGATTCCAACTGTTGTAGTTTTGCACTTTCTTTTCTGTGACCGTAAGTGTAATATGTGATATCGCCGGTTTCGTTGCTATATGTCAACGACAATTGGGATGCGCATATTTACTTACGCTGATGACATGTGATGTTATGTGTTGCTGGATATGTTATATTGGATCGTCGTGTTTGAATAGCCGGGGGTTTTTATGTGAGATGAGTGTTTTTCATTTTCATTCATGTAAAAACTTGTATGTAATATTCTTTTATTGGGGCGCTTCCAGGTTGCGGAAGTTGTCACCGTTTGTATATTATTTACTTTTCCGCACTAGGATAGACCCAAGGAGGAGGGCACAAGTAACCGGGTTCTGGAGTTCAGTGGGAGACCAACTCGAGGAGTCGAGTCTGGGTCTCCTAACTCCAGAATTGGTAGGGTTGCTTGCCGCTCTCGTAGGGGTCTAGGGGTGTGGGTTTGGCTATTCATCACGACCGTGGAATCCGTGTTTTATACTGGCTTGTATTGAAAACACGGACGTCCTAGTATATCCAATATTTCATATGATTCTTCTGCTGCGATATCTCTGATGTGATCATGTGATGTTCTGTGATAGATACAGTATATAGTATATATGATATATTATATAGACGTTGCTTATGTTTTACACCCGCGCTAGCCCTGCCCTGCTCTGCCGTTAGTTACCTAACCTAACGGTACACGAGGGGACATCGAGGCGAATGCGGATGGCATAAGTGTACGTCGTATTTATCTGTGATGTTTAGGTACTTAAATGATGGGACTTCATTAATGTGATTAATGAAATAAAAAGAAACCTAAGATGTTGTAGAATCGAATTTCAAAATAAAACAGGTAGCTACAGTTCTTGCTTTGCACAGAGGTATATGTGATATATCCTGCACCTTATTCGATGAGGAAAGGACCGAGATCCCTTCACCGGGAGTGACTCCTTTAGCAATAACTGGCAGATGCTACACACTCGGTTTGTCTTTTGATTGCTTTTAAGTGTTTTTGTTTTGCACAGTGATATATATGATATATCCCGCACCTCATTCGACGAGGAAAGGACCGACGATCCCTTCACCGGGAGTGACTCCTTTAGCAAAACTAGAAAAGCCTCAAAAGCACTCCATTTTTAAAATCATTTGATTCTACAACGATATCAAGTTCATTACGCAATAGGTTTTCAGAAAAACCAGTCGTAGCCCTCCGTCATTTCAGATAAGTACTGGTTAGTATTCGTGCTACGTTTGTTGACCTTAGCCAAGGCGCAGTGTGCGGTAGCTGATTAGTGCTTATCTGTATAAGCATATGATGCGATTGAGTTAGGGTAGTCGTGCGACTTTGTTGACCTTAGCCAAGGGTCGTGCGGGTGGGTTTAATTCAATCGGGAAATGACGGGTTGAACTTGGCTAGCACTTATGATTTGTTGACCTTAGCCAAGGTCATAAGCTGCTAGGGGCAAAATATTATCGGGAATTTCAAGTGTTGAAATTTGCAATGAGATTGCATACCTTCTATGAGATAGTTGGATCCCGATACCCGCTGCGAGTAAGAGTTACTCCTGGGAGAGTTTTATACATTTCAATTAGCCGATCAAGTAGGTGTCTAGAAAGGTGTTAACGAGGTTACGCCTCTGGGAAAACGAGGTTTACATTAATTAGGTTCGTGCGAAAGCACGGGGGACCTCCCTCAAAGTACCGACACTGGCCTGGCTGAAAGATTGGCGAACTTGTAGTGTGTAATTAATCCCGGCTAGTCTTTCCTTTTAGGGTTTGAAGGAAGATTTGATAAAAAGCAGTGGGAGCCATCCTGATTAGATAAAATAATAACCAATCTATTCTTGCAAGAGCGCACGCTGAGTGTTTTCTTCTCTCTCTCTCCAGGTAGCGACCATATCACGCCTTAATCAAGATAATAATACGGATTATTGACCGAACCCGCTTGTTATTCTGAGCTGGGGAACGTTGGTCCCGCTCCAACTTATAATTGTTATAAGACAGAGCAGGAAATTGGGGAATACCAGATTTCCCGTGCCGCCCAAACGAAGAGAGTGCATGCTGATGCATCATCTTCGGGTGTGTTCATTATACAGAACTGTTTCTCAGTATCCTTTACGTCCTAGGTATATGATACAGGATCAGGATCCCAAATATGTAATCTATTACATAGGGCTACAGATAGGTAGAGAACTGAGAACGGGTGATAAGTTTCATGAGGCAGAAAACGGGATAAGAGTTGCAGCCAAGTCTGTTGGTCACTGTCACCCTGTATTACAATACATTGATTCTGAACGAATGTTATTAGATACCGAACCTGATATACAAAATCATATCAGTCTCTTTATTAGTAATGAAATGATAAAATTTTGTATTGTTGGATAATGTTTTGAACATTTCCTATATCAAAAGTTGATCGGTTCAGGCACGTTATCTAAAAGCATTAATGTTGTAAATCAAACTACAGTTCTTAGTATACGGAACACACACGAGAGGAAGAGTTCAGAAATGAGCGAGTCCTTCTTGAGGTATTGTAGACTAG